>JAPXFQ010002799.1:1200000-1800000 GCA_028564705.1 Apricaphanius iberus | reverse complement strand
TCAGTATGAGTGATTGCTGATGATTTGCTGTGGTTGTAGTCTGCATGATCCGAGTACAACCTCACGTCGATCATTGCAATCTGCTGGGATTCCTTACATAGAAAACTTTTAACTGATTGGAATGTTTGTATAATTGTATTGAAATGTTGTAAAGTGCCTTGAGATTACATTTGTTGTGAATCAGCGCTATATAAATAAAAGTGAATTGAATTGAATTACTATATATTTATCAATATGTCTGTCTGTCTATTCATTTATGAAACAATATGTGTTCATTGAAGAGCAATAAATAAAAATTAACATTGCACCTTGATTAAAGTATATCATAGGAATGGACACACAAATAAATCAAATTAAATTGATCAGTATGAATGCTTTTTCATTTTCTATATCTAGCTGCTATTTTGGACTAATAAATAAAATTTAAAATAGATAATCCAAAATGCATTTTAATTTTTGATTTCACCATTGCTCATTTTGTAACTTAAAGTTCTCCTTTACTGGTGTTTTTATAAAATTTTCTCTTGTATGACAGAATGCCATCTGAGTTGGTTTCTGTGAAAAATAAATAATTCACTGTCTGTTTCAGTTTATGCCAGTTCAGTGTGGGTGTGGGCGTGGAGACTCGACATGATGTGGTGGGCTTGCTCACTATGATTAATCACATGTAAGTTTCTGTACTCTGATTGGTTAACTGCAAAGCTATTCTTATACTGGCTCTAAAATCAGTACACTGAGACAAAAATGGTGCCGGTATTTATGCTTAGATGGAGTTTACCACCCAGTTAAGGCAGCATTACCAGACAAGACCGGACTCCGACCCCCCCATTTATTAGGATGTATTAATCCTTTGGTATGTAAATTTATACAAATAAACGTGTGTGTGTGTGCGTGTAAAACATTTTCGTGTTTTTGGTTATAATGGCAAGAATCTACGGAGCCCGGCAGGGGTCAGGTGCAGAAATAATTTTTTAGGGGTAAGAATCCGTACCCTCAGTTTACTAAACTATGCGCACAGATTACTAATCCGTTCTGTCTGTTTGTTAAACCATGCGCATGGATTCATGAACAAAGTGTGACAGTGTGGGGGATCCTGTCCAATTGATATGGTCACCTGGCCCGCTCACATTTAAGAAGTTCCTTTGGCAGACTGGTTAACACCCATGTCTGGATCCTGGGTGTCGGTTAATTGAATCCTGTCCTCAGATCGTACTTTATTCATATTCAAAAAGCACTTTATTGATCCCAGAGGGACATTATTCCTGCAGTAAAGTAGGCTATAAACGTAGGTTTCATATTTATAAATAACAGTTTTGTAGCCACCTATGCAGCCTGGCAGGGTCCATGCAGAACAAAAGCAATATTTGAAGACAAACCTGTGGCAAAATGTGTTGCACATCTTAAAAATGGCCTGGAAATGGGCCATAAATCATAAAGTGTATGCCCACCTTGCCACCTGGAATACAGGAGCAGTGCTGTGCTACCTGCATAGATGCATGCAGCAGGTGATGCAGCATAAACACCTTGCACTAGAGAGATATGAGTTAACCAGTTACTTGTTGATGCAGTCCCCACTTTGAATCAAAGTCTTTATCAGACGTAACACAAAGAATCCGCAAAGAATGCTATCTGCACATAAAGAAACTGTTTAAGATAGTGGAAAATCAGTTTGGATGCTGATTATATAAAAATAGCAATGGGAGAATAAGTGGATGTTAGACCTGCACTGTTAAAAAAATCCACATCAGGTTTTTATGTTGTGGGAACAAAACTATGATTTATAAATCATACCAGGGAAATATCCCCGGTTTAAACAATGCTTATGTCTATAGCCCACTTTCCTGTAGGAACCCAAAAAAATGGATGTGTGACAAAGTGCAACTAACGACCTGAGCAGGATTCAAACCTCTGCAAACCAGGGGCCAATCTTGCACGTTGACCAGTCTGCCAAAGCAGCAATCTGCTTTCTGAAATCAATCAGGATGCATTATCAAGCAGACTGGACCCCCCCAGACAGTCACACAGTTTAATAAACTGAGGGAACGGATCACGAATCCATGCGCACGGTTAAAAACAACGATGGAATGGATTCTTCACCTTCAAAAATTATTTCTGCTCCTGACCCCTGCCGGGTTCTGGAAGAATTGAAGTCTGAATCGTGTTCATTAAAACCTGAGGGATATCAGCTACCAACATTATTTTCTTTCACATCATGTTCATTTCATTAATCCCTGATGTTAAAGGATGGAAGTTCAGTCTGCTGGACACGACAACTAGGCTTCCTGAACAGATAAATGTATTATTATTATTATTATTATTATTATTATTTAATCATTCTAATTTAAAGTATGACATATAATGAACACAAAATATATTTCTGGTTTTTGATCGCTGATGTCTGCTGTGTGTTTTGTCTAAAAAAGTCTGCTGTAGCAGATGTATTATTCCGGTATTGTGAAAAAAAAAATGTTTTACCAAAAAGGGGAATATTTCACCCTGACTTTCATACTCAGTTATACTGTTTTTATACCCCATGGGGCAGATATTAAACCATTCATTGTGTCTTTTATTCATTCCTCACATCATACAGCATATTTCGGCTGCCGGAAATATTCAGTTCCCCTTCACAACATAGGAACTAAATTATTTACAGATAAATCTTTAACAGTGCTTTGTCCTTTCAACATGGACACTTAGTCTTGTGAATATGAAGAAATTTGGTCTTACTTTACCAAAGTTACATGAGGGGATGGACTGCTAGTTTTCCACCTATTTTAACCTTATCTGATACATATTGGCAGTGTCCCCTACATGATTTGTTAAAAACTGTAAATGGGAGTTCTGATTGCTTGGTTTTGATTTTTTTTCTTCTAGATTTTAAAGTACGTTTAGTTTATTATTGTTAAAAAGCCTTACAACAAAAATGTCCACATAACAGTGCTTATTTATGCCAAAAGAAATAATAATCATGATATTAATAAAAAACAACATACAAATAAATAGAGATCAATAAAAAAAATACAGACATACATACTCATAAAATAAGGTAACAACTATCAGTAGTAATAACTACTAAAATAAGCAACTCGGAGCTCTGCCACGTGCAGAAGTTCGCGGACGACACAGCTATCGTTGGCTGTATCAGGAGTGGACAGGAGGAGGAATACAGGGAGTTGATCCAACGTTTTGTCACGTGGTGCGACTTTAACCACCTGCTCCTAAACGCCACCAAGACCAAGGAGATGGTGGTGGACTTTAGGAGAATCAGGCCGCACCTTGAGCCTGTCAACATCAAAGGTGACTGTGTGGAGGTGGTTCACACCTACAAATACCTGGGAGTGCAGCTGGATGACAAACTGGACTGGACTGCCAACACAGACGCCCTGTGCAGGAAAGGACAGAGCCGTCTGTACTTCCTCAGAAGGCTGGCGTCCTTCAACATCTGCAAGAAGTTGCTACAGATCTTCTACCAGTCTGTAGTTGCGAGCGCCCTCATGTACGCAGTGGTGTGTTGGGGGGGCAGCCTCAAGAAGAAAGACGCTGGACGCCTGAACAAACTGGTGAGGAAGGCAGGTACTGTTGTTGGCACAGAGCTGGACAGCCTTACATCTATGGCAGATAAACGGACTCTGAACAGGCTACTGTCCATCATAGACAGTCCACACCATCCACTGCACAACGCCATCTCCAGGCAGAGGAGCAGCTTCAGTGACAGACTGCTGTCATTGTCGTGCTCCACTGACAGACTGAAGAAATCGTTCCTCCCCCACGCCATGCGGCTCTTCAACAACTCTAGGGGGAGGGCGATAAAATCAACCATAGAACACTGGACTTAATGCTAATCACACCATGCACCTTCAGTCACACATGCACTTTATCATACACATACATCTACAAGTTGGACTCTAAGTATGTACAAACTGACCATTACTCAACTGTTTTTGCATACTGACATCTGCACAACTGCACTGAACTGGACTGGCAGACATTATACTTTTTTATACCATTATATTTTACCTTAGTTCTTCTTTTAAATTTTTATATTGTATTTTCCCTGCATGCCCCTGTGTTCCCGTAAGCTGCTAGAACTGTGAATTTCTCTTGGAGATGAATAAAGTATCTATCTATCTATCTATCTAATAGGATTTAGGAAATTTCAGAACTACAGAGTGGTCTGTGTGGGGTTTTTTTTGACAGTGTTTATTTAATATTCTAATGGATTTTGGAAATAGTGGCAAACTGTCAATCGGTCTTTTTGTGCATGCCTTGGCTGCCCTTAGACTCCTGCCAGGAGGAATCAGCTGTAAAATGTAGGACCAATATTGCCACGTGACAAATATATGTGACTTTGTGGTCATTTTTCACATAAATCCATATAAAACTAAATGTGGTTGAAATGTGACGGAATGTGGCACTGTATTGAAATAAAAGGCAATCTGAAGAAACCTGTGTAGGCTTTTGAGCATGTTACATTTAAGGCTAAAAATCTGGCTTTCACAATGTTACGTTTTATTAATCACTTCCGTATTTCCTCAGGTCTTGTACACACATTCAGAATGTGATTTGTTCTATGACAAAGAACAAAAAAATTAGTAAACCATTTCAAGTCAGTTTTATACAACTGGGGCGTCTGTCTTAAGCCACTTCTTTGCTATGGCTTTTTAGCTGCAGTGCTCAATAATAATAGGTATTTTATTTGTCAATTTATGCTTGCTAAATGTGAAAACCCAAAAAGAGCTAACAGAGATCGATTTCCTTTTGCTTTATCATTGACACACACCTTTTCTTTAATACTGTGGGGAAACAATCTGATTTTACGTCTTCTGCCCTCCCCTAGCCAACCCTGTATTATCATATCTAAATGCAAGACTTTAATTCTCTGACTGATTCAGCCTTAGCCAGCGGTTAGTCTGTATATTCAACACTTTCTCAAGGTCTGCAACTCAGATTGATTTTTACTCGAGCAGGGGCAAAACAATGTCATCTGAAACAGCAAGTGCCTCTTTTGGCTGGTTGTGACAGGCAGAATCATTGCTTTTAGATGGATACTCACTGTTTTTCTGCCAAGCTTGGCCCTGCAGAGCAAGGTCAGTGCTCCCATAGTCTCTTTGGTGGGACACGTCTTTAATCAAAATAAATATTTCAAAGCTCTGGTCTTTGAATATTTTATTTTGTGGTAAATTAATAGGGAAAGATTCTTCATTAAATATATATGTTTAGTCAAAACTGTCAATCATTCTCTTAATTGCTTTTCAAACTATGCTCAAACTGTCTCACGCCCACATGCTGCACCACCCACAGTGAAAAATTAATGGAGACAAAATGTCCAGAAACATCTGATTCATGTGTATTTTTGTCAGATCGCAACAGATCACAAAAAAAAAGGATTTTCAAAAAGATAGGCTCACACAAAACTATTCACCTTACCTTTATGTGCGGGACAGTGTCGACTTGCAGGTGGCCACTCCTCGCAATGACAAGAGCTGTGGTGGAAACATATAAATTTTACAAGACACACATATGAAAAGACAAACATATGAAAAGTACAGCTTAAAAAAATGTTTGTAAGACGAACTACCAGCTATGGGTACCTGTGCCTTGCTATATTGGAATCCCAACTCAATCAACTATGTTAGCAATAATGCTATTTCCTTGGGTAAAATATCAAACCCAGGTCTGAGTTTTGACTTCTGAGGTAAATGGACGCACTGTGAGCTATAATAATAAATAGACTAAGATCCACAATGGGAAAGGAAAGTATGATTTTTTTTTACTCTCATGTCTCTTGAGAGCCATCTAGTTAGAAAGCTGGAATTTAGTGATCTTGTGAAGGATTTTGCTGCAAAAAATCTGAAACGTAGCCACCTTCAAAATTCCCTTTCAAACTAATGCTTATGAGGCTTATCTATGTGACAACTGTTTCACTCCATACAGAAAATGTTTCGTATTATTCGTTAGGGTATTCTGTCTAAACTGCCGTATTGCCGGATCATATATTTGTTGATCAATATCCATGTTCTCTCTGGCTAGCAGATAAATACTTTGTAATATATATATATATATACATTTTTCCATTTCTATTTACCAAGTCGATTGAACCAGAGACTGAGTAGGAGTACTTTTCTTTTCTCTTGTAAAAGGCTTATTCGAACTGGAATCTGAAGTTGTAGTTTATATATGTTGTACTTTAAGTTGTATATACAGTATATACATATATTTATACGTGGCCGAATTATGTCATTTTAGCAACCACGGCGCGACAGCGGAGTCCCAAATTTCCGCACCGCGCGGCTAGGAAATTTTGTAACAACGCGGACGGTCCCGCGCGTAAAAATATGGCGGACTGGCAAGAGCTCCTATTGCTGGAGGTTTGTAAATACAGACATCTTTATGTTTCGGCCGATAGAGATCACTATGAACAACTGAGTTTTAATGGACAGTCTCCTTTTTCGTCTTTTTTCCTAAGAAAACAGCATAAAAGTTCTGCTTTGTTTAAGCTCATGGGTATCACCATCTTGTAAACAACAGTGATTACTTGTTCTACTATGGTGTAGTATTGTATGCACGCTGCAGAGCCCTACAGTCTTCAAGAATATTGGTTCTCAGCTGGGACAAGCCGCAAAAAGTATAAACGCTACTAGAAGGCCGCTCGGCTGGTTCCGCACGTCTCATTTCTGCGCGGAATGTACATGCGTCAAGCATAAACCAAGCTTTATGGTCTGGGGGACATTTTCTTGGCACACTTTGGGCCCCTTAGTACCAATTGGGTAATGCTGCAATGCCACAGCCTACCTGAATATTGTTGCTGATCATGTCCATCCCTTTATAACCACAGTGTACCGGTCTTCTGATGGCTACTTTCAGCAGGATAGTGGGCCATGACATAAAGCTTGAATCATCTCAGACTGGTTTCTTGATCATGATGATGAGTGCACTGTACTCGAATGGTCTCCACAGTCACCAGATCTCAATCCAATAGAGCACCTTTGGGATGTGGTGGAATGGGAGTTTCACACCATGGATGTTCAGCTGAGATGGCCACTCATGCCACCATCAAAATATTGCAGCAGCTACGGGGCACAGGACCTGACGCTCCACATTTTATCATTGGAGATTTTAATCACTGCATATCTGCAAAGTCCTTCTGCAACTTTAAGCAGTATGTGATGTGTCCCACTCATCAAGCAAAATGCCTTGATCTCTGTTTCGGATCCGTCAAGGGTGCTTAAAAATCTTTTACAAGACCTTCAACTGAAATGTTGGATCACAGTGTGGTTTAGTTAGTTCCGTCATACAAATCTGTCCTGAAGAGTAACAAGCCAGGACGATCTTTGGTTCCGGTCTGGTCAGAGGATTCAATTCCCTGTCTTTGGGAGTGTTTTGCTATTACAGACTGGGACTTGTTTAAAGAAGTCTGTGTGGATCTCGATTAACTTACTGATGTTGTTTCTTCAGCCACATATTTTAGCAGAAAGACAGAGGGACCATCCCAACATTGATCTGGGTCTTATATCTTGGCTGACAGATTTTTTTAACTGAGAGACCTCAGCGAGTGAGAGTTGGGAGTGTTCTGTCCGACACGCTCATCTCTTCCACTGTTTCACCCCAGGGCTGTGTTCTCTCACCATCGTTATTTGGGTTATACACAAATGGATGCTATAGCCATTGTGGAAACCATAGCATTGTTAAGTTTGCAGATGACTCAGTCATTGTTCCTTTGCTTAGTAGTGATGACCCCGACCAAAGAGATGTTGCTGAAGATTTCACTGTCTGGTGTAAATCCTCCTTCTTGAACATTAATGTAAATGAAAACTAAAAAAATAGATTTTTGGACAAATCCTCCACATCATCGTCCTGTCACGATTGAGAACCAATCAAAAGAGTTTGTCAGCAGTTGTAAATACCTCGGCACCCATTTGGAAAATAGGCTTTCCTTTGACTTTCAAGTTGATATGGTGCGCAAGAAGGCTTATCAGTGCTGGTATTTTTATTGGAACCTTCACAGTTTTAAATTTGACAGAACTTTTATGATGATGTTTTATTCTAGTTTCATTGAATCTATTTTAATGTTGTTGTTTATCTCTTGGTTTGGCTCCCTTTCAATTAAAAACAAAAATAGACTGCAGGAGATTGTCAAAATGTTTAATAAGGTTATAGTTATTAACCTCAACGATCTATAAGTCCTGTATAAATCTAGAGTCCTTACAAAGGCTTGCTGTATTCTGCAATCAAGACCACCCTCTGCGCCCTGAGTTCCAGCTGCTTCCTTCAGGACATAGATACATATTGCGTAGATACAGCCAACTGCTGTTGTCATGTTAAATAAATAACTTGTTCTGTGCTTATTTACTTACTTATATTTTTATATGTCGATACTTACATGTTAGATTCGATTCGATTGTTGATTGAGTTTTTTTGTTGTTGTTTTTTTTGTTTTTCTACTGCTGGCTGGACAACAAATTGCCCCACGGGGACAATAAAGATTCCTTGAACCTTGAACAAATCTGCAGCAACTGCATGATGCTATCACCTTGTTGAATCTATGCCACGAAGGATTAAGGCCGTTCTGAAGGCAAAAGGGGTTCCAACCCGGTGCTTGCAAAGTGTACCTAATAAAGTGGTCAGTGAGTTGTATATATGTAGTATCATGATTTTGTATCATGTTTTGGTCAAGTTGGAGTACTACAGTCAATGAAGAAAAATAACGTAGTCCACTCTCATTTACTCACTCCCTGCAATCCATGAATTTCATGGAGAGATGACTGTTGCGGATCGGGCAGAAGATACACTGTTACGAGCGAAGACGAGTTATAGACATCATGTTTATATGTAGATAGATACATTTCAACGCAATGTTGGTTTTGTGGTAACTAAAAAATTAGCTTAAGATACTTTTAGAGTAGACTACTGTACTGCGAACATTGTTAGCTTAACGGTGGTCTCCATCCCAATCGGTGTCATGCTGGCACACTGTTTAGTCTTGAAGACTTGGCAAATTTACAGGCTCACATATGATTTGCCCTGGAACCAGGAAATATGTTAGTGGGACAGATATTTTAAACAATTACTATGTCCCATAGTAAAGTTTTTAACATACAAAAAAGTACAACCACCCAGCCGGCTGAGATCGAAATCTACCTCAATGTAACCTTCCTTTCAACATGTTTGGTAAATAAGACTGTTGCATTATTAATTCACTGTAAAGCTCTTACATATTGCAACTTTAAATAAACCAAATGTCAGCATAGTTTACTGTTCTAGTGTTCACTCACATTTTCTGTTTGGTATTTTTGGCTTTTATCAAGATTTTTATTGTATGATCCTTACAATAAAATTAAAGAAGTCAGAGCAACTTCTTGGCAGAAAGCAGCATTTTTGAAATTTTAAACGCCTTGGGGAAATTTTAAATATTCAACAATAACTACCAGTGCTTGTATCCTATCGCTTTGTATGCCTAAGCTCATGTTCTTTCCTCTTATGTTCATGATGAAACCTGATGTATATTCATACGTTACATAAACATTTTATCAGCAGCTTCAAGCTGTGTAGAAAGACGTTAGGAGCCAAACAAGATTACATATAGCTGAGTGTGAATATCGTAAAAACAGTGTGAACTCTTCAGCATGTGGGTCAAGAGAAATAGAAAGAGGAGAAGCAGAGTGACAGTGACAGATGAGAGCCAGAGCTGACAGAGTGCTCAGTGATGGTGCTTTATAAGCATCTAGTCTGCAGGGTTGCTTCAGCTCCTTGCTTCCTTTTCTTTAACTGTCTCCATCTTACTGCCTCCCATATCTCCTGACCCCACTTCCTCTCCATTCCTCCCACTGTCAGAAAGTGACAGCTCCAACAGAGAACCAGAATGTGCTGGAAATGTCTTTCCTTTTTTCTTTTCACTCTCCAATACACGGCATTTGTTTTTTCAAATCGACATTTAGCTCTTTAAGACTCATACTTCGAATTGAAGTTAAAAAACAAAAAAAAAAATGTTTTTTTTATTATGGTTTTCTTGGGATGATATTTCATCCACATCTCAAAAGCATTGTGTGTAAGATCCACCCAAAAGTTGCTCATTGCTGAAGTAACTGGAAACATGAAGTCAAATACAATAGTGTTGTATTTTTTATAGAGCATCCTTCATTTTATTAGCATTAAAAGGAATTTTGTATCTTCTTTGGTGGCCGTCTCCGAGGTTTGACTCCTTTGCTCTTTAGCCTATTCCTTTGGAGGGAATTTTTGCCTTCGGTCCCCCTTTCAGGTAGTCAGATCACTAAACTAGTGTTTCTGTCAAGAAAATATAATCATTGGACAAATGAGCATTTGGTCTCACCCCTCCCGTCAGCTATTACGCTTAGGGCATTTTCACATGGTACGGTAGTCCGTACTCGGATACCGTATTTGGTCAAAATCCACTTATTTCGTACTATGTGAACACAGACTGGACCGTGCCAGGATATGGCCAGAGAGACTTGCCTTGGAGGTCGTATCCGAGTCCAGGTACGAGCGGGTACGGATCATGTGAAAGCAAGCCATACTCTGGCCATACTCAAGACAATAGACGCGCTCACCGTGGAAATGACGACTCCACCGGCCGAAAATACAGAATCACCTCGCGAGCATAAAAATACCAAAACAACGCGATTCAAGCATCCAATAGCAACGCAGCAGATTACAAAACGGCAGGTTTACTACAACACTCACCCTGTAGATGGCTTCAGGTAGCAGTTGACCAGTAGACCAGTTTGTTTACATTCTAGGCTGTCGGTCGTTTTATGACGTCTGTACTTATGACTCCCTTGTTTGTTGGAGAGTTACAGAATTATTTGTATACCGCCACCTGCTGTTTAGTTGTAGTAAAACACTGGATTCCGGTACGGGTAAAATACGTGCCATCTGAACAGAAGAAATTAGCATTTTCTCTGGCCGTATTCCGGCACGGCCACACATGTGAAAACGGCCTTAGACCGTGCCCCGCTGATTAGAGAATACACATTCCCACAGCAAACAAAAGGGGTACAAAACTCCAGTTGCAGTTCACTCACCCATCTTTTCTTTTTTGTGACTTCAAATGTTTTTTTTCCTTTTGGGACTCTAGTAGTTTGTCCTAGTGTTGAAGTGGTAGCAGCCAGCTGTTTTTCTTTCTCTGACATTATTGAGTGGAGAACCTCGCTCCCCAATTGTGCTCTGTTGAAAAATGCAGCAGCCTGTAATGAGTGAAGGAGCCACGTAAATGCGGAAGTGCACCTGCCCGGTGAGTCAGACAACCAGATGGTCCAATCATTGGGTTTGGACCGAGCAGTGTTATTGGCTGAGGTTTTTAGAGAAATGTGGCGGAACCATTTTATTTTTTATTTTTTATCTCCACAAAATACTTATAGCTATGCTGTGTTAAAGCATTTTTAAGGTGCACGAAAATAAATGTTTTGATCTAGCTTGTTTTGGAAATTCAGTATAACAGTTTTAAACTTTAGGTATTTTAGGAGTTTCTGCTGCTTCACCTACCCATGATAAATTCCTGAATCTGCAGACCTTTAGCTTACAAATGTTTTATCCCTACTTGACGTTTTGTACTTTTAGGGATGAGTACAGCCCTAATGTATTTGCATAGTTTTCTCTCTACTCCTAATTCTGTACATCTCAGCGTCCCCCTTTTCTAGCTACTCTTATGCAACTCTTTCCATGTGTGAGCTCTGCTGTTCAGAAAATGACACTGAAATGCAGTTACTGTTAAACCTTTGCCATTTGGACATTGGGCATACCACAAATTGCTTACAATATTGATGGGAGCCTGCTTAATTTGGCACTTTAATGTAGGATCCATTATATATTTAATTCCCTGTTTAATGTGCAGCCAGTCTGGTCTGGACTACTCTCACAACCCTCACATCTAGTCACCAATTAAGACAAAGATATACCTCTAACAGTCTGATAATAGCCATCAATAACCTAAACAGTAGATCAACCAAAGACTTAATTGCTTTGGCATTAACGTATTTATCTTGTCAGCCTCAGCATGCAAGGATGGAGGATTTGTGGAAACTTCTTCTTGCAGATTAAATGTGATGTATGAAGGTAAGTTACAACTCTGCTGCAAAGAAGAGGAAAAGTCAAGGTTCACCCTGCATTTGTTCAACATCTTAATTGCATCAATGATTATTCCTCCACATTACGCTTTTCCAGCTCATATTTATTGTTCTGTCCAATTTTCATTATGTTCTTCATTAAGGTGCATAAATAACCTGTGTAAATAGGACGGCACACCACAACACCTCCCATAACACTGCCAAGAGTTATCCATCTTATCCCCCAAGGGATTCAATGCTACCTGGCTAAGTTATGACTTCTAGCTTCATGTGGCCCCTCCCAGTCCATCAGGACAGCAGATGACAGAATTAACTTTTAAGCCTTTATAGCATCTTGTTTAACCAACACATACCATTAATCTACTTAATGGCCACCATGACCCCTTTCATCGTGTTTCATAAAATAAAAATATGAATAAAGCCCATTAAAATCACTATTGTGGAGAGTCTCAGCAATAAATCAGAGTGGCTCTATTAGAAGAATTGTCTCTGTCACAAATCAGGTAAGCCATAGTAAATCATCAGTGACATTTTTACATAAAAGCTCTTTTAGGCACGTTGGGTGTATAATATTGAAAAGCGTCTCTTTCTATGTTTTCTGTGTCCAAGTTTGATCACTTCAGCACGTGTGTTAAGATGTGTGTGTGTGTGTGTGTGTTTGTGTTAATACATCTGCTAATACACAGTATAACATTGTCTCTGGGTTTTATCTGAGTGATTATGGGGAATTTTTTTTCACATAAAAAACATACACTCTTCTGTTGTTCAACAGCAGAAGGGTTATTTACTGTTTATTTATGAAACTGCAAAAATTACTTTATCTATATTTTGGTGTGTCTACAGTATCCTGAGGCTTTTTTCCCAAAGCATACTCACAAAAACATAAAAAACAAAGACATATGGGGTCACATATAATAGGGATACATATCCTGAACTGAACAACTAGGATGGAAAACGAGCAAATACCCAGACCTGATCTAGTTTTGTTTACAACACATTAAAAGCAATAATAGCCCTTGAATTATCCTCGTTTTATCTTCCCAGATAGTGAAAGAAAGTCATACAAGGTTTTCTGTTTGAGAATACAAATCTGGTAATCTTATAACATGGTGTGCTGTGGCTATTCTGTTTTTTGTATTTTTGTTGTTGTTTATGAAGACCCATGTTGCAGCCAGGGTCCATTCCCTACAGGAGATAGGCCATTTTGATCAAAATCTGACATTTTTGCAGCACTTTCTCATTCATATTTTATTAAAAGGATTGGTGGAAGTGTGGAGATGCATTGAGGTGAAGGTGCATGAGTTTCACGGTCGCAGCACAGGCCAGAGCAGCACTAATGTGCATATTTTTTACAAGAAATGGGCAGGAAAATAGGTTTTTTTGCTTATGTTCTTCATTTATCTTTACGTGACTGAGTTTGCTGACAAAAAATGGGCAGGAAAATCGTTTTGTTTTTTTTTGCTTATGTTCTCCTTTACCTTAATTCTTCATATACTGTAGGAGTTTTTCTGTCAGCCGTCAGTCACAGCAACAATGGTAAACCACTAACTGTGCATTTATCGCATTGCCCAAATGTGACCTAATAATATGCTTTTTGGATGTATGAGACAAAAAAAACAAGAACTCATTCTAAACTACATGCCTGCTTATATAAGAGCATGGTTTCATAATTGTTTTCTCAAAAAGATGACTTCAAAATCTTTTTTACTTTGAAAGCCAAGTTGAACAATCTATCTCTACAAAACCCTGAACTTTTGCCTTGTTAACCAGAGACGGATCAAATGCCACACTATGTTACGTTTTTGTGTTAAATAATAATCAAGATGCACAATCGGCATTCAAGACGATTCACATCTCAAGGCAGCTATCTTCCAAGCAGGGGCAAAGGCCAAGAACACAGTATCCAAGGTGACTGAGAATGTTCACTTGTGTGTATAGTGGAGAAATCGAGCGGAAGAGAAGCTTGGGTCCAGATACTGTTGAATTATGGAGAAACCCTTGCAAGGAAAGAAAATTAGGTATTCCAGTACTGCTTCCAACAAAAACCTCGGACTCTTCTGTTTTCACCTTTATCCCAAACTTTTTTTCCATGAATTTATTTACAGTGGGTTCTCAGGGGGAAATATCTTCAAAGAATTGAATACCTCTAACACTGGGTAACAATCTGTTGTTTATGAATCTGTAACATGTCTGATTGAGCATCACATACGATTTGTTGTGAGTGGAAAGTAAATCAGTTTGTCAAAAAACACAACGAAAAACTGTGTTATATTGCAACAAAAACAATATGAAGCAGCTTTTTGCAAAAGTCTTTCAGTACAGTTCAAAATATGAGATACAGTGAGGTTAAAAAAACGGGTTTGGCAGCAACCGATTGTGAAGGTTTTCCCTATTTAAAAAGATGAAGTGTGTCATTTTTATCATAGGTACACTTCTACTGCGAGAGACAGAATGTAAAAAAAAACTTAAATATCACATTGGATCATTTTTAAAGAAGAGATTTTTATAATGAAGCATAAAATAAGTATTGGGGTTGTTGCTGGACAACAGGGACTTTCAACTCCCTCCACTGAGTATCTATTGGATTGAGGTCTGAAGACTGGCTATGCCACTCATGAACATTGAAATGCTTTTTACCTCGCCACTCTTCGACCTGCCAGTTTCCTTTTTTTCATGAAAATAAGTGACGGAATTGTGTAACCGAAACATTATAGTCATATTTAGTTAACACTGGAAATGAAGTCATATCTGTTATTATATACTGACCTTTTGAGTTATTGTGTAGCAAAGTGGTTAGTGCAGAGGTCCTTTTCTGAGTTCAAGTCCCATCCCCTGCTTTTTATTTTTTTGGCTTATAGAGACCCAGATGTATTAAGTTGACCCAACATGTTTACATTTAGTTCACTCAACAAAATTCTTTATTGCTAAATTGACCCAAATCAGTTGGGTGGAAATTATTTACATAATTTTATTATGTTCACCCAGCAATTTTTTTTTTTTCGAGTGTAGCCTCCAACTTCAAAAAAATACTTTAGAATGACAGAATTACATGTCTAAAGCATCTTCCTGCTGCTCTTAAAAAAAAGAGAATGATGAAGCACATATTTTTTGTGAGGCACATGTACACTATTTGAACAGTTCTCATCAACACCTCAAAGCTAATACATCCTGTTCAACATGCTTTAAGTGAACTGAGTAGCTCCCAGTTAGGCGACATGCAGTTTATTTCTGTAGCTGCACACTAAAACACACCGTCACTGCGACAGCTCCTGCAGTAAGCGGACATTTAACCATCAAGATAACGTTCAGGTGTCAGATATACAAGTGCACGAACACACGATCACACACGCGCACACCAGAGCAGATTTGGCATTCTGCTCTGTGAGCACAAGCACCTCTCTCTCACCTCACATAAACACCCACACGATGGAGGAAGAAATAGAGCAGAGAGGAGAGAAATGAACAACTCTGTCTCAGTAACATCAACTCAGAGCTCTCTGAAAGCATACAGATACTCTAGCAAAATAGCTCCTCTCCAGCCTTAGACCCTTGTCAACATGCATCTAATCCACCAGTTTGGAGACTGTTACATGGAGTCAATATGCAATTTGAGGTTGGCAGATAGATAGTGCTGGATTGATTGATTTTGACCTTTTCCTTGACAGTACCTGCTGTACACCTACTCCACAAAATAATGAAAAGTGCTGGAATCCTTATATCTTTAGCTTCTGCCTCTTTTCTTCTCCCAAATAAGTGCTGGTTGTTAATCCCACTCATACGTCTGGCTGTAGGTTCGGTCTCTGCTTTATCTCCCTGAGCAGGGGGAGGCAGACTCAGTGAGGTGATACCGGTCATATCGATTTGTGCAAACATACGCTCACACACACACACATATTTTCAGTCATGGCAGACCAACCGAGCTGCAGCCCTCAAGTCTGAAGACCATCTATCTCAAACAAAAGCTACAGGTTGATTTTATTTTATAGAATTAGATTTGTTGTAAATACAAAGGTTAAATCAAATATATAATTGTTGTTTTTCTTAGTGCTTTATTATTACAATGCATGGACTCAGGTTTAAGCAATCAGCAGCAGTCGGTGTTAAGAGCGTTACTGACTTTGTGGACCTCTCCTGATGTGTCATTATGGCCTTCATATCTAGGGTTTTGAGAGAAAAGAATGGTTCACCTGCAGCTGAATAAATCACTATAAGATGTCAAACTACCTTATGTGTTTGACTTCAAATTTCACTGAATTGTTTAAATGACTAACCTTTGACACCAATTATAGCTCTTTGGGGAGTTTTTCCTTCAGCTTTGCATATTTCCAGTGACTTTTAGTTGTCTTTTTTCATATTCATTTTTGCAAATTTTCTAAAGCCTAATCTGATTGGATGGAAAACCTGTTTGAACACCTCTTTTTAATTGTTGTATTAGCTTTTTCAATCAGATTCCACTGCAGCTTTGGCTGTACATCTAGGGTTGTGTTTCTGGAGGATGAACCTCCACCCCAGTCTTTTGTAGCCTGGAACTGGTTTACTTCTAGGGTTGCTGTGTATGTTCATTCCTTTTTCCCATCAAGTCTGATCAGTTCACCTTTTGCTGCTGAAGAAAAGAATCCCCACAGCATGATGCTGCCACCAGCATGCATCACATTGGGTATGGTGTTTTCAGGGTGACTTGCAACATGCATCATTAAGCCTGTAGGACAAACCATTCAGTTTTGGTCCTTAAATGATAGATTTGTGCAGTGCAGGATGAACAGTTTCCCTACTGACAGATCTTCCCACCTGAGCTGCTGATCTCTGCAGTTCAACAGGAGGTAAACTGGGCCTCTTTGCTGTTTTTATGATTAATGCTCTGCTTCCCCAGCCTTTTCAGTGTAGGTCTTGGTTAGTCCAGAGTTAGATCTTACTATTTTCATTCTCAAAAGATTAACTGAACAGTTCTCTGTGAGATGTTCAAAGCTTACTGTTTTACATATTGTTTTACAACCCAACCCTGCTTCATACCTCTCCACTGCTTTGCTCTTGACCTGATCAGCCGTGCCCCTTGGCCTTCAGGATGTTTGCTCTATAAGGTTCCCAAATGAATTTCTGAGGCCCTCATATGGAGAACAGCTGATTTTCTGCTGGATTGTACTTACTAATTAGGGGATTTCCAAAAACAACTGGTTGCATTCGATTTTATTTAGAGATATTTCAAGAAGGGGGCAAATTACAAAACTTTTATTCTACAGATTTCAAAACATGTATGCCTTTGCTTTTACTTTGCATATAGGTGGCATTTCCCAGTCTTTTTCAATACACAAAATTTATACTTTTGATAAAGTCTATAGTTATGTGGCATAATGTGAAAGATAGCAAGGGGTATCACTACTTTTGCAACGTGTTGTAAGTAAGACAAGATATTAGATTAGAGTCATTGAAAATTACTAGAACATTAGGAAAGTGAAGTTTGTTTTGCTAAAACACTGATGTTTACTTGAGTTGTACAAAAGCCATTAAGATATGTTCCCTGGGGAGGTGATTTAACATTATGTTAGTAAAAAAAAAAAAATCATCATAAATATTTAAATGTTTTTGTTTACTGAGGACTAACAAACAATTGAGAAACCTGTGTATGATAAATTTCTTTTGAGTATTTGTCTTGCATTAACATGATACTAAACTTGTAAAAATGTTTGTAGACTTAAAAAAAAATCCTTATACAGGCCACTTTTGTAGTAGCACCATCAAATAACTATGTTCTTACACAAGTTTTTTTCTTCTGCTTTTATAGTTTTACGACATCCTTGATAGATACATGTTACAGAAGCAGTGAACTGCCAGAGCTGTCTCGTTATAATTACATAAATGTTATAACGAGATATAGAATTGGTTAAAATACTAACTTTTTTTGTTATTTCAAAAAGGAGAAATGTTCTTGTTTAAACGAGTTATGTGTCTTGTTTTATTTGAGAAAGTTAACGAAAGTCCTGGCAGTTTATCGCGTGCATAGGTTATGCTGTATTGTATCGTTTTTCATACTCCAAGCACTTGATGTATTGTGTTTTGTCTACATTTAAATGTAAATTAAAATTTTTGTCCAATTTCGGCCCCCATGTCAATATTCTAACCCCGAGATGGAAACATTGTTTTAGTCATTTAACTCTTAAATACAGTTCACATCTCAACTGAAGTAAACAGATGTTTCAAAAAAGGCACTTGGAAGAAATAAAAGATCGATTTTACAAATTGAAAAATAGAGGCACAAGAATTACAGAAGACAGAAAAAAAAATTTTTATTGAGGGATTTCTGTTTTTAAATTCCAACCAACAAACAACATGAAAGAAGAAAACAGATCACCTCTGTCAGTTCAAAGCAACTAATTGTCTTCAGGTGAAGAATGCTAAGTTTTACAGTGCACAACAGCACTGCTGAAGGGCTAGAAAAACCTTGTAGCTTTTCTATTAAATGAAACTGATTAATGCATAGCCTTTTCTAAGAGTTCATACAACCTTAGAGAAAGACGATCAGAAAAATTCAGAAAAAAGGCTTCACTTGTTTTCAGCCCCCCGCCTTTATTCTAATATCCCTAAATACAAAATGTGCAGCCAATTACCTTTAGTCCTAAACCAGTTAAACCAAATGTGTATAATTTATTCTCAGAAAACTACAGCTATGCTGATTAAGGTCTGAGAGATTTGGTAGAGATCAATAGTGAACAAACGGCATCATAAAGCCCATGGAGCACAAGTAATGGCTCAGGGGGAAAGTTGTGGAGATATTTAACGCAGGGTTAAGTTATAAAACAATATTCAAGTTTTGAACATCCTAAAGAGCTCTGTGAAAATCAAACATGGTAAGAATATGAAATAAAAGACCTAAGAAATGGCTGTGTGCGAATGTGTTTGTGAATAGGTGAATAACTGAACGTAGTGTAAACCGCTTTGGGGTCCGTAGGGACTAAGTAAAGCGCTACAAGTACAGGCCATTTACCATTTATCTAAGTTCAGAGGTTAAGCAATTAAGCTTTTTAATTGAAAAAGCAGCTAGTAGCCCCATGATAACTTTGGAGGAGTTGAAGAGATCCACAGTTCATCCATCCATCCATCCATCCATTTTCTTAACCGCTTAATCCTTTATGGGTCACGGGGGTGCTGGTGCCTATCTCCAGCTGTCAACGGGCGAGAGGCGGGGTACACCCTGGACAGGTCGCCAGTCCATCACAGGGCAGGACAAACAGGACAAACACCCATGCCTAAGGTAGCAATTTACAGTGATCAATTAACCTGACAGTCATGTTTTTGGAATGTGGGAGGAAGCCAGAGTACCTGGAGGGAACCCACACATGCACGGGGAGAACATGCAAATTCCATGCAGAAAGACCCTGGGCCGGGATACGAACCCACAACCTTCTTGCTGCAAGGCAACAGTGCTAACCACTGCACCACCGTGCAGCCGATCCACAGTTCGGATGAATGAATATGAAAATGTGCACTAAGGTCTTTATGAAAGAATGGCTAAAAGAAAGTCACTACCGACAGAAAGCCATTGGAGATACAGTTCAAAGCTCTATGAGGATGTAAACAAATGTGGAAAAAAGGATTTATGTAAAATGTTAGTCAATCCAAATTGTTAAAGTGACATAAACCAACGTCGCGTTTCACTCTAAAGCCACGTTCACACCGGTCAGCGTGTCCAGGCATCAGGGGAGCTAGATTACATTTAGTTTACCTAGCCTATAGTAGCTACGCATCAAGTGGGTGTCAAGCTGCCACACAGTAAGTTGCTCGCATCGGCGCAGCGGGCATCAATGCGTCCGCGCAGCTGCTGCTTTACACCTTGATGGATTTTTAAAGCAGCTGCTGCATGAAGATGGGAAAACTAAAATTCGAGGCAAAAAACAGGGGTCGTCAACCAATCAGCGACTCTTTGTACTGGTGTCAAACGAAAGTAGCACTGAAACCGAACCTCATCCATCAAGGTTGATTGGTTGGTGGATTGGTCAGTTGAATCTTTGAATAATCAGTCTTATTGTACTCAGGTAAGCCTTACTTTGCAGTTGGATGAGGTTTTTGCCAGGGAGAGAGAGCTAAGAGTCTGGGATGTCTTTGAGAATTTTGGGAGGGTTTCCAGAAGACTTGGAGGACATGGATCCTGAGAGCGAGGACTGAGCACAGAGGGCGAACAGGCAGAGCTTGGGTCTGGAGAATAGTGACAGAGGGGTTAGTAGGTTTCTGGCTATCAGACATGAACTGAAGACTGAAGGTTTTTAGAAAAGCTGGATGACTATTTACAAGGAGGTGGTGAGATGAGACATTAGGGGAAACATAGGTAGCTAATATAACAGGGAAGAGCATTGTGATATTTTTCATAGAAAAAGGTTATATAAAAATGAAAGCCTGGAGGTTACAACTGGAATGCAACCCTAATCCTATTTTGTACTCTTACATCTACGTACGTACAGAGACATAATAGGCATTATCCATTGATGCAAGGGTGCACGTAGTAGAGCCCAATTTTTTAACTATCCATCAAAAGCAATGCATGTCTGTGATTGGTTAGCCCAAAATCAACCTAAAATCATTTTATCAGAATGATGCTCTGTAGTCGATGTAATCAGTAGTCAATACAGCATTTTGGCACTAGATGCTTTTAATTGCAAGGCCAATTTATTTAATATGTTCTTTTGCAATTTTGAACACCAGGAGGTGTAGAGAACAACAAAACAGGTTATTTACATGTGTTTTTAGAGTACAGTATTATATAAGCTGATCTTCTAGTAAAAACCTTCCTAGCTCAATCAAAACTCACTTTCAGTTGGTCATTGCTCCTTTAGGGGGAATGCGTTTACAAGCTGTGGAAACTAATTGACCAAATGACACGGCAAAGATAAAGATTTGATTAGATTTGACAAACATTACCATGAAATAGAAGGCATACAAAGGAACTTGAGACTTAATTTGAATACAATAGCCCTAAAAATACAGTATTTGTTGTGTGAGGCTTGTGTAAAATGTAAATTGATAAGTTACAGTGCTTAGAAGTCGTGTTAGATATTTAAATTATTTAGCCAAAAGTAACTTAAAGTAGTGTAACTCAGTTACATTTTTAAGGCAGTAATATGTAATGCAAACATATTACATTTTTGACATCGTAAGTAGTAATGTGAAATATATTACAATTTCTTTGTAACTTGCCCAACACTGTCTTTTTTTATAAAGTCCAATGTTATCATGTTTAATTAAGTCTGTTTTTTTTTTTTGAATGTCCAAATTGTGTTAACTTTAGAAATGCCCTCTCCTCTAACCCAAACATGTCCTGTCACACCTCAGATGTTTGACTTTTTACCTTATTCATGAACTTTTATACTTCCGCAACTTTGTCTTCAATCAAGTCAGGAGATGCTACTTTATCATGTGTCTCTAGAAGTCAGGTAAAGAGGCACCTGGAGAAACTGAACTGGAACAAGGCTGCAGTTCCAGATTGTGTCAGCCCCAGAGTCCTGAAGACGTGTGCAGAGCAGCTCTATGGGATTCTGTAGCACCTCTTCAACCTTAAGCTTGGTTTATGCTTGCCGCATGAACATTCCGCGCGGAAACGATACGTGCGGAACCGGCCGAGACGCCTTCTTGCAGCGTTTATACTTTTTGTGGATTGTCCCTGCTGAGAGCCAATATTCTTGACGACTGTAGGGGGCGGCGTAGGGCTCTACGGCATGCATACAACACTACACCATAGTAGAAGTAGTAATCACTGTTGTTTACAAGATGGTGATACCCGTGAGCTTAAACAAAGCAGAACTTTTATGCTATTTATTAGGAAAAAAGACGAAAAAAGGAGACCATCCTCTCTTCCATTAAAACACAGTTGATCACAGTGATCTCTATCGGCCGAATCATAAAGATCTTTTTTTACGAACCTCCGGCAATATGAGCTCTTGCCAGTCCGCCATGTTTTTACGCGCGGGACCTTACCGCGTAGTTACAAATTTTCCTAGGTGCGCGGCATGGAAATTTTGGGGCAGGAGGAGGCCGCGCAGAGAGGCGTGGTTGCTAAAATGACGTAATTTGGCCACGTGGAGCTGTGCGGACCTCGCGGACGCGGCAAGCATAAACCAAGCTTTAGCCTGACCCAGGAGAAGGTTCCAGTGTTGTGGAAGACATCCTGCCTTGTTCCAGTTGCAGTTATACTTCCAGTATAAGACAGAGACCTGTCAGCTGCAGAAATACTAGGACGACTGTGCAATTGGGTGTATCAGAGATGCAGAAGAAGCTGCATGCAGATAGCTGGTTAACCACTTCGTGGCATGGTGTGGAAACAATAATCTTACCTTGAATGTGGAAGTGGAGGTGGTTGAGGTGTAAAGATACCTCAGAGTTCATATGGACAACATAGTGGACTGGTGACTCAACAGTGGAGTCATCTACAAGAAGGGACAGAGCAGACTTTACTTTTTGAGTAAGCTTAGGTCCTTAGAGGTTTGCAGCAAGATTCTGCAAATCTTCTACAAGTATATTGTGGAGAGTGTTCTCTTCTTCCATCATCGGTTGGGGAAACAGCATGAGAGCTAGGGACTTAAAATGGCTCAACAACCTGATAAAGAAGGCCGGTTCTTTTCTGGGGACGACTGGGGAGAAACTGGAGATAATGATGCAAAGAATAATTCTTCATAAAATAAAATAAAAATATGGACAGCCCTGAGCATCCTCCTAATGAGACTATCATACAGCAACAGAGTGTCTACAGTCGGAGGCTTCTTTAGTTTTGCTGCACACAAACCACTAAAGGAAATCCGTCCTCATTATCATTAGTTATCATTAGTATAAGCCAATTTGCCTCTGGGATCATTATCTTTAAATTTTAAAAACTTTTTACTTCAATAATTTTCTGTTACCAATAAATATGTTCATTATTTCTTTAACTCCATTAAAAAAATGTATTCGGCGTCTGAAAAAATAGACTTGAAGCACAAAGATAACTGAGCTCCACATACCCACCACGCGTACTGCAGCCGGTGTGAATGTTCTGAATTGACTCATCTTTGGTTTTGTTTTTTAGTACGTGATCGCACTAGGTGTGAATGAAGCATTAGGCAGCCAACTCAAAGCCAGCTCCTTTAATCAGCCAGTGATGAGCTCAATCTGCCCTCGGCTTGATGGACTGGTCCTCCGCTGAAGCAGGATCCCAAGTAGAGATTCCTGGAAGAAAGAGAAAAACAGGAAGACGATAGAAAACAGACAAGACAGACAACCCAGACTCATGGCAAAATTTGGCAGCCACAGATTGTGAAAGGTTTCCCACTTCCCTGAAAATCATAAAGAACTGTTTTTTCTCATTACAATTATTCATTCATAGTTGTATAAGCATGCTGCATGTGAATATTTGATCCAAACTCAATTCCCTCTATCAGTTAGAGAAACAAAATATACCATAAAAAGCCTGAGTCTAAGGGTGTATTCAGACCTGCACTGTTTGGTCCACTTAAAATGGACCAGAGTTCATTTCGAACGCTGGTCCGGACCTTTTATGCAGGTGTGAATACAAATGAATCCTGCTGCGGATCAGAGGACTGTGGTTCGCTTCGCTTCAGGTGTGATTACAAACCAGTCTCAATCCGAACCTACTCCACAATACGTGTGCCTTTTTGTCAAATGATTCTTATTATGTAACCCAAGCGTTTGACTCACAACACCACAAATCAATATCCCATATACTGTAGTGAATGTTGTTCATTCCTGATCTTCTGTCTTCGGTTTGATCATGCAGCCAGTATGTCGGGGGTCAGGGGACGTAGTGCACATAGTCTTACGGTGTGTCCAGACCAAACGCGATTCAGATTTACATGTAAAATCAATGGAGGAGCGCGATGAAGCGCGACTTTGGGTCCCACGACACTTCAGAAGCAAATTTGCGGCGCTTTTCTGCCTGATTTGCATGAACAATTCGCACTACAGATGCGATGGAAAATTTGCGCTGCATTTTATGTGGTGCATTTTGTTCATTTGCGTTCATGGCATTTACCACTCGAGTTGGAAAAGTATGAAGTCTAGCGTCAAATCGCGCTGTGACATCCAATCAGGGGACAGAGTTTCAGTGATTCTGTGACTGCCATGGAGTCACAGCCTCAGCAGTACATGGAGGAAATACTGATAAACACTGTGGCTAATCACCCCGAGCTACATGACACAAGCAATTTGCAATACAGAGACGGGAATAAAAAAATAAACTATTTAGACAGGAATGCTCTTAATAGGTTTGTGGGTGGCTCTTAAAAGAGCCGTTGTTGCTGTAAAAGCACCTCTCAGCCTAGAAGTCAGCCTTGAAACAGCCTCCTCACTTGGTTTCCTGGTAGCAGCTTCCGCACCACGTCCCACGGTGCACAAATATTAGAAACTTTTACGAACCGCAGACAGATGGACAGCTGCTCAGAAATGTAGTTGGTGTGTCGGCAGTCGAAGATTGGACCTTCCTGGCACAAACTGGGCGAGCAGGTCACGTTCTCCAGGCGGCGAGGAGCCGGTGTTTATGGATCCCTCCGCCGTAGCTAGATTGTATCTGTAGCTCACCGAACCCCCAGTGCAGCAGTCCCAGCTCTACCGGAGGCCAGGCTGAACACATAATCCACTCTCTCCTCTGTCAGATCGGAGACCATAATCCATAATCCATCGGCAGCTGCACTCTAGCCCCAGCTCCGCTGAAGCCCGGGCTGAACACGCTGTCCTCCATCAACTCGGTCCGTAATCCACCGGCAGATGCACTCTGGCCCATCTATGCTGAAGGCCAGTTCGCACGTGAAAATACCATATTTGAAGCACATCCAGTTCGCTTTGTACACACTTCAAGGTGCGAATGTGCACGCGAACAGCTAGGCGTGTCGCGTTTTTTAGTCGCTCCTATCGCGTGTGGTGTGGGCACAGCGTTATTCGGGTTACTGCGCACATTCGCTGTTCCACATTTTCAAACAGGGCATAGCGAAACTTGCATTGAATGAGCTGCTCTGACACGCAATTGCCGGGAGATCATGATACTGACAGGACAGGACAGTTTTCTCAGAATAAACAACAGCTGAGCAGTAGGTAAACAGGACATAACATTAGCTTCAGTCTGAAGATTCCTGCACTTACAACTCATCGCTCATCATTGTCCCAACCTTGCTTCTGATCGTAACCATGCATCAGTTCAACAAACCATGTCACCACACATCTCGAGATCTAGTCCACCTGCTCCGTCTCTTCCGGCTTCATTCGCCAGCAGCTCTCACTCCTCCAGCAGCTCTGCTCCAATTCTTCTCAGGTCACATCTGCGGCTCAGCCCCAATAGCTCAGCCCGGGGCTCGCTCACCTCCCAACAATGTCATCTTGCTCCGGCTCTCCTCCACGTTTGGAACAACCAAAGATCTCTTTGCCCTCGCATCCATCGCTGCAGCTCTGATATCCATAAGATTTTGCAATTGTTGGGAGTGTGGTGTAGAGAAGCTTGCGAAATGTAGCTCTGGCTCTACGCTCAGTGTGATCCCGTTAATGGCCCCATCGCCTAGTTGTCCGGTCTTGTTTAGGAATGCAGCCTAAACTGGTATGTAAACTCCATCTAAGGCTAAATACGTTCATGATATTCGTTTCTCATTATACTTTTCTAAATTTTAGTTAAGATTTAAGAGTTGTGTTGCAGTTAGCTAAGCAGAGGACAGAGACTTGCATATCATTAATTGTGCTGATTCTCCCCACCCACTACCGCACTGAACTGTAATACGCTGAAAATAGTGAAGGAGCATTTTTTCTTTCCACATAGACAGAGACAGCATTCTTTCATACCAGACAACATGGAAAAAATACTAAAAACACAAGTAAAATATACCTTTAAAAAAAGGGGGAGATCTGTAATTTTCATCATTGTTGCAATTTGTTTCAACACCATTGTTTCAACTGTGAGAAACAGAATGTTAAACACAAATCCAGGAAATTACATTGTATGATTTTTAAGAATCTATTTTCACAACAGCGCAGAAAATAGGTACCTAGCACCTACAAACAACCAAGGATTATGAACCCCAGAGATCTGATACTTCCTTCTGAAAAAGTTATTCCATCCTCCACTTGTTACCTATATTAATGGCTCCTGTTTGAATTTGTCTGTATAAAAGACACCTGTCCATACCTTCAAGCAGTCGGACGCAGACATCCACCATATGGAATAGGTTAAATTAAAAGATCTCCATGTTAGTGGGACCCATCAAAATTCAGGTTTGATTTCAGAGTGTGTGGTAGTTATAGAAATTGATGTCACTTGT
Source organism: Apricaphanius iberus (assembly GCA_028564705.1). Taxonomy (NCBI): domain Eukaryota; kingdom Metazoa; phylum Chordata; class Actinopteri; order Cyprinodontiformes; family Aphaniidae; genus Apricaphanius; species Apricaphanius iberus. Next base: position 1,773,647 of record JAPXFQ010002799.1, on the reverse strand, counting down.
TCACTTTTGGGTTTATTATGATGAAAAGGAAAAACAAAGTATTAAGAATTTAAAATTATTGGGAAACATGGACAGATTGATAAAGTAAAGTCTGTTGATTAGTAGCTTCTCTGTAACTACAAAGCAAATATATAAGTTGGTTAACTATGTGTAGTTCCAGAATTACAAGTTTTTCTCAGTAACTTGACTAACCGTATTTCAGGGTGACAAATCCAAACTACATTGATCCTTGGTGAAATGATGTAAAAACAAAAGTGATCCTGCTTTCCAAAATGAAGGAAATGGTTACCTAAGTAGCCAAACCCTGACATAAAATAGGTGTAGCAACAAAGTAAGGAATATTCAAGTTTCAGGGATCAATTAAATTATAAATAATCAGCCCAAGATTCAATCGGTAGTTATAGATGTTATTCGTCAGATAGAAGCTATATATGAATTAGTAAAAGATCAAGTCTGAAAAATGGATATGTTGTCAAGTAAAAGCATGGACGATGATTTCAGCAGTCCCAAAGCCAGATGGAAAAAGTTGCTCTGAAGTGTTTTGGAACAGAGTCTCTGTCCTATTATTTTAAAAAAAAGTTTTAATCTCTTCACTTTTGCAGTTCATCTGAAATCATTCATCAACAACTGCAATGGTGAATTTTTCAAGTGGTGCCATGAAACAAAAAAGAAATGTGAGAGCTTGAATCTGGGGCACAATGCCTATATTTTAGTGCAATAATACAATGAAAAAAAGCATGTTATGACAATAATAAGACTTTGCAGGGATAAGGGAGGCTAAGAAGACCTGAGTTAAGGTGGTGGTCACGTTCCCTGTTTAGTCTTTTTTATACCTATACAGGATAGGAAAAGAGTCCATCTACCCTGCAGTGTTTCCTACTAGTCATGCCTCAAATTGTACTTTTTTGTACAGAAATGTTTTTCTTATTCATTAACACTGTACAGTATGTTTAGCTGAAGCATACAGCTTAACCTAGCAATTTTTTTTTTTTTACTGAGAAGTAAAAAAGTTTTATTTCAGATGCAAAAAAATTGAAAAAAATGGCAATGTTGAAGGTTTCTTAGGCAATACCAACTTTAAAATATGGATCCACTAATGTAAAACATAATAAAACATTGCGTTCTTGACAGTGCATTAAATCCTTTTAACATATGATACTGCAAAAATCATATCATTATATATGGCTATCATAAAATGTCTAGGAACAAACTATGCCAAAGGAAAAAAGATTTGCCTGCATAACCTCTCTTAGCACTTGATTCTATAGCATACATAATCTAATCACCATATAAGCCAAGCCACCTTGCTTTGTTGAAAAATTCCAACAAATGACTACTACAGCTTTGTATACAGTAAACATACAGCAGCACTGCTACCAAATTTATGCAACAGCAACTCAAATATCACCTTAGTAATCCACTAACAATCTGCAGTGTGCTTGAACCTGAGAGTGAAATTAAAGGTTGAATATGGAACATTTTCATGAAAAACATACCTCCATAGGGCGTTTAGAGTGCAGAATGAAAGTAAATTTCCTTCTAAAATTATATTCGAAAAATATAATAAAACGTACATTCTAAACGGGCATGGCAATTACATTATGTTTACATTTAACAGCCCAACATTGCAGGTTGACCTATATGGTCTCTATGTTCCAACAATATGGACAGCACAGCTCAGCTGGCACAGGGTAAATGGTGGAGTTGCCAGGTCTAGCTGCTGCTAGACCCCCGGAGATATTGTTATCCGTCTCAGGAAAGGAGTGACTGGAGAAGAACAGAAAGTAGTTTTACTACCATACCCCAGCTGGGTTGCAATATTGCTGTTGAGACGCTGCTGCTGGGATGTGTTGATCAAACAAAAACATCAAAAAGACCATCAGATAGCTGGTAGCTGATTAAACAAATTGTATATAGTACATTATGAAATAATTCTTCTTGAACCTGTGTCTCACTAAAAAAAAACTCCTATCTGACTAGTAAATTTGGGATATGCCACCCATAAGTAAAAATGTGCCTGTTGCCATATTAGTTAGAGTTAGATAAGTGATAAAAAAAAAACATTTTGTAACCAGCCCAATAATTGCCCTGATCTGTCAGCAGTCCGTTTACTTTAGCTTAGCATAAAGGAATGTAATTGAATGGGAACTACTAGCATGCCCGTTTTTACATAGGGATAGAATATGAACTCAAAACAGCTCAGAGGGGCTAACTCTACTTTTCTATATTAGTGTTAGCTACTGTGAAGAATTTAATTTTTTAAGTGAATGGATAAAATAAATTTGATATCTTCAGCACATGGCATTGAGGTAAAGTATTAATAAAATGACAAAAATATATATAAAAAATTATTAATATTTGTTTGGATACGTTTTATTAGCGTGTTCACATGTATAAATATCAGTTTTGGGATGTTTTTATATCCATCAAATTGTGATGTGTCTGTCTTTCCATTACAGAACACCAAAGTGCTCAAAATGAAATAAACAAATAAAACCTTGTGAAATGTGTCTATATTAATAAACAATAAACAAAATGTGACAGTGAAATTGTGAAAAAAACTAATCTCAGGTCCCACCCTCTGACCCTGACTGGCAAATGTATTCATTCAACTGAAAACGTCCTTTTAAAATAAATAAGTAATTGGGAAAACACCATGAAATAAAAGCTAACTTTATGAAAAAGATGTTTTGAATTGAAAACTAGTATATATATATATATATATATATATATATATATATATAATATTATTATATATATATATATTATATATATACAGTATATATATATATATATGTGTGTTATAATGGCTAAAAATGATACGTATTAGGAAAAAATGTACCGCTGAACTGTCAAATTTTAAATATGTATTTCATATTAATAAGCTAAGAATTTTCTATGAGTTTTCAGCAGATCTAAAACCACTACTGCAAGCAAATAAAATAAACACAGTTTTATGTAACTTCAAAATCAAGACCATATATTCCTTCACAATAAAGTCTATATATATATATATATATATATATATATATATATATATGTGATGGTATTGATTTAATGTGTATGTGCCCTTTAACATGGACATCTTTGTTACTGGTGGTTAGCGCCATCTAGGGGTGCCTGTGATGAACAAGAAAAAGTTACAATGTTTATGCTGCAATCAGAGCTCCCATCGTCTTGCTTGATGTTTGTCCCACATAAGCATGTAAGTTTAAATATAGAACTGTCACGTGTTTTATTAATTTGTTAAGTACATACGAGGCTATCGATAAAGTGTGTGGTTCATAAAACATTATAGAGAATGTTTTCACGGAGTTGTGCGTTTTAATGTACAGTTTCGATGTGTGTTAGCGTTAGCATGTTAGCGGGTCAAGCTAACCGTTTCCCGTTGGTTTTAATGCAAGCTTTGCTTCGCGGTTAGCATTACGCTAACGTTCACACGCGGTGTTACGTTGTGTGGTTTATTTTCCTGTAAACGGCTGATTTAGCAGTCTCAGCAGTTTAGATTGTAGGTAAAATGAGACATTAATGTGATTGTCTGTTTGTTTCAGTTTTACAGACTTATGTGGAAATAAAAACTATGAAGTTACTCCATGGACTGTTCACTGTCTGTCTAGCAAGATAAGCATCTAGTCAGCTCCACGTCTTGTGAGGACAGAACAGTAAAAAGGCTTATAACACAGCAAATATCATCTAAAGACAGCTCCTTCAGTACACCATGTCACAGAAATCGGACCTTGATCTCCAAGCAAAACAGAGACCAAGCTCTGAAACGGACATGGAAGAGGGAACATTCGAAACGAGGTCACGTTGTTCTGGCTCATCAAAGCTTTCTAGTAGGTCTTCAGCAAGCGTCGCAGCCCTCAGAGCACGTGCCAAAGCAGAGGCAGCACAAGCGCAGATAGCCTACGCTGAACAGGAAGCTGAAGCCATGGCAGAACAAGCCAAAATCGATGCCACGTTGCACATCCTAAAAGTGAAGAAAATAGCTGCTGCCGCATCAGCTGAAGCTCAGGTTTTAGAGGCAGCATTTCAAAGTGAGGAACTACTGTCCCACAAAAGCCTACTCGCCCCCCCTGCAGACAACAAACAAAGAGTTCAAGACTACATAAACAGTCAGTCAGGCACGACAGAAAATCATGCAGCATTTCCCACTGCAACAAACAATACCCAACCACCATCATCTTACATGAGAGAAAAAATAGACACAGTCACACAAGCGACCAACCACAATATGCATCCTGTAAGAAAAAACGACCTGTTTACATATTCTCTGCCAAACCAGCAACAACCCCTCAGCCACAACTACGATTGGGGTCCCATCAGATATACGGGTGACTCAAATCCTCCACTCCACCATGACACATTCACTGCATTGTCTGCTCCCCAGGATGCAACATATTCAACAGACATCATAAAATACCTCATGAGACGAGAGCTAGTGTCAGCAACTTTGCAGAAATTTGATGACGACCCACAGAACTATAGATTATGGAAAGGTTCTTTCCTGAGTGTGACCAGTGGCTTGTGTTTAACACACAAAGAAGAAATTGACCTCCTGATAAGGTGGCTGGGACCACAGTCTTCAGAGCAGGCCAAGAGAATCAGCTCTGCACAAGTTCATGATGCTGCTGCAGGCCTCAGAATGGTGTGGCAGCGCCTCGAGGAGACATATGGCGCCCCCACCGTGATCGAACATGCACTCTTCAGAAAAATAGAAGACTTTCCCAAGATATCCAGCAGGGACAACAGTAAATTAAGAGAACTGTCAGACCTTTTGCTCGAATTACAGCTGGCTAAGGCAGAGGGTTACTCACCTGGGCTCGCCTTCCTGGACACACCACGTGGAGTCAATCCAATTGTGGAAAAATTACCCTATGCACTGCAAGAAAAGTGGATGTCATGGGCATCAAAGTTCAAAGTTATTCACAATGTCACATTTCCACCATTTTCTGCCTTCTCACGCTTCATTCAAGAGCAAGCCATGATGAGGAATGACCCCTGTTTCTCCTTTCTGACAGGAACAGAGAAAACTGAGAAATATGCAAAAAATAATAACAGAATACAAATATCTGCAAGAAAGACAGATGTTGCACACAAGTCTGTTGTGAAAGAACCTGACAAGTGTGATGATCCCGACAAAGTATGCCCCATACATAAGAAACCACACCCCCTCAAAAGGTGTCGGAGCTTCCGCAGCAAGACTCTAGGCGAGAGAAAAACATTTCTTAGAGAAAACAACATCTGCTTCAAATGTTGCGCTTCCACCAAACACATGGCTAAAAACTGCACTGTAAAAATCGCCTGCATTGAGTGTAATAGTGACAGACACATTTCTGCACTCCATCCAGGTCCTGCCCCTCATGACAGCAGACCTCCACCCCAATCAGAAGAGCATGGCGGGGAGCCTGAAGCACACACAGACTCTGCAACAGCTATGTGCACTGAAATCTGTGGAAACAGACAGAGCTCAAAATCATGCGCCAAAATTTGCTTGGCTAAGGTGTATCCATCAGGTCAGATGGACAAAGCAGTCAAAGTCTACACAGTCTTAGACGACCAAAGTAACCGCTCCCTTGCACGCACGGAGTTCTTCGACATTTTTAATGTTGGAAAGTGCACAGAGCCATACACTCTAAAGACGTGTTCAGGCATCATGGAGGTAGAAGGAAGAAGAGCCAAAGACTTCATCATTGAGTCTATTGATGGTCGTGTCAAAGTCCCTCTGCCCACATTGCTGGAATGTGACATGATTCCAGAGGATCGGTCTGAGATACCTTCACCTGAAGCTACACAACACCATCCTCACTTAAGGTCCATTACACACAAAATCCCACCCATCGACAAAAATGTCCAGATCCTCCTCCTTTTGGGCAGAGATGCCATAAGACTTCACAAAGTGCGAGAACAAATTAATGGTCCACAGAACGCACCGTTTGCCCAGCGTCTCGATCTTGGCTGGGTCATTGTGGGAGACCTCTGTCTTGGACGCGCACACAGATCAGCCTCTGTCAGAACTTATAAAACAACCACATTGCTTAATGGAAGACCATCCGTTTTCAACCCATGCACCAACAACATACATGTAAAAGAAAGACTGCACACAAATAAGCCAAGTTTATGCGCACCAAACCGTGTGGACACTCCCCACAAAATCCAGACAGATAACCTTGGTGACACGGTGTTCGTCAGAACAGAGGATGATGAAAGACATGCACCTTCAATAGAAGATGAACACTTCCTCACCATCATGCAAGCTGAAATGTTTCAGGATGCTTCGAACAGTTGGGTTGCCCCTCTTCCATTCACGACGCCCAGGCAGAGGCTACCAAATAACCGAGAGCAGGCCCTTCGTCGTCTCAACACACTCAGGCGAAGCTTCGACAAGAAAACAGGTATGAAAGATCACTTTATCAAGTTCATGCAGAAGATCTTTGACAAACAGCAAGCAGAAATAGCACCTGAATTAAAGCCTGATGAAGAGTGTTGCTACCTCCCACACTTCGGCATTTACCACCCGCAGAAACCTGGGCAAATTCGGGTTGTATTCGATTCGAGCGCCAAGTTTCAAGGTGTGTCACTGAATGATGTGCTCTTAACAGGCCCAGACCTGAACAACACCCTGCTTGGTGTCCTGATGCGATTTCGAAAGGAACCAATTGCCATATCAGCTGATGTGGAGCAGATGTTCTACTGTTTTACTGTCAGAGAAGACCATCGCAACTTTCTTCGCTTCTTGTGGTACAAAGATAACGATCTTTCAAAGGAGATAACGGAGTACCGGATGAAGGTACACGTGTTCGGCAATAGCCCATCACCAGCTGTATCCATATATGGATTGAGAAAAGCTGCTCAAGCAGGAGAAAATGAACATGGAAAGGATGCAAAACAGTTTGTTTCAAGGAACTTTTATGTTGATGATGGCCTGACTTCGCTCCCCACAGAAGCAGAGGCTGTCAGTCTCCTTCAAAACACACAGAGAATGTTGGCTGAGTCAAACCTGCGTCTACACAAAATAGCCTCGAACAGCAGCAAAGTGATGGAGGCATTCCCAGCTGAAGACCTGGCAAAAGATCTCAAAGATTTAGACCTTGGGTGTGACCCCTTACCTCTTCAGCGTAGCCTTGGTCTGAGCTGGAACCTGCGTTCGGATGCCTTTACGTTCCAAGTCTCTAAGGAGGAAAAGCCCTTTACCAAACGGGGTGTCCTCTCAATGGTTAACAGCTTGTATGACCCCTTAGGGTTTGTAGCCCCTATAACTGTCCAAGGAAAAGCTCTCATTAGAGAGCTTACTGCAGAGTTATGTGACTGGGACGACCCTCTACCAGCAGCCAAAGAGAAGCGTTGGACTGCATGGAAAGACTCACTCTTAGACGTAGAACTGTTGGACATTCCTAGACCCTATGTGCCACTTTCCCTAGCTTCAACACAACGGAGAGAGCTCTGCGTATTCTCAGATGCTTCATCTACTGCGATTGCTGCTGTTGCCTACATCCGCGTCCTTGACAACCAAGGTCAGTACTTCTCTGGGTTTGTCATGGGCAAGGCCAAACTAGCCCCAAAGCCTGCACACACCATACCACGTTTAGAGCTGTGTGCTGCAGTTCTTGCTGTAGAGTTGGCTGAGCTCATTTGTCAGGAAATGGACTTGGTATTCCAGTCAGTTAACTACTACACAGACAGTAATATTGTCTTAGGATACATTTACAACACAACACGACGGTTCTATGTCTACGTGGCGAACAGGGTTTCACGGATCAGGAAATCAACCACGCCTTTGCAGTGGCACCACATTGCCACAGAACAGAACCCCGCCGACATTGCAACGAGGCCAATAACAGCACGCCTTCTTCAGCAGACAAACTGGTTCGTCGGACCACCTTTCCTCAGAAAAGCCCCTCAGCAACCATGCACTTCTGTCTCATCAATGAGGCCATATGAACTCATCGAACCAGAGCAGGATTCAGAAGTTTGCCCTGAGGTCAGCTCCTTTACAACCAAAATTTCCAAAGAACCTCTCCATCCTCACAGATTTGAACGTTTCTCTTCTTGGAAACGACTAACACGAGCTATAGCTAGACTCATCATTGTGGCAAGAAACAAATCTAAAACTTCAGCACAGAATCACGAAAGGCTGCTGACTCAAGCTAAAGTGCAAATCATCCGCAGTGTCCAACGGCTTGTGTTCAAGGATGAGGTCAAAAGACTGCAAAATGGAGAAAATATCTCCAAAGCTAGCTCTTTGTGGACACTGACCCCCTTTATTGACCATGATGGGCTGCTGAGAGTTGGCGGTAGAATTTCTTCGGCAGACTTTCAATATGATGAGAAACACCCAGTCATACTCCCCAAGAAACATCATGTGTCAACTTTGCTTGTTAGACACTACCACCAAGAGGTAGCTCACCAAGGTCGACAACTCACTGAGGGTGCTCTTCGCTCTGCTGGTGTGTGGATTCTGGGAGGAAGAAAGCTAATCTCTACCCTGATCTACGGATGTTTCCTTTGTCGCAAACTCAGAGGCAAACCAATGGAGCATAAAATGGCCGACCTTCCCTATGACAGGCTTGCTGTGGAGCCCCCATTTACTAGAGTTGGTTTAGACGTCTTTGGGCCATGGAATGTTGTTTCACGTCGCACCAGAGGAGGTATAGCAGAGAGCAAACGTTGGGCAGTAATGTTCAGCTGCTTAGCATCCCGAGCTGTACACATAGAAGTGATTGAAGCAATGAACACTTCAAGTTTCATTAACGCCTTGAGAAGGTTTTTTGCCATTCGAGGCCCTTCGAAAGTTCTTCGCTCTGATAGAGGAACTAACTTCGTTGGAGCCTGCAGAGAGCTAAAGATCCGCACAGATGATCCTGAGGTGCAAGGTTATCTCGACTCTGAGGGCTGTTCATGGACATTCAATGCGCCTCACTCCTCCCATATGGGAGGCTCATGGGAGAGAATGATCGGCATCGCCCGCAGAATTTTGGATGGTTTACTTCTCCAATCTGGACCAATACGCCTAACTCATGAAGTCCTCACAACTCTAATGGCAGAAGTTATGGCTATCATGAACGCTCGCCCACTCGTTCCTGCAGCAGCTGACCCAGAGTCCCCTTCTGTTTTAACACCCTCGTTGCTCCTCACTCAAAAGGCAGGCAGCGCTCCCGCTCCAGCAGCAGAGTTTGACTTGAAAGACTTGTACAGAAAACAATGGCAACATGTCCAATGTCTTGCTGACATGTTTTGGAAGAAATGGAGAGTCGAGTATTTGTCAACTCTTCAATCCAGAAAGAAATGGACAACTGAAAAGTTTAATGTTCAAGTTGGGGACATTGTCTTGTTAAAAGATGATCCAGCCAAAAGGAACGAATGGCCAGTGGGTATTATCACCAAGTGCATCCCGAGCAAGGATCAAAATATCAGGAAAGTAGAACTAAGAGTTGTGAAACAAGGGAAACCACGTGTCTACTCACGTCCTGTGTCACAACTTGTCCTGTTGCTCCCCAAAGGTGCCGCAGAGGACAGTTAAAAGAAAATGGACTGGTGGTATAAAAAAGACAAAAAATTATACCAGGCGGGGAGTGTGATGGTCTTGATTTAATGTGTATGTGCCCTTTAACATGGACATCTTTGTTACTGGTGTTTAGCGCCCTCTAGGGGTGCCTGTGAGAACAAGAAAGTTACAATGTTTATGCTGCAATCAGAGCTCCCATCGTCTTGCTTGATGTTTGGCCCACATAAGCCTGTAAGTTTAAATATAGAACCTGTCAAAGTGTTTTATTCATTTGTTAAGTACATACGAGGCTATCGTTAAAGTGTGTGGTTCATAAAACATTATAGAGAATGTTTTCACGGAGTTGTGCGTTTTAATGTACAGTTTCGATGTGTGTTAGCGTTAGCATGCTAGCGGGTCAAGCTAACCGTTTCCCGTTGGTTTTAATGCAAGCTTTGCTTCGCGGTTAGCATTACGCTAACGTTCACACGCGGTGTAACGTTGTGTGGTTTATTTTCCTGTAAACGGCTGATTTAGCAGTCTCAGCAGTTTAGATTGTAGGTAAAATGAGACATTAATGTGATTGTCTGTTTGTTTCAGTTTTACAGACTTATATGGAAATAAAAACTATGAAGTTACTCCATGGACTGTTCACTGTCTGTCTAGCAAGATAAGCATCTAGTCAGCTCCACGTCTTGTGAGGACAGAACAATATATATATATATATTGTTTTTTTTCTTTTTTTTTTAAAAAAAGAGCCCTTAGGGCAAAGGGGGAGGCGCCTGGCCCTCTCCTGCCCCCAACCCCCATACACGCCTGACCATGATAGTCTTGGGTCTGGTGTCTTTTCTAAGGCCCCGTCCACACTACTGCGTTCTCATTTAAAAACGGAGACCTTTTGCCATGTTTGCACCTCCCATCCACACTAAAATGGCAACAACGGAGACCCAAAACGGAGAAGTTTAGAAACGCTGCCGACCCCGTTTTCATTTTGAATCTCCAAAGGGCATTTTGGTGTGGACCGCTCAAAACGGAGGATTTTAGAAACGATGACGAAGCAGATCACAGTCGGCTCTATGATTGTGTGTCATCTGTCATAGCGTATCCTTCCCTGATTCGTCAGCCACCCATCACATGACCCGTCCCCGGAAGATAACATACAAAAACAGCCTGGAGTACATTACGTTAGAAACTGCAACATAGATAACGAATTACAAGAGTTACTTGCTTTGATGTCTTTGCTAGCAGCTGAGGAATGGTCAACCTGTTTCCTGTTTATACCGGCGCGTGCCTGCCCAGTGTTTTAATGTGGATGGAGATAAATTCTAATATGCAAGGAAAACGTTAGTGTGGACGGAGATAGTTTTCGTTTTAACTCTCCGTTTCTAAACGAAAACGCAGTAGTGTGGACGGGGCCTGAGACATCATCTGACTTCAGATGTAAATGGGTAACCACCAGCACTTGTTCTTAGTCTGCTGTGGTCCAATTCAGTCATTCTCAGAATATTCTCCACTATAAAAATAGTCAAACAGTTCTTGTTCATTTTCTTAAACTTATCTTAACTTTTATCAATAGCATGGAGATCCAAGTACTTTAGGTTTAATATGGGGCTATAATTTGTCACAGTTTAAAGACTCAAATGTCCCTAAAGTGGATTAGACTAAGTTACATGAGTAAAACATATAAGTAGGTCAGTATGAAATGACATGTGGCCACAAAATGTAGGTACCAATTGGCAGGGGTGAATTAGGTAGTTGTGAGCTTTCACCACTAATGTTTTGTAGTGATGTACACGTACTTTAAACCACCCCTGTGTCTGTTCATCCAGCTTCACACAGATTCAGACACTTTGCCTTAAGACAGACAAAACTTTAAAAACAGATTTTAAATGCTGTCAGCGCCAACAAGATAAAGATTTCATCCCATAAGTCCCAAAGCTAGGGTGACCTCCCTGTTTTGGAGAGAAATGGGAGAGCTCAATTGCTTTTCAAGCTGAAACCTTGTCTTATTGGTACATTCAAGGTTAACAATTGAATTTAGTTTGAGCATCCCTTTTTGTTCTGTCCCTTCAGATGTGGTGAGAAAAAAAACAAATCCCTTTAGAGAGAAAGCAAGATGCTCTTGTATCAATCAATCAGTCTAAAAACTAGAGAAATGCCACTTTTAAATGAAATTCTCTTGTCTTGGCCAAAGCTCAGCTTGAAAAGGCTGGTCGCATGAGGGTTTAAATGGAAATCTATTTTCTGGGCTGAAAATCAAACTGGCTATCATTCTGTCCTTCCTCACCTCTCTCTTGGGAACGTGTCAGATATATAACACTCAGTCATTTTCTCAGCTGTCAAATAATGCTCTCACCAAGCTCTGTCCCCAAACCCATGCAGTCAGCTTCAAATCCCAATCTGCTAAGATGGTCCTCCGTGTACAGTAAAAAAAAAAAAAAAAGTAAAAAATAGAAGAAGGAAAGAACGTGTTTGGCATTCTAAGGCGATCCCTTCCTTTTATTTATTATTAATAAGTATGTGCGTACGTTCGTGAGCTCCATAAGGGTCGGGATCGAGATAGCATAGCAAAGTAGGTCATGACAGAGGTTAGTACTGAATTAGCGACTGTCACTGCTGGGACAGGGGAGTGCAGACAACAGGGCAGTCCACTCCCTCTCACTCAGTCTCTCACACACATAAACAAACACACACACACACACAAAGACCAACAAATACTGAAAGTCCAAGGAGTTGTCATGGATCTGAGCCAGTAGGCCGTGAGACATATGGAGGGCAGCGTCTGGAACAGGAGGACACATCCGGTCTGTCTTTTGTGCTTAGGTGCACAGATGCATGGCATAGTGTTTGTATATGACAGGGGCGATTGACCTGTCAGATTTCATATTGTTTGCCCTTGCCAAAGATTAACATAAAGAAATAAATCTCTAACTTTTTGATACTCTTTTGATTATGTTTTTTCTTCTTTTAGGCTAGCAATGATTCTGTATGCATAGATTTTCTCAGTCTAAGAACAGATGAATCCTCTATGAGTCTTTGTATCAGCATCTGCTTCTCAGACTTGGCTTATGGAAATAAGTCTCATTACTTCTGCCTTCCTACAGTTCAAACTCTCACATGAAAACATAATGACCCAGGCTGTTTCTGTTGTATGCGCTGTCAGTCACTGATTTCTTTTTTTGATGTTCTAACACTCTTCAGTTTCTATCCTCAAAAAGTCTTGGATAATTATATGTGTAAAAAGGCCCTCTATCAGTGCAGATTAACACCATCTCACCAGGCTGAACTCTGCAATCTCTTTTATCTCTTCTACTGCAGTGGAAGAGAGTTACGTAACCCTCACCTTAGGGACCCATCTGACGTTCCACCCAACTCCTGTCTGTCTCTGCATGACTAGGGTGGCTGCGTGTTCTGTGCTATTTGATGTGCATGTTTGAAGCAGCCATGTGACCAAAGCTGAAAGGATCTGGCTGTTGTTCACAGCTCTCACCGCTTTGCCCCAGTCCCCTGAGAAAGATGTTTCAAAGCACAGCAAAGTTGGGCCTTTCCTGGTTCCACCTTTAACGCCTTCTGAAATCAGTGTGCCAAGGTGCTGGTTAGCTTCCTTCCCACCTATTTCTTTCATTATTGTTCAAAGGATGCCATATTAGATGGTTCTGAAAGGCCTCCCTGCCTTCCACTGTCATTTAGCTATAGCATAGAAAACAGTTTCACCGGGCTTCTGCAGTGAGGAAAAGTTTCTTCATGAAGTCCAAACTTTAAAGTTCTGCTGTGAAAACCTGCATCCTCACTTTCAGATTGATGTTTCGCTTTGCACCAACTAAAACGTTTTTGTGCAGACTAGCCACAATGCCTACAACAGAGTCACAGAACAGCAATGGGGCCCATAAACTGTTTTGAGATTTTTGCTTAGGGAATGCAAGAGAGTTTAAAATGTTCAAACTGTTTTTTCACCGTAGCAAGAAGGTCCTGGGTCCAAGCACTGGCTGGGGCCTTTTTGTATGGTGTTTGCATTTTGTCTTCATGGATGTTTGGATTTCTTCAAGCACAAATATTAAATTTAGTGGGGAATTTAATTAAAAACCTAGATGAGAGTGTATTGTGCTTTATTGGCTGTCCTGTATGCCTCCCTGTTGCCCTAAGATTGTAAAGCAATTCTTTTTTGTTTCCAGAAATTAATTTTGTCAATTTTCAACACCTGCTTAGCATATGCAGAGTTGAGGAGCCTGTCCTTGGTTGTCAATTTACCCAGAGGAATCATGCACCTGGACAACTAACTAGGGTTTGTTGTCAGTATCTTGGTGGTTATTGAAATTATAGTGTTTCATGGGAGTTTTCTACAATAGATGTCTGGGCTATCCCATAGGGAAACACAAGGGGATTTAGTTAGCCAAAAGCACCTCAGACTATAGTAACTGTACCTCTGGGAGTCTGTTGAGGCGGTTCAGGCATTTCAGTAGGATTGCTTCTGGGCAACCTAAATGTCAAACATTGAGATACCTAGGTGAAGACCTGTGTTTTTCCTTCAGAGATCATGTCTCTTGGTTGAATTGGGAATGACCCAGGGAACAGCTGGAGTATAAATGCCCGGGGAAAGAAAGATATGTTGCTCCCACAGTTCAACTCTAGATATTTCATGCGAAAAAAGGATAGAAAAATGTAAGAGACGGTATTTTACTGAGAACAAATATGATTCAAATGTCTCAACAAGGGAAAAATTGCTTGGAGCATACTTAGCCAGCTGAGTAATAAGTCAAACAAATTCACAAATTCATGTAAGTCACATTATTCATAAAAACACAGACAGAAGGGAGCAGTTAGATTTCTGTACTGAGAAAACAAGACGGGCCTGGAATAATTTTCCAATCGTGTCTGAGAAAATTTTTTTGTGGACTGAAGGGAATTGTTGTCACTCACACTAACCACCATCATTGCTTTATCCACCAGATGGTTCAGAAGAGACTAGAGAGTCACTTTTAGCGAACCAAGCAGAATTTTCAACAGAGGAAAATTAAGTCAGTCTTTAGTATCGCCTGTTGGGCTGCTTGAAAAACATAAAGAATGAAAAAGGAGGTGCTTCTCATTTTAAATTTTACCTGCAGTTCAGCACTCTATGCCAGTCTAATAACAGTATGAGTGTACCAAGATTTTGAGGCACCAAATGTTTTGTAATATTACATGTTTGTAATTGCAATTTGTCAGTACAGTGTGTGTCTTACAAAACACTATCTCTAGTCACTGCCAGTTTTTCACTGCGTCTGATGGAGCGTGAGCTATCATCTCACATTAGCTCATATTTTGAAGTAAGAAATGGAAGTAGTTCTTAAATTTCCCTATTGTGTTAACAGACAAGAACAGTGTTTCTCCAACCCTGGTCCTCAAGGCACACTGTCCTGCTACCGAGCTAAAACTGGCATCGGTTTTGGTGCTTCCAACTGATAAAAAATAAGGAAGCCATTTACCAAGTTTTTAATCGGACAGGATTGCATTTGTTTATCACTAGTTTCATCTATCAACTGATCTAATTAGAACAGTATTTAAAATGCTTTTTGAGACTTATCTTATATCTGAAACCACAAAATTTGGAAAGTTCCTTTGTGTTTTTGAATCATTGAATGGCTTGGCTTGAAAATATGTCGATGACTTTTTGTCACTATATCGCTCCCCCAGATCACTCAGCTCCTCCAATTCTAGTCTACTAGATGTTAGAACCAAACATGGAGAAGCGGCGTTCAGTTTCCATGCTCCCCTTATCTGGAATAAACAGCTAGACCTCTATAAAGCTGCTGAAACAGTGAATTCCTTTAAATCGAAGCAACAAAAAAAAAAAACTGTTTAGAGCTGCTTCCAGAGTAAGATGTTAAAAATAGCAAGAATGTGATATTTTAAGTATGTTGCATGTTATTTGTGTCTAATATTGATTTTTTAATTTTACTTTTGTTTTTATTTTATCCCCTAATCACCCAAAGCACCCTAAATTACTCTGCTGTTGAAATTGTGCTATTCAAATTAAATTACCCTGCATTTCCTTGCCTAGTGTTCTATCTGAGATCAACAGTCTCACTGGCTTTGGCTAAAATTCTATTCCTCAGCATTCCTCAGCAAAAAAAATATATATATATATATTTTTAAGTTAATACATGAGACAAATTTTACATTTTTGTTATCATTTAAAATTTAGTTTCCTGCTGACTTGTGCCTTACAAATAGAGACTATTTATTCTGCTTTTTAAATTTTACATATAAACAAAATTGTGTCTGAGAGCCCTCGATCAGTTTTCAAAAAGGTTACATTAAAAGTCATAGGCAAAGGGGTATGGGTACAATGCAGTTTTGTTGTCGGTGCCTTACCTCAGAGATTGACTCATCATTTGCAAGAAATTATACAGTATGTCAACTTTCATCTAAATCTGGCTCACCCACCAGGAGATGCACTGAAATTATCAAGAGCAGCTGCTGCCTGGAAGCTGAGTTAAAAAGATATGCAATTAAGAACTCCTCTTTTTTTCCTGTAGTTTCTAACACATGTTAAATCAAGGCTCTTTGTGGTCAGTGCTTGCAGCACTGAGGGATGCATCCACAATGATCTGAAGGAAAAACAGCTGATTATCATATAGCACACCATTACAGCCCACACTGACAATTACATAACTCATTCCTCAAAGCAGGCTGTTGCATCAGAAAAAACATTTACTCACCAGGTCACTAAAAGACGTTGTGTATTTTAGCCAAATTAATGTCCTATTTCACTGGTGGTATTGTGGAAATCCTAAAACAGAAAAAAAAGAAAGAAACACATACCGAGTTTTTTAAAGACCCACTCCGTAACTTTTAACCCATAAAATCAAGTGTTTTCTTAACGTTTATGTGACACATTTTAAAAAAATTTGAGTTCTCACTACATGGGAGGGTCCTTCCGCTAAAAACCGCACTATAGAACTTTTCACCCACAGACCACTTCACCCAGATGTACTGACTGAGTTTCGCTTTACGGCAGTACGCTACACACTACCTAATGTTATAATTACAAACTGACGGCTTTGAGACTTGAGCCATGGAAGGATTCACTGAAGAAACCAAAGAAGAGGCTATTAAAAGAAGCAAGGAAAAGGAACTGGGCTGTAAGATCTGAAAGCTGCCAGACTTGAAAGCTACTGGAGCTGAAAGCTGGCAGAGCTTCACTGCAGCACAAAGCTTGTTGTGATGATGAATACCAGGGCACCCGTTGTGAATCAGGGGTAAGGAAAGTTGCAGCATGCTGAGCCACTGTGGTGTACACTGAAGCTTATGACCAGTCTTTTCCCCTGTTACGTAATCCTCGATAGCAGTACATCTCCCGCGGGTCTTCCTGCCTGTTCCCTCGTAGAGCAGAAGACTGGGAGAAGACACAGGTGAGTGAAAACTTCCTTCCCTTCACTGCTGTGAAAGATCTTTACTCTCAAACTGTTAAGGTCAGTGTCACTGTTAAGTTTAGGTCAAAGCAGGATGAGCATCTAAAAGCCAGTAGTACAACTTTTCAGTTTTATGTGGTCACCCGCTGTGAGAGATACAGGAGTATGTATGGATGCTGACCTAGCCGTGTTGCTACTGGATTGGTAAGTAATAAATGTTTGCTCCGGGGTTATTTGGGCATGATGATGTGATACAGTGCTGGGGAAGCTGTTTGATGGTTTACCAACTGACATGCCGTTAGTTTGATGTTTTGGCTGGTGAGCTGTAAAACAGTCAGTAGACTTCTTCAGATGCGCTCCACAGAGATTTGTTTTTACAACAGTGACGTTACGCCGCAAGCCTTGAGAGGGTGACAGAGGGCAAATATCTGCAAAGTTATGGATTGTCTCTTTAAGTCAAATATTGTGTTCAAAATTGTTTGGGGCATTTTCTCTTTGTCTATAGATGTATATCAGAATTATTCTTATGTGACTTATAATCTCTTATTCCCTGGGCTTTGTTTTTGTCACTGAGTGACTTTCTTAAGGCAAATTCTTTGCTGTATACAACCATGTTTGTAATCCAAAGTGACAGATCAAAAAGACACACACTGGCAAGGATCAGAACCAACAGTCTTCTAATTTCAGAGTTTACTATAGGCATCTCTCCACTAGTACCTTTTGCCGAGCCGTACCGTTACTATCGGTAATGCGACTCAACACGGCCCGACTCCTGTTGCTTCACAGTTGCAACAAACCAGAGCGTCTGAAGTGAGCAGGTGTGTCATATGCTGGGCGGCCCCAGAGTACGTAGCGGGAAGTAAACAGGTTCGGAGAAAAAGAACAACAATGGCGACCTCACTAGCGATCCTGAGCTTTTTGCTCAGTTTGTGGATTTCCGTAGTTCCACGTCGAAGAGAAAGCCTCTCTCATCGAAGAATACAGACCCCGGAAAAGCTGCACACTGCAAGGAAAAACACAGTGGAGTAGTACAAACGAGTGTGAGAAGCTCTGCAGGAGAATGACCCCGGCAGCTTGTGTGGATAAGCCGATGCAAATAATACCACGGTGTGGTGGGCTATAAATACGCTCTGGGTTTTTATTTATTCGCTAAAGCCCAGCGTAAAAACCTACGTTAACAAGTTATTAATAAGTATTGTGTGTGTGTTTCAGATGACTGCTCTGTGAAGATTTCGCAGCCTACGGTCGGTTTGGTCGTTTAACTGGGTCTTGAAGTGATGAGACGTTCTACTGGGTTTCACCGAAGCTCAGTGGCTGCAGAACTTCAGGATGTGGGAACAAATTTATCTGCATGTGCAGCAAACTACGTCCAGCCCTGGAGCGACGCAGCTTTTCGCATCTGTGTCCCCTTAAAGAAAGGAGTGGCCATATTCATGCTACGAATTCTATGAATAACAAACCACAACTATATGTTTTTTAATAAAGCTGTGTGCTTTGAAAATGTTTTCAGATATTTTTAATCATCACGACTACAATGTATTTTACAGATATCCTGTGTTTGATTAGGCTTAGGCTTTTCATTAGCTTTCAAATGTATGCAGTTTACTTATTCAGCAGCGCAAGACGTTTTTTTACTTTTAACAGGCAGAGCAAATTTTGCTATCAGATTTTTAAAATGTTGCTGAACGCTGATGCCAGACATAATTAGGTAAAATGATTCCACCAACCAGCGTGTAATGAAACTGCCAATGATAATACAAGCGTATAGCTTGGATATTTTTATTGGACAGGTATAGAAAAAGTTCAGAAACAAAACTCCAGCTGCACATGTCTGTGGGTCATGGTTTAGTCTGCAGCATCCCAGGAAGGTTTTGATTGAAGGCATCGTGTCATTTCCACCCTCTGTAAGCCGGTTTCCTGCTTCTGCTCTATCAGAAGAAGGTGTTGATCTCGTTACAACGGATCGCAGATATTATTTTTAAGTACTATGCTTACAGTGCATTTAAAACATACACTAAGAATTAAAATTAAGGAATAGAAACAAATATGTCTCACTGTGCTGCAGAAAAAAGGTAAGTAGGTCATTCATATTTACAAAAACAAAACACGGCATCAGAACTGATTTGGATAACTGATAAGAAAAAGAACTGTCATACTGAAGATAATATGCAGCTGACTTAAAATATACAAGCGGCATGAAATTGCTTCTTACCGAGAGTAGGAGACAGCGAGTTCAGGACTTCTGCGTTCTCCGTTTCGCTGCTTCGGCCTGCAGGTGAGAGCCATCGGCTATGAACCGCAATCAGCTCCGACTCGTCCTTGATAACCCTCTCACAGCGAGCAGCTCCTACCAGCTCACACTGAATCTTCTCTTCAGCCAACAAACTCAGAAATGCTGAAACTCCGTTTGGATCACAGCACTGGTTTTTAACGTCATTGTTCTTCAGCAAACACTAAACACATCCACTCACTTTAGCAAGGTTTCAAAATGGCGGTTGGTTTGTTGTTAAAAGATGCTGTCAAGTTACTCTCCAGTGACTCCGCCCTCCAGCCAATCAGTGACCAACAGCCATCTGACGTCGCTTTTCAGTACCAGTTTAGCACGGATGGAACCACAGCTGATGTGGTACCAAAAATAATATCCGCTCGGAGCAGTTCAGCCAAACGTCTGCTGGTGGAGAGTAAACGGTACTGTGGCCGAGTCGATCCGAGCCGAATCGTACCGGTTGAGAGATGCCTTATTTATGCCTAGTAAAACTGAGCTATTTATGCTGAGATTCCCCTGTTCGCTGACCTGATAGATGGGAATGTGGGTAGTGCACACCTGTAATGATCCAGGTGGTTCAGTTAGTGGTAAACTGACCTTGTTAACCTGTTTTTTTCTGTTCTACCATAGTGGTTCTAGTGTTGAAAAGTAAGGGATCAAAGGTTGCTGATACTTTGAATTCCTCCTCCTTTTTCTTTTTTTTCTTTCACCTATCAGAGAGCTGAGTTCAATAGAACTCAGAACTACTCTGTTAAACCGCTTTATTTATTGTGCAGGAAACTTTTGATAAATGTTAGAGATGTAATTAGTACATTCAAGGTTCATTCACTAGTATTAAAATTTCTCCCCTCAGCCTATGGTAGTAATTACCTCTGCAAATAAGTTTATTTTTAATGTTTTCACCAGGGTTTGTTTGTCTATTAGCAACATAACTCAAAAAGTTATTGACAGATTTTGATGAAATGTTCAGAAAATGTCCAGGCACTCTCGGAGTGGTTTTTTAGTTTTGGCATCAGAGTATTTTTAAGATATTTTTTTTTACTTGACTTAATCAAAAAAGGTGTTTTCTTATAAAGAAACAACTCATTTGTGGCCATTTTAGCATTGGTCCATTTAAATGTTAATCATGATAACTTAAGAAATATGATTGTATGTGTGATAAAGATCACTCAAAGCGTAGGTAAGGTATTCAGGTTGATTTCGACAGATTAGAAAATCGATAAATTAAATAAAATTGAAATAATTCAACCTACAAAACATAAGTAAAACATAATGAACTGACTGATTAAACACAGCACTACTGATCATTGATAAGCTTAAAAGTCTTCTAATCTACTCTGTGTGATCACAGTGCGACATATGGTGTTGGTAAGCTTTTGAACAGTGTAAGTGAGGCCATGACACAGCAGGGGATGTGAGAGGGGTATCACTCTGGGTGGCTGGGTTCTTAAGTTGAGCCCAGTGCAGTTGGTCCGCAAGTCAATTAAATGACGTATTGCCAAAGCAGAACAGATCAAGAGGGTTTATAGGGCAAGGTGTTAATAAGAAGACCTTTGGCTTTGGTTGGCAAAGGCCAGGTGGAGGTGGAGAGTTAAAAAGGGGGAAGGTGGCCAAGTAGAGATGTTCTCTGCACCTTGCAATCCAGGCCCTTTTCATCCGTGACCACCAGCTGCTCTACCGTTTCCTACAACACAGGTAAGCGAGCTTCTCTCTATTCCCTCAAGATTTTAGCTGTCAAGATTTATACTGATAATAACAAGAATGAACATAAAAGCGTAGCACGGACAGGATCTATAATTCAACCAATCTGCTGTGCCAAGGAGAATGGCGCACAGCCAAAAGGAATAGAGGAGTGGCGGACCTGATGGAGTGCTCCGCCAATTTTCTAATGCCTGGCACAAGTACATTGTTAAAGACACTAAAATTGATTCATTTTACATCCAATAATCTGAAGCATACTACAAGATGTCCACAAAAGGTCTATATAGTTTCTAAATGACTGCTGAATACGATTTTCACCTTGAAAGAGGAGCAGAACTTTAAACCTATGAGGAAAATCAATCACATGTGGCATTTAACGAGGAACCTAAGTTGCTTTTCTGGGGATTTTGTTATTTTCTTTTTCTAACTGTTTCAACTTATGACCACTACTAAAATAGCCGGACAGCTCTGAGAGTACCAACTTTGAAAAAGAAATGAAACATGGAAAATATCTACATTTTTTGTCATATCTATTTATTTAAGTTGTTAATAGTGTGATTTAAGGAAGAAAGAAAGAAAGAAAGCACTATTTCAAACGTGAACATACTACACTTTAAGCAATAATCGATACAAATATTTGTATGTTTGAAAAGGAGTAGGAAAAAGCATTAACTTATTAGTTCCTACCCCTTCTCCAGCTAGTTACTAGTACTATAGGTTGTCTTACTTCCTGTAACCAGTTTTTTTTTGTTAATATTCTCAAAAAAACAATCACAAACAAACAACACCACCATAACAACTTGTGTCAAAATAAATACAATAAGTGACAAATACGGCAAAGTGTGAAAACCTTAATATTTGTCATATCCCTCTTCTTCCCTGTACCTTATAAATACCATCCATTTGTACCGATATTTGAATTTGCTCATGGTTGGACATTGCCTAAGTTCCTCTGCTAGTTTGTTCCACAATTTCACTCCACAAATTGAAATACAAGAGGTTTCTAAAGTTGTGCGTGCATACAGATGTTTTAGATTCAGTTCCCCCCTCAGTTTATATCCACCTTCTCTTGGAAAAAAAACATGCTTCAATATTTACTGGTAGTTATTTGTTGCCCTGTACACGATTTGTACAGTTTGAAAGTGTACCAGATCAGTTGGTTTCAGTATTTTTGATTTTGAGAATAAGGGGGATTTTATTTTTTCTGTTAACCACTTCCAAGAAAGTCAGAAGTCTTTTGCCTTTAATAGTCTGTGTAGCAAATTAAAGGATTTTTTTCTTCATGCAAAAAGTGCTGTTTGATCAAACAGCCAAAAGACCTCAAGCTGTCCAGATTCAAATTAATGACATGGTTATTAAATAAGTTTCTGTACTCAAATTTCTAGATTTTAATATTTGATTTTTAATGTTATTTGTATTGGTATAAAATCTCAGAACATTTTTGGACATTTGAAAAATGTATATGGCCTAATCAATATCCCAGGTATTTAGAAATAAAGGAAAAGTTTGTTTTCCTTTAACATTGAGCTCATTTTTAGCAAATATTACGTTCATTTACTCACACACACAAGTTTGGAGCTACTTGGAGCCATTCAGGAGGCCTTAATTCCGTGTCACGATCAATGTATATTTATATAATAGGAGTCAATCAGGACAGGAGATTTGCTGTATGTAATAACGCATTATCTGTCCCAAAACGCCTTTCCTGGGTACCTGGGTTCCTCCCACAGTCCAGAAAAATGACTGTTAGGTTAAATGATCTCTGCCTCTCACCCAATGACCTCCCCGGGGCTCTTCAGGGATAAGCAGCATAGATAACGTATGGATGTTGAAACCCTTACAAATATATATCGATGGCTAATTCGAAAACATCACAAAAGCGGTAAGTCCACTTATGAGAACAACTGTAATTGAAACTGCTTGTACAGCTCACTGTTGTCTTTATTTGTATGTTCCTGTGAAATAAACTATTTTCGCAAAATGTTTTGGAATTTGGACAAACGTTTTTTTTTTAGACCTGTAATGCATGGAATGGTTAAATAGTAACTTTTGTAAACGATTTGGCAAAAAAAAAAAAAAAAAAAAACGAAATAGGATTTTTTTTTTTTAGTTCGTCTGAAGGAATTGACCAGCTCTCTGTAGTCCAAAGTGTTTACAAGGTCCTGTTAGGATTTTGAAATGGATGTGATTACTGTAAAGATGTTGGTTCTCAGTCAGTAACTAAAAAAACACTGCATATTTATTAATTTAGATTTATGAAATAAGTAAAGAATCTCCCCAAATAATGCTACATGATCAGTTTTTTTCTTCTTCTACATTTGGAAAGTGAGTAAAGCAAATTCCATATTTTTGTTCAGATGACTGATATCATTAAATGTCATTTCCACATGGTCACAAAAAGCACCCATGCCAAGATGCTGCTTTCGTCGTAACTTTTGAGAATCTTCGTTTTTCACGCACAAATTTAAGACAAGAAATATTTTCTAAGATCTCCTTTTAACATGTCTTTCTTGTCTTTGATTAATTTTCTGTCTGCTTTAATGTCTGGTTCTTATATTGGTATGGCATTCTGTTTTTGTGTTACGTTATGCTAGGAACCTGCTATTTGACTGCCTCCTGGCAAAATATCTTTCTAGTGTTGAGGATAGTGTCTTAAAAATGTTCTAATCAAGTTTCATCATGTCTATATTTTCTTTTTATTCCATAAAAAGAAAATAATGATATGATTGTAATACATAAAATATAATTTGGTTGATTCATTATAACACTTTTGAAATCTTTTCTATTTATACTCTGTCCAAGAGGTCCCCCTCCTATGGCCAGGGTACCATGGACAGTCTCCATGCTGCTTCTACTCTTGCTCCACTCTCCAAGGGCCCCCTTTGCCTCAAACCAGCACCTGTGTGGCTCTCACCTGGTCGACACACTCCACTTCATTTGCGGGGAGCGGGGATTTTACTACAGTCCGACGCGAGCCCACAGGCGGGATCTGGAAAATCTGCTTGGTATGAAAACATTAGTGAGGTGGTTTGGATCATTTCACATGAAGCTCTGTTACATCCCTTTAGTGTAGCAGAAAGATTTCATCTTGCAGTGAGTGTCTGGATAGCTTTTATTAACTGAGTTTTACCCCCAAAACTGATATTTTTAAAATTTACAACAAACTTTCTATTTTTGGATAGCAATAAATTAAGATGTAAACAAATAATTCAGTTCCAAATAAGAAAAAACTATGTATGGCACAGGTAGGCTACAGACCATCATCACACGAATAAATGAAGTCTTTAATATTTATTCACTAACAAATAAAAACATCCTTGAACATTAACAATGTGAAAAACTACAGGCAGAAAGGAAAACAATAATCGGCATGAGTTAAGCCATGAGAGTAATTCAGAAAGAAAAATAATCTGTTTCAATCTCCCTTTTTAGGTACAATGTAATAATAGACAGTAACTTTACAAAGATACATTATCTGCTTAATTAAATGGGGGGCCTAACTCATGCCCTTCTACTTCCGGTCCATGGGTCCCCTAATGCCGAAAAAAGGAATGAGAGTCAATGGAGCGATAAAAGTTATTTTCTGATCCAGTTTGAAATGTGCCGTGGATCGAACATATGATGTCCATGAATTTTAAAATCTAATTTTGATGGAGAGAAAATGCTGATTTTCGACCGGAGGCAATACTTTAGGTTTTGTGTGAAAACGTTTAACGGACTACAACTGCAGAAGGAGAGTGAGGGTCGTAGCCTCCAGGCTGGAGAAAGGAGCATTAAACACGGAGAAAACCATAGCTATACCTAGAACGGGAGCTAGTGCTAGCTCCCATTAGCCAAATGGCGTCATATATGCGACTTTTGATTTGTAGGCATTTTAAATGAGAATTTTTACAATCAAATAAATCCCAAATCACTGGACAAACATTCACCTTGTACATCATTAGTTATCATTTAAATCGAAGTACAACATATGTGTGATTCAAAATGTAAGACAAAGCGGACCAGAAAATAACTTTTATCGCACCATTGACTTCCATTCATAATTTTTTCGGTTTGGGGACCCACGGGCCGACCGGAAGGGGAGGAGACTTAGGCTCCCCATGGGATTAAAATTAAAGTAAGCAACACTGACACGCTTATGGTGGCAAGTTACCTTGTAGCCACAGCTGCCCCGAGGCAGACTGAAAGCAACACGGCTGTTGTACACACAGGCACCCTCCGACCACAACCAAGAGTCGAGGAGGATGAAGTGTCTTGCCCAACTGAGGGGGGACAGGGCGGGGGGTTCAAACCGCCACATGGCAAACTTCCACCACCTGAGAATGTTCACAGGTCAGGCAACACTACAAAGTATGTAAACCTCTGCTTATTGTCAAAAAGTCGCCCAACTTGAAGTTATATCATACCTTAGACTACTCCAAGCTGTGAAAACTTAAAACACTCAGAACAGTAGGGAGTAATCAGAGGCTATACCTGACAGCTATACCAGTTAAGCTAGCAGGCTAGCTAGGCTAGCACACGTAAAGCGAACACGTGGTTGAATACTTGTACTGCAGCCACCTGCCAGCAGAGGATTCTGTGCACTCGCGGCAGATTGAAAAAGGTCAATCTTTAAACAAGATACATAAACTTTGGAAGTTTCTAACTGCTAGTGTTAGGAAATAAATTCAGGAGCAATATCGTATTAAAACAAAGTTTCTTACATTAAAAAAAATCTGAAAATATGTTCATCTAACAGATTATGTGGCTCCGTTTGACTTTTCATCTTACTGTTTCGTTTGGACAACACTCAAAAATCTGTAAGGTGTTATTGAATTATGGTTAGGACCTTTTTTGTTTAAGTCCATCAAATATGAGCAAATAGTTTGCAAAAGTGCATCATTAAACAACATTAAATTACAAAAACTCGAATAAAAAGGGAACAGAAAGATGAAGAACTTATGTTATCTGCCCCAGTTTGGTTCTGTTTTGTTGTGAACTGAATCTACGCATGAACTGAAGGTCAATAATCCAAACCAGTAAAACATAATGATTGGCTTTAATCCACAGGTGCAGAAATGTCACAGTTGCACGATAGCACATACATGGCATGTTAGGCATGTCAAGCACGGTAGAAAAACTGTATGCCTCTACACTCAACTACCAAGCCACAGGTGAATGGAAAGGGTGTGGTTTTATACATATTACAAAGGGTGCCCTCTACTGGTGTGAAAACAAGACATACAACAGAATGTTAAACCAAAACAGCAGGACTTATACTTAAGGCAAACAGTCACTTGACCCATACAGCCCCTTTTAACAAAAATAATAATTATTCAAATAAAATGACAGAATAATTGTGTAGTAACAAGGGGAATTCTGGGCTGGTTGGCTAATGGTGTGTTCAGACTGCAAGCTTTGTCAGCTTCAAGCAACGCTCATTGCTAGTGTTATGAGCTTTGAAGGTTGAAACAAAGGAAAAGCTTGAAAAGTTGACAGAGTCAACGCTCATGAAGCGCCACAGAGACTGCGACGCTCTTTCAAGGCTTCCACCATAGACTTACCATGGAATTTTGACATTGCTGACGCTGACAAAGCTTGCGGTCTGAATGCAGCATAACAATTTCAATTAATGAAAGGAAAAAGAGAAATTTACCTCCCCATCCCTTCTTTCTTTTCTCATTTACATAACATAGACCTATGTGAGTTCAGCATTCCATATTTAACAAGTTTTGTAAAGGTAAATATTGTTGTTGCATTCTTGATTTCTGTACTCAATTCCATTTGTTACCCCATATATTGAGACACATCTCTCTTTTTATTTTATTCTATGACTGTCATAAATATTTCAAATCCCTTTAATTGCTATTTACTGTCTTTTTATTTTAAAAAAATATTAAACTAGCATGAAGGCATTATTTGTTTACATTATACATCAATTTCAAAATATAATCAACTAGATCTTAGAATTTTAAGGTTTTCAATTTTATAAATTATGGGTTTGACAGATCCCTGTGATTACTTCGTTTGAATTTTTATTGCTTTTTTTGTAAAATGTGAATCGACTTTGTATAGGTTTTATATGTTGTGCCCCATATTTCACTGCAGTAGTTCAAAAATGGTAGGATTAAAGAGTTATTGTCTAGTGACCATTTTACTCTATGCAACATTGCAATTGCTTTGGCTATTTGATTTGGTTTCCAAAGTATATTTTCGTATATGATGATTCCCAAGAATTTGACTTCTTTTACTCCTTTTAATATCAATGCCATTTACATTTATTACCTTTGTATCATTTAAATCTTTAGTTAACAACATGACTCAAACATTTTGGGATGGATTTTGATTAAATTTTCTGGAAATGTGTGCAATGGGACCAGGTGGAAGTGATTCAAATCTGGGGGTGATCGGAAAATCGCTATTAGGAAAAATGAGAACTAATAATGCAATTAAATCTCGCTGCTAAAAGTATATTTTCATGACCAAGGAATGTAAAAAAATTAGAGCACAACATTGGGGGGACTGCGCTGCCTTGGTAGAGGTCTGTGCTCTCCTAGTTTTATATGAAATGTTTTCTTTTTGTGCTCCCCCTCCTATGGACAGTGTACCAAAGGCAGTATCCATACTGCTTCTGAACATTTTCGTTTTAATGAGAGAAGATGGTACTAAGTAAAATATTAATATGTTGACAAATCATGACAACCCCAGTTGCTAAGTGAAATACATTTTTTCAAAGACTGTTCGTTGCATCAGTAACCACCTGATTATGATTACAGTGCTTTAACTTCCAAAAAAAAAACATAAAAGCTAACCACATTGATGCACCATTTTCAGTACTGTAGGGAGATGGATACACCTAGTGGCCTCAAGCAACCACATTTTGTGTGGTAGCAAACCCTTTGACGAAAAATCAGCTCTGCAATTTCACTATAATCAGTTTTTGATCCTCTACATGCACGAGTAGTATAAATCTTAAAATGTAATGAAATTATTCCTAGCTAGGAATCACAACCTGCTCATGTGACTGTTACAGCCAAGTCTGCCAGCATTATTCTGTGGATCAACACCTGCATTGTTTGGTTGAGAATATTAAAAGAAACTTAACATGTCTTGTAAAAATCTTGCAGATATTAGTTTGAGCTAACAAAACAGGAGAACCTGAGGATGGCTTCTTTGCGATATTATGGTGATTATAAATATTTCTACGAATAAAGAAACATACCTCTTCGCAAGCAAGAATAATCTGAACTCTCCCAACTCCTGGAAGTTTTATTCTTTTCAAAGTATTCCTTCTAATTAGAAACTAAATTTGTGTCACCTTCCTGCATGGTGGGAGTTCAGAAATTAACAGCAGGACTTTGCCTGAAGACCCCCCAGTATGGCTTTGTTCACCCACACGGTATTGAAAGTTGAGCTTTAATATAGAAGAAAAGGGCTACATTTAAAGGCTGGAGAATATATATATATTTTTTTCTTATGAAGCGAGAACATGCAGAAATGCTTCACCGAGGTTGATGTAACATTTGGTCCAGCCTATGATTAAGTCATTCTGCAACTTCTTTTATACACAGACAAGCAATTGGTTTATTATTGCTTTAAACCTGTGTAACAAATCCATTCATCACAAACCCTGTGAAATCCCAACATTCCTCATTAAGCTATTCCCTGAACGCATTATTTAGAGCTGCCATCTCAAACGTTCTGCTGGTGCTTTGAAGCTAACATCGGGGTGCATCAGCTGCTCTGTTTCTGCGTCATCATACCCCCCCCCACACTGTTGAGGCAGAAACCAACAAAGCTTAATAGATTGCGGCAATCAATATTTTCTTTCCATGAAAGTCTGAACAGTAATGGTGTTTTTAAGCTGTATCCATGAAAGCAGCAGGATTTAACATGGAGGTATGGGAACTTTCTCTACTTCAAAGGGTTCCTGGCGAAAAAGGCCAGACAGGAGGAGCGGCTTTGGAGGGTTCTGTCTGGCCGTGACGAGCCCAAGATGAAGCGAGGCATTGTGGAGCAGTGCTGCCATAAGCCGTGCAGCATCCACCACCTGGAGAACTACTGCAACTGACCACTGCTCAACAACTAGCACTACTCATAGCTTGTAAAGAGGACCAGAAGTCAATTTCTGGCTCCCAACACTCACTGGCTATGTCTTATTAAGTGAAGGAAATAAAGCTTCATGACCCATAACCCGAGGCTTCTCTCTGCAATGATGGAATTTGTGTTTTTTTTGTTTCTTGTGTCAGTGTAGTGTGTGCTGCATCTGGCTGCTTAGCTCAAACCTTAGGCTATGGTCTTGGAGTGCCCTCTACTGGCTGAGGGGGGGCATGGCAAAGATAATGCAATGAATACATTTTAAATACACTATACAATATGTAGGATGATAAAAAGTATCTTTATTTACAGAAGAATATACAGCCACCATGTTTAAAGAAGGCCCTGCAATAACAAAAACTACATGTTTCAGAGCTACAAATTTCAGTAGACATTTTTATGTTAGGATCACCTTTTTATGTATGTAAACCAACCTTTGTATTCATTCACCAAACAGAGTGAATATCTTACAACCACTTAAAGTAAAACCCATTAAAATGTGAATTTATTCATCTTTCCTCATAGCTTTCCATTCTCGTCGGCTGGAGGAACTCCGCTACTCTTTATGGTTTCCTGAGACAAAACACAGAATTCCAATCAGAAACCAGCGCCTACAGCTAAACTGAAACCAAATGGAGTAGAGAAGCTTAGAGCTCACCTTCTTTAAGAGGCTCGTTTGTTTCATTTTGAATGTTCTCCTTGTCGTGCTGGAAAGCCTTGCTGGGATCAAACCTGCGACGAGGAGCGCCCGGTAGCTTTGCTCTCAGCTGTTCTAAATCGCTCTTCTGGCGGCTCACGGCGCTGCGAAGCTTAGAAACTTCCTACAGACAGAAGCAGGCATGAAGCTGCAGCTCAATGACATACCATCAATATGGCATACCAATCAAAGGTTAAGTGCAAGAATTTCTATTCAAAAGAGAAACCATTCAAAATGACTCGTTAAACGCTGATTTATTTCAAACAGGTTTGTTATTTTTGATAATGATGGGTTGCAGCTATTAACATAAAATGCAGTTTCTTAAACAATGACATGACATTGGAACAATGAAAACTGATGTTTTTTGTCAAACAGGCAGTTATTGTCACCAACAGGAGGGTTAGCCAGGGTGGGGAAGATTAAAGAGGGCTCAAACAGAACATATACGTGGAAAGTTAAGTGGAAGGAAAACCTGATGGACAAGCACACCTGCAGCCTTAAAGGGATTATGAAGTCAATTTAAGTTGCTTGAGAGATTCCAAAAGGCTAGAATTGTTACTTAAAGGGATATTCAACCCCTAAGTAAACATTTATTTGTTCCCATATTCCCCAGTTACATAAGTAAAGATGTAAGTGAATGCTAAGCTCAAAGGAAACGGACTGCTGCCAGATCAGGGGAATTACTGGGCTGTTTGCAAAACTGCCTTTTTTTCCCTCAATTATCTAACACTATTGAACATAGTAAAATATACATTTTTACTTAGGGGGGGATGGAATATCCATTTAAAGACCAACCGCACACAGACATGTTAAACACCACTGATTAACTCCATAATACGCTGCGTTGCTGCTGCAATTAATGAGGACACCCAAGTCTTGACTGCTTGCAAATATTCCACATTACTTAGAAATAATAAGTAACATTTCTACAAATATTAGGGATGCACCAATACCGATACTGGTATTGGAACCACTACAGTTTTGATGTACTCACATTATTTAGTGAACTGATACTTAAAACGGGGACACTCTGCAATAATGTCACCGAAAAATTTTTCACATAAAATTTTAGTTCTGCTTTAGTGTTCTGTATCGGTAAATACTCAGATGCAAGTATCTGTATCACATTGGTTTGAAATAAGTGGTATCATTGCATACCTAAAAAATATTCAGAGATTGTTCAATCGGATTGTAACGTTTTAATATCAGAATTCTGATAAAATAATCACTCATCCCAGATATCGCTTTGTGTCAAGAATCAATGAGTTTAGGCTTTCAAATTTAATTACCGCTATAAATTACCTTTTTAGCAATATTCTAATGTTGTTTTAATGCACCTATATGCTCTAAAGGGAATAAAATATGTCCTGTGCAGAAGAGGTGGTGCTGCTGTAGCATTTTTTACCTGTTTTAGGGAGATATTCTCATCTTTGAGCTTCATCACATGTTTGATCTTCTGCTTCTGGTTCTGGTGCCCCAGGAGGCGAGCGTAAGCGTCGGCCAATTTGTTTAATTCTTCCTGGTTTGCTCCGTTCTCATTAAGCAGCGCATCTCGCTCTGCTGCAAACGCGTTAAGCTGCTCCTGTGGGAGCACACCAACGCAAGTATTATTTAGTTTTACAAATTAACATCTGCGGATACACAACTGACGAGAAGTAACCTTATACAATGAACGTGGCGAGTTGTTTTGCATTCATCTGGAACATTTGTTCTTGTTAAAGGAAAATGGCTGACCTGAAAGGGCCGGACTTTGGCGAACAGCTCCTCATATTGTTTCTTCCAGTGCTCCACCTCAGAGCGTGGGGAGCTTTAAAAATAGGAATGATTAGCTACAAAACTAGATTTGAAAGGAAAAAAAAGGCTGAAATATTCATTACTCCTCACCTCTTTTCTTGCACTTCGGCTAATTGTCTTTGGAGTTCCTGCCGCAGCTCCTCCATTTCCCACTGTAGGGTAACCTTCTCCTGACTCAGTGCTTCCACCTGCTCCCTCAGAGCACCTCTGTCCTGCTGCTGCTTGTCTAGCTCCTGCTCCAGAGCGCCCGTTTCCTCCCGCAAGTGTTCTAATTGGGCCCGGAGACCGACGTTTTCATGTTCGACGTCATCCAGGCGAGACTGTACCTGATCTCTGTCCTGCTCGGCTCTGCTTAGCTGATTCTCAAGTGCGTGGCCAAACTCCTTCTTAAGTTCCACTTCCGACATCAAACTCCTCCTTTCCTCATTTAACTTCTCAGACTCAGCTTGTAATTTAAGTGCTTCTGACCTGACCTGCTCGTGGTTGTTTTTCTCCAACTCAAACACCACTTTTACCTCCTCAAGGGCTACTTGGATTTTTTCTTTCTCCTCTTTTTCCTCTTGCAGCTGCTTAGTTATTTCTTCGTTTTGCTGACCGAGCTCCTCCAGCAGTTTCTGGGCTTTTTCCCTCTCATGCTGGAGCTCAGTTAGACTCTGACTTCTCTGTTCCTCTAGACATCTCTGTACCTCTTCTTTCTCGTTTCTCTGCGTCTGCAGCTCCTTTTGAAGCAGGCTGATTTGAGCTGCGTGGCTTGCCTGTGCGGCCTTCACTTCCTCTTCTTTCTGTGCAAGGCAAGCTTGAATCTCAAGCAACATCCTAAAAGATGAAGAGGAACAAACTGAGTTTCAAAAAAAAAAAGTGCGAAAAGTAATTTTAGCAGCAGAGTGAGGTGTAAGCATACCTTGAACTCTCCTCCCTTGCTTTTGCTTCTGCCTGCAGCCTCTCCTGTTGCTCGTGAGTCCACCCCCTAAGTCTATTGATCTCTTCTTCTCTGTCTTCAACCATTTTGTCCATCGCCCCCTTCAGCTGGCAGGTCACTCTCCCCACCTCCGCTTCCAGTTCTCTCTGTCTTCCTTTAGCTTCCTTTAGAGCCTCTTTGGTACTGAAAAAGAAGACAAGCATTCTGTGAAGCCGGGATGCCAACAGAACTTAAAGTTTAAAGGCAACATAAATCAAACTGACTTTAAAGCAAAAGAACACCAGGAAACGCAGACACTCAGGAGCTCACCTTTCCAGCTCTGTGACAACATCTTCAATCTTTTTCTGGGAGTTGTTATATGCCTCTTGGAGTTCACTCATTGCGGCAAGATGCATCTCTTTCATTGCTGCCACGTCACTGCTCCTAGCAAAGGGAGAAGAATAGGCTGTTAAAGAGTAAATTATATCTTTGAGCCAAACCGTAAAAATCCCAGAAAGTATGAAAGTAAATCACAATCAACCTTTCCAGTAGTTTTAAAGCAGCAAAGCAGACAAGTCATTTTTTACATGTACTTTTCTGAAAAAAAGAAAAAAGAAGTGTTTCCCTTTCATAGGCGTTACCGTGGCGCTCCACTACAGCTGAAATTCCAGCAGCACAGCTAAAAAATGCAAACCAGCCAACCTGTAGGCATTTTGCATTGCAAGTACACAATTTTACATCTCAGTACGCTGGTACGACTCGCCCCTCTAAACTATGCATAAAGCTACAGACATGCGAGTTCTGTGGCAACTGTGCAACTGGACCTGCTAAACAAGAGGGTCCATGCCCCTCAGAAGTTTCTGAATACATTTCAAGAACGGTGGCGAAGCTTGCAACCTTCTAAGGTTCTTCTTCATGCAATTTGCACAGTGTGCAATTATGATGTGGACATTAGACAACAGGTAGCTAAGGAATAAATCAGCCCTGGTGATGTGTGCATGTCTGTAAGCCAGTGTAACTATTACATACTGAAATACAGAACCCCTATCTTTCTAATCAATGAAATGTCATTTTTGCACCAGTGATGATCTTTATTGATGTGTAAACTCTTATAGGCAGTGGCCAACTTAAATGGTACTCACCCTTCTAGATGGTTCACAGCACCCCTCAGCTGCGTCTCCAGCTGCTCTTTCTCCCGCTGCAGTATCTGAAGGGCCTGCTGACTCTCCTCTGCCACCTCCTGCCTCTTCTGCTCCTGTTCCTCCATGACAGCCAGCTCCCCCAGCACCTCCTCCATCTCCTCCTTCAGCTGTCTCATCCGCTCTTCCGACTCTTCCCTTTCCTGCTCCACAAGCCCAGTCAGAGAGTCCACCAGAGCCTGTAGATTTCAACAGAACACACATTCGCTGCATCTAGCGCCGTCCTTCAGTGTAGGCTTTTAGAGTGACCTATAGCAGAGGTTAACGTTGATCTAACCTTTTCTCTGGCCAGCTCCTCGGTGAGTGCCGCTTGTTCTTGCTCAAGCTGAATCTGCCTCTTCCTTTCATCTCTTTTGGCCTGCTGTAAAACGTTCAGCTCGTTCTTCAGCTCCTCTACTCTTCTGAGCCCTTCCTCCTGAGCCTTGCCTGGAAACCCAACGAGATATTCTCGTCACACCAAGTGCAAGTCTCTAAACAACCCGACGAGACAGTAGGTGCTAGTAGTGGATAAACCTACTTCTCTCTTCCTCGGAGAACAAACACTTCTGTTCAAGATGCGCCACCCTCTCATCAAGCTCCCTCTCCGTCCTCCTCAGCACCTCCCTCAACCTGGTGAGCTCGGCTTCTTGCTGACGGACAGTTGCCTGAGAGTCTTCGACTTCTTGGCAGGCTAATTTCATTTGCCTCTCCATGTCAATGACTGACCTTTGTGCAGCTTGGAGCTCCAGCTCTTGGTATTCTAACCTTTTCTCCACTTCCCACAAAGCATCCTTGGATGTCTGCAGCTCTTGCTGGAATTTGTTGGCCTCCTCCTCCTTTAGTTTCAGCAGATCTCGCGTAGTTTGTAGCTCCCCGGTTCTCTGCTCCAGCTCCATCTCTAGATGCCTGTGGAAAACTGTTGTGAGTGCGCTGCGGATAACTTACAGTTTAGTTAAAAGAGAAAAAGAAAGCAACATTTATTTACTTCAGTTTCTCTGTTTGGGAACAAACGGCGTTCTCTTGCTTTGTCTCTTGAAGCTTCAAACGGAGGTCCTAGAAAACAAATCAACGGATGTCTTTTTGCCTTTTATAACACGAGCATGTTGGAAAAACTCAGATGTCCTCTCATAGCTGTAGATTAAACCTGAATCTCATCATTTGCTGCATCCAAGTATTCCTGGAGTACTTTGATCTCCTCTCTCAGCTCCCGTATCTCACCTGAAAAACAAACAAACAGAAATTACAGCTCAGAGTGTAAAGCATTACATGCAGTTTTTGCACCCGTTGCATTAACTTGCATTTCTAACAGCCGTTAAACGGTTGGGAAGTTGCTAATTTACTCTCAGGTAGTGGGATGCTTACCATTTAACCTCTCGTTTTCATTCTCGAGCTCTGTATTCTGGGATTTTGTCACTTGATGTAGATCCTCTAAATAAAAAGATTAAAAAATATATAAAAAATTGAAACATGTTGGGAAAATAATCAGACCTCCGAAAATGGTCAAAGATGAGGAGAGAGCCTGACTGTTTAGCTGAATCTGAAGATTTTCCGGTGGATTCGTACGGTTTACAAAACTCAAATATTTGGAGCCATTAGTGGATGCACCAAACAGATTTGCAACCAGATCTAGCAGGAAAGACAATTCAGTATGGGTGAAGTCATGGAGAAAACACTTGAGGCCATCGTTGGAGAGAGCCTCTCAGCAGATGACAGGAAGACTGAGCAGATAACTACAGTTTAGTTGCCCCATATTATCCTTGTAAGCTTCAAAACTATTTTATAGAATGGATATTGAGAAAAGTTGGAAATCTCAAAGGGAAGCTACGGCTCGACATTCTCCATGAAGGATGCTGTTTAAAGTTCTCCTTCACTGATGTTTTTATTCATTTTTCAGTATTCTCTGGTATGATAAAATGCCGTCTGAGTCTGTTTCTGTTAAAAAAAAAAATAATTCCCAGTCATTTTCAGTTTATGCCAGTGCAGTGTGGGAGTTGGCATGGAGACTCAAGAGTCGGTGGGTGGGGGGCGGATGGTCCCACAGCTCTGGTCTCCAGGACACCACACGCCACAGGCAGACAGTTATTCGGCGCCGCGGTCTACCTCTTTGCTACTGAGTTATTCCTTGATAATTTATTGTCCTCCACTTAGCTGTATACTTAAATCCAGCGAGTTCTCTTGTCTGATTTGAGCTAATAGTCTGTTCGAAATGAGCGCCGCCATGAATGCTAAGTTACCATTGTGACGTGTGTTTGTGGGGCTTTTATAAATGCAGGCGTTTTCTGGTCACTTGTCTTTATATAACTGATTCTGGGATTTGAGTTTGTATAAAACTGTCATATGCACCATCCTTGTAGAACACAAAGTGACTGACTTTAATGAAAGAAAACTTTTTCAAGATTTTCAGTGATGGAGAACCCTAAGTAATTTAAGCCCTGCTAACCGAACAGGTTGCTATAACGCAAGCTTCTAAACCTTAAGTTGTCAACTACATGATCATACTAATCTCATTAACGTTACTAAACTTCTTTCAGAGCAATCTCTCAGACATGTAGTGACTCTTATTATTAATAATTCATGTATGCTCACATCAGGAAGGCAAGAAAAACACTTTGAATCCTGCTTTTACAAATTCTCATGATATAGTTCTTAAATGGAAACAAGTCGAAGCATTACAAAAAAACAGAGATCAGAAAGTGGCTTCTGATGGCTGCATCTCAAAGCAGTGCTCCATGGTAATAAATCTCACCCAGATCGTTATTCCGATCCTGTAGAGTAGAGACTGTAGCCCGTGCAGCTTGGAGTTCACTTTCCAAAGCTTTAAGATGGCCTTCGGTGTTAACCTGGAGAAGACTTAACTCCTGCATGAAAGCAAAAAAGTTGCATCAGCGCACCTACATACCGTCAAAAGACTTTCACTGCCAGTTAACAAATATAAAAAGTGGTAATACTTGATTTTTAACATCCAGGTTGTTCCTAGCTTCCATCAGCTCCATTGTGAGGGAATTTATTCTCTTTTTAGTAACATCAGCAGAAACCTAGATAGAGATGCAATGAGATCTTTCATGTAGCGGTTGTACAGTTTCTCACAGGCCAAGGAGTAACAACAATTGAGACACAAAGCCACCTTGTTTTTCAGAAACTCGTTCACTTTCTTGAGTTCTGCCCGTTGCCTTTCCAGTGTGATGACACTGGCAGAGAGTGCAGTCTTCTCTCTAACAGCAGCGAGCAGCTTCGCCTCCGCCTTCTTCACATCCTCCTCCAGGGCCAGCAGATGACGGTCCTGCTCTCCTCGCTGCTGCACCAGGGACCGGATCTGAAAACAGATTCACGTAACGTTTTCGCTTAAACAGTAATAGACATGGTGCCATTTTAAGCAACTGAAGAATTCACTATAGTGCAACACGTTTACATTAATTTATGAATGGTTAATGTGTTAGGTGTACCTCTCTTTCCAAGAGTTTCAGCTGCTTCTTCTCAAATGTCATACCATTCCTCTCTCTCTTGCCACTGGACCCTTCAGTCTTGGTACCATAAAATCAAAAAAAGAGAACCAGATTATATAGAGCCTTACAAGTTTCATTAGGAAATGTTCCAGTGACTAAACATACAAGGCCATCGACTGACAAAGTCCTACGGACGGGAGAGTTGAAGACGCTTCTGGAAGGCGATGGTAGCAGCAGAGGAGCTCCAGCAGCTGGAGAAAATGAGGGGATCACAATACTCGGCGGTCAGTTTCAAGACAGCATTACTTATAGATGTAGTGTGTCCAGGAGATCCACATACCTGCCTTGATGGCTCTGAATCGGTCAGATTTGTTGAAGGAAGCCGCTCCCTTCACATCCCCGGACTTGATCTCATAGGACCCCGGTGGAGGGGCGCACCCTTCAAATAACATTACAGTTAGCTGCTGTAAACCTCAGACAGAAAAGGGTTTCGACTTAATATGAACATAACACGACAGCGCGCCCACCCAGAGTATTTAACGGGTTGATTAGCCGTTAGATAAGTATTTCAGCTAAGCTACTTACCATTGAATAACCTAAATGGATAAGTCGCCCACCAGCCGCTGCTAGCACTTAAAGCTTTTTCCCGTCACTTACCTATGTGCTCGTTGAACCTTTTCAAAGGGGCTCTTGAAAAGGACATTTTTAATCCACTTTATGTTGATGCGTTAAAAAAAACGTCCAAAAAGCTCTCGAAAACGGCTGCAGAGCAGCTTCGACAGCGAGAAACAACAACAGACGCTAATGTTCCGCCGCTGAATTTTCAAACTGACGTCGTACGTAACCCTCTGCCCGTCTGTCCAATAGAAGCTAAGTTTTGGATGACGTAATATGACCACCGTCCAACCAGGATTGTTTAATCTTCAAAAAAAATATTTAGACTGCTGATTGACACAGGCGAAACAGCGAAAGAAAGTTTTTAGACATATTGTAATAAATCAATTAACAATTTAAATCGATTAGTTACTACTCTAGCTTTTAGAACAGCCTGAACATGGCTATGCTGATGCTAATGCGGCTTCAATGTAAAGTGCTTTGAGTGGTCTGTAAGACTAGAAAAGCGCTATATAAGTTCAGTCCATTTACCATTTACTGCTGATTAAAACATACCTGACTGAACATTCTTCAAATGCAAAAACACAAATCAGTGTCATAATTTCAGACATATTTAGAGCCTTACTTAACAAAACACACTGAAAGATTATTTTTTTTAAGTTAAACATTTTTATTTCTTGGAAATACAACATAAGTTCAAATCCTATGACGGACCATTGTTGTACATTTTATATTCCTTTATCCATGTTTTTTTAATTCAAAACATTTTCACTTGTACAACCATAATCATAAACAAAGCCTCATGTCACAAATGGAGCCACCGATGACAATAAATTACATCTGCCATGCTAAAGTTTAGACATGATACATTGGTACCTTTTTTAAACTAGATTAACCTTTAAATGAACAATAAGTTGAATAAATAGAATAAAAAGACACTGGATTTACAAAAGAAACTTTCTTCTGTCAAAACGGAGCAGAAACAGATCACATGACTGTTTGAGAAGTGGCCATTTTGAATAATTTGTTAAATTTCTTTCTTTGAAACAAAAGGAGGGGTTTTGCATATTTTAATAACACTGCTAAGGTAAACCAAAACTCCGACAACTGTAAATACTGACTCTATATAGTAGACTGCCCTTTATTCAGTTTTAGTTAAGATTTTATTTTATTGTACCAAAGTATTTAATGTGTCTCCTCATCCACTCACACTTCAAACACGTTGACCTTCATACAGCCTAGAGGTATTTGTTTGGTCTTGTTTCTTCAGTATTTTTTCTTTTAAAAAAAACAACTAACTTTTTTTTCAGATGAATATCTCTTTTCAAAATTGTAAATAATATCACCAAGTTCATTTACAGAATATAAAAATTATTTCCAACCAACAAAAAAATGGGTTAAAAATGAACAGTTGAGGTTTCCAGTCAACAGCAGATAGGCAAGTATTATAGCAATAATGTGTCAACTAAAAATAATAACAGCAACTTTAAAACAAGGACTATTACAACACTCAACACTTCACTTGTTTTTTGTTTTTTTTCAAACTGCGAAATTTTACAGTGGAACTTGCAACAAATAAAACTGGATTGTTAGGAGGCAAAAGGTGAATACTGCAAATCAAAGAAGGCAGGCAAAGTGTAGAAGGAGTAATGAGTGAGTGGTCAGAAGAGTCCAAGTAGACTCTGTGAGACAGACCACATGGTGATGAAGATGAGTTAATGGTTTAGAACCAGTTTTGGTTTAGCAAACTGGCTTAACTAGCTAAGCAATACATTTTGTAAGATTTTTTTTCTTCCTCTCAGATTAAGTTTTTGTTTTACTTTAGTTCTGCCAATATGTCGGTGGTCCAATGTGAAACTGGGCAGCTGAAATAAAAGAAGGCATGCATGAGTCTGAGTGAGAGCCACACAGATAAATAAACTAAGATTAAATAAAAAAGAACAAAACCTACAGTAAAACCTCTGCTCTGGTGCAGTTCTCTTTAGAATCTAAAGACAGCCGTGTTTTAATTTAAATTGAGATGACTGAGATGATTTTGTCAGTGGATTCTTAAAGCTGCTGTGGTGAGGCAGACATTAGCAACACAGCTAAAGGAGGGAATGTATGCATGTTTGTATGTATGTGTGTATATATATATATATATATATATATATATATATATATATATATATATATATATATTGTGTGTTTTAGAAAGTGTGCACACTATTTGTCAAGGCTGTTTTTTTTCAACAAGTGGTAGCTAGGGACTGGTGTATAGGGGGCTGAAAACAGCGAACATGCTCCACAGTGGAACTGTCCGTCTCCACTGCCTTCATATACTTGTTGAGGATGGCAAATATCTCATTGTTGAGGATCTGGTACTTTCTGATGCGGTCTGCCATCTTCTTCAGTGGCTGCAGAGGAAAAAAAACAATAAAGCAGAAATTGTAGCCTTAAACAATACATCTAGGAAAGGATTTGTACCCCTTAAACTTCTTTTCTTCCTTCACTAGAAACACACACACACACACAAAAGTCTGGCAGCCAGAACTGACAGATTTTCCAATTTATAAAAAATATTAATTTCTTTCCATTTAATTCATGCACCACTTGTTTGTGAAACTTGCTACTTAGAGAAGACAACAATTTGAAACGTTTTCAGAAGAATGTTTAAATATTAAAGAGGAAACAGAGATATGGAAAAAGCCATTTAAAAAGAAACTATTTTCTATGACTAGTCAGGCCATTAGTCAGCCTTCAAGAGGGCAAGAGAGAGCAATACTTTCATCAAGTAACAGGAAGGTTGAACAGGGTACCACAAATTTGTCCTGTTTTTTATTTTGTTGAGCTGTTAACCTCTGTTTTAATTACTTTTTTAATAACTATTTGGAAATGTTGGCAGCCTCTCAATGTTGGCAAATCTCAAAGTTAGTGTAAATAATTACTCTAGAATAGGCATACAGAGACTGATGTTGCAGTGAACAAAATTCAAGTCAGTTTCAATTTCTATTTTATTGTAATGTAGGCACACAGAGGACGTATGTGGCAATGAATAACATTAACCGTTAAGGTAAGATGCTAAAGCCAGTGTGGACAAAGTGGATTTTTAATCATTTTGTCTCTTTTTTTAGTTATTACCAAACTGATGATATAGACGCATTGCTCTCCCACACAGGCGCTTTGCATCATCTCTCCCATTATAAGAAAGTTCATTTAGACAGCTGACTACAAGAAAATTACTTTTTAGAGAGGTTTTATTTGCATTTGCCTTTTTTTAAAGAAAAAAAACACCTAAAAATTTCATTTTTGTCCTTTACTGATTTTAGATACAATAACGAACAATCAGTCAATCAGTTTAACAATTAGTTTCTCAGTTTAGCCTGGTCTGTTACAAATTACAACCTGCGTATGTCACTTTATCTGTACTTTAATCCTAATGACTGCAAAGTACTCGGTTTGTTGTAATACTGTCCATGATATAAATATTTTTTCTTGACTCTTAATTTGTGTTCTGTTCTTGCTTTTGCTGCGGCTACAAACAAATTCCCCCTTGTGGGACAATTAAAGGAATATTATATTCTATTTAAATTTAAGATATATATGTGTATATTTATGTGTAGTGAAAATAGCTCCTTATGAAAATTACAGTTGGAGTTGTTGAGGATGAGGTTGAAGTGAAAAATTTAAACTCCCCCAGCTTTGAACGTTGCCTCTATAAGACCACAGATCACACCAGCTAGATCAGAAATAATGGTTTAAAGAAGATTCTGTATCCAGTATGAGTGACCGTATGCAGTGGATGGAATGTACTTACCACATTTTTGATGATCTCGTCTTTGCCATCCTGCCTTTGAACTTTGAGCAGGTGGTAGCAGAAGTCGAAGAGGTCAAAACGGCGCTGCTGTCCGAGCAGCACGATAATGGCACATCCGGCCCAGTTTAACCCATCCCCAAAGCACTGCCTGGAAGGAAAGGTGCACACAAAATAAAAAATGAGTTTCGAGTTAGAATTCTGACTTTTAACTAAAGCACCCAAAGTGTATATCAACTGTGTAACAATATCTCGCTTCTAAGCCTGACAGTTGCTTATGAATAAAAGTATTCCACCAGCACTTCTGTATTGACCGGTTTAAACATATCTTAAGAGGCCTGTTTGAACACATCCACTCGACCCGGGCTGATCCGCTCTCTGATGCACATCCCTCAGTATCTTACTTTCTTCTGCTAATAAAAAAACAAAACAAGCCCAAAACTGAAGCAGCAAAGAGGGAAACTGCATAAAAATCAAAATTGGCTCTTAAAGACCAATTCTCAGCACAGCCTGAGACTCATCTTCCTAACCTGGCACACCAGATGGTTTGTTATAGTTCCCCATCTGGGAAGTTATAGTTCTTTGTACAAGGATGCACATTTGAAACAAAGTAATTACTTGTTGTCAAAGGATGCCTGTCGCTGATACAATTTACATCACAGAGCAACATACTAGTGCTTACCCGTATTAAGAAGGTCCTCTGAATAAAACAGTGCAAGGTAAAAAGCATCCTCAGACTACCTCGGCTTCACTTGGTGAAGCAAAGAAAAAAAGAAAGTGTCATTCTCAGTCCTATAGCAGAAACATGAATGCTTAACAGCTAATGTATTTTGGTTCAAGATGATTTTTTTTTACCATTTTAAAAACACAGCTACAATTGTGCTTTTATAGATGAGATGTTCTTGTAACTGTCAAAGGATTTGGTAGAACGGGAACACCTCTTGTTAAAACAAATCCAACTTCAGCCCAATATTGAAGAGAAGTGTGTTTCATAAAGTACTATCCTGCCCCTGTCATAATGTGTGACATATATTGTGTTTGCGAAAATACAAGAAAGAGACTTTATTGATTTTAGGAACCCTCTTCCTGCTAAGAATATCACCACCTCTAGCAGTGTTTAGAGGGGTCCGACTTTAATTGGCTGAGCTTAATAGCAATCACTAACAATTGCTTATAATTTGCTGGGATTTGTGTGAAAAAAAACCAAGCTCAAAAACAAAGATTAACCTTGTAACACAACAATGAAACCATGAAGATGTTTCTCGCATTTTTACAAAGTAAACTTGCCAATTGCTTTAAATCTTAGATTTTAATACTAAGCAACTTAAAAGCTTTTAATAGATTTCTGCTGAAACCAAGGCTGACCTAGTGATTGCCTTTATCTGACCCTGGAGATTCAGCTCAGAGTATTATTTCACCTAGATTTCGGGCCTGATCAGTCGTTTTCCCTGTTCTATTAACTGAAGCGGTGTACTGACTCGATCGTTCCCCTTTAGGTACAAAAATAATTATTTCAGCTTTGTTGCTATTCAGCTGGAGAAAATTATGACGCACTCATCCATTGATTTGCTCAGCATATGGATAGAGTCAAATTCACCTGGAGACATTGTAATGAAAACAGAGTATAATCTGCATAGTTATGGTAGCTAATCTTATTGGTCGCCATGATCTGTGTTAGTGGGAGCATGTTGATAGTAAATAGGAGGAGGCCCAGGATGGAGCAGTGTGGCACTCCATATGTAATTTCTGTGTCTTCTGATGAGAAGTTGCCTTTTGACAGTCCTTGTCTTTTAGGTAAGACTTAAACACGGCAAGTACTGTACTAGAGAGTCCGACCTGGCTTTCCAGTCGTTTTAATAGTACGTCATGGTCAACAATGTCAAATGCTGCCCTGAGGTCCAACAGAACCACCAATGTAGGCTCTACCAGAATCTGTATGACAGTGTTGTGTAAACCTCCTGAGAAGCAGAATTACAAAGGGGCTTTTCATCTAAATCCCATCTGCAGCTGTTAAAATGGATCATTTATTGCTTTGAGTCAACTAAGTCTTGGCTTTTCGCCTCACCGCACTTATGTAAATATGAAGAAAATCAATCAGTAATATGATTATCCATTCACAATAGTCAAAAATAGCCGCTATCTATCTTTTATGACTAACTCAACAATTGTCTGGACCTCTGGTCCTACACTATGTACACTGCCTGAACAACAGACTAAGGGCTGATTGTTATGCCACCATGAAAACTGTGCCCTTAATCTCTAAACAACAATTTGTACTAATAAAGTCCCATCACATTATCACAATTAGCAGCTCATGCTCCTGACAGCTTCCACCTGCAAGCAAAACAAGTGAAGTGCTGCACAGATGTCGGCCAGATGCTACTACTCACTCCGCTGTGAACTCGTGTGTGCCGACGGGGATGCAGTAGACGAACTGCATGGCGCTCCACAGGCGATGAAACTCCATGCACTCGTCCACGTGCATCACACCGTTGGTGGGTGGAGGTCCGCGCCACACCCCGTCCTGCAGGAAGCTGCGAATGCGTGTCAGGATGACCTCGAACATGGAGAGGCCGCAGCAGAGACGCTCTTTAGTCAGCAGGTCGCCCTCCCTTGCGATGGCTATTTGCTAAAGTTTAAAGATATATAACATAAAAAAAGGACACGTTTTTACAAGATAAACCCAAATACACACACCATTCGTAGAAAAATAATTTTATACATTTAGTTTGACCCAGCCGAAAGGGTATTGGACTCACCTGAGGAGTTCCCAGCCTCTCGATCAGAGGCACAAGGTGGAGAGGGGCGTACTTTGCTTCCAGCCTCTTCATCCTCACCTCCAGTCGTTCTCCCTCTGCGTATCATAGAGCATCAAAAGTTACAAAACATACTGCAGCTGTACTTTTCCCCAAATATGTGAAACTGTGGGTAATCCTGAGGTTTGTCTACCTTTTATGTAGACTCTAGGAAGAATGTTCTGGAAGGGGGCGGCATGAAGCAGGTCACACACTTCTTCCTGGGACTAAGGGTCAAAAAAATGCAACAGAAAATTTTAAGCTAAAAAGATGTCAACTCAATTTGTTTCGCGGATAGCCTGACCCTGCATCTAGAGAGCCATGAGTTTTGTT
Organism: Apricaphanius iberus; assembly: GCA_028564705.1. Taxonomy (NCBI): domain Eukaryota; kingdom Metazoa; phylum Chordata; class Actinopteri; order Cyprinodontiformes; family Aphaniidae; genus Apricaphanius; species Apricaphanius iberus. The sequence continues at coordinate 1,729,183 of JAPXFQ010002799.1, read as the reverse complement.
TTTTAGTCAAAACTAACAAGAAATAGATATACTACATATAAACTAACTTTTTTATTCCAACCGTAACTAGGGCTGGGGGATATGAGCTAAAATTTCACGGTATATTGAGCATTTCACCTCGATAACGCAAACGTCCACATTAGCCCCACCCCTTTGTTTTGTAGCCAATGTCCGGTAGTGGCCAAAATGGCATAATGTTCTTCAAATGTGAGGGGGCTCTTGCTATTGAACAGCTTCAAACAGCCCTTTAATTCAGTGTTTGATTCCCACTGTTTCTATATCCAGTTCAAACTGAGAAGTGACCACACAGACCTGATGAGGTGAGGAAGTGACGGGGGCTCATTGAAATCTGTGAGTTTAGTGTGCCGTCGTTTATTTTAGACAGAAAATATTTTACATCGGAGTACAGGTGGGAACAGGCGGCGGCTTCAAGCAACAACTCAGTGGGGTTAATATTTTCTCCGCCTGGGCATGACCTGGGTGGGCGAAGCTGTTGGGCTAGAAACTTTCTGCAGCTCTGTTGCTGCATTAAAAAGTGTTTTTCTTCCTCTCAGATTAATTTTTTGTTTTACTTTAGTTCTGCCAATATGTCGGTGTCAGTCAGAAATTTCGGTATCGATAAATTTTCCGTATACTGCCAAGCCCTAACCATAACTCGTCTAAACAAACTGCAGTCAGGTTAACGGATAAGCTTTACTTTTAGAGTATTATTTGAGTTTGTAGGGCACCAAGTGTGTGCAGTGACAGATATATTATCAAAATGATATAAAAATATTTTTTCTCATTCATTGAAAAGACTAAGGTGAAATTTATGTTCATATTCTCCTTCCCTAGTTCTAACCTCATGAAAGGTATAGAAAACTAAGTGTTGTTCTGGTAGCAAAAGAAGACTGGTACACAGTAATTTTTTTTATTTAATCATCTCTAAAGCTGGAATTTCTATCCACTAAATACTCATATTAAAAGGTAGGTTATATATTATTTAGAAGTTATACTACAGTGAATATGAATGTATTAAGTGTGGATTTTAAAGTTAATGTACAAACCATGCTGAAGTGAAGGTGATTGTTAGTGAAAGCAATTAAACTAAATGTTACAGAGTGTCAACTTGTTATCCTAGAGTGGAGATTGTGGATGAGAGGAGAGAACCATGCAACAATAGAAGCACACAAACTGAATCACCCGAATGTACCCAAAGCAACACACACAGCAAAGTCAGTGCAGTCACACAGAAATGTTGAAATCATAATGAGAAAAACACAAGTGAGAAGGCATAAAAGCAGTCCAACTGAAGAAGATTCTGAAATAAAACGGAAGAATTAAACACAAGACTGCTTTAAAAACCAACCAGAAAAATGGAGTCACCTCCTCCATGGAAGAAAAGGACATTGAGATTTTAGGTTTTTTTTTATTATAAGCCCGTTTACAAGGACAAACAAGGTCACAATATACATCCAAAATTAACTCACTGCATTGCTAACAGATAAAAATAAATCTAAGTCCTTTTCTTTTCATGGCTGATTGGAGATTAAATCGTATGTGCAATAAAATAATTAAAATGAATTAATTAGATAAAAAAAAATTAGTAAGTAAAACAGAAGAAAAAAAGGTCTCTGTTATTTTGATATTAACAAAATCTAAATCCTTACCACCTGTGGTAGTTGCCAGCGTGTAATGGAAAAATAGAGTTGTATTTCAGACAAAAATCCCAGCAAAGTTCAAGCACACCCACAAGCCTGACAGTTTTCCAACGCAGTATTTGATTTACACAGAGGCAACATCATGAAGTGAGCAGAAACCTTCAGGCACCCAGGAAAGGTAATCACAAGAAGGGTTGGTGAGAGCACACAAGGAACTAATTACAGCAGATTAGGAAGAAGGAGATGAAGGTAGGTGATGGAAATGCCTTACCAGAGCTTGCTCTATTAGCAGGCAGAAGAGGATGGCATTTCCGACCTCCCTTAAACTCTGAAAGACATCCGTCTTCAGCTCGGCGTATTCAATGATATCCTTGAGCTGGTGATGGAAGAACTCCAAGATGCCTAAAATAGAGGGAAAATGAAATACATTCACAAAACAGATAGTGTAAACAGAAGTATTCCCCCCTAACAGTTTTCAAGTCAGATGATCAAATAAAGGATGAATACCCCAAGTCTTCATTTTGTTTTTTGAGCCTTTCATAGGTGGATTTTTGTGTGCTGTAGGTCATTGTCCTGCTGCAAAAGCCAAGAGTGTTTGAGCTTAAAGACAGATGCTCTTCAGGTTGAGATGACTCATCGCAATCTACTGGGATTCCCTTACATAGAAAACTTTTAACTGATTGGAATGTTTGTGTAATTGTATTGAAACGACTTTTGTTGTAAAGTGCCATGAGTTGACATTTGTTGTGAATTGGCGCTATATACTGTAAATAAACCTGAATTGAATTGAGAGCAGATGTCATGGTTCCATGAGTTATGACAAGTTGTCTTAGGTATGACGCAGCAAAGAAACCCCACATCATCCTACCTACCAGCATTTATAATCGTCGGTATGAGATTCTTTTTGTGTAGGGATTTGGTGATTTGGCAATTTGGCTTTTTTTTAAGATCTTTTAGCTTACTTCATGTTGTGTGACAGGTTCTATTTAATTATTAATTAAATCATTATTATTGTTAGATTATTTTTTCAGGTTTAGAGTGATCAGGCCTCAATGGGGCTGGTGAAACCGAACCAAAAAACATGGTTGATTCCAGGTTTGTGTTTTTTTTTTCTCTCTAAGTAACTCAAATCATCATTTGAAAACTGAATTTTCAAAGTGACAAAAAGCCAAAGATAGAAATAACCTGTAAAGGGTCAAAAACTTTTTATACCACTGTATGTTGTACAGAAGTACACGGCATTACTAAGCATGATGTGTCTAATGTAACCTCATGATACGCCTGTTAATCAGGTATTTCTAGGTTAAATCAGCCTGATGTCAGCTGGTTTGTATGGGTGTTCTGACCCACATTTTGGGTGAGAGCATCAGGGGGCAAAAGAATCATGAACATCATGAGCTGTGAGATAAGTACAGGAACACAAGGTAACAAACATCAGTAATCTACAGATTACCAAATCCTTATAGGGATAATCCATCTGACTGACATCTGCACTAGAAGTCTGGGCAAAAACATGGAAGCAGGTCAGTAACAACACTAAGATGTAACACCAGGACATGGTGAATAACACATTCTGACTTTAAAAAAAAAACAACAACAAAAAACATATTTTAAAGGCTTAAGTTAAGAATCAAATGTTGTCTGGATCACATATAAGGTTTTTCTACTGAACAAATTAAGTTACTTTTCATTTCAATGGCTGTCATGTTTTGTCAAAATCCCTTGGTGCCAAAAAACTCCAAATCCATAAGTTTGGATTTGAACACAATCAACCTTTTCCGCTTGTCAAAGTAAGCTAGCGATTTACCTCTGCACTTATCTAACAAAGCAAGAACCTTCCGAGGTAGGCCTTCACAAGAATCGCACAGCAATATGTGGAATGGTGACATATTGTTTATATAAAAGCAGGAAGTTTAATAAGGTAACATGAAGCAAGGGTGTTTGACATTTTTGTATTTTAACATTCATCATCTGCTACGTGTGTAGCATTAGCTGAAGTCACATTTCACAGCTAAAGAACCTGTAGTGAGATAACTGCATACAGATTTATAGAGTTTAAGAAGCATGACAGATGGTGTCCTTGGAATAAACATTTGGCAACTACATTACTATAGTATAGTTAAACCCTCACTAGTAAACCACCTGAATTTATTGAATATGTAGAAACTTGAGACTTTCAACTACTTCCATTCACTTTCAAAATGTTTCAAAAAACCCAGGGATATGATTTTTTTGCATTTGTGTGTTGCTTGATAAAACTTTAAAACCTCCTATATTCTCATTTCTTTTTTTAAGTATGTTTACCATTTCTGACTTTTGAGAATATCTGCAGGTTTGCAAAATTGTAGTTATGGAACAAATTATGTGATTATGCTGCAGGAAGAAAGTTTAAGAATTTTTAACATTTTTGTAATCATCAGCCAAGAAAAGTCTTTTTTGTTACCTCTTTAAAAAAGTTAAAAAAAAGACAGTTTGTAAAATGTTGGGAGAGAATGTGGAGAGAAAAAAGCAAAATACTACTATATCTTCTGGTCATGTCGTTATTAAAAAACATACTGGGTAAACATATTGGATGAAATACAAAGTGTTGAAAATTGATAAGAAAATTGAAAAAAAACATCATCATGCTGGGCTTAACATCGGTGGGAGAGTTTAACAAAGAAGACGTCCATCTTCTCACAATTTTAAGGCTAAGCCCTCTCAAGTTAATCACTACCAATTGGCTACTAAAAAAACAAGCCCAACTATAAATAAATGTAGGAAACTGATTGAAAAAAAAATAAGGAAATGGAACAAATAACCTTCAAAATAAGAGGACAGGAAACAATGGGCTAACAAATATGTGAGAAATAGGAGAAATATCTATAATAATAATAGAATAAAACAGTTAAAAATAGGATGTATAACCATTAACAACTAATAGGGGGCACACTTTTTTCACTTATTTTTCTGTATAGGTATATGCATGTATATGTATTTCTGTATAGGTTGCTATATGTAAGTGTATGTATATATACTTGAATGTGGGTATGTATGAGTATGTGTATGTATGTTAAAAAAAGGATATTTGCTTTTCATAAAATATTAGACATCTTTATATAATAAAGCTTTTCCAAAACTCAAGTTGTGTTTCAAAAATAATCTTTTTAGTGCAGAGAATATCCAGAGAATATCAAAATCAGACTAGATTCTATCATCCTCAGTTTCTGGCCATAATGTTCTTATTAATGCTAATACTGTAACAACACAGAGCCCGCTTCCATCTGACTGAAGATGGAAGCGCAAATGCCTCCCACCTGATGGAAGGGCGCCCTGGACACTGAGCCATATTGCTAATATCAAAAGTAAATTCTCGTTACAGATCTAATTCAGCTCACCTGGGGAGCCATACTCGTGGCGCGGCAGACGGCAGATCTTGGGCATGACTTCTATCAGAGTTTTTACATACTGCAAAATGGTGCCCTGTAACTGCAAAGCGACAGAAGATTTGTAGATGACAGCAGGCAAAGAAAGGACAGAGTACAGAAGGAATGGGAGTGCAATACATTTATAACCCAGAACATTGTGGGGGAAGAGATGCGTTAGTAAGCATAGAGGAAAAAAGAAATGAAGATAAAATACCAGGCTTTTGACAATCTTGAGCAGCTCCTCCATCACCACAGCGATGCCTTGGTAACCGAGGAGGCGGCAGATGGTCTTGAAATGAGGCGGCCCCACAAAGTTTCTGTAGGAGCTGTATATGTGGGAGTAGGCAATGTTCAGAGGCTGAGAAGAAAAGCAAACAGAAGGGAGAAACAATCTTAGTCTGAGGTAGTTTCTTCTCGAAACACGTAAGGTTTTTTACAACTGCAACCCCCCCCACACACACACAAAAAACACAAAAAAAAAACAATCCCACCTTGGACCCATATAGGTAATAAGGCTGCACATTGGCTGGCTTGTCTCTTTGAGGCTCCTGGGTGAAGGGAATAGCTGTACGTACAAAGCTGAGAAAAGAGGCAAAAAGTTAATCTCTGACTCATAAAGTCATAAATCTGGAGATATCTACTATCAAACTGACCGGTTTGTGGATCCGTTGTAGCAGTAGTTCGGGAGGAAATCAAAATTGAGCTCCCAGAAGACGTGGAGCGTGATTCGCCCGTAGGGGGCCGACACGTTGTGGTTGGCCTCGCGGAACATGGCGTCGAAGCTGTCCAGAGTCAGGTGCTTGGACAGCAGCCGGTGGGTCAGCCTGTTGATCTCCAGCAGCCACTCCAACTCCTGCTCAGATGTCAAGGAGCAGCATGACAAAGCTGACGCACAGGGGAAGGAAACGAGGAAAACGCAAACCCCTCTCAGCGTTCTTACCACGATGGAGGTCAGGTCCTCGCTCTCAAAGCGGCTGATGGCATGGTCCAATGACTTATACATCGCGGCTGAGATCCTCTGAGTGATCAGACGGTTCAGATCGATCGACCGACCCAACAGCTGCACGGTCAAACAGGTAAATCACACTATGTGAGCAGTGAGTTCGCTGGCGTCCATCAGTGTGTGAACAACGCATCGGTAGTTTCCGTGTACCTGTACGTGTCTCTGCTTGAGCAGCGTCTCGTAGCGGTTCGACGGCGGGTACGGAATGATGACGCCATAGTTTTTACACTCCGCTCTGAAGCGCTTGTCTAGGAGGACACTGTGAAGCACCAAAAAAAATTTTTGATTTAGGGAACATTTCCAAAGACTTCCGCCGCTTTAAAAAGCTCTATTAAGGATTTAGGATCCTCTACCTTCCGGCCATTGCTTTGTAATAGGCAAATATCTGATCGGCCAACTTGTACACAAACTGATCAAAGCAGAGGTTTACCTATGGAGAAGGAAAAAAAACTCTATGACAAGTGTGTTTATGAGGAGCTTTGACTAACTTGCTTAGGTTTAGACGGATGCCATTAACCCTTACCTCAGCTTCAATTTCATCGTACAGGAACTGCTTCTTGAACTTAGTGAGAGCGTAATAGCCACTGTCATTATACAAGTCTAGAGGATACAGAACATATCTAGAAGAGAGGGGTTGGAAGTTGTTATTAGGAGTTTATTTTCCATAGGACAAACTGAAACTGAGGATAACAATAAGCTCGTCTTACTCCATCATGGAAGGCTCCTTGGTCTCCAGGATGTGGTCGGTTAGTATCCAGGGCATGGACATCTCGATTGGGAACTGGATTCTGCGGCCCATGGTGAGCTCCAGGAAGAACTCCCTGAACCACAGCTGGGAAAGGTCACAGCACTGCTGCAGGGCCTCTGCTCAGCAGAAAGACCAGAGAACAGAAAGGGAAGGGGTTATTAAGATGTTGGCAGAAATCACCTCTGGGTTTGTTTTCGCAAACTTCATCCCTTCCAGGTCTTCAGATTGGAAAAATTATTTAAAAAAAAGATTAAAGATATTTTAACTAAAAAAATGGCTTCCTTAGAAGTGCACACCAGGTTTTGAACTCACCACTGAAGTTGAGCAGGTGTGTGAAGAAGAAGGAATGCTTGTGGAAGTCCTCTATGGCCACCACTATGGGTCCATCAAGACTGCTGCGAAGAGTTTTCTTCGATCCACTCTTATCTGCTATTAATGACTCCAGCATTGTGCGCACCATGTAGAGCTGCAGGAAAAACAACAAATAAAAACCATTTCTATTCGATCTAGGTTTGTTCTATTTTACTTGTAGGGATGTAAGAAAATATTGAAATGCCAGTATATTGTGATATTTTATGTCACAATATTGCATTAATATTCAAAAGCAATGTATCAATCTTTATATATATATATATATACAGTAATATATATATTAGAATTTAAATGGAACCACTAATAATAACAGTCATTTTTGTAGATCTAGTAGTAAAACTGGATGTGTTAAAGCTGCTATATTGAATTTCCAAAACAAGCTAGCTCAAAAGCTATTTTTTCCATGCACCTTAATGTTAACACAGCATAGCTGTAAATATTTTGTGGGGATTAAAAAGAAAAACCCCAAAAAATAATAACGAGGTTGTGTCACATTTGTCTTGAAAACTCAGCCAATAACATGGCTTGGTCCGACTCCAACGATTGGACCATCTGGTTGTCCGACTCACCAGACAAGCGCACCTCCACATTTACCTGGCTCCTCCACTCATTACACGCTGCCGCATTTTGCAACAGAGCACGACTGGTTAGAGAGGTTCTCCACCAAATAATGTCACAGGAAGAGAAACAGCTGGCTGCTCCCACTTCAACTTTAGGACAAACTAAAGTCCCAATAGGAAGAAAAAAAGCCATATCACGTCACAGAAAACAAAAGAGGGGTGAATGAAATGCAACTAGTGTTTTGTGCTCTCTCATCTGTTGTGAAAACCCGAGTGTTTCTAAATCGGGGGGCGTGGCCTACGGACGATAGCAGTAGGGAGGGGTGTGTGTATGAGACTGTGTTTATGTTTTAAGCTAGCTTGTAAAAAAATAAATAAAATCAGAAAAGAAGCTTTAAGCATGAAACAATTTGGAGTGTTTAGAATCCTGTGACTATTTTCTACAGTTAATTTCAGCTTTAAAAATCTAAATATATAGTCTTACTCATAGTATCGCAATATATCGTATTGTCCCCCCCTGTGTTGTGATACATATGGCATCACCAGATTCTTGCTGATACACTTCCCTATTAACTTGACCGAAAAGTTTCTCTGGAGTTCTGCCATACACATACTTCTGTTAGTGAGTAATTCTTAGTTAAGCCTGCGTTGTGTGTGCTCCATTTCAAAGGACCAAATTGGGCCAAGAATAATCCAGTAAGCAACATGACATCCTACTGCTCTTGTGATACTACTTTTTCTTTTACATGATACGACAAACAGATACGACCTAAAAAGTAACACAGACTGATCTTCCTTACCTGTGTACTGGAGGGTCCTACTGCTCGACGAGGCACCTTGATATCAAACCCACCCTTTGGGTCTTTTTCTCCCCTCAGACAGGGGTCATTTGGAGGCTCTCTTCCTCCCTCCCAGTCACAGACAGTCTTTCGAATGGCCTGGAGGACACTACGTACAAAGGAAAAACCAATGATACGGGTACTCCAAATATTAAAAAGATCATTTGCAAGCACTGTTGTACAGTCTGACCTGAAATACGAAGACTTATTGGTTTTGACGATACAGGTACCTGATAAGAACATTCTTCTTTTTGCGTACAGCCTGGCGCAGCGGCTCTCTGAGGGTCACCTGAGCAAAATCCTGCAGCGCGGCATAGATTGTATTCCTGATGGCCTGGTTGAACACAGACTCCATACGACCCATCAGAACCTACACGGTACAAGACATAGAATCACTGTCATCCATTCATGCATCCATTATCTATACCGCTTATCCTTCCTGCAGTTGATAACTTTCTGCCCTAAATTCAGTTTTTACGCAGTAGGTTTAAGATGAACCACATTAATAGCAGGGATGCACCGAAACCGATAAAGGTATCGGGGCCTATGCCGTTCGAATGTACTGTATCGGTTATAGTTAACAGATACCATGAACTGATACTTAAAATGTGGAAACTCTGTAATAATTTAACTGAAAATGTTAATTTTTCACTTAATTTTTTTGTTTTGTGGTCAATTATATCAATATTTCATTTTTGTATCTAATTTAACATTACTTTTTTTGTAACGAGCAGAGACGAAAATAAAACCTGTCTTCCAATGAATCGCATTTGTTTTGTGTGGTAGAAGTATCGGTATTGGTACTTGGTATTGGCAAGTACTCAAATCCAAGTATCGGTATCGTATCGGTTTGAAAAAAAGTGGTGTCATTGCATCCCTAATAAAAAGCATGGTATCATAAACAGTGCCTTGAATAAAAGTCTTTCCACTCATTGAACTTTTTCGCATCACGTCATAACAACCACAAACGCTGATTTATCTTAGCGCGATTTAGTGGGTTAAACCATCACAAAGTAATGCATGATTGCAACAAAGAGATTAGGGATCCACTTATTAATGGCCACACAACAGGATGGTGGAATTTGTTTCCAGCACAGCACGATATGGACTATAGCTCTGGCTGTTTTTTTTATGATTGAAAAATATTATATTATATTACATTATATTATAACAGAATTTTTCCCCATCCACACCATCACTGCGGCAGTGATGTGTTCAGAGTTTTGCATATAGGCCAAATACTTTGGTGTCATTGTACCAAACTTGTTCCTCATGTTGACTGGCTCCTACACAAACTAAATATAAATCTTTCTTTATCTTGGCACTCATCTATGAAGACTAGAATAGTGGAGCGCAGAGCACACCTAACAGCTGGTGTTTAAACACATTTTTCCCACCTCAGCAGTTTCTTCAGTGTTATCGTGGCTCCCGGGTTTCTTCTCCATTTTACCTTCTCAGACTTGCCTGCTGTGTCCCTTTATGTTTATGACGCTATTTGATCTTTGATGGTCTCCAACAGACCTCTGAGGCTTTCACAGAGCATCTGCATTTATTCTGAGATTATATTGCACACAGGTCGGCTCTACTGGCTCAGTAGACAACCTATGAAGTCAATTAGTTGCACTGGATTTTGTTTAAGCGAATGACAGATGGAATGAAAGTATATGCGTGCATAGAGTGGCGGCAGCATAATGCTGTGGTGATTCTCCAAAACTCTTAGAGCTGTAGTAGTAGTAAAAGTTTCAAGATTTAGATTCAAGACTTTTTATGTTTCCCTGTACAGTGAAATTCTTACTTCGTTGCCCACAATGAATGTCAAAAATATAAATTTTAGGCAGAAAAAATGCCACATTAGCTGTTAAATGTGCTTTTGAAAGGCATCTACTGAGAGCGGCTCTTAAAATGTTTATTTATATTTAATAATTGTTTATATCTTTATTTGTATAAATAAAAAAAATAAAAAAACACAATTTTTCTTCCACTTCACAATTATGCTTGTCTTTAATACGGTCATAAACCCTAGTCAAACTGCTTTGTGGCATGAATATTTTTGCAAGGCACGGTTTATACATCGATGTGATTTTAAAACATCCCAAACATTCACCTGCAGCCCTTTGATCATGGCAATGACCTCAACCAGGGCAAACTTCTCCTCACTGGTGTAATTGTAGCGCGTGGCTCGCTCATACTCCTCTGCTGTGCCCGGACAGTCCTTATTGCAGAATTTATCGGTGGGATGCACCAGCTTCCAGGAGTACTGCGGGAGACAAAACAGTGTTAAAGAGAGATCAAAGGCAGAATTATCGATGTAAAAAAAAGCCTAACTTCTCTGAACCCACACATATTGACATTTGGACAAGAAGCAATCATCGCGCACGATCGATTCCCCTCCCAGGCTTTTACTCACGACTTCCATGACGTGCGTGCTCCACTTGGACAGCAGCTGCAGACCCCTCAGAGCCAGGTCGAACAGCTCCCTGTACTCCTCGTCCGACTTTTGGCTGTCCAGGCCCGAGCCCGTCACCACCTCGCTGTTGCTGTAGCGCGCCAGCTCCGAGATGAAGCGGATGTGGTCGTCCCTGATCTGCACCATCTGCTCGCACAGGTTGTACTGCGGCGAGATGCTGCTCTGGGTGCACGTCCACCTGGACACGGGAGTGGGGGAGCAAAACGAGGAAAACGAATGGGGGTGTGGAAGGAAAGCGAGAGCAGATGGGATTTTCAATGTGGGTTTTGCCCGAAGGCGACAGGAAGCTGTGACATCGCCTTATTCGTTGGCTGGTGCGATCTTACCTGGACTTGTTTTCTTCGTAGTGAGCGCTCGTCTCTATGTAGCGTGACAACTCGATCTGCATGTCTCCAAACAGAGGCACGACTTGAAGCTGGAAAAAAACAGATTGAACGAACGTATTGCCCTACTGCCACGCAGACATCTGAGACAAGCTAGCAAAACCGGAAAATTATCTTACTTTGAAGAACTTGTCAATCTTGCTTAGGTTGATCCTCTTTTTGGCGTCTAGTTTGTAGATGTTACTCACATTCCCGTCCATCAGGTAGAGACCAAAACCCATTACCTGACAAGCATTAGGAAGAGATGGAAAACAAAAACGGAGGGAAAAACGGAATGTTTCATCAAGGTGTGTTACAAGCAGGAAGCAGATGAAGCTGTAAGCGTTGCTCTTACCTTTAGCAGCATGTGTTTCTCACTGGGTGTCAGGTACATTTTGTTTTCATAATAGTCCACACAGATGTTGACGATGTCGGCCAAAAGCTCCTCGTAACCTGGAATCACCTCCAACTGTTGGTGCAGGCACTGAGGGAAAAAAAGAAAAGAAACAGCAGAGAAGGATTCAGATGCTAAAAGAAACCGGCTAATTATCAGAACGGGGTTTGATTCTTATGTGGAACCCAAAACGTGGATTTGTTGTTTTCAGGTGTTTTCAGTGAGTCTAAATGACTCCTGTATGATAACAGATACTGCTGTTTTAGAGGTCAGTCCACAGATTGCCAAATATATCAAAAAAGGAAACTGTTAAAGGGATTAAAATAAAATAAAAACATGAATGTGAACCTATCAGAGTTACGTTTTTTGTTTTACGTAAATTTGGGATCGTCTGTGGCGACAATGTGGCTCCCCACCATCAGTGTGTGAATGTGTGTGGGAATGGGTAAAATGTGCAAAGCAATTTGTGGTCCTCTGACTGAGAAAGCGCTATGCAAATCCTGGCCAATAGGCATTTACCACATCAGTTAGATTTATTCATTTCTTTCAGACAGCGACAGCAATTTTTTCCTTACAGAGGGTGACTGTTGCTTTTGAATGTTCAAACTTTGATCTATTCTTCCCTCACCCAGTCAATTATTTCCCTTGTCCAAAGCAGCAACATAACTCCAAACCATGACCCTTCCGACTCCATCCTATCAAGAGCAGACTCTTTAACTTATTGTGTCCGCTTCTTTTCACACAGTGGTTGCAAATATGTTCTTTTAGTATACCGTTTGTATTTTGCTATTTTCTAAAGCCAAATTTCGAACTTTTTCAGTCTTTTCAAGATGGCATGGGCACCAGTATTTGTTCACATATTAGTGCCTTGCTGACCAATTTACCGCTTATCAGGACTTCTCGGATGACTTGAAGTTTTTGAATCTGCACTTCCTAATTCCCACAACAATTTCCAGCAAACTACAAATTATCTGCCCTCTTACCCTCTTCAACCTCGTTCATCTCGCCATTCACCTCACACATGACCAAATACAGTAGTTACTGTGAAATATTTATGGTTGCTTTAGGGCATCGCCAAGTTTTCTACACAGGCTTTCAAGTTTCATTCATTTATTCAGTGTTAAAGGTTGTTAAATAAAGATATTATCCAACAGACAATATTTGTTTCCAGTCTTAACTGAAGATTAGCTTGTGGGAAAGTATTACTAATTTCATTTAGATTCAATCTTCAGACTTGAACTTTTCTTAATTAAATAATAAACTGTAAAAATGAGAGCCTGAAGGTTTGCCAGACCTTTTTCTACTTTCCATTTTGGGTTTTTGGGCAGAGGAAAACTTGGTTATCTATTTTCAGACCTGTTACACTGCCGAACACATCCGCTTTCTATAGCCAGTGGATTTCTGAAGTATAATGTTTAAGCCCTGGCAGGTTAGATGCTTTATTAAGATTTGTTAGTTTTTCTTCTTTTGCACCTGAAGTTTCTAAGAGGTGGTTTTAAAAGGGAAAATCTTGGACGTCATGAACAAAAAAAAAAGTGCTGATGAGAAAAAAAAATGAAAGAAAGAAAATACCAAAGGACACGTTGAAGAGGACGAGGAAAGGCTGCACTAACCTGAGTGATCCGGTTGTGGTTGGCTAAAAACATGGAGAGGTTCTGGGACTCCTGGATGGACTGAGGGTCAGCCATTTTCCTCAAGAACTGAGCTGCCCTGAAGTCCCAACAAGAGACAACCATCTCATTTCGTAGAAGAAAAATAAATCCAACACATAAAGACAGTTTTATGTATGAGTCAGTACCGTTTGTAGGCGGAGTGATCGTTCTTGACGCTGCACTTCATGTTCTTGAGTTCGTCCAGCACCGCAAACATGTTGATGAATTTGCCCAGCGTGAGCAAGTAGGCCTCAGACACAAAGTCCTTCCTCCTCTCAGCGTGGCACAGACGCTTCACCTCGCTACAGAAGCGCTCTATGGCTTTCCGCTGTGAAAACATAAATCATCAGCCTGATTACGAGGCTGTAATCAGAACAGAAAATAAAATAAAATAAAACCCAGCAGCAGTTCTGTGTGTCCATCTAGATCGGACCAAGGCATTTTATAACCTGAAGAACACACCCTGCCTTTGAGATGTCCCTGGCTCAGGTAAGGACATTGAAATTAAACGTGCATTCATGTTAATTTTTTCACACAAATCTGAAAAACAATGCTTTTACTTTGAAAATAAAAAAAACAAAACAATAACTGTTTGGGTTTTTTAAAGACAGTTGCTGTCATTTCTCGGTTCGGGTAGCTGTATCGGTGTTCAATAATGTGGGCGCCTTCTAAAAAGAGCCACTAATAGATAATATTGAGGATTTTAACTACATATTGAATTCTAAATAAGAAACACACTATGTATCATGATCCTATCAAAAGAATACTTTACAAATAATAAAAATAGTAATAATAATAAAACCAAGAAGAGCTTGGAAAGCAATATTTGTTGGTCGTTTTCAACTCTCCTAACTGCACATTTTATATGCCAATAACTGCAGTAGAGTCCCACATTTTGCGCAGCGGATAGTACCCAAGAGGTTCAAAGTCACAGAGATTGCCACGTTCTTTGTCTAGAACAGGCTGTAGTTCTCAGGGACTTCAACCTGAAATAACACTGTATGAAAAACAATATTTTTCAATACTATTTATCAAATTTGTTCTTGATCAAATTGGCTCTTTGTGAAGACAGCAGCTCCAAAGATCTCCTCTGTTCAAGGTATAATTATATAGCTGGGGAAAACTGTCCTCTTAAATCACAAGCAGTGTCATTTCTCCTGTTCTTTACGGCTTCATTTGACCATCAGAATGGAGCATCTAACTTACCTGGAAGTACATGAACTTCATGAGCTTGGTCACTTCAGGCTCTAACACCTCCACGGTTTTCTCATAGATCTCCACTCTGTTGGGCTGCTCATTGCATTTCACCTAACAAACACAAGATGGTGCCATTATTCAAGCTTGGCTTAAGAGCTCAGTTCTTGTAACTAACTTTGAATCTTAACGACTAAGTAAACTATTCTATAATATATATATATATATATTTGTATTTTGTGAATGTTTTTTCTGTTATTTAAATAAAAAAAATATTTTCACACTAGAACTGTCAAGCCTAATGTGTTAACCCAGGTGAATTAATTTGTAGAATTAATTAACAGAACGACCCACCCGGTTTATCCCCCAAATCAACACGTGCTGCATTCTTTGCCGGTCAAATAAAAAGCGAGAGTCGCACCCTTTACAAGGCGAGCAAGAGACGTATTTTGTGGAAAAGAGATTGGAACAAGCAGATGATTAAAAATGCCCCAATCTGCAGCAATCACTTCACATCATAAGCCTCCTTGGCTAGCAAAGAAGCAAACTTCGGTAACCAACACTTCAACTACAAGATAACCACAAATAATAATACATTTATTTTTTTTATACTCAAATTCTACTGTGATTATTTATTAGACAAAATAACAGTCCAGGATTGTGCCGCATCTTTTAATGATTGCTGCAGCCTAAAATGTCTGTTGTTGCAGCAGCTTTTGTGAAAAGTTGCAACATCTTTTCATTTTTGTCACGTAAACCGTAGCAAAATAAAATGACTTTAAATGTAATTTTACAGATGAAAACTCTAAAATTTGGCCAGTTCAGATTGGGCCCCAACTTGAAGAACATCTCTGCTTTCATTTTGGTGCTACAGTCCCAGACCCACCCTGGCCCCTTTTGGCCCCTCCTGCTCAACAGCACCAAACATTTTGGACTGGTCACCCATTCATCGTTCTAAAAACTTACACAAGTCTCTGTGTCAGGACAGAGCGAAAAAGTATTTTTTCTCACTTTGGTCACAGCACAGACTTGAGTCTGTTGATTTTGACACTGTTGCCTTATCAAAAGCATGACCAGCTCTCTGGCTCAAAAAGCTGAAAAAAAGAGCCTTGATCCGCTTTCGAAGTTACCATTGTATATATGAAATAAAAATAAATTAGACTTGAAAACTAAAAGTTTTAATTCTTAATAACTTGGCGCATTTAAAAAGCAATTGAAATCTAAACAGCTTCTGTCAGTCACAAAGACCGATCTCCTGAAAACTTGCCGATCTCTGCTGCTGTGACCGTGCGTTACAGCTGGTTGTTTTCCTCATCAGACATTGATGCATCACGTAGGTGACCTATTTTGGATACAAAACGGCAAATTTCGCTAACAGGTGATGGATACTCATGACTGGAATGAGGAAACTGTACCCCACAACACCTGCCTTGGCAAAATGCAAACATTACATATTTTATTCTCCCTCCCTCTCACCAGCATTGGGAGTAACGTCGTTTACATATAACAGCATTTTATTTTAGGTAACGGAGTAAACTCATTTATTAGTATTCTCATCGTTGCAACGCCATTATCGCACTTTCAAAAAAAATGAATATATGTAATATTTCTTTTGAATGTGTTACTTTAAAATATGTGTTTTATTTCTTTAATAGGTCATGTGACCAGGTGACACCAAATCAGTCTTAAAATGTATTTCTAAAACCAGTTGCATAGGGCTCTGTTTACTGTGCAATATTACAGATACAGAGATTTGCACAACTTAATGGACAGATTTTCCTTTGATTCTTTTTGTCCACAGCTGTCGGTTGTATTTTTGCACCTTAATCAAAAACATTATGTAGTTCCAGTATTTCATTTTTGTATATTTATTTTTCTGCATATATCTTCAATCAAAGCGAGTCAAATGCCAAATGTTCTAAAAAACTGTATATGGTGTTTTATTTATTCTTCATTATTCTTACAAAAATATTTGACGTTATAGATAATATGGAACGTAACTGCATTGTAGAGCATAGAAATAATGTCAGTTACTTTGCTGAGTAACTAATTACTTTTACAGTAACTCAGTTACGTTTTGGAAAAAGTAATTTGTAACTATAACGAATTACTTTTTTAATGTAGGATCCCCAACATTGCCTCTCGCATAAGAAACAGGGAGTGTACATGATATGTGGTGCAGTCAGATATCGGGAGATATTGGTGAGAACGGTGGCCCTGGAAGATTTTCGGGAGAGGCACTGAAATTTGGGAAAATCGTAAGGATTGGTATGTATGCTATATTGTTCATAAGAAATGGACAGATTTACGTTCACAAAAAATGTAACCCTTTAGTTTGCCTTAGCAACTGGCCCAAAGATGAATAGGTTAAAAGACTAACCTGTAAATGTCAAGTTTAAAACCAAAGTCCCATGCCTTTGTTGGATGCAACGGCATCCGGGTTTGTCGTTTATCTACGTTGAAAATTGCAAGTTTTCATACATATTTATTTGACTAATTGTACTTAATTCACTGCTACCCTGTGATAAAGTTGATTTTTTTTTTACATCAAAAAGTTTACAGCCCTAGTTCAATCCTAATAAAGTCTGTCAGGTATCCCCAAAGTTTTTTTGAGGAAAAGAGTTTTTCTTTCCAAATGCAAAAACACTGGAACATTACATGTTTTCAACACCCTGGTATCCAAAACAAGTCACAGCAGATCCGAGCTCATAGCCGGCAACCAGCCTTCTGATTCAGACACCAAATGTTGCCACGTTTAAGAGGTCCATGGTTCATGTTCACCAATTAAAAAAGGTTTGTTAGAGTGCTCAACTGGCAGAGGAACACGTGCTTTATTTTGCACTTTTTTAAGGCAAATCTTTGTTCTAATGGTTTACTGATCTGACATTTATTCATTTATTCGTTTTACCTGGGGAATAGCCCTGGAACAGCTTCTCCAGGTGTAAAGCATCACAGCGTATTCATGTCCTTCCTCCAGCATCTCGTTCTTCACAAGCAGGGGAAATAAAGAGATATAATTTAATACAAAGCCATTGCAAAGTCATTAATGATAAAATAATACCTTATAGTCATTATACACTGCAAAAATATTAATACTAGGGGTCCCCCGATCCTACTTTTTCAGTCCCGATACGGATACCGATACCTGGATTTTGTTTATCTGTTGATACCCAATACCGATCCGATACTATTGTTAAATTCAGAAACTGTATAACTTCCACCTTATACCTTTTTTGAAGAGACTGAAGGCACCAGACTTTACTAACTAAACATAACTAAGACAAAATAACTGATTTAAAATATAAAGTTATCACAAAAATAAAATTTCAAGTGAAAAATAGGGTGGCTGTTCACAACCTGACTGTCTTCAACCTCATTTCCACTTTCTGATCAAGTAGAGTTAAATAAAGCACCACTTCTCTCCTCTTTGCCTGTCAAATCACACCCTCCATTCATTCAGCATCAGTCGGAGAGAGAGCCTCAGTGGTCCGTTGCACCACTGATTCACCCACTTGTGAGCGACAAAGTGTGTCTCTGTGACTGTCTGTGTGTTTTGTGCATGTGTGATCTGGCACGGGATGAGCCAAATGAGGACAAAAGTGCCAAATGATGATCAATTCAACCAAAACAAGGCTGGCCTTCACACGTGTGAGGCGGTTTCCCACAGAGTTCACGAGAACAGGAACAGAAACTACTAAATGTGGAACACAGAAGACATCTCTCTTTTTTTTAATAGGTGTAAAAATAATCCTGACAGACGGTCAGGAAATATTTATTTTTTTCTTTTGTTTCTGTAGCAGAACCATTATGCTCACCATGCTGGAGTGGACCGTGGCTTGCTCTATGTAACGGGCGATGCCGGTCACAAAGGCGTTCCTGTCTTCAAAGTTGGTGTCGAAGTTGGCCTGCAAACACGGAGACGAAGAGGCGGACTTAAATGGGGTCCGAGGTAGCAGGCGATTGATGGTGTGATGCAAGTGAGGGGTGTACCTGGTACATGATGGAGGAGGGGGGCGGTTCGATGCATGGCTGCTGGTCCGGCAGAGGCAGCTCCTCCAGCAGGTCCACATTGGACAGAGCATCCTCTAGTGTCACGTGGGTTGTCATGGTAACAAGGCGTCACTCATAAACACCTAGGTCGAGAAAAAGAGACGTGAGGGTAGGTACTGCGTATGAGGCAAATGCAAGGATGGCTTGGAGAAGCAGAAGAACTACAGAGCTAAATGAGGTGACTTCTGAGTAAAATCCATTAATCTAGCTTCAGATGAAACTCGTCACCTTTAGAACGTCAAGTCATGGTCAGTTTCTGTACCTGTTTTCCGATCTTGTTGTAAATGGTTATCTAATCAAGATAAAACCTGCCCTCTTGAAAGCAAATGTTCACACTGACAGATTTATGGCAGTGTTTAGTTGAGCATGTCCATTTGTCTTTTACTAATTTTATCCTGACGTTTTTAAATCAAACTCCACCTTTCATAACCACTAACCTTCATGCCTTACAGCTGCAAACAAAAACATCTGAGCTGTACATGTGTGTGATAATGCTGCATGAATTTCAATTTGTGAACAGTAAAGGTGATTTTTGAACATAAAGGAATTAATTGAGCTTATTATCAAGGATCTCGAAATAATGGTCAGCTAGACAGACCTATATAATAAACCCTTCCCTATCCATCTGTGTTACACCTAAACCATTGCCCGGGCAACAGCAGATTGTTCTGTGGTAGGGATGCACCGTTACCATAACTGATATTGGGTATCGGGCCGATACCGATCTAATGTACTCGTACCTGTTAATTCACAGGAAATATTTATTTTTCACTTGTAATTTTAGTTTTGTGCTCATTTTTATATCTAATACTCCATCATTTGTCGTAACAAGCAGAGAAGAGAATAAATTCAATTCGTTGCCTTTTTTCTGTGCGGTAGAAGTATCGGCATTGGTACTCTGTATCAGCAAGTGCTCAGATCCAAGTGTCAGTATCGTACCACTTTGAAAAAAGTGCTATTGTTGCTTACCTACTCTGCACTCGTGAACATAAATTTGTTAACACAAGTTAAATTAGTGTCACTGTATTTTCACATAACTACTTAAGGCGCCAGAGGCAGATTGAACTGCTGTATTTCACTTAACGAAAAAAAATCTGCACACAAACCAGCAACAGGGAAAAACATATTTCAATTAAAGTTCTGAACACCGTAATCGTCATTATATAATCAAGCCTTGCTAAATCTACTATGGCTTGTGGGACATCAGAGTCCAACACGTTGGGGTTGACCCGCTTGCAACCCAAATCAAACTCAATCTTGAGTGTTTCAGAGTTAAAGATGAACTGAGAAATCAGTTGGAAAAGTATCGGGGGGGGGTTCAGCTAGATAGTGGGTGGTAACCTAAAAGACACAACCTTTTTCTAGTGGGGGCCACTCTACATGCAAGCGCTACCAGGTCGCACTGTCAACAACCCTCTGCAGTGTGGAAGCTGCAACTGAGAGCAGAAACAAGTGCTTCAATCTCTGCAAGGTTTTTCAAACGAAATGAAAGTAGCTGCAAAGATGTAGCAAAGTGTTTTAAGTATTATTTCACGAACATGTAAAACAAAAACACATATCTGCTCTTTGAAGTTTCAACTATTTAAAACGGGACTGGAGGCATCCGATAGCTAGATCGAATGAGAACAATTTCCAGTTACACAAGATTTCCCTCTGACATGTCTAGACAGCCTCATTTCCTCCTCTGAGACTTTTATGCTCTGCACAGACCTACAGTTCTGTTTGTTCATCCTGCACCTGTACCCCCTTCCCCTCTGAACTTACGGCAACACCAGACAAGCCCCCACGGCCAGCAAGAAAAGAGGAAGAGGCCCCTTGGCGTTTCCTTTTAGCCTCCTAGTTGGGCTTGCATGCTGAAAGAAAGTAATTCTAGAAATGCAAGGACCTTGTCAAGGGTCAGAAAAAGGCGAGCAACACTCTGGCAGGGAATGACATTTCAACCAAAATACAAGGCCTCACCCCCCAGCACAAACCTTTCAGAGCTGCTGACAAATGTGTTTTTCTTTGAAACCCAGAGCAAACTGATGTTTCTGTCACCTAAAAAATATAGGAAGCGTTGTATGAAAACCTAAGTATGGCCTTATATAGCTTTAGTTAACTTTTAAAATCTACAGAATCAAGCTTAGCAAAAGAAGTTATCTTCCTCTCAACCATCCCGCATATATCACGTCACTGTTGGGGTTTTTTTTTATTATGCCTGACTGCGCAGACAGCGCAGAAGATCAGCTTAATACACAAGGCAGGGTCGGTACATCGAGAGCCAGTGGCCACAAAAAAGGCAGGTGGGGGAGAAAAATGATCAAAGTCTTACCTCCTTCTGATCAGCTGACAAGCAACTTTACAAAGGCCAGACTTTTGAAAAGGTCTTTTCGTATACAGTACATATTCTTTCCTCGAGAATGTTACTTGACAAACCCTCTGGCCTACATTGCTGTCAGTCGCACCGTGATGTGCACATCTACAGCTGATCGAAAAATGAAGCCAAAGGAAGGTGGGTGGAGTTTCCTGTCAACTCAAACTGTCAAGACTTAAGAAACACAAAGATTAAAAATGCTGAAGTAAAACATGTGCGCCAGATGACATCTAAGTAGTGACACACACTCAGTTTTATATATATACATATAAATGACCATGAGTAGATTGTGAAATAAACTGCTTTACCTCTAATTTATTGAACAAAAGTAAAGAAATTCACATGGTATCTGACTAAGTAAGGATTTGTAAACTTTATTGCATATATTGTGTCAACCTGGCCTGCCATAGCCAAATACTGTATATTTGACTATCTAAACTCTATCAAATAAATAGAAACTTTAAGATCTATTCATGTGCACCTAAATAATGCAAAATTAGAGAAAAGCAAATCTGAGAAAGTAGCTGCATTAGGCCCAGTTTATCAGGAGCTCTAGCAGAAACTGAGGGACCTGCAGTCAGAGGGCTTTCTCATTTGTGACCTCAGTCCCGTCATCAACCATTTCTTAGCTGGTCTTACAAAATCGTACTGGGAGTAATCTATCTTTAAAGGCCAGACTGAATGAGCATGTGGGCCTGATTGCCTACTTGTGATGTAGTTCACAAATGACCAATTTACATTTGTAAAACGTGTATGGATGTATATATAAAACAAGCACCAAAATTAAGAACACTTGCATTTGGTCAATTATTTCTTCATTCCTGCTGCTGGGCTTCTTGGCAATGGATCTTACAACATTGGAAAGTGTTTGAATTTCTCTCCACAGCCCCTTAACCCAAACAACAGCTGCTTATGAGCTGTGCCCATGAAAAACTTCCCAGATAATTTCTGGGAATGCCAAAAAGCTTATTCTTGTCTGATGAGTGGTATGTTGGTTTGGATGTTTCAAGTGAACAGCGGAAGAAGCCACAACAACAGCTGTGGATCTTCCGAAGAAGGCGACCGTCAGCAAGCAAAAATTTGGTAAAATCAAATTTTGCTACTATGTGTATTCAGGTAAAGAGCAATTAGATAATGAATCATGGGATTTGTTTCTCTTTTGTGAATGGAGCCCAGCTATAAACACAATAAGGTTTGTGTGAAAATAGGAGCCAAAAACCAAGCACGAGCTCCTGTCTAGAGATGTTAAGTTATATTGTGTCACAATTCTCGCTGATCTAGTATGAGCGTGTGGTAACATCCCGCCTGCCCAGTTAGAGTCCAGCTGGCGAGGGAAAGGATCTCCTGACTACATAGGACACTATCGGACCAGACCAAACCGCACGGTTCCGCTCAGTGGAAACAAGGCTTAAGATTAAGTTGGCAAAAAGGATATTGTTGTTAACGAAAACGATTGAACTAACGAAAACTAGTAGTTAGAAAACATGTTGGTTAACTGAAATAAAAACGAGAATTTACAACAAAACGAAATTCGAACTGAAACTGCAATGACTGTTCACAAAACTAACTTAAACTAACTGAATTTATTGAGAAAATGTGCTTAGTTTTCATTTCATGAAGTGTCTCATAAAGTCTAGAAGAATTTCTACGTCGCTCCGTGCTCTACTGCATGTTGTCATTGGAAACAGATGCAATCCTGTGTTGTGCTTTTAGTTGCACAAATCGCTTTCATTAAAAACAACAGAATGGGAATGTTTTATAAAATCCCAACGACTCGCCCCCTTTTCAAGGAAAATAAAAGACGCCTTTGGAACACAGGCTATCAGAAGAAGCGATTGAAATGATGATAAAACAGCCTGCTGCAAAGATTTCATAACAGGTGAGGTACTGCTAACAAACGTGCTAACATTGCTAGGCAACACAGCAGACTGCAAACAATAGCAATGAGAACCGGAGCTGTTGTGCGCGTATCCGCTGTGTTGATGAAAAAGTAATCCCTCTCTAGTTCCTGGTATTTGCGGGTTTTTACTAATTGTACTGCATTATTCCAACATGGCAGATACGTCAGTCAAGTCGTCTGTTTTGCTGCAGTCCACCTAGCATCATATAAGCAAAGGTTGAGAGAAAGCGCCGGAGTCCAATTTGGGATTACTTACTGCTAGAATATGTGCAAAATGTATAAAAGCATCATAATAATCATGATGGCTTGGTTATTTTTTATTGTGTTGCTTGTCAGTGTTTTTATAGAACTGTAGCACCTGCATTCATTTATGGGCTTTCTAATGCACAGGTTCTGTTATTGTGTTCACAGAACTTTGAATGTTACTCTGCCATACATCTTTTATACTTGCCTAATTTGTATGGTTGTTAATCGGGCCATGCCAATACATTTTTTTAAAAACAGTATAATTCTCTGAGATTTTGATATACGTTTCTTCTTTTTTTTTTCTTGTCGATGTATATAACTTGTTTAACATAAAGACTAAAACTAACAAACTAATAAAAAACTAAACCTAAGCATTTTCAAAAAATAAAAATAAAATAAACAACCAAATAAATGGTAAAAAACTAATTAAAACTAAAATAGAATTGAAAATCTTAAATCAAAACTAAATAAAAAATAAAACTAATGAAAATTTTAAAAGTTAACACCCTGGTTGGCAAGCTGTTAACACCCTTTTGAGGAGTCTAAAGATGTTCTTGTCTTGCTTTCGCTTCATATATAATTGGTAAAAATAAAAATATACATTTAAAAAGTTCACATTTCTAGAGTTTTTACCAAGGATACAATAATATGAAAATCTATAGGTTGATAACAATATACAAAATAAATATGTCTGTTGTGTCCAATAGCCAGTTTTTACCAATATTCCATATATTCCATTTGTTTCCATAAATATTCCATATTACTCCATAAATATTCCATATTTTCTCTAAAAATCTATAAAATCTGTAAAGGGCATAAAATATTAAATAATAATAAAAAAACTCAGCTATTCTTTGTAACAACCTTGAAGCAAACGAAAAGGAGACTCGTTGTGTCTTTGTAAGACTTTGAATTATTTTATTTCCATCCACACATTACACAAAGAAAAGCATGTATCATGCAGCTAGCTCCAGGCACTTTGTCTAGCTGACAAACACCATCAGTGATACCAAAGTCCCATCTGTGCTTGGGGATACAGACACAGCCTAAACCCTGGCTTGACTGAAGCAACTTTCCCACCCTATACCAGACTATGCTCAACAGTTGGCGTCTCTGTGTATCCCAGTGTGTATGTACATCCCTATAAAAGAAGAAGGGCCCCTTCATTCCCCTTCTGGCACTTGGTAACGAAGCTCAGCCTGGATCCCACAGGAACGACTAAAGGAGGCAAAAGAAGAGCGAGCTTCTTGGCAAAAAAACGTCACCAACTACATGGATATTTAAAACTGTGTTCATAAAAAAGAAAGAAGATAAATCTCACCTAGAGAAATTGTCATAATTACTACAGCTATATTGAAGATTTTCTCAGGAAGTCCAAGAGACTGTAGATAAGTTGTGGTGGGAAAGTAACGTCACTTCTGGTTGGTTATTTGACTGTCATCCGCCATGCTGGCAGAAAGTATGTCAGGGCCAGTGTAACTCCCCTCAACAGGACCCGACCCCCCACCCCCCAACTAACCCCCGAAGGCTAGCTTTGCATAGAATTACACAAAACAGAACATGATCCCCTAATAGAAAGCAAATGAGCATCTGAGTGGTATACGGCATAGAAGCCGGTGCAAAACTCTTGTCTAGCTGAAATCATTCACATACAGACTTTTATTCCCTTAAAAGTCAGTATGTGAAATAATTCATAAACTGTATGCTAAGGGAAAAAAAGGCTGCATTCCCAAGTTGTCATGTTCGGTTATTTTCAAATCAATGAACATCAGTTAAGTCACTGAGATAAGCTTAGCCTCCACGACCATCCGCGTTTGTAAAACTGGTAAAGTGACATTAAAACATCAGACCTTGACTTTGCAGAAGTTTTTACATTTGTTCCCCTGGCTATATTTACAATGGAGAGAACAGAAACAGGAACATCTGTAACCGATGATATAGACATAGAATGGGCTCTTCCCTATTTATTTTTTCTTTCTTTAGTTTTCATATCAATGACATATCACTGTCCATCTTTGCTTCTCAATTTACCTAAAAGCAAACACTACCACTATAAGTGGATATCAATAACACGAGGCTCTTACAGCATAACCTACAGCAGAAATATCATGACTTCACTGTAGTTTTGCAAAGAGGTTGAAATAAAATAATCTCACTAATTTACATTTTCAAAAGCAAAAATTTGCCCTTTTTCTGGCAAAAAATTATATATACTCACTTGTAAATTCATTAATTCTAATTCTTTTATATTCCCACCTTACTGAATCTGAAACGACTTGGAAAGAAGTTGAGTATAGTGAACTAATTATCCGGTTAAAGATGATTTCAGCTTTGTGACATGAGGAATTTTCATGTTAGAATAAGCTATTCAGAAAGGGTTACAGAAAGGGTGGTCACAACTGGATGACCAGCAGCAGTACTCAAGTAGGTCATGGTGTTTAAGCAATCCCTAATTGGTACAAAGTGTCCTACACTGTGGCAGAACAATTTCCCCCACACCATTACACACCACCACTATCGTGAACCATTGATACAAGGCAAGATAGATGTATGCTTTGTTGTCATTTACAGCAAAACATGTCAGTGACTCTGCGTGAACTCTACCCTAAGGGAATATTTTCTTAAATACTTTATATATTTTGTTTTGTAATAAAAAAAAATAAAAAAAATCCCAGGACTGAGAGGTTCAGGAGATCTTTTTCGACTGTTCAACGAAGACATTCAACATGTTTCGCAAGTTATTTTATTTGCAATTGTTTTTTTATTTTATTTAATTAAATCTATACATCTAAATATGTGAGCACTGGTTAAAGTAAACTTCATCTTTTGGGGATAAATAAATATCCATCTATCTATCAATCTATCTATCTGTGTATGGGGAGCCTAAGTCACGCCCTTCTACTTCCTGTCCACGGGTCCCCTAATGCCAAAAATAAGGAATGAGATTCAATGGAGCAATAACAGTTATTTTCTGATCCAGTTTGAAATGTGCTATGGATTGAACATATGATGTCAATGAATATTAAAAACTAATTTTGATGAAAACTCAGTTTTTCGACCGGAGGCAAAAGTTACTTTAGGTTTTGTGTGAAAACGTTTAGCGGACGACAACTGCAGAAGAAGAAGGAGAGCAAGGGTCGTAGCCTCCAGGACAAAGAAATGAGCACTAAACTCTGAGAAAACCTCTATAAACCTGACCATGTTGAAAGTAGCAGCTATGTCGGGGGCAAAGCAATCGGTGTAGAGAGAGCCAACATGGAGGAGAAGCTCTACCAGCTCTTGGTGAGTGTTTTACGTGCTATAGCTAGTGCTAGCTCCCATTAGCCAAATGGCGTCATATATACGACTTCTGACTTCTGATTTGTAGGCACTTTAAATGCAAATTTTTACAATCAAATACATCGCAAATCACTGGACAAACACATTCAAAATGTACATCATTAGTTATCATTTAGATCGAAGTACAACAAATGTGTGATTCAGGACGTAAGACAAAGTGGACCAAAAAATAATGTTTATCGCTCCATTGACTTCCATTCATTATTTTTTCGGTTTGGGGACCCACGGGCCGACCGGAAAGGGAGGAGACATAGGCTCCCCATAGTGTCCCTTTAATCCCCTTTCTTCCATATTCTGATGCTCACTTTGTACCTCAGCAAGTTGTCGTCACCACATCTAGACAACTAAATGAACTAGTTTGCAGCAGTGCCATCAGCTGTTTCACTGTTTGTGTACATAAGCAATCGCACTGTCATACATTTTGTGTATTGTTCTTACTAGTTGTGTCGAATCATTATTGTTAATAGCTTTGTTGCATTGCCCTTGCACTACCAAAATAAACATCTGCAGCACTTGTACATATTATCCCACTTTAGAGTCACTCTACGCCTCATGTTAATTATGAAAGAGCTTAAAAGGTGCAAAAGGTATACACAATATAGGTATCTTTTATTGCTCTTTTTTTTAAATCATGCTGGTCAGCCAATCAGCTCTTTTAAAAATAGTTCCATCATATCTTATTGCATAGCTGAATAGTTTATAGATTTTTTCATGTACTAGAATAGACAACAGAACATTTGCAGCCCCCTTTTTTTATACCCTAGAGCTTGTTTACAGCTTGGTGGGTTTGCACGAGAGGAAGATTCACTCACAGAAAGAAGAAGAAAAAAAAAAAGAAAGAAAAAACAGCAGCCCGGTTCATGTACACGCTTCTGTGAAACGGAAGTAGGTTAGGTGAACCTGTTATCATCCGTTCACAGGCCTGAACGTCTATCCGTCGGGTGTGATGGCCCTGAAAGCATCTGCATTGTACGGGCATTGGTGGTGGAAGGGATCAACCCGGGGGAGGGGGGCACAAACCAGAGGGAGAATGGCGTGTAATATTATTGAAATGATCAAAAATGTATAAGGTAATCGAGAGTAGAGAATGTGTGATCGAGACATCCGGAGAATCCATTCGTTTACGCTTCACGCTGTTTTTGTTTTAAACTCACAGGATAGCGTTAAGCTTTACGTGCTCCATCATTCATGAGTGCACTTGCTGCACGGGAAAACCTCTCCTCACCCCACCCATCTCAGTGGGAGCTAAGATGCCGATGTAGGCTAACGGGGGATCCCATTCATATGTCAGAATAACCGTAAAAAATATCCCCGCGCCACTCAGGCTGCAGATTTCCCACGGATCGGTCTTTTAACAGACTGGTGAGCAACGGCAAAGAGCAAGGCAAGAAAGCCGATGTGAAGCAAGGAGCGAGAAGAAAAGAAAAAACAGCACTCCAGTCTCCAGCCATCATCACTACCCAACGCACATCCCTTAGCCTTCATCTTCCTCCGCATCCATCGCTCCGTTTTACACATACCTGAAAATTGCATGTCCGTCCAGCGAAGACCAGGGCGGGCGGTGTCGCCGTCTGCGACGTCAAGCCGACGATTCCTGGATGGTGGTTATTATTTTTATTACACTTTTCCTCCTTCGTTTTCTGTAGCGATGGATGCTCTAGTTTCGCTCAGTACCAGCCCAGTGCTAATCCACCCCACACAAAGAGCAGAAAATGGCTGCAAGTGCATATTCTTAAAGGGACAGTCACAGTAGAGTGATGGGGGACGAGGGGCCCCAGACACGCTCATCTTGTTCTCACTCGCTTTTGTGAGAACATTTTGTATTCATGTACTGAAAACCTAAAGTTTGGTTATTTTCATATTTTATAAATATGGTAATAAAGTGTATGACCCCCCCCCCCCCCCTACTGACAATAATGTTTAAGTTTTTGCTGTTTTTTTTTTTTTTTTTTTTGTGCCTTGTGGCTGTCGACAATTTAAAAAGTAAAAATAATAGTAAAGGCTGTGTGGTGATACTATTTTATGGCCAGGGCTAGCTCACGTTTGTACAGATACCCCTGGCAGAATTTGCTTGATATTCAAATATGGCTTTTAACTTCTACCCCCAAACCCTCAAAGATCTCCTAACCAAACCAAAATTAGGATAACACATAAGGGTAACTTACAGCTGCAGTTGGTAACGAGCACACACAAAATAACCAAACATGGAAAACCACTTATCCAAAGAACGTTCCCAAACAAACTAGGCTCCTCCCTTTTTGGAAGAAAAATAATGATTAAAAGATTTTCTATTAGGGCTATATATCGAAACTGTATTGACCCCCCCTCTCTCCCTCCCCAGAAAAAAACAAACAAAAAAACGGTGATTTGGGTCAGTTCCATACAAGATGTCAATCATTCTCAAAGAATCTAAAATAAGGTTAAATATGGTAGATCATCACTGCATAGAGTTACTGCAAATCTTCTGACATTATATTGTAACGATTATTGAATATTTGTATTTTGATTTTATTCTTTGGTTTGTTTTTCGATAATTAGCCTACCTTGTTGTTTTTTATAGACTATTTGAAAGATCCTGCCATATTTAGATAATTTCTTTAAATATTATTTTCTCTAAAGTGTTATATCATTTCTTTCCTTTGTGTTTAGTTTCTTAAATTAGTCTTGTGTTTTATTTCTCCCTCTGTCTTTGTTTCAATTTATATCTCTTAGATTATTGTCAGGCCTTTGCACTTTTGGTTTGTTGCTCCTTTTAGTTTTAGTTCAGCTCCCTTTTGTCCTAATTAGTCTTTCTGCTTCCATTTCCCTGTGTTCGTTCTGCCACAGCTGTCCCTATTCTAATTATTTAATATGTTTAGTTTGCCATTTTTAACTCCTGCTTTAGTTTATAAGCTCCTGCTTTGTGATTGCTTTATTGTTGAATCTGGCTGTTCCACTGTTTATGACTCTTTCCATGCTCCATGTCTGGTTAACCTTATTTCAAGACCATACAGTGTACGTTTACATGCAAGGCTTCATATAATCATTCCATGATTAGATCAAGATCCATGGTGACCTATGAAAGGGGGTTACTTTCAATTTAAAATGGATTATAGAGAATTTCCATTATATAAGTGTTATTGAGATTGTACAGAAAAAAAAACTGCTGTGACCTGCTGTGCGTGCAATTTACTTAAACTTTTATGCTTTTCAAGGAGGATACCAATTCATTAAAACTATTTCTTGTTAATAGTTGTAAGTAGTTTCTAATGAGAGAACTAGCTTTAAACACGATAGCTGCAAAGAGAGTGGTAAATTGGTTGAGAGAGTAATTTCCTGCCTGAAATGACAGAAGAAACTGATTTCTCACCTGCAATGTATATCCTCATTTTTGTTATCATTTACACTTTTCACTGTTCTACACAGAGGAACAAACAAAGCGGAATTAGACTTGATTTTTAGGGTTACGGACAGAACTGATGTGAACATGTGCTGTGACATTGCTGCTCTCTGGGAGAGAAATAGCAAGCAAAGCTCCTTAATAGAACCCTCTGATTGGGAAGAGCTCTCCAAGATTGGCTTTTGGATGTTTTCTGGACATGTCCTATCGGAAAGAGACTCCTGAGTAGTTTCTGGAAGAATCCCATCTCCCTTCTGGCCTGAGAATGCCTTGGGATCCCACTTAAGGTGCTACAGAGTGTTACAGGGGTGTCCCTCAGTACCTGTTGATGTGATTTTAAACCCTAAACTCTGTTCTAATTTGCACTTTTCATATTTTCAAACTCATGTTTAAAAGTATTTTAATAGTTTTTTTATATATATTTATATATTTTTAACATGCAGCATGCAAATTATTTGCTTTTGGGGGAAAAACTAATACTACCTGGTGGTAATTGCTTGTACAACTACATATGCAAGCAAGAGGACAGGAGTGTGGCCAACCAATTGTTTTTATATAATTAAAATCTTTAATTTAGTAAAGATGTGAAGAATATACCCACAAAATAATGAAAACAAAGTTAATGTTTGTCAGTGAACATTTTTTATTCACAGAATGTTCTATCAAAAATATTCCTGCCTGTAGCCTACTGTTCAGCAATCACAGGGTATCATCACATTATCTTTATCAATGACCTTTATTAGCCTTCTCAGAATGGTTTACAATGTGAAAGTGAAAATAAAGTGCAAAGAAAACACGAAAACACTTTGTTGATTCATAATTACATTTACTTCACAAACATTTGAAAAATCTTTCGCGACAGGTGACTAAATAAATAAATAAATAAATAAAGCAGATGTGTTTAAAATGGTCTCAAAATTTCATTCGGTTTAGAGGTCAGACAAGGCAGCCAGTTCATGCAGGAGAAGAGCAAAGGATGGACGATCTTCTGGTTTCTGAAACAAACAACCAATAAAACTGTGAAAGGTCTGGTCTATCTGTTTTGTGATTTATTAGTTGTTTTACCGTAATCATTCCCACCTCCTTCCAGCACCACTCCATCAGCAAATAGACCGAGTCTGGTGCCAAACGGGGCTTCAGGAGCCTCATCCCTGTATTTAGGGACTCAACAACCTCTGCGTTAGAGCGGTTCTCATAGGGAAGACGTCCCTCATTGTAGATCTCCCACATCAGTACACCTGGTAATGGGTAAACAGCCAAGGACAAGTTGTCGTCAAACAAATCAACCTGTTATTTACTTTGGTTAAAAAAAACTACCAACAACAACAATTTCATCATTAAGCAGTAAGATGCAATAATCATTTATATTCCAAAAAACAAAACCAACAACAAAACTTCATCTACATAGAATAAAATACGCATGCTTTAAACATGTTTTTATTCTTTAGTCCGGTTCAGGCCGATATTATTTAGAGACAAGATCATTGGGAATACTTTGACAAGAGCTACAAATATTGTTACACAAAGTTGTATTGCTTTGCTTTGTTAGTAAAATTTTTATTCAGATAATAAATAGCTGTGATGGACTGGGACCTGTCCAGGGTGTACCCCGCCTCTCGCCCGTTGACAGCTGAAGATAGGCACCAGCCCCCCCGCGACCCCTGGAGGACTAAGTGGTTCAGAAAATGGATGGATGGATAATAAATATTACACTCTCAAGTATGTTAAAAATTCCTGAACTTTCTTAGATGGATCTGATTTGTGAACAAATCCAACTGCCAGAAACAATGTTTTTTTTTTTTTTACAAGTCAACAAGAGAATTATCTGCTTAAGGTGTAACCTAAAATATTAATATATTATATTAATATTATTAATAAAATATTCATAATCTTGGGGGAATCTCAAGACCCACCCCAAAAAGGCCTTGACCCTCCATTTCATTTGACCGCTCCACCCCCTTCCTGACTAAAATATATGTGTATGTATATATATATATATATATATATATATATATATATATATATATATATATATATATATATATATATATATATCCCCTTGATCCCCGTTTGACCCCCAACCCCATTCCTGATTTAAAAAAAATATATATATTCGGGATAAATAATTAAAAATATATATCTTCAAACTACTCAGAACAATAACAATTAATAATTTATTCGACATATAACACCTGGTTCACAACATTAAGGAGAAGCATGCTGTATTTGCTGCTCCCCCTGTTGTGCACCAGACGCGTATATCTCTGCGGTGGTTTGACAAGCGCTTCTGCTCAGCTGTTGTTTATTCATTGCTATGTTATTCATCGTTAGTTAGTAGATAACCTCATAAAATCATTCCGCCACGTTTCTGTTACCAGGAAGTTTAGACACTTCTTCAATTTATCCGTTGTGTCGAGACAAACACACAGTAAGAGAGATAGATTGTGGTAGTAGAGAGTCTAGTGTAGGTATACTGTTGGAATACACATCTTTGTTTAGTAACTTTTCACATTTATTAAATATAATTCCTTTTCCTGTTTCCTAATGCGAGTAGACAGGAGGAGAGCTCTCTATATCAACTCTATAGTCTGTTTAGATTCACAAATATGATCGCATTTGTCAACCACAGTATTTAGTTTTGAAAAATGTTCCTTTATTTTTACAATTGACTGGATTGTGTTGTGTGTCTTTGTAAGACTTCCTGCCAGAATTGAAGTGGAAAGAATAGACCAGACGGCAAAAAGAAACGATCACAGGCAGCAGAGGGACCACGGTGATTCGCGTCTGGTGCAAACTACATCACAGGTAAACAAGGGCGCTGACTGGAAGCGGTCTCCATTCCGTGCCGCTTCCTTGGCTGGTATGAACCAGGAGGAGCACAGATGAAGAGGAGACTGGACAAAAGAGCTGTCAATATTGTGAGTGAAGTGAACCTCTCTTGAACCTCTCTCGCTCTAGCGTAAAAACTAACCTATTCTTGTGTACTGTAAACTCATATGTTTCAGTAAATCACACCTGTGAAGACTAAAGGGAGGAGAGAATATGCCAGGAGGACACTGAAGAGTCAGAGGAGCAAAGAAGAAGACAGGAGGAGACTGAACAAAAAAAGAAGCAGAGAGGATACCAGGGGAAACTGGATAGAAGTAGGGCAATCAAAAGGTGGTAAGACTATGAGAACAGATACTATTTTGGAAATATATAATCTGTCATGGATGTGGCTATGGTCATTAAAGTTCAAGGATTTTATTTTATTATTTTATTTTAATTAAAAACAAAGTAGTTGATATGTGTTGTTGTTTCTGTTCTTTATTAGCAGTAATATACAGTTATTAGCTGTGTCCACTGCATTTTTTTGCTTGTTTTCATGAGACCCCCCTTGAAATGACCATTACCACCCCCGCCCCCCCCCCAATCAAAATTTTCTGGAGCTGCCACTACGTATTGATCACTCGGTTACATATTGGGGACATTTGGGTTCACACGTTACATGCTGATGATGTGATGATACTTCTTAATAAATATTGCTGCCACTCTTCCTAAACTAGTATGATTGTTTCTTGACAATTTTAAAGCAGCTCTATTTATAATGCAAAAAGATGAATTCTTGTTTTAAATGAAGGAAAAAGACAAATATCCTGTTATTGAAAAGAGATATTGGATCCTGCGTAGGAAACACTGAGCTATAAAGCTACAGGACGGTCAGAAGAATTCGAGTAGATTTGACTAGAGCTGGCAGTTCTGTTATAAAACTGCTGTGTTATATAATTTGGTTAGTTCCTAATACATTACAGATAGTGATACACTGGCAATCTTCTAACCACTTACCATCGGTTTGTAGCCATGACGATAGAGCATTTAAAAAACAATTCCTGGCACAACCCCTGTTAACATTTGAGGACAACGTCTATGCTCCTTTGTAAAGCCCCTCTGTAGAATATTTCATAGTAGCTCCTGGCAAACAGCATTCTAAGAATAATTGCAGGTAAAAAGAATTATATGAGCAAAATCCATGAAAAAAAAGACCTTTAGAAAACCTCTACAAAAAGCACGGTATTTTGCCTACTTGAATTCTGGGGAACACCAGTTATGACACTATTTCAAGATTAGGACCAATTCTTCTGTCCTGAAGCACTTTTTCATTAATTAAGAGCCATGCTGGATGTTCCAATCGGATGGCTTTGCAAAGTGATCTCGCAGGTTCATTTGTGCCTCTGTGAACTATTGTCCAAAAATTCTTGTTATCCTTATGTCAGTTTGGTTTAACAGAAGCTAATTTCTGTTAAGTTGTTTTTATCTGTGGTGACCCACAGTTGTGTTCGTCTGCATGACAAAATAGTACCATTTCAAGTCTAAACCCAACTAAAGTAAAAGAGGGATTGTGCCTTTATAGAAAGATGTGATTTTTTAAAAAAAACCTAAACTCATTGCAGTTATTTGCCTGTGTGAGGTTTTGCACAAAACCTACATTTTGCATTGATGCAATCAGACGGCTAAAATGTGGTTTTACATGAAAGGCTTCCCCTTTTTAAAGTACATGCAAACTGTTGCATCACCTTGAAAACATTCATGTCACTTAACCAAAACATTAAAAAAAAAGTGTAAAGAAAGCTGCAAATATAAATGTGCACCATTACCATTCCTGACCGTAGTCTTTTGTTAAACTTTGTTCTCAAGGTGGAGCTGAGAACTCAGTTTTATGTCACAAGCTATTTCAAGTTTTGATCAACTGAATCACCATAAATGAATCCACATCATTCAGTCAGATCCGGAGAAAGTGTTTTTCATTGTTTCTCAGCATAAATCTGCTTTCTTTTATTAGGTTACCATTTTAAGGAAAAAAATATTAATGGCAAATAGTATGTTTCAACCTAATTCTATGATTTCAAAACTACTTTTTTTGCAGAACAAACAAATTTAAGACTATTTGTGTTTCAGAAATAAATTGATGTACATTGTTTTGTTTACTCACTTTGAATATTTGCTAAAATGATATGGGTCAAACTTATTAAAAGGTCATAACAATGCCCCCTTTAAAATTCTATTACTAATCAATTATTTTTTTATCTTTCATAGGATTAAAAGGATGTAAAGCATGTTTGATGTTCTCATTATTGTTTTCAGCTGTTTTCCAGACGATTGAGTAAAACTCATTCTTATGTTTTCTTATGAACCAGCAAAAAACAAATATCTTGCAACTTCTTTAACTTGCAGTGTGGTTTTGCACTGAATCCAACAGTAGAAAAAAATATGTTAATTTGAGCAGCAGTCAAAGATCTTAACAAATTCAACAGTATTTTAAAAACTGCAAAAACCAAAAAAGTTCTTAAGAACCTTAAAGACACTGAGTCAGCATGAAAGCAAATAACTCAAATGTTGAGCAAGAGCTTAACGCACCGAATGACCAGATGTCAGACTTGCTGCTGAACTTTGAGTACTTGATGACTTCTGGGGCTGACCACTTGACAGGAAACTTGGAGCCTTGGGAGCTTGTGTACTGATCATCAAGAACAAACCTTCAATGCGTGGACATAAAACACACGCACACACACACACACACACACACACATAAAGCATTTTATACACAGAGTACAATGATACATCATAGGACTTTGTGACAATAGCCTACCTGGTCATGCCAAAATCAGACACTTTTACTTCATTGTTCTTCGAGACAAGACAGTTCCTCGCAGCCTGAAAGAGCAAAGAAACAAAACCTTCATGAAATGTACGAGATTCTGAAATAAGAGCCAGAAAAGGTGTTTTCCTTTGGCATACCAGATCTCTGTGGATGAAGTTGGAGCTCTCCAGGTAAGCCATCCCCTCGCTGACATCCAGGCACATCCCCAGCATCAGATCTTGAGACAGTCGGCCTTTCTTCTCCCGTAGGTAGGCTGATAAACAGCCGTTCTCCATGTATTCGAACACCAGACACATGGGGGAACGTTGGGTGCACACGCCATACAGCTGCACTAGCTTACAGTGAGACAACCTCCTTTGGAGGCACACACGTAATTCAGAAGGCTACTTTGCAACACACCTTCTGTCGAACACCCATAAGTCATACTTACATCATTACTCTTGCCTCTTCTTTGAATTCTTCATCGGACATGCACTCCTCTCTTACCATCTTCACAGCCACCTTCCTGTCCCTCCATTTCCCTTCCAACACGAGCCCGAACTGTCCACTGCCGATCTCCTGACCAAGATTTAGCTGCTCTGGGTCTATCTCCCATTGATCTGTAGAGATTACCAAAAAAACTAGCTCTAATGATACTGTTTACTTACATATGTAATACATAGCTATTTGTCTGTTAAGGAAATCTTCTTTCTATTCAATTGGATTGGAAGTTAACTTACACCTAAACTTTTTCTTGCTTTCCTTCAGGGAAGTCAAGCTTTTCTTTAACAATGTGATCTTGTAAAGTGATCAAAGGTCAACGTTTCTTTCTTTTTTTGTCTCTCCTAATTTTAAAAGCACACACAGCCTTTTGAAGATGTGTTATGCAAAGTGCAATTACAAATTTAGACTAGCGAAAGACAAAGGTTGTAGTGTCATACTTTTGCAAGGACAGATACATTTATTCTTTCATTCGAAGTGCCAGGAATACGTTTTATTTTTTACGGCTTGGACATTTGATACGTCACCAGAACTCTGGGGTAGAACTCCCGAGAAACCCTTGCAAGACCTATGCAATGCAAAACTTGTCAGAGTAATACGCACAACTACTCTAAAACACACAAACCACACAACATTCATGAACATGTTACAAGAAAACAAGTTGCAAGCACTCCAAAAGCAAGGCTGCATAAATTATAAATGCTCAAGACTAAGATTATATGCATAGTACTGTTTGCACAGATGAGGCAACATGAAGCAAACTCAAAAGGAAAATAAAGGCCAGAATATAGGTTGCATATGCAAGAAAAACAAACCAACTGCATAATTAAACTCTAAACTGTGATACAGTTGTTTGGTTCTTTATGTTGCACTGAAGAAAATAATCTCTGGTTATTTTACTCGTTGACCATTCTGCAGAAAACCCTTGTTTTAAATGCATGGGTAGAATATGAAAAGTCAGAAAGGATAGGGAATGATGGTGTGGAACAAATCCTTAAAGGCAGGAATCAGCCCAGTATTCATGCCTGAGTATTAACAGGGGGGTTCGGAATGGCAAATGGCTGAATTGAGATCTCAATTGTGATGATTTGTGATGATTAGACTTAAACATCACAAAAAATAATTAAATGTTGTAAAAAATTTTTTAACACAAATTATTTAATTTTCTAGCAGTGCAAGGAGCATAAATTCAATGAAACCAGACTTACAGTGTTTGGTGATTTTAAACCCTAGTCCTTAATGCACTCTAACCTGCATTAAATTCAGTTGCTGGCCGATTAACATGCTTGACTTCAATCATCTGAATCAGGTGTGCTAAAACAGCTAAATATGTAAAACATGCAGTGCAGTTTGCTTTGAGGACCAAAGGTTGAAAAACACTTTATTAAATACATTCAGAGTGGCATCTTTTAAATAAACCACAAGAGGTCAGCAAAATCCTATGTTTTGGCAGTAAGGCTTGATCACTGAGATCTAGTTAAATTAATAAAACAGTATATCAGGTAACCTGTTAATGGACAAGTAATTTCCTGGGAGCTGCGTTCTCCTTTGGAGACGGGGTGTCTTAGTCTCGTTATCAGACCTGTCAGGAAAGAAATTGGAAAAAGTAAGAGTTATGCAACAACAATTTTGAGAAGCACATGTATTTAGCCTGAATCATAAAATTTGCTCCACTTTCTTTGTAATGAGGAATTTCTTCTTTTGATCTTCACACGTCAGTGCTGAATACAGGGTAGGGACTTACCAGCGGCATTGTGTTGGTGGTAATTGATCAGCTCAGGAATGGTGCTGAACAAGTACTTCTCTGCCAAGTAAAACGCTTTCTTCTCAGTGTCTGTCTGTCTTATT
Organism: Apricaphanius iberus; assembly: GCA_028564705.1. Taxonomy (NCBI): domain Eukaryota; kingdom Metazoa; phylum Chordata; class Actinopteri; order Cyprinodontiformes; family Aphaniidae; genus Apricaphanius; species Apricaphanius iberus. Next base: position 1,691,312 of record JAPXFQ010002799.1, on the reverse strand, counting down.
TGATAATGTTTCACTCTGGGGTTCTTCTCTCCATTAGATCTGAGCATGAGAAATGACAAACATGGTCAAAGTGAAGGCATAGCAATAAAGGGATTCATTAGCAGTTGTGACTATAAACTCTGTGGGGGGTTGTGATTGGTTATTGTGCTCCCGTCTGATGATCCAACACATGATTTTAACATGCTTTTTATGCAGTGTCATGAAAGAGTATCCGTTTATAGATTTCTAGCATTGTTGCTTTTTTTTAGCCATTCCTATAAGTGTTTTAGATTATCAATACAAAAACTAGTTTTTTAAATGATGATTTCATTCATTAGGGGGGGGGGGGGGATTATTCACCCCCTGCTCTCTACCATGATATCCTGAAGCAGAATGTCCGCTTGTTAGTTTAGTGACCACAAAATACCAACTCCATATCTAAATGGCAAAAAAAACAAAAAAAAAACAGGAATGTGGTCTAATCAAAGTCTAGATTTGAATCGGATTGAAAGGTGGTAAGGTCCTCTTAAACATAAAGAAAAGCTTGATGAGCTGAAAGGTTTAAACAAAAAAAAGGATAGAACAAACAAAAGGCAATTAACTGTGCAAATATTTATTAGTTATTCAAATATAATAACTGAACAATAAAAGGAGAAAAAATTACCCAGGAGCTTTGGTGAAAACGGATACTGTGTAGACTCCTGCCTGCCGTGAGTCACGCACCATGAATGAACCTTCTTTTCCCTGAACAGAAAGGATCAAAATTACATAAGTTCATCATGTAACCACCCAAAAAACGGTCCAAATCATATTTGCCTAGTGTCATTATTTTATTTTAGCTCCAGCCAGGGTGACACTTCCATTTTTTAAGAAGCAGATATTGAAGATGGACAGCCAACCCCCCACCCCCCAAGCAGTCTTCCGCTTGCAAAGCACGGCAAAGCAATCAGCGGCAGGAAATTCAACATTGGAGGAAATACTGTGGTTCTGAATATTTTTTCATCTCCCACTGTCATGTCAAATTGACAGTTTGCAGGTGCATTAATTTTGCAAAAGCAAGATTGCTGTAGGTGGCACAGTCACAACAAAAGCGCATTTTCCCCCCCCTGAGAAGGAGTGACATGCTAGTTGTCGTCATTAGTTAACATTTGGAAAAAAGTGCGTTTTTTTTTCTCTGTTATTTTTAAATGTTTTACCTCTTTTAATAACAATTCCTCTGCATCCCATCTGCTAATGTGTTTGTTGTACCATCTGCAAAAAGAGAACAAATGAATATAACCAGAACTGGTTATTCAAGTAGTAAATTGTGAAAATGGGTAAAGGGAGGCAAAAAACCAAAAACCTTACTCAAATCGTTCAAAGTTCTTGCCATTTTTCTCAGCTACATATGTGCTGGGCACAAACCCTGCATTTCTGATTAGGGGTCAAGAAAACAAAAATCAGCTGCTTAATTTTTGTTTTTCTTTGAAAAATGCTCAAATTAAAGAACAAACACAAGCATAAGATGGCTGCTGGCCTCATGATTAAGCCCTACCCCCTGTCGTCTTGCACAGTCCACCAGTCTGAGTGGGAGCTGTTAATCAGCCGATACTCCTGGTCTTTAAGAAGAGGCAAATCATCGTCTCTCAGAGGTGTGTAGTCTTGTAGAGCAATGACCATCTGATCTCCCGAATCATTCAGCCCCATCTGCCCAAGATAAGACAAGCTAAGCGGCCGTGCAGTGCCTCAAAAGCAAAAGAAGATTCTGATAAAATGAGCACGAACTTCTCAAATCAGTCAGATGTAAAAGAAAGTTTTTAGTTACGTGCATGCATGGTTGTACTGAGGTTAACTTTTGCTCTGTGCATACAGTCAAAGGCTGGCAATCACATGATATGAGCAATAAAAGATAACCAACCAAACAACATGCAGATGAAGCACGGGCTGCCATGAGTTTGGTGGGTGAAAGTCATTACAGAGTGCACACTACAGATCATTGATTAGATGAGAGGGAGACTTTAAAATGCCTGGAGAATAAGTAGCTGTTGTGAAATGACAAACAGAGCCGGCCCAAGGCAGAAGTGAACTAAGCTGTTGCTTAGGGCCCCCCATCCACGGGCCCCCATAAATGCTGAAATTGAACTGAGACTATAGATACTAAAATGTATGAAAATGTGAATATTATGTAGTTTGATTTAGTTTTGTTTCAATGTAGAGTATTTTTAAAAAATTCAACTGGTTAACATTTTCATGTTGTAACTTGGCAAGTTTCTTTGTAACTGATTATTTTATGAAATTTTTTTAATTAAAATTGTATTTTATTTTAATTAAATTTGTTACAATTTACTGTGATTAAATACATTTCAAGGATAAAAAAGTAAGATTTTTTAAATGTATAAATGTATAAAAAACATTTAAATTATTTTTTAAGATTCGTTGTTTTTTCTGTTTTTTTTAAAGTTAGCATTGTTATAATCTGATACTTTAGTTTAGCCTGTCTATTTTTTGTGAGCTTCAGATTGTCTCAGCTAATATTAACAATTACCTTTGAGTGATTTTCAGGATCAGCCAAATAATCTTTCCCTACTTTCCCAGATTAGACCAAATCAAACACTGTTATTGTGGGTAGTGGTTTTAACAAAAATGGGGCCCCCCTGAGTCAAAATCTGCTTAAGGCCCCATAAGACGTTGGACCGGCCCTGATGGCGAACTAAAGTGAACAGAAAAAAAGTCCCCAACATAACTATCAACAATCATATAACTCTCGACACCTGAATATTGGAAACATAAATAAGCTTCAAAAAGTGATACCTCTGGATCCGGTAGTTGGGGAAGAGGCTTTTTAGAAGCTGTGGGGATAAAAGACATATTGTATTAGCTCAAGTAAATATTCAAAGCAGCACTTAAACATCATCCAGTTTCTCCCACAAGTATTCATAATCCATTTGTCACATTCCAACCACAAACAAATGTAAAATTTATGACAGAATTACAAAAATATTGCCTTTTTTTCAAAAGAATGTTTGCAAATCAAGATCTACACGCCAAAGTGATGATTACGCATAATGCTATATTCTGCTTCCGATAGGTGCTCTTCTGTTATGCTCCTAAATTCTTATTCTATTGTTGTAGTGTAGCACAGACAAAAATGTAAAGTTATGAACAAATTCTGGTGTTTCAAAGTAGGTAAGTAAGCAAGTAATCTTAATTTATTTACTGCCTTTCACAAGAAGAATCACAAAATGATTCACAACAGATGTAGAAAAAGTTAAATATAGAGAAACATTCAACCACATACACATAAAGTCATAAGCAGACTATTATAATAGTTAAGTATAAAACAAAGACTAAAATTAAATAATATAAATAACTACCATATTTACAAATTGACAAATTTAGGCAGAAGAAACAACATAAATTGGGATGAAGACAGAAATTTTAATTCAGAGTTGCTATACTACCTAATATTATTACTCAAGTGAAAGTAAAAAGTATGGTGAAATAAAACTACTATTAAAGTTGATTTAAAAAAAAAAAGTGATTCATATGACAATGAGAAAATGTAAGTAGTTACTGCCTGCCTTGGTGTAGCGGCCTTTATGATGGAAAAATGTACAATGTTTTTTTTAAGTTGAAAAATATACATATGACCCACAATCTTGTCACAATAGGCATACAAGATTGTTATCAGGCTGTACAAATATGTCACTAAATAAGTTACAAGTTCTGGTAAAGTAAATTCATTTCTGATGTGCAAAGCAATTTATCTGTATGTTATGGTAGGCTCTGTCAGCTTCTGGCATAAACGGATAACTGCATTTGGCCAGAATGCACAGATCTGTTCTGATTCTTCCAGCCAAATTGTATTCCAAATTGCACGGTGCAGCAGTTCTTTTGACTGAAGCATTATAAAATGTGAAAATACTTGGATCTAAATCAGTCCTTTGCAGCCTTGGCTGTAGTTTTGGCTATATTGTTCTGTATTAAGGTCAAATTTCATCTGAGTTTTAAGTTTCTTGCAGTCTCTAACAGCATTTGCCCTGTACTTAGCTTCAATAATCTGTGGATAAACTCTGACCAGTAACCCTGAGAATTTTTTTTTTTTAAATCCTACAGCATGATGCTGCCACAGTGTTTAGAGTGTTAAGTAGGGATCGGGGCCGATACCATTCTAATGTACTCGTATCAGGATGGGTTTTGAACCTATACTTAAAATGTGTAATTCCACCGAAAATGTTTACTTTTCATTTGAAATGTTTGTTTTGTGGTCATTTTTATAAACAGTATATTTTTTATCTAGTTCACCATCATTTGCTGTAACAAGCAGAAAAATAAAATAAAACCCGTCTTCCAATTCATTGCATTTGTTGTGTGTGGTGGAAGTATCGGCATCGGTGCTCGGTATCGGCAAGTAATCACATCCTAGTATTGGTATTGTATCGGTTTGAAAAAAAGTGGTATGTTTGGCTTTTAAAATGTTACATGTTTATGTCCTGTACAATTTTTGATAGGCTTAAAACTAGAGAAGCAAACATGAAAATTCTTCCTGTCACCCTGAACAATGGAAGATGCCTGACTGCACAACTTGCTCCTGGTTGATGCAAAATTGCATCAGAAAGAGCCAGCAGCCGTAAACTGTAACAATGAACACAGAATCGGGCTTTGGAAAGGAGGTCCTCACAAAAATCAGATGTTGGCCACAGCAGCAGTTACTATGCAAGGTTTTCCCAGAACATTTCCGACACTGCTTGATATTTGTCATCTTTGGTGGAGCAGAGAGGTAAATCAGAGGTAGGTGCGTTCATCATACTTTGTGACTACAGACATCCAGTTTAAGATCATGACGATATTTTCCTTCCTGATAAAAGACATCGTCTAAGATAGAAGATAAACACTATGAAACAGCTTGAGTATCACAGTATGCATAACATTTTGCCAGATAATTTTTTTTTATCTCCTAAGACCAAAGCACATTATTCCAGATATTTGCTGATTTGCCGACGTGCATTTTGGCAAACTGCAAACGTGACGTCCTAGAGCCTCTTTTCATCAGTGATTTTTTCTACGTTCTTCCCTCTTATAAAGACTTCATTTATGTGGTGAAGGACCAGATGTTCTGCAGACAAGTTCTCCCACCTGAGCTGTGGGTCTTTTCAGCTTCTCTACAATTGGTGAGAGACTCTTGATTTCTGCTTTTCTTGAACTTCATGTAAATTTTCATCCACAGCTAAGTCTTTGTTGGTTTGCACTTTTTAAACATTTTTATTTATAAAAAAATCATTGTGAAAACCATAGTTTTCTTTCCACCTCAAAGCTGTGCACTACTTTGTGTTTGTCTATAAATATAAATCACATTGAGGTTTGTCGCTGTAATGTGGCAAAATGTAAAGGAGCTCAAGGCACTGAATTTTTTATCACATGCTCAAATGAAGCTCAGTAGTTTTTCTGATTCTTTACCTGTATGTGTGCTTATATTTATAAAAAAGCACGTAGTGCATTTCTCAAGAAAAAGAAAACACCAACCGTAACCCAGAGGGTCGTAGGGTTGACAACCTGATGCTAGTTTCTCAGTCTGTTGGCAGCATCTCCATTTTCCTTCCATCCAGAAGTTTGGGTGGAACTTTGCAACCAAATTGTTGTGCTTTGTCTCTGCAACATATATACATTTATTTATTTATTTATTTTAAACAATGGCAAGCAGCTACGTCGTGACATACTAAATTCCAATGCACTGGTAGCATTATAATTTGTGATAACTCGTCAGTGTAGAAATAAATTACCCTCTTTGAGAGCTCGGACCCATCTCTGACGGCAGTCGTTGTCCGGGGCAAAGATGTAGAGGTAATAATTGTCATGAAAAACCTGTGAGGAAATAAGCTCTCTTTAATATTGCATATAATACACACAATGCATTGTTTGGTTGTATATTTTGAACAAAATTGTAGCTTTCACCTGAAAAGGATACTTGTAGTTGCATGGTATAGGAGCATCACTCAGCACAATCTCCACACACTTAATCCTGGACAGTTCGATGCAACCTTTCAGCATGGGTTTTTTCTGAAAGAGCATTGCTTTTCTTTTACGTTATTCTTCTTACACATTTTGGGGTGGATGCCATTAAAATTATTATTCATAATATATAAATTATTCAAAGCCTCTATTTGAAAAAAGAACACAACTGAGGACTTACCCCTGGACGACGCTCAGAATACTTCAGGTCTTGAGTATCTAAAACAAAGAACCTCTCCTTGAAGTTACTTGGTGATGTTCTTTTCTTTTGTTGAGATTTTTTGATCATAGTTCCCTTCAAAATCACCCTTGGGAACATTGTAACAACTTTGAAGAACACAGCGTGTAACACTGGATGGTTTTATCATGGGCGAGAGTTTCAGTGTGCCTCGCAGCGAAAGGGGGAAAAATAAATGTTGTGGATGATAACTTTCAAGAGGCGTGAAGCTTCCGGCATGAAGCTGCTGCATACAGTCAACCACATCCTTGCGGCAGCGAATAGATCGTACAAGCAAACACACCGTTACAAATGCAGGCACACATACACACCGAACATACACATGCGCTTTTACTTATATGAGAAAGATATTATGTTGGAGAGAAACAGTGGGTAACTTGAAGAGCAGAAAATTGTCAGTTTAAATCGTTTATTAAAAAATATATATTTCACATCAAAAATAAGGAGGGTAATGATGATATACTGTAGACATTGTTGGAGAAACAAGTGCAAGAATAGTATGAAAAATACATGTATGTTACATAACTATGTGAGTGTTTGTGTCTGTGTGTGAGTGTGAGAAAATTGGGACAGCCTTTTTGCAGTTGGTGTTTTTCTAAAATTTTGACATGGAGCATTTCAGTTTCAGACAATAAAAGATAGAAATAAAAATAAACAATTAAAACTAAAATATATTTTCAAATTTTCAGCAAAATTTAAAACAAAAATAGACATTTCATATCACTGGGATACTGTTTAAAACGGATGCGACAATACCACTTTTTTCAAATCTGAGATCTTTTTTCAGATCTGAGCACTTGCCGAGTACCAATGATGAAACATCTACTACACAATAAAAAGAAGATTATATATATATATATTATTAAAGAGCATATTAAAGAGCAAACTAAAGATTTTCTATAAAATTATTTCAGACTTTCCCCATTTTAGGTATGGGTTCATAGTATTAATTAACTAAACAATACCAACCCAAGTACATTAGAACCGTATCGGCTCATGATACCCGATACCAATATCATTATCGGTGCACCCCTACCCTTAATCGGCATTTTGAACGGGTTTTCTTCGTTTAAATTTAAAACAGTGATTATGGGGTCCGCCTGAGTTTTGCAGTAAGTGTAAACATCGTGGTGCAATCAGCTGTGGGGGAACGAAAAGATCAAAAAGAAGTTTGTTGCAGCTCATGAGTCAATAGGAAGGGTTTTGAAGACGTTTCAAAATAAATAGAAATGAGCATTTCCCCCTTTATTGAAAACAGTCTACAAGTTAGGGATTATTTCTGAGCAACTGTGAAAATACCCAGCTCTGACATATTCACCGAAACACCAGGCAACAAAATGTTGAAAAAGTACAGACACTCTAAAATATTCATCATAACAGCAGGCTGTTGCTGTTGTCTGTACAACCAAGATGAAACGCCAACAAGTTTAACTTTCATAGGAGCTCGGTCAAGAAGAAAACATGTGCTTTCTATAAAAAAAAAATTTTTGCTTTTAAAATGCCAAATATAACATGACAAAGTGTTTGTCATGCCTTCATGCTTTCATTTCATTTTCATGGTAACAGGACCACAGGCATTCAGTACATTTTAATCAAATATATATATTTTTTAAATAAAGCAAGCTTTTTAGAAGCAGGAGTTATTCATGTTCCATTTTTATTGCTATAAGCATAGGCTAAAATAATATATTTCTTGACTAAAGCAGATAAAAATTGACCAATCAAACATGTGGGAAACCTTGCCTTTCTTTTAATAGCTTAAACTTGTGAAGCCTTAATAGGTTTTGAATCAGATGTGATTGACATATTTCTTTCCTAAGCAATTAGACAATTTTGTTTTAAAACCATCTGGCATATTTAGTTTGTTGTAAAGAGATAAAGATAAGGAAAACTGGAAACGAAAAATTATTCTTGTGCTTTGATCATTTTTAATTTTTTTTTACCCATGAGTGTTTTATTCAAGTTTAAGATTTTGGCTTTCATGGCAAAGCGTTTGGATGCAGCAGAGATATGACTTTGTAGACAAAGACCATGACTTTGGAGAGATTAGTGTAAAATGTTATTATTTAGACACAAGGTTAGAAGCAAAATCCACATACAACATTCTAGAAAAGAACCTTATTATGCCAACTGTTTATGGTATATGCAACCATGTCTTAAAACAATTTAAGCTGAAATGGAACTACACCTGGCAACAGTTACCCATTACACACCAGTAAATCCATCCAAAGAATAGCTGAGAAGTAGGAAACAGAAATACCACAGCCAAGCCAAGGGCCAGATCTTGATCTTTCAAGAATGCTGTGGGGTGACTTGCAACAAGCTCAAACTTCTCACATCTAAGTGATGAGTGGAGCAAACTTTCTTCAGAAAAAAAACAAAAAAACAAAAACATAGATGGTTACACTAAACTTATTGCTGAAAATATTTCAGGAGATATGAATACTTAGTCGAAGCTATATGAACTTTTTCCTCAAAATCATAAGAATTCTCATTTTTGCTCGTTTCTTTTGTTTAATTAGTCGGTGAAGTTAAAAATGAGTTTATCTAAAAACACTTTCTTACTCAGACTAAATTTTTAGAAAATTTAACAGTTGAACAGTCCTTTAATCTAACTTTTTATTTAAAAGGACAATACATGAATGGAAGTAAAACTGAAATAAAGAAATTCCTGACAAAATAGGCAATATGAAAAAGGTCCAATTTTTATTAATTGCTTTTGTCTGAAATCATGCCTCTGTAATAAAAAATATATTTTTTAAAATGCTTTTTACACTTTACAGGGGTTCCAATAACTGTGGCTAGCTTGCATCTCCTAAAAATAAATGAGAATCAATCTATGCTCTGGTGTGAAAACAACCTCAAGACAAGGAAGATATTTTATAGGATCAAATGAAATACAGTATGAAGTTGTTTGCGTTATGTGAACAACACGTGAAAGGAGAAGCTAAATATCTGGGTCATTTACTTTTACAGCTGAGACCAAGTGAAAAAATAAATCTGACAATATATAGCTTAAAAAAAGAATGCAATGGGTTAGTTGAGAACATAGACAGTAGGTTTGTTTTAATTCCCACTGACATTATATCTTACATTTTCCGGAGTATAATTATTTACTTTTTAGTCTAACTCTTCATAACTGTGTTTCAGAGTCAACAAATTATTATCATACATGGAGGTCAGCAAAAGGTTATCACTGCAGTATCCCAACTCTGTTTCACAAACGAACCAATCAGCGTTCAGTTCTTCCGTATTTCATCCACGGTCCAATCCCCGCCTTGCAAACTGTCACGAGTTCAGTTCAACCAATAGAGTCAGAAGCGAAACAACCGTTGTGATGTGCTAGTAGGAGCTGGCTGGTTAGCTTAGCTAGCTCGGAGCTTATGGTTGAATTATAATTTAGCTCGTCTAAAGTCTGTATTGTGCGCTCACGCTACTGAAAAGTCGTTCGTAAGGTGCGTAGAAACACATCTTTACTTAGCTTTGTTTAGAGTTAGCTTCATTTTTGCTCAAATATATAGCTGTTTAACCCAGGCTAGCGTTGACTGCACTTTTAAATTGGGTTCAACAAAATGTTCAGCTGATGTTGGCTTCCACTCAGGAAGTTTTATATAGAAAAACCAACCGCGTTTCAGAAGACTTCTGTAAAAATGTGCTAAAAGATGTAGATTACGTGGTTTGTTTCTATTACGGAGGTAATTGAAACAACAGCTGCTAGAAATAGACGCAAGCCAAGGACAGGCGAATGGATGGATTAATACAGTTTTTCTTTAAATGTTTCAAAAGTTTGTTAGAGAACATTATTTACCAAACCGCATCGTGACGACCAAGAAACATAGCAGATGGGATGATCTATGTGGATACATTCAAAATAGGCTTAAACTGTAAATATCCAAACTTCACATATCTCAAAGAGGTATATTCAGTCAATCATCTTAAAATTGAGATAGTGTAGCATACCTAAGAGGTCATGGCTGTCCACCTAAAGCAAAAGGCCAATCAAGCTGAGCATTAATTAAGGTAGCCTGGAGGCCCAAATGGTGACTCTGAAGGAGCTGCAGAGATTCACAGCTCTGGTGGGAGAATTTGTCGAAGGGCGATCTCTAGCTGGTACCCAGCGAGAGGCGGGGGACACCCTGGACAGGTCGCCAGTCCATTGCAGAGAATTTTAGTACAACAAAAGTAATATGAAACTAGAAAATGAGCTTGAGTTTATTGTAACCACTATAGGAATATTTATATTTTTAATAAACAAACTATTTTATTTTTGTCTTTGTAGATTTTCTTCAGTTGGACATCAAATCTTTTCTATAGAACTAAATAAAAGAAAAACAAAACACAAGGTTTACAATCTGACAGATTGGTTGACAATTATTTTTTCATAGGTTTGTGTCGTCGTTTGTGGAAATATGTATATTGCGTGAAACACCATAGAAAAACTGCTCAATTAAAAAAAAAAAACTTTAAATTTTAAATCTTAATTTTTTTATTACTTTTTTTTTTTTTTACATTGTTGGCATCAGTTGACAAGAGCCACAGTCCTTGACCAACAAAATAGAAAATATTCAAAATTAGGGAATTTTACATTGTTATTTATTTTTGTATTAAAGATATCAAAAAGAAAAAAAGTCCTTAAATCAGTTTTAATCTACAATGGTTTGTTCTTTTCTACTTGGTTTCTTTTAAATATTGAAAATATAATTTACTGCCAGGCAGGTAAAATGGGAAAAAATATAATTTTGTTGAGAAAAAAGTTACTTTCCACATTTATTTTTTTTACAAATGGTGCAAAAATTTTGGACACCACTGCTGTATAGACGTTTTTTTTTTTTTTTTTTTTTTCATAATATATCTAGAAAACCCTGTAATGTTTCACCTCCCCTTCACTATTATGCCGTGTTTTGTGTCTATTGCATAAAAATCACATTAAATTTCAAGGTATAGTGGAGGATTTTTACAAATTTCAGGAAAGAACCGCCCTCTCCCCTTTTTTTAGAAGAAGGAAAGAAAAAAAAAGAGCCATCACAACAACTAATCTTCCCGTAAAAGTTACCTTATAGACATAGATAACTTATTCTAGCAGTAATCTGAAATGCATTTCTCCAAAAAACACGCCAAACTTACAGCGGTGAAGTTAGCTGGATATTCGACACGCATCGATTTCATTATAGCGGAGACTCCCTCCAATGTCTCACCGACAGCTGTGCTCATGGAGCGGATCCACCGCCACAGAAGGCTTGCTCCTGAAAGCGGTGCTTTCGCTTAGGGTCCGTCTCTAAATTCCAATACTTCACAGAAAAGAAATCCATACCTGTGCTAACTCCTGCCAAAGTAATGCCAAGCTTTAGCCTACCTGCCGAGTAGAAATGTGGAGGATCAATAGTTTAGTTCATCCATCTGGAGGCAAAAAGATCCTCCACAATACTTATATGATGCCGATCAGATATAAAATGTCTCTGAGATGAGTCTCTCTGATCCATGTCTGTCCTCTACAGGACTTGTTCAGGTGGACGTCATGGGTGAACCACAGCAGGTCAGTGCGCTGCCTCCGCCTCCGACGCAGTACATCAAAGAGTACACAAATGAAAACATCAGCAAAGGCCTGGCCCCCAAGCCACCGCCGCCCATCCGAGACAGTTACATGATGTTTGGCAACCAGTTCCAGTGCGACGACCTCATCATCCGTCCACTGGAGAGCCAGGGCATCGAGAGGCTCCATCCCATGCAGTTCGACCACAAGCGGGAGCTCAAGAAGCTCAACATGTCCATCCTGGTGAACTTCCTGGACCTGTTGGACATCCTCATAAAAAGCCCAGGCAGTATAAAGCGGGAAGAGAAGCTGGAGGACATAAAGCTTTTGTTCGTCCACATGCACCACCTGATCAACGAGTACAGGCCCCACCAAGCCAGAGAGACGCTGAGGGTGATGATGGAGGTGCAGAAGAGGCAGAGGCTGGAAACGGCCGAGAGGTTCCAGAAACATCTGGAGAGAGTGCTGGAGATGATCCAGGGATGCCTTGCTTCCTTACCTGACGACTTGCCCCAGTCAGAGAGTCCAGATGTTGTTTGTGGAGGTACTAAGGGTGTGTCTGCAGGGCCTAGCTTTGGTGGTTCGTCTGGACAAGCCCCCATGCTGAAAACCGAACCGATGGATGTGGAGGAAACCGGTTCCAGCTGCATGGCAGCAGGTGTCCTGGACAAAAATGTTACTAGCTCCAAAAGGGACAAAATCTGGGACAAAGATGCTGCCATGTGCAGTATAATTGATGAAATAGCTTAAAATGAGGAAAGTTTAGTTTCCTTGCTTCTTTTTCTACTTCATTATGTTTTTACTTCCATTCTGGTGTGAAATATTTCCTGCATTTGCTAGCTTTCTTTGCAAGTATAATGTATTATTAATGTAACATACTTTGTAGATAAATTAATGTGGCAAGTTTCAAGGTTTGTTTATTTTTTTCCTAGGAGATTAATTAAATTTCTTTTTGCAGTTCTCTTTTTGTCACAACAGTTTGATTGAGCGCCCTTCAGAAAAGCGTATTATCTCTCACCATTACTCGCTTATTGCGCAATTCTGCAAAGTCACTGGAAGGTCAGTGTGTGCCAGCTTTTACACATACACCTTCAATAACTCGCTTTATCTGCTGCGTATATGCCGGGCTTTTTTTTCTTCTTCCACGCACAGCTGTTGTTAAGAAACACGCGTCTTCATGGAATAAAGACTTCATGCATCACAGTTCACATGGCCGCACGGATGGAGGAATCTGTTCAGTGACTCATAACAGGTCTGATTCTGCACAGAACGAAAGTACAGAGCTTTGCAAATATGTGGCAGCTTGACCGAGGATGTTTTTTTTTTTTTTCAAAGATAAAAGAATAAATCTGGTAAAGAGATTAGACATGTCCTGGCAACTACACTATTTAAAGCTTAAATGGCCCTGACTGACAATCAGATGACTAGAAACAGAAATATGTAATGTTTGATTCTGAGAACCGTCTTCTAGTTCCTCCAGGGAACTTTGATGTCAACAGATCAAAAATCAGTTACAAATTCTGATTGTTTTTTAATAGAAATATTTGGTTTTCTGATTCATTTAGACTGAAGAACAAAGTGTACACGATTAATTAAAGCTGAGGTGTTTGAGCTTTCTGCTGTTTGTGTTTGTTTTTAGAGAAATCAAGGAGCAAACAAGTAGGTTTATGTCATGATCGGCCACCACGCCCCCTTGATCTTCGGCTGGGATTCCCTTCACTGTGTCAGCTAAATGGACCAGTATTGAGCTTTTAAATAGGGAAAACAGGACAATCGCTTTAAATGCCTCATATTTGTCTTATAAACCAGATGTAACAAGTATATCGGGATGGAAAAAGGGACTTTACTCGCAAGAAATAGGTTATGAAACACGGGATCTTTTGGTTTCACAACAGGACTGAAAGCGGTCCTCTCGTCCAATCGTGAAGCCTGCTGTCGCGTCACGTGACTTTTATTTATGTAATGTAATGGGGTTACACAGTAACTGAGCTTCGTGGCTTTGGAGACGTCGTTACGGAGGTTAAAAACGGACAGAGACGCCTAATTATGGGAAGGAAACAATAAATGTGCGCTCATATCGATCCAGCAGGAACGCCGTTTGGCTCAGTAAGCCCGCTGCTTTCTGGAGTTTGGAGCGTCGAGAAAAGCGGAGCGTCGGACTGGGAGTTGCAGCGTCCATTTAAACTGTCTGAGAAAGGGAAGATGCTGCTCGATCCGAACCAAAGACTATCTAAAGGCTCGAAAAGACAGTGTCAATGAATAGGTTCGGTTTGAGAAGTGAATCGGAAAGGTGAGCTTTTGGGGGGGAACTCACACACCAGTCTGATCGCTGGACGCCTGTATGTTACATGAATGCTCTGTGCAATATTAACCCCCCCGCACCCTAACCTTCCCCTTTGGATTTGCTTTGTCGAACAAAGCTTCTAACTCTTCCCGTGCCGCATCGTCCTAGTGGTTCTACACGCAGGTTCGACTGATGGATCTGATGGAGTGTCCGCACTGCCTCTTCCCGATGTGCGAGCCGGTGACCGTGCCGTGCGGCCACACGTTCTGCAGGAGGTGCGTGGGGGGTTACCTCCCCTCCAAATGCCCGCTGTGCAAAGAGAGACTGAAACAAAAGGAGGTGAAGAGCACCAAGAACAACGTTCTGCTCATCGGAATCATAGAAAAGTGCTGGCCCGACGAGGCGAGAGTGAAGTGCCAAATCCAGGAGAAACTAAAAGCAAACGAGTTCGCGGAAGCTTTACGCATGGCCAATGAGTCGGTGCACTTAGGTAAGAACACACACAGAGAGAGAGGCTGGTCCACACAGATCGCGCTGCTGCATAACATACTGAGGCAGGGATGGTTACTGTCAGTCTGAATGTGCACCACAGAGCGATACAGCAGGTGGGAATGAAGGGGAAAAATACCTTATGAAGATTCAATAATGCTTAAAATACTTCCATCTACCCAAATACTCAGCCGGCCCCAGGTACACACAAAATAAGCAGCAACTTATTGACTACAGGCCAGTAGATGGCCTCCAAGAGCATTTGACTTCCCTTACAAAACGTTTGTTGCCATCAACATGGAGGAGCTCAAGTGCAGTGGCTCCAATAACCAGAAGCCACCTTTAAATGGCCTCTAGTGAATTATTTTACAAACACCAGTACATGTTATTTTATATAGTAGAAGTAATGAACTACAACAGAAATGAAGACTAACTTAAATTAACTCTTTTTAAAACATTTTTGCGGTTCAAAAAGTCATGTAGTGGGGGGGGGGTAGTCCATTGCAAAACTTAATCTAACTTTTTGCTTAGCTCAAATGTGAATGCAGCAGTCTTATTTAAGAATTTACCCAACTGTCCTTGTCAGTCACACACACGGTGACAAATGCTGTCCGAAGCAAAGAGAGCTGATGGCTTGCAATAACATTTGGCATAAGGTGAAGCCGTTTCTGTTTCTTTTGGGTTCTTATTTTCCATCCATAAAAATAAATAAAAAATGGAGGTATTTTCTTTGGGATGTAGAATATAATAATTACATATAACCACCACCATCCAGTAATACCTTTGCTCATCCTCTTGCGTTGACCTGATTTGCTCCAAGCGCTCTTGTGGAATCTAAAAGGGACGACTTCTGCCCCAGCTATGTTCCTCAAGTCAGTAGGCATTCTAGGGATCGGAGCGATAGTTTGTGTTACAGTGAATTAGCCTACTGTCATGCCTTGTCTGCCCCGCCAATCCTATTAAATAAAGCTACCACCCATGCTTCCCTATAATGTAATGTTAGGCAATGTTGTCTGTGTTTGTGTGTTCTAGTGTATTTTTTCTTCCTTGAAGGATTATAGTTGAACTGGTTTCTCTCTTTTGTTGTTAAAAGCAGTGGCATTTCCATGAGCTGAGTCATGAGTGTGTGTGATGGCCTGCTCTATATAAACAGGACTTGTGTAACAGCTTTAGATAACAGGCACTCTACAAATTGGTGTAACAAGTGAGTTAAAGCCACTTACCAATTTGTCAAACTTGCCTTAGATATACTTTGCCACCTTTAGAATAAGTCAGTTTTTCTGTTTCGTTTTTGCTGCTTTGTAATTCTGTTATTCAATCGAAATAAAATCGACCTACCCAAAAAGCACGTTTTCACATGCTCAAGGAGAGATCACAGGAAGCATAAGGCACCTGATCAGAGTTCGTTTGGATATATCCATTTGTATTTTTCTTCTTTTGTGTGCATGTTTTTATCTAACTCCTCCTTCAAACATGTTTACAGCAAAATAGCTAAACGTTTAAGCCATGTTTGAGAACACTGCATGGATGTCGTTAACATTTGGCAATGGTCAGACACACTGAAGTGGACGAGAACAGATGGAAACAGTCAATAAATAATAAATAAATGTTAAAAAAGGCTGATTTAAGGGGCAAACCCAAATTTGTTTTAAAAATAATTTTTTTCTTGCTTTATTTTGTTTTTCTGGCATTTTTTTTTTTTTTTTTTACTTGAAAATAAATCACTGTTTATTTCCGTCAACACCAAAAGAAAGCTGGAAAAAAAAGATTTCATTGCTCAGCACTCAGAAAAAAAAAAGAAAAAAAAGTTATTTCTCAATCATGAACAGTGTTAGTTTACACTGCATGCAGTGTCTCGAACCTGGCAAATTGTCTAACTTTTTAAGGTGATAGAAGCAGAGCACTGCATTTATTCACTTTGCAAGCATGAAAAGAAACTAACCATGTCTCTCTAGTGACAGCTAGTATAAGTGGGGTTGAGCATGTGTGTGTGTCTGAGTACTGATGTTCCGGCGTGTTGGTGTGAGTGTATGTTGGTGTGAGTGTGTGTTGGTGTGAGTGTGTGTTGGTGTGAATGTGGGCTTGTTTTGGGGTGTGGATATGTGCGGGAGGGGTGGGTCTTTTCTTTCCCTTGTTCTTAATGTTGTTGTTTTTAGCCTGTGTAAGGCACTTTGTATGAAAAGTGCCTTATAAATAAATTTGATTTGATTTGATATGTGAATAAATGACTAACGAGAATATAAGTAGATTGATAAAAGTTGAACTTCTGAGGTGGATCAACGTCATTAGCCATTTACAGCGGTATTCATCCGGTCATTGGGGTCACACTCGATACATAAGTTTGTTCTAATGCATTGGGAATGCTTCAGAAGTTATATTTTTGTCCCTCTTGTGATGTCATCACATATCTCATTTTTACTTTTTCTAAATCATGCAGTGGAAATCCATCCTTCACTATTAACCTGGGTTTTATTGTCAGTATAGATGTGTTCAAATAAAATAAAATAAAAAACAACCACAAAAACACACACCAATGGATAGCATCTTTAATCCTTAAACCATCCACTAATATAGTTTAAATTCTCTACGTGTATCTGTTGTTACGTTCAGAGTGATGCGTGTCACTGAATGCATCTCACCTCAATAAATTGAGCGGTTGCCCAACTATTCTCTTACCTGCATCTCTTTATTCTGTCCTGTCTGCTTCTTCTACCCCACATTTCTAGTCCCAGACAATCAGAGTTTGAAGTTGTTCAGAGCTGAAGCTAACCTGGGCCTGCTGCGATTCTCCGATGCTCTGATGGACCTCGACTACCTCTGCGGCCTTCAACCCAACTGGACAGAAGTGAGAGATTAGCACATTTTCAAAAAAAAACAACCCATAATGTTTTTAGATTTTTCATTATTATTAAACGTCAGGCAACAGTTATAACGTGAGAATATATAGAAGACTCAGATATTTGGCTAAATAATGATGTTAGTTTTCAACACTGAACTCCTTTTACTCTGCTGTCAATTAGTAGTCTCAAGGTATATACATAAAAATATTTAACTGATAGCATTTTGATCTTAATCTCATGAATTAATAAACCTGCACAGCAAGAAGACATATTAGAAAAGTAAAAGCACACTAAACACGTCAACAGCTATACACTAAAACCACTTCTACTGGTGGCTGTAAATTATGGTAAGGTGAATTCCTCCATGACACTTTCGTGGGAGTTGTATCTGGAAGTCATGTCATGAAAAAAAATAGGTAGGTTCTTAAACAAAGATGAGATAGCAGAGCATTCAGTGTTTTAGGAATTTATATAGGAGTTATTCTGGTCAGATTAAAAGATAAGCATGCCGTCTTCAACTGTCTCACGGTAACCGTCCTTTTCACCACCTCTCTGTCTTCTAATATAATCTAAGAAAATAATCAAACCTCATCATCTTTTGGTTTCCTAAATGCACCAATTCCACTGAAAATGTTAACTCGCTGCACACTGTAGAGTTTAAGTGGGTAAAAGGGTGTCTTTCTGATATCGGTTTACTGACATCTGCTTAAGCATTTAAAGTAAATGTCTGGTTTCTAGATGACATAATCCCTAGTTGCATTTTTTAAAAAGTAATTAATCCTACATACTAAAAATGTATATCCGCATCATACCTTCCATAATGATATCAACATAGTAGTTCAATGAAAATGTTTCTTAAATGTAACCCAAAACATTTTGTTTTTGTAACATAAATGAAATGAAACCTAACCAGAAAATTGCGTGCTGCCTCCTCTCTTTCTACCCCAGGACTCCCAGAGATTTCACTTGGAGCATTTATTTTTTCTTTTTTTGCTGCTTTTATTAAGGTTATGTCACCCTCAGTGTTATGCAAACGGCTGCTTATGTCATAACTTAGCTTAATCATTCTGTGCTGGTATGCAGAATCACTGGAAAGTTCGCAGTATACAGTCATTTGCATTGTTTGGTCGTAGTTGCAAAGGTGTGCTATGTCAAATTACATTTCACAGTATCAGCAGTTCAAGAGATAGTGAGAGGCAACGCAGATCAGACCAGAAAGAAAAACCTAATACAATAACTCAATTATTGTGCTTTTTGTTAAGGCAGCATAACACACATAGATGCAGAAAAATGACTGTTGGCAGTCCTCGTTAAGATGTGAGAAAATATCCTTTAAGTGTTTTTTTTTTTTTACAGTAACATAACTTCACTCTGAAAATTGAAGGAGAACTCCAGGCTGTAATTTGAGTGTTCTTCAGTGTCAGAAAAAAAGCATTTAAAGAAATAACTGTTTGAAAATCAAACATTAACATGGATAAAAATGTGGAAACCCTAAACAGTCCATTTACAATTTGTTACTAAAGCGTTCTATAATTTAAAACGTATTTAAGTGAATTTAATTTAATCCTGGTACCTACGAGGAACCACATTTATCTTGTGGTTTGCGCTGTTTAAGAATTGTAGCAAACAATGGCATCTTGTGGGTCATCAAGTCTGTAAAACGGCAGTATATAAAGTCAATGCCATCCGTCCTACCATAACAACTCTACTGTGACTTTGATGGGAACTTTACTTCAAAATTTGGAAATTTTAACTGGATCACTGATCAACATTGCATGCCTAAATCAACTTTAAAATGCAACTGAAATAAAATCAGCCCTCTTTCACAGCCATCTCTGCCCTTAGAACTAAAGCCTTTAGGAAACCAATGAGGTGAGAATACAAGAGAATAGAAGAAAGGACTCTGGAGGGTCCAGAAAAACCATACCCTCCAACCATTGGAAACGTAACAGGAGAATGTCCTTAGTTTTTAATCATGATCCCCTCCTCAACTCAGTGAATGTACTCAGAACAAAGATTTTCATAATGTATTCTGAGGATAGACTACTGCAATGAAAGATGCATTTATCCAAAGTCTTATTTTACACATCTTGTCTACGAGTTCTGCTGCGTTTCCTCAGGTCCTGCACGGCAATTGTATGCATCTACAGGCAGCTGTGCACTGATTTCCCTGTTGTGTTTGTGTAGGGCTTTTTTCGTAAAGGGAATGTACTGCTGGAAATGGGTCAGCAGAAAGAAGCCCTCATCCAGTTCCACCGTTGCCTAAAACTTCAAGCTGAATTTACTCCTGCAAAGAGCCAGATCAAGAAGGTGGGTTAATCTCACATCATAATGTGAGACGCCTAATTCTCACATTATATGGACATAGTTATTTATGTCTTGGTGTGGAATTGTTGCATTTCAACTATGAAAAGGAATTTATAGAAACTAGTCTTCAGCGGTGCCTAACAACCCCCCCCTTTACTGTTTAATCCGAATGGCAGGTTCTGCAGGTAGAGGGAATAGCGGTGCCAGAGGAGGTGCCATGCATTCTGCAGCTGGTTTCCGAGTACTTGAAAGAACCCTGCCCCATCACCACCCTCAGTGGCTCTCAGGCACCGACACAAGGAGAAACCAAGCAGCCAAACGTCGACAGGAGAGGAGCGCACAAGGTAATGCAGCACATGGAGAGATTCAAAAAAGATGCTCAATATCGAGAGAATTTAAATGCAAAAATAAAGCCTAGCTAATGAAACTGTGCATCTTTTTCTTTTTTTTTTTGGTCCAAGATGAGGCATGACACAGGTACAGAGTGCTGCCTCAGTCTCTGCCAAGCTGTCTCCTTTCTGCCTGCTGCTGAGGAAGATGAGGAAATGATGATGAAAGACGAATGCCAAGGTAGAGGTCAAGCTAATTCACCAGGAGAAACGTGTGGTCCGTTTCTTTGGACCTCTATAATCAGTCATAATGTGGTGGGAAATATTAGTGGTCTTCTTATTCTTCATCCCTCAAACTACCTTCTTGCAACTTTTTCTTAATCTCAGGTGAAAGTAAAGAGCACAGAGAGAAAACACTGGCTCTGCTCACCGTGTCAGACTTTGAATGCCCACTCTGCATTAGGTAAGTGTCCTCAAGAGTTCCCTTTTGATCAATAACGCATCACTGTGTGTGTGGTGCGTCTCTTCTGGAGTCGTACCTCCTGATAATTCCATTCTCTCTCTCACTCCTCCTGGTTAATGTTGCATTAACTCACAGACTGTAAACAAATCTGTACGGCACTTAAAAGCAATAGTATTAGTAGCACTATCACTCTTCCTCTACTGAGCTGTTTTTAATTAAACCTTGTGTCTGCCTGTTTTTTTTTTTTGTTGTGTTTTTTTTTTTGCAGGTTGTTTTATGAGCCAGTCACAACTCCCTGTGGTCACACTTTCTGTAAAAACTGCATCGAGAGGAGTCTGGACCACAACGTCCGGTGTCCACTCTGCAAACAGCCGCTGCAGGAGGTAACGCCTGAACAGAACATGTTTTCTTTTTCTTTCCTTTTTTTTTGCAGTTTGGTCCAAATTCAAATAATATGCCTTTATGAAATTTCCTCACGGTTTCCGTAATGGTGCATATTATTCAGTCGGACCATTACTGATTTCCACAGTGTTTTCCACTATAGCTTAATACTGGATCTCATCTATTTGGTGGAATGATGCTGCCATTGACTTTTTTTTCCCCCAATGTTCTCTTCAAAATGATTCAAATGGTTTCTTATTGGTAAAAATGACGGTCCTCACCAGTGTTGGGCATCATACATTAAAAAAGTAATTAGTTATTTATACAAATTAATTTTTCCAAACAGTAATTGAGTTAGTAACTCAGCTACTACAATGTAAAAGTAATTAGTCAGCAAGTAACTGACGTTATTTCTGTTTTATAACACAGTTACGTTCTATAATATCTATGACGTCAAATATTTTTTTAATAACTTAATGTTGAATAAAAAAAAACTACCAGTATTTGGTACATTTATATACATTCATATACATGGTTATACATTTGGTATTTGAACTTGACCCAATAAGATTGAAGCTGTATGCAGAAATATTGAACATACATAATCACACATTTTTCCATTAAAGTGCAAAACCAAGACAGACAAATGTGGGTAAAAAGAAACAAAGGAAGATCTGTCCATTAAATTTAGCCAATCTCTGTATCTGTACTATTGCACATTAAACAGAGCGCAATCCAACTGGTTGTGGGAAATCATTTTAGGACTGATTTGGTGTCACTTGGTCACATGACCTGGAAGCTATTAAAGGAAAACCTGAACTATTACAGTAAATGTGGATATAAACTATTATATGTAATTAAATGTCAAAGTAAATGTTGTGTCTTCTTACTTAGATGTAGTAGGCATTTCAAGATTTATTAGTATCACCTGGTCACATGAACTGAAGAAGATAATAACGTATTTGCAGTAATATATTAATAAATATTGCAGGTCTTATTTTTTTTTTACTTAACACATGTTTTGTTTTATTTTCTGGGATGTATGGAAATTTATCGAAAACCCAACCTTAACCCGAAAAAATACCGCCTTCAGGAGCGAGCCTTTTTGCACAGTACAGTATCTATCAGCGCAGTTCTCGGTGCGATGTTAGAGGGAGTCTACGATTTAATGGAACTAATGTCCATCGAATATATTCAACTACAAACTAACTTCACCACGGACGCGGTCTAACCGAGTATTGTGAGACAGAGAGAGCACTCAGGGTATCCGCCCCACCCTGCAGTCATCACTTACACCTGCTCTCTCTCCCTGCAGCTGAAGGGCGGCTGTCAAAAAGCCTGACACTGCTCCCCATCATTCAGTCACACTGTAGAAACACGCCACAGTACATCTCCAGTAACGGGCATTGCAGCGTTTGTAACGCCGTTATACTCAAAGACCCATTCTGACCATCTTTTAAGCTATTTTAAAATGTTCTCAGTGGTCTTTAAATTATTATTATGAAGTCACAAAACCCGTTTTCTAGGAAGTAGAAAGAGCCAAGCAACAGTAGGTCATTAGTAATTCACATCTGTTTTGTGGGCGGAAATGTTGGCGTGGAGGAACACGCTCCCTGTTCACGCTAGCTCTCCCTCTAGCTGAAAGCCCCTCACATTAGCGGTGCAGTATTGGAGCTATCCAACCAGATGCCAGCTAGTATGAGAAACATGAAAACATACAAACATCTAGTCCTGTACTAGTGTATGCATCAGAATGGTATTGCACCGTCTTTGGAAACGTAGCCGAAGGATATGACGAGGACTAAAACTTTGAGAGGCATATTTTCGCTGTTCATTAGCTTTTTTTATGGGCTTTATTATTATGTTGGACCAGCCACTTTATTGGAGGACTTTAATCAGACCCTTATGGATGTTAAAAGACTGTTATTATTTGAAATGGATTTGTTTTGTCCTGTTTATTGGACTACGACGGGGTAAATTTCAAATTTTAACTCATGCGCATGCGCGTAGATGTGTGTGTCTGTGTTGGCAAAAGTGCCTGCTATGTTTACAGTTATAATTGTATCCGTGATCGGTATGTATTAGAATCTAGGGCTGCAGCGATTCGTCGAGTTACTCGATTCTAATAAATTTCGAGGCAAAAACTGTGCCTCGAAGCCTCTTTAAATTCCTATGACGCGCACTATACGAGCAGAGATGCGCAGGGATCTGATTTTTCCACACGGACCGTTGTTTTTTCCACACTTGTGCAAAGCACAACAGCAGCGCGTGATACAGTTTGAATTTAGTTGGCGCGATTGCGGAGGATAAAGATGCCCATAAACTGCAGAAAATTTGTAAAGTCTGGGATCGTTACATTCTAAAAAAAAAAGAGGAAGAGAACAATGTACAGTGTATTTACTGCAGAGTAGACCTGGCGTACCACCGCAGTAGGAGCTCAATGATACAGCATCAGAAAACATCCTTTTCGCTCATTTTAATACTATATTTGTAGCAACATCATGATGCTGTTTGACTAGATATGATTTTTAGCTTTGATGTTTTTTAAGTAGTAAAGTTAATCACATTGAATTGCAAGAGAGCCTTGTCCACCAGAAGCCGGGTATCTCACAAAATGGAGATATTTGTTCTACGTTTTGGCTTGTCATCCACACGTAAACGCTGATTTTCGGCACAAAAAAACTAATATAAAAAAAAAAAAACTATGCCCAAAGTGGAGAACTTCATTTTCTCTGTTTTCGGTATCTGTGTGTGGATGGATCAAAATAGAATACCATAATGTCACTATCTGCGACAAAAAATGCTCCAACATCACAGTTACACCGTCACAAATCAACAGACTTAATGCTGCGCTGTGACCAAAATAAGAAAAAAAATATATATTTTCTCACTCCCTCATGACAGAGACTCTTGAGTGTTCAGAATAATTAATAAGTGATTATTCCTAAATGTTCAGTACTGCTGAGCAGGGGTGTATCCACGAGTTGAATAAAGAGGGGCTAAAAGGGGCCCAGGGTGGGTTTGGGAGTGTAGCACCAAAGTAAAGGCAGAGATGTTCTTCTAGTGGGGACCCAATCTGAGTTTTTATCAGAGTGGGTCGTTAAACGTGGTTACTCCCAACACTGGTTCTCACACTGGTGTCTCCTAAAAACAAGCAGCCATTTCCCCCCTTTTTTTCACTTGAAAACATGATCACATCAAATGCCAAAGAAATATGATCATTGTAAAATCCAGAACCTGTTTTGTATAGTCTTTTCATCTTTGAAAGTTTTATGCATTCATATTTTATTGCTTTGACTTTTAAATGTGATAATTACTGTCCCAGAGGGGATTAGCTGCATGATTTCAAAGCCACCCACAGCTGAAGTCATTTCATAGAGATCTGTAAACAGAGATCACACCATGATTCCAAAAATCATTTGAATGTAATTTTTCCCTTTTAAAGGATCCCAGATTATGAACAATTTGCCTCCAATGATCAAACAATTTTTTTCTCAAAAAGAGATACTTATGTTAACACTGCTCAGCACTTTTATGAATTGTTTTTTTATTGATTATTTTACTGTTAAAATTATTATTTTTTTGTATTGTTAATATTAAAGGTTAACTTCTAAAAGTCTAAGAAGGGCCTGTGCTTACAAATCAGCTATTAGAGGGCGTAGGGACAACACAGTGGTTTCTTTTAAATGTTATGTTGTTTAATGTCTTGTTCCTGATTAAAATAGTCTAAAAGATTTAATATTTTGGGTTTACACACAGCTGGAGAATTGACAAGAATATTGTTTCAACATTGCTAAATGGTATGCTACAGGTCATTGGTTTTTGATAGAGGAAAAACTTTACCATCTACTTAATACATTTTTTCCCCCTCCTAAAGTGATCAGATTTTTTTCACATTATGTCATTCAGAGCTCAAGTTTATTTTCTTACCTCAAAAAACATTTGAAAGTTAACATGGCATACTGACATCTAGTGAGAATATGAAGTAACCGCTCACGCAGGAGAGTCTGGATTTATCCTTATTTTTCTATAAATAAGTAATTGCTCATTTTCTTTACCAATGCAGGAAAAAAAAACCATTGATGCAGTAATAGAAGGTTAAAGTCAACCAAAAAGCCTTTGTTACTTTTTTTTTCAGTTAAATCCCTTCATCAGCTCCAGAACTCCTGATTTTCCTGACTTGGTGGGAATGAAGCTTCTCAAAAGGAAATAGAGGGTATTTATTTATTTAGTCCTTCAATAATTGTAAAATTAGATGCACAGCTCAATAACAGATCCATGCATATAAAAATCTTCCATAAGTAAACATATTAAACCACTTAAAGAACCAACAATAAGGAACCTTTTTATGGGAGAGAATACAAAGAGAAGAATAAAATAAAATATGAACTTAGCTTAAAAAATACAAAGTGAAACAACTACGACAAACATATGTGATAAAGTAACTGTTTTATAACCTGCGTATGCTTTGCTCAACTTTTTTGAAGATAAAATGCAAAATTCAGCAACATTGACCACAAAAAAGTTGAAACATAAACAGAGAGCATATTTATGGACTAGTCGAATCAACAAATGGATTTTCTCTAATTATTATTAGTATTTTACTTGTCACAGTTATAGACAAGTGCAATGATAATAATAATTTTCAATAATTTTGAATTCAGAAAAAAAGGATACATACCCATCTTTGTTATGTTCATTGTGACTTTCTATTTTTAATTGTGATTCCTATTTTTACACAGAGTTGCAAAAAGTAAAAAAAAAATCAATTTACAGTCTGTGTAAAAATAAGGATCAGTTGTATAAAAAAAGATCCACACCATTTTTTTTCCACGAAAACAAATTTTTGTTGTGTATTTATATTTAAGTCTCTTAACTCTGATATCCCAAAATAAAATCTAGCATTACAAACCATAAAGTGATAAAACAGCATCACGAAGACCAAGAAACACAGCTGACACATTGGGGACGAAGTTGTGGAAATGTAGGATTAATTTACCAAACAATATGTCAAGCTTAAAGAACTGCTCCATCCACAGTTCAGAAAAGGAAAAAGCATAGCGCTGTCCATCTGTACTGACAAGCTGACAACAGGGACGCTGTTGAAAGGAGTCCATAGGAAGTCCCATTTACAGTTTTCCACAAGCAAACTACTTGTGCTCTCGTCAAATGAGGCTAAAATGGATCTTTGTATTCTTTGCACTTAAAAAAAAAGGGTCTGTGTGCTGCACATTAGCATGAAAACATCCCCATGGTGAAACGTTGTGGCGGTATCATCATGCTATAGGGATGCTTTTCTTCAGAAGGGACCCATTTCTGTAAAATACACATTTTATTTTACACTACAGCTCTAGAAGGGCTTGAATGAATAAGTGTGGCCAAAAGTCTCATTGCATGACATGTGCTGGTGATTATTATGCATTAATGCTTGTGAATGTGATGTGACAAAATCTGAAACATTTTAAAAACAGGCCAACATTTAAACTTTGACAATATCTCTTGTCCAAAAAATCTTGCCAAATGAACAATTTTGACCTTTTGTCAGCTTTGAAAATCCAAACATTGAATAAATTGGTCTCACACCATCTGTAGGAATACTTGGTGCAGTATATTTTAGGTGTTCAGCGTCTTTAGAGGTTGTGAGAGTTTGGTTAAATCACGTGAGCCACTTCCTTGAGCATTTAGCTTGCTTTACCTGTGGACATTACAGCTGGTTGTCTTTTAGCTGTATAAAGGTTCAGCAAACTCTGGGGAGAGTCACAACTTTCCACAGATCAGTAAAACCACGTTATGTGAAGTAAGTGAGGTATGTTGTTTTTTTGTCAGCAATCAGTTCCTGTTGATATGCTACTGTACATGTTTTAGCAGAGCAATATATCTTTTACTAGAAAGGCCATTAAGCTTTGGCCAGATACAGTTGCTTTAAAAATAATTGTAATCTTTTGAGGTTCTATTGCTTGGAGTGAAAGGGATGTATATATGATAGAAGTTGTTACTTTTTCCTATTGGTGCTAGACAGTAGTGTAAGACGAAACATTATATTTTTTTCAGAGCCCTACATATATATTATTTTGTATTATCTTAAATACCATAGCTATACTAGAAAAATCTATATGTTTTTGATGTTAATATTTGCCTAATTATAGTTTAATACATATTTGTAACAAAAATAGTGATGGAAATCCAGTATTCCTCTTGTTTTGGTCCCATTAAAGGGGGTCCTGCTGAAACGTCACAGCAACAGAACTTAGATATTAAACCCTAGTCTGTGTTTGTTTGTTTTTCTATAAAAAAAAGACAATTTAATACCTTCTGTATTTTGTGCATTGTTTTGTGCATTTCTGCATAGTTTTAGTGAAAGCAAAAGAACACGTGGTTAAAAACTGCCTTTTTTTCTACAACTTTTTTACAAAGAATATTTAGATTATTCACCATAAAACTCTGCCGAGAGAAACCAGGATATGTGTCATTGTAAGTGTGTGGCATGGTACATTGGTCAAATGGTTGGCGCGCTGGAACAAATAGAGGTTACAAAATTGCAAAGGGGAAAATAAACCTGAAGCTGTTCTTTTGATGTGGCCGCGGCTTTACTGTATTTCTTGTTTTTACATTTATCTATGCATCTGGTTGTCATCTGACCCTGTCATCTTTTCGCCATCATTTAAAAACCAACAGACCTCTTTTGTTTGCACATGTCTTACCTAGATTAGAGATGTTGCTTTTTATACTGTACTGCATGCAGTAGCTGCATAAGTTGTAGCTGCTCAGACTGCCATCTTTAGGGTGAAGTATGTATTTAGTGAAAAATCAAACCTATGCAGTTTGTTTTTAAATCAGTAAGACTCAAGAAGTTCATATGATTCAACATATATGCTTATAATATAATCTATCTGTATATCTTACTTGTTGATATTATTTGTTAATTGATTTTCCCCACAGAAGGAAACGAGGGACCCTTACAAAGATGTGAATTTGATGTATATGAAATAATCTTCATCATTCAACTGGTGTAAATGAGCTGATGCTGAAATCATAAACTGCCATTAATAATCAATTATATTTTTAATATGTAATTACTTCCTCCTGGTACTTTTAGACTCAGCTCATTGTGACACATGTAGTAAATGGTTTGTTGTACCTATTAAAGTTAATGAAAGAAAAACATTGTAATATGTTTTAGGTAATACTGCAGTTTTATTTACATCAACTTTGTCACAAAATTTTTTCTTCCTCACAGTACTTAAAAAACCGAAAGTACAACCCAACAATTCTCCTGCAGGACATCATGGAGCAACTTTTCCCCTCTCAGTTGGCTGAAAGGAAACAGATTCATGATGCAGAGATGGCCGAACTCTCCAAGTAGGCAACACACTAAGTTTAGTTATTGGTTACATTGATATACAGCTGGTATAACCCCCCCCCCCCCCCCCCCCCCGAATCGTCACCTGTCATTAATAGTGCTGAGCCTGATGAACCAGAAACAAAGTTCAGCTTTCCTTTTAGAATTTTAATGATTGTTACTTATTGACATAAGAGAGATTGTTGTTGAGAGGTTCAACAACAATCAAACTGAACCTAGTGCACAAACATATTAGTCAGGAGGTGTAGCAAAAAAAGCCATAGCATTATGTGTGTTTCTGTAAAATCTTTCTAAACCTTGTGGGGGGAAAATTTGTTATGGTCTAATAAAACCAAACTGGAGGATTTCAAAGCTTTCGAGACCATTTGTATTTAGATTTTTTTTCCCACTGTCACTTTCTCTCTTACAGCCTTACCAAGGATATTCCCATATTTGTCTGTACCGTGGCCTTCCCTGGAGTGCCATGCCCACTGCACATCTTTGAGCCGCGTTATCGGCTGATGATGCGCCGCTGCATGGAGACTGGCACCAAGAAGTTCGGCATGTGCAGTTATGAGCACGGAAAAGGGTATCACGGCACACTCTTTCATAGTTCAACTTATTTCAGATACAATTAACTTCACCTACCTCTTCTTACCACCACTTCTGTGCATAACCTGATGAAATGACAAATCAAAAATACTTCTCACCTTTCTAGGAAACTCTAGAAAGGAACGGAAATAAAAATTGTGACTTTGAATCTATGGACTCTTTTGGTAAAGGTCGTGTGTATGAAGTTGCATTGATTGGATGTTAATGATTTTCCTCTCTGTGGAGCTCACAGCAGGCTTAGTAGGGTCTGATGGGTGGATGAGCGGTACAGCAGAACGATAGAAGGGACTTGGCAAAGCCTGAATCTGTCATATCTGTGGAAAAAAAGCAGCTCAGACACGAGAGTTGGCTTACAGCTATGATGTACATTTTTCTCCTAAGTATTTATTTCTTTGTTTGGCCCCTGTAATTTTCCGGACCTCGTCTGTTCCACTTTTGAGTCTGAAAGCACCTTGCGGACGTTGTCCGGATAAACGTTACCGGTATTTTTCCAGCTGAAGATCTAATAACAAGCGCCTAATTTTTGCAATAGGGTGTGTGCTTTCAGGATGTCAGGTAATGTTCCGGAAAAGCTGGAGGGGTGGGGGGTGGGGCAGGGAAAGCTGTGAGATGAATCACTGATGACATATACATATCCCTCATCCTTCGTTTATTGTGGGGTTATGAATAATCCTGAAGGAGATAGACATCTTTAAAAAAAAAAAAAATTGTGGGGTAAGGTTCTAAACATAACCGGTGGCAGCCGAAATCCGCAAAGTAGTCTTTATTTTTTACAATTATATGTTTTAAGTGACTTAAATTAGAATACACATATTTAATATTGCCTCATAGTTCATTATTTAGTTTTTAGCAAGTAGGAAATTTTTCATACTCTAGATTAATGAAATAAGCCCAATATACAGTTATTGTATTTTCAACTTGGAGGAAAAAAAATATAAATAAACATAAGTATAACCTTTTTTTTAAAATATCCAGTGGTAGGTTAGATATTTAACAGTTGATAAAAATATGTATTTTGGTTTAAAACTGTTCTGCAGGTTTGCCGATTATGGGTGCATGCTGGAGATCCTTGACATGGAGCGGCTGCCTGACGGACGATCTTACGTTGAAACCATCGGTTGCAGCAGATTCAGAGTGCTCAAGAGAGGCCAAAGGGATGGCTACCACACGGCTGATATCGAGTACCTTGAGGATGTCAAGGTCAGGTTCTTACAAATTCTTCAAGTTCGGAAAAAAACAAACTATACAAATACTGAAAACAGGGCAGATTTACTGGATCTCTGTCTCTGTTCCTGTTGAATATTTCTTGTGTTCTCTTATGTGTGTCAGGTGGATGGTAGCGAACTGGAGCTTTTGCAGCATCTTCATGACAGTGTGTACCAGCAGGCTCAGGACTGGTATCAGCGCGTGGGCAGCCGCAGCCGCGAGCACATAAACAGACAATACGGCAGCATGCCAGATAAGGAGGCGGACATTCAGGTTTGTACCCTAACACAGCTCCAAGCATTAATTCACCTGCCTCTGGTGGCTCTAAAACCCTCTGGGAACCGAATTTAAAAATATCTCATGCTGGCAGTGACATAGATCAAATAGCGTTCTACGCTTGTATGATTAGATAGTGTGATTAGATTTTTTGCAATGTGAGGAAATAAATAGGCAAATCGAAAGAGACATCATTGGCTTATTATTGGAAATAATAAGGCACAGTCACCATCAGTCAAGGCTGGTTAAGCATTAAACTGTACAATTATGATCACCAGGTAATCTTTTGGTACATCTCCAGTATTTAGTTTATCTCACAATTACCATGTTAGAAAATTTCATTTTTGACATACATTTTTTTGTTTTAGGCCTCCGCCAATGGTCCAGCCTGGTGCTGGTGGCTGCTGTCTGTGCTTCAGCTGGACCCTGCCTATCAAACTACCTTCCTGTCCCTGACCTCTCTCAAAGACCGCCTGGGACACCTCCGCCTCGTCCTTGAGTACTTTTCTCAGAGCTAGAACCCAGAGCACATCCTCAACTGACCTAAAGTTCAATTACGCACAGATAGAATGAAACCTGCAAATTCACGCACAAACACAAAGCTCGAGGTAGGGTTTGGGTCTTATCTTAATAAAGGGACTTTATTAAAGTCAAAGCTAGGAGAAACCTAAGGATTTGAGCAGATAACTCGATGCAGGCTTGTAATTTCCGCTAATTGGTTTTGCAAATAGATCTTTAAATACTTTTGTATAAGTGAGAACTTTGGGTTTGACCAAAGATGATTCTTTTTTGGCATCATTAAAGGTTGTTATACATGGAGACGTTTAACCAGGTCACATTTCCAAATGATGTGCTATAGATGGACACTGGGTGAGTTTTTTTCTCTCCTCGTTGCAAACACAAAGAACATAAAACTGCCTGTGTTGCCTGTGAAGAGAGGACTCGTAGCTACATGTGGAGATATAATAAACATGTGTGAAACACAATATCTGGAGGGATTTTTTAGGGCCATAGTGATCATTTTAAATATTTCAGCATCATCCTTTCATACAGGCAATACTTGTCAGATCTATTGGCCTTTGCAGCCATTGAATGTGGCTCTTTTTTTTACCAATATAAAAAGATCTCTCTTTAGCATAAAAGTATTGCAATAACAACTGATCTTCAGGTGGAGGATTCCCCCCTCCAATACATGGATGCTGTTGCTGCTCAGCATTTACCACATTTACTGATGTGTAGATTGGGTTGGCAAATAAGAAAAGTAATTTGTGTGTTTTTAAGTAAGAAATAATCGACAAGAAAATAGGCTTGTGTGTATTTGATGTGTAAATACATCGTTACTGTCCCTGCTCTTGGTTCTTTATTCGGCATACTGTGTTGACAGCACTGATAACAGTTACTGTTACAGCGCGCAGAACTGTTTTACACAAAGACGGTCATCAAACAGTCTGGAAAAAAACACTTCGGTTGAGGTCCGGCTTGGTGTGTTTCCCAGATGACGAGACCCCCACAACGGACATGGCCCCTACCTCTGGCCTCTTACTCTTATCGCTGCCTTGGTCTGGCCCGTCCTCCGCCACCAGCCGTGGTACCTCAGAGTGCCTGGGTCACGTTATCAGGAGACCTGGACGAAGTCTTACCGTGTCCACACAACGCAAAGGCCGGACTGTTCGGGTTTTTTTTTTTTTTATTCGCTATAGTGCTACATTCCATGGAATGCTCAAGCTATTAAGTTAATTTACTGACAAACTACGGGCGTAACTGGGTGATTTTGTTTTTTACTTCCATAAATGTGCCATAGATATTACTGTGATGAACGCTTTGAAGTTGTTACTGTGTCATGGACTCAAGTTGCCTTTTTCTTGTATAGTGGGCTGTGACCACACTTTTTTTCACAGCAGCCATTTCACATAAATCAGTCCGGCAAAGTCCAGCTAGCTTTCTTATGGATGGCAGTTTCTTCAGTTGAAAGGTGGAGCCAAGCTTGTATGATTATGTATTTATATAGCTGTGGATAAAAGGGGTAATTATGCTGCATGAACGATCCCTCAGGGGGCATGAATGATGGATGCAGTGTACATCAGTGGAAACTTAGCTGACAGGCTCATCTCTAAGCTCTGTGTTGGGAATACTTTCTGAGAAATGCTAATCTAATTTAAAAAAAAAGGGATAGATATTCAGAATAATAAACAAGTCATGTTTCACTGTAGAGCTGCATCTCAGTTAGTTAAAATATAATTGAAATGTTAATTTATTTCAGTAATTAAGTTCAGTACTCCTATTCATTATACACATCCACTGTGAGAAGTTCACACCGGACCTCAGCAACATAGGTTTTGTGCCTCTCCACTCTCTTCCTTCAAACTATCAGGACCTTGATTTCTACATAAAATTCAAAAATCCTTTAAGTTGATAGAGGACTTTAGACCATAGAGTAAGAGTCCAGTCCTTTTTTTTTTAAAAACTTCTTATCCCAGATGCTTCTAAAATTATTTAGCAGAGATTTTTGTGTGGAGGCTCTTAAAGCTCATTTACAAGCTGCAACCTATGTCTCACCTTTTCTCCCAAATTTGTTATGAGCTTCTGTTATTCCTTTTGCTTGTGCACCTTTACCTACCTCAGCTGTTCCTCCTACTTCATTTCATTAATGTGCTTGGATACAGTACCCACTGAACAGGCTGCTTTTTTTTTAGCAATGATCTTTCGTGGCTTATGCTTCTTAAGGAGGCTGAAAAATTAGTATTGACTGGTCAAGTGTCTAGTCAGCAGTGTTCCTTATGAGTCACTAGGCTAATATCATGGTGATATCATAATATTTCTGTGTTAAAAACCTTTTTACCTGGTCACACGTACTATTGTAATTTTGTCAGAAACTAAATTAGATTTTTAATCAGCTGTAAGCCATAACCACCTCAATTAACAGATAAATGCTTGAAATGTATTATTTTGTGAAAATAATCTATACAGTAGACCATGACTTTCACTTTTCGAATTAAATTACTGGAATATTTGATCTTTTCAATGATTTTGTAATTACTTAAGGTGCATCTGTCATGGTGTATTTGGTTTATTGCTCACACAAGCCATATCTTTCTCTGCGAAAATAATTTATTTTGGTTGCTGCCATCAGTCTCACATTAGGTTTCTCTGCCAAATAGAAAAACTTTTTTCTTATTTTTTTGTTTTTGCACTACAGTGTGATTTACTTTACAATAAATGTCTATCATCCCATATTTTCTTTTGGTCATCTTTAACATCAATTTCTCTGCAAAGATTTAATAGGTTTTGCTGCTGATGCAATACAATACAGTGCAAGACTTTCAGTTCATTTAGACTGCTGTTTCAAAAGCCCTGCAGATGTCCATTAACTTTAGCTGCTGTGTTATAGGATTTTCATCAAATGCCCTACAACACCTGTAAAACAATTTGCACTCTGTCCCCATTGTCTCCCCCGCAAA
Source organism: Apricaphanius iberus (assembly GCA_028564705.1). Taxonomy (NCBI): domain Eukaryota; kingdom Metazoa; phylum Chordata; class Actinopteri; order Cyprinodontiformes; family Aphaniidae; genus Apricaphanius; species Apricaphanius iberus. The sequence continues at coordinate 1,657,593 of JAPXFQ010002799.1, read as the reverse complement.
AAAACACTAAGCCTTTGAAGTTCACCGCTCTTGGCGACGATCCACGAGTAAGTAGAGGTCGTGAGAAGCACCACAGTAGTGTGGCTGCAGGTGTACGAGCTGCATCTCTGCATTAAGGGTTGGGTGCTGTGGGTTGATGGTCAGTGGTTTGTGGGCTACTCCAAATTTTTTCCTATAGCACCTAAAAGGTTGCATTGTTTGCAAGCAAAGAGCAGTAAATTATGAACAACTAAATTGTGAACTAACTTTCCCCTTTTTATGATTCTTTTTAAGTGATATAAATATTTTTCAAGGCAAATTTTTCTTGACTACTTTCCAGCTCAGATACCGATTCGAAAGGAGCTACAACTGGAAGAATCTAATACTCCAACTGAAATCTTTTCAGTTGGAGTATTAGATTCAGTCTGATTACTGTAGAGAACCATTTCTGAGACGTGTGGTATGATGAAAGAGAGACATAAGTGTCTGGCATCCATGGACAGCTTTATAATTGGGGAGACAAGGGGATATCTTGAAAGCCTGAGAAGACGATTTGAACAGTAAAATTGCAACATCATGTTGTGTAGGTACTGTTCTACAAGAGGGATTGGTGCACTTTGTAAACTAGATGGCATCCACATTAGTAAGTATCTGGTTTCTAAAGTATATGCTCCAAAATAAACTTAAATTCATTATTACATAGTTTATATTAACATTGTTCCGCACTTGATTCACTAACTGCGTACCCATGAAATTGCGCAAATTGAAGTTGTGAAAATAAATGAGCCTAATGGTGCATTCACACCGCAGTTTGTCTGCGGCAGGCAAATCATTCAACGAATGAAGTTTGACGGATGTACTTTATGGCTTCCATAGCCTGCTTCTGAGAAAAAAACAACGCATGGGAGCGGCTTCCTCTGTTGCCGTACGTTCTGAACTATGATGGATCGTAACTAGAAAATGGCTTGGCTTTATTTGCTAGATAAAGCTAGACATCATTGACATCGGGTGCATCAACGCTCATTCTTCAGATGCGTTCTGAGTTTGGGGAGGTTAACCATTTGCTCCAGGAGCTGCTTATGCATGAGGTTCGCTTTCAGTGCTACTTCTGTCTGTCCCGCGTGCCTAATTTTACGACCTCCTGGGCCGCATCGGAGCTTAAATCTCCTACCAGGACACCAACTACAGGTGCTCTGTTCCTCCTTAGGAGCGCTTGTCCATCTGACTTCGGTAAGTGTTATTTCTGATTTTTGAAACCCGCATTTGTTGAAAATGTTTTCACTGCACCCGCGCTTCATTCAAGATACGTGTATAGTGACATAACTATAGTGAGACGCTCTGATTGGTTGCCGCACTGCGTTAACAGCGTTGGGTCCGTCAAAAATTCAGCTTGCTGAACTTCTGCGTTGCTGGGTGGCCACATGAAACGCAAGTAAAGTTGACACAGCCAACATACAGAACGCACCGCAGAGACTTTGACGGACCACTGGCGTACTCTACTATAGACTTTACATGTAATCTTGCCGCAGCTGACACATGGGGTTGGTGTGAATGCAGCATAATGGAAACACGGCAATTTCGAAAATAACTGCCTTTTCCGATAAAAAGTTTTTGCGCTTGGATGAGAGTTTTTTTCGAGCATATCACAATTAATATATTTTGCAAAACAGCAATGGAAACACCTTTTTTAGCATCACGAGTCGCATGAGTAACAACTGGATGTTACTACGAGTGAAAAAGACGAAGTAGTAGTAGGAGGAGAAAGATGGCGCAGCATGTTTGGGTTCAGAAGAGACTGAGTTGGTTCGTGATAAAGGAATAAATAATATATTAGATTCAAAACCGCAAGGAAGGCGAGCATGTACCAAGACTGCTCCCATGTAAAAGGGGCTTGCCGCTCCAATGCATCTACAAGCCGTCTACGTCTCCTTGTAAAATATTTTGGTAAGGACTGTTCAACTGTTAACAGTTAATTGTGCATTACCAACACTCGGAGAACAATCTGTTCTCTGTGTTTCCTTTCTCTTGGGCTGTAATGTGTTGACCAGCAAATTGTAGCCAAGGAACCTAACATGGATTATTTAAAAATCCTTTGTTAGGATCCTTAAGAAATGAGTGATCCCTAAAACTGATCTCTGGGGGACACCTTTAGCTACAAAAAGGAACGAATAGGATACCAATCCGATTGGTTTTCAGAAACTTAAGACTCATGCTCTTTTATTTCTCCAGTGTGAATGTGAGAGTGAATGAATAGTGGAATTGTAAAGCTTTGAGTGTCTTGAAAAGTGCTATATAAATGCAATCCATTATTATTATTATTAGTGCATTTAACACAATTCAGCCGGATTTACTTTGCCAGAAAACCAGCTGATCAGCAACACAGGAGCACCATAAGGAACTGTACTCTCACCATTCCTTTTCACTCTGTACACCTTAGACTTCCAGTATAAAACGGAGACAACTCTGCAATTGTCGTGTGTATCAGAGATGGATTAGAAGCTTAATACAGAGAGCTGGTGGACCACTTTGTGGAAACAATTATGTTACCTTAAATGTGAAAAAAACAAAGGAGATGATTTTAGATTTCAGAAAAAAACAGGAATACGTCAAAGACTGTTTCCATCATGGAAGAAGAATTGGAGGTGGTTGAGGAAAACAAATACATCAGAGTTCACCTAGACAACAGACTGGACTGGAGACTCAACAGTGAACAAACAGTGAGCAACAACCTGATGAAGAAGGCTGGTTCTGTTCTGGGGACGACTGTGGAACAACTAGAGATAATGACAATTATGGACAACCCTGAGCATCCTCTTCAATCCTACAGCAAAAGCGTCTTCAGTTGGATGCTTCTTCAGTTTCGCTGGAACACAGACCACTACAGGAAATCCTTTCTCCCCACAGCCATCATGATCTACAACAACTCCTTGAAGAATGAATTAGTATGAGCTGCATAAACACTTAATTTCGCTCACAGAGGGAAATTAAGTGTTTAAGTGTACTCAATAGAGTATTTGTGAATTTGAATACTTCTTCCACAGTCAGAGGGCCTGGTGCTGTCAGTGTTCCCAAGAGCAGCTGTGGCTAGAATGTAGCTCACCATCACCAGTGTGTGTATCACTAAATGTAGTGTGAAGCCCCATTGGGTGCTCAGGACCAGATAAAGTGAAATACAAGTACATGTCATTTACCAAAATAATTGAAGAAGTTAATAGAAAGGCCAAATAGTGTAAAACGGAAATGACGGACATTTAAACATGGTTATAAAATAAAACATACATGTGGTGTGTGTGTTTTGATGTTGTTTGTGCAAAGCACGATCAAAATAAACCACAAGCTATAATCACATATTCATTCCACCAGGGGGCAGTCTGTAGCTGTCAAGGGGCAGCTGCACTTAGGAACAGCAGATATTCTGTGCGTTTCATATGTTGTAAGCATGTTTAAGCTAAAAGTGATCACAACTATGTTTTAAAATAGGTTTAAAGCTGATATACAGCTTAAAAATAAAATATATTTGGTGAGAAAATAAATTTAAAGTAGAAGCTGCCTTTCTGAATAACTGTAAAAACAGAGGAGAGGTGAAATTCTGCCAACATCCTCTGCATAGGAAGAAGGCTTCAGCGGGGTTCTCTAATGCAGCTCAGCATCGACATCAAAGCACATTACGTTTGAAAAATGCCACGGCGTTTTGTACTGAATTGATCCACCTCTACGCGCAGGCTTCCTGCTTGTCTATGAGTGAGGATGACAGGCGTTTTGTAGGAGTTATCGCAAAGGAAAGGGGGTTGGTGGGGGGGCAATGACTGTGGCTCTCTATCTGTGTATGTGTGCTGCTGTCTTCATCAGGGATTAAAAAGGAATATGTGTGAAATCCTCCACATAATGAATATCTGGTTTAGTTTAGGGAGGTTTCAGGTTTGAGTTAAAAGTTGAAATTTATGTTAGCTGTAGGTTTGGCTAGGATGAGCAAAGCAAAAATGATTAAAAACCTTGTTATCATATTCCAGTGTAAATCTGCAATAACTATCTACAATAATTATGCACTAATTTACTGGGAGCTCCCATGAAATGTTTTGGCTTGCTCTCTGTGAAATATAGGGCAAGAAGGGAGAAATAAAAGGCTGCAGAGAGCATTTGAGGACAGATGCAGCTCTGTTGTTATAGTGACTTGGTCTCACAGAGGGAGAGAGAGAATAGGATTATCAATTACGAAGTGGAGAAACTTTCTTTAAAGAGCAAAGCATTTCACATCTTCAAAGACAACAGAAAGGGAAAGCTTTTCTTTTTTTTGCAGATACTGTGTAAGACTCCTGAAAGGAACGTTTTTTAGGGTGGTTCAAAAATATATGGGATTAAAGCTGATAAACCTGGTTTGGTTCATTATAATCCATTTAAATTGTAACATGACGCGTATGCTCTTGTGTGTGGCTCTGAGAGCTAAAGTAAACACACTGGCAACCCGCCGTCGGTTGCACCACGTGATCCGTCAGAATTACTTCAATCAAAAGAACCCAGAGAGATCCCAAAAATAACAAAAAGACAGGGAGATCTTAAAAGAGAACAGCCATACTAGAATGAGTGAGGAATCTTAATTTCTCCTAATTACAATGATGATTCTAACACTATGCAAAGTCATAATGGGACAGCATAAATACCTCGAGGGGAAGGAATGTAGCAGACTGTACTTCTTGAGGAAGCGTAGGTCTTTCAGTCCTTTGACACAAGATGCTGCATATCTTCTATGAGGCTGTTCTGTAGAGTGCAATCTCTTCTGCCATCATCTGTTAAGGTTAGCAGAATCAGAGCCAGGGACTTAAAAAAGGTATATAAAAAAGAGATAAAGAAGGCTGGTTCTGTTCTCAGGAACATCTGCAGATAATTGTGCAAGAAACAAACCAACAGAACATTTTGGATAATTCTGACCATCCTCTTCGTGAGACTTATACAACAGCAAAGTGTCATTGGTAAGAGGCTTCTTCACTTCACTTTCATTGAGATTGCCACAAAAAGGTTCTTCTTGCCAATACCATGTTATACAATTTGTTTGAAGAAACTTGCATGAAATGAGTTACAGCAACATTTAATTTCCATTTGGGATTAATAAAGAATTTCTTTATTGAATTAACTTGAATCAATTAACAAAAGCATTTTTGTCACAGCCAAAAGATTCACTATGTAAAATCCAATATCAATCCATCCATTTTCTGAACTGCTTATTCCTCGAGGGGTCGCGGGGGGGCTGGTGCCTATCTCCAGCTGTCAACGGGCGAGAGGCGGGGTACACCCTGTACAGGCCGCCAGTCCATCACAGGTAAAATCCAATATGTGGCAGCAAATTAATATTACACAGTACCTTGAAAACAGTATCCCCAAGATAAAACATAGTGGTGGCAGCATAATGCTGTTAATGCAATCCCAACAGCATGGAAAATGATGCAGAATAGAGCTGAATGAGTTGTGTACAGATGTAAACAAAAGGCAAACCTGCAATGAAACCTGTTGGAGGCGGCAAAAAAACCATACTTCTTGATACAGCCAGATCTCCAATAGAGTGGTATAGACCGAAACATATTCATGTTCAAAAATGGCCCTGTCACACTGCTGACCTAAATCCAATTTGGAATCTGTGGCAAGACTTCAAAATTGATGTACAGAGGCATTCTCAATCCAATCGGATGACTGAAGTTTAAAAAATAAAAACAGACCAAAGTGTCACTTTGAAGTTGTGCCAAACTGTTAGTGTGTCAAATTAAACTTCTAATGTCATATGACCAAACGTGAAAAAAGGGGTACAAATACTTCTGCGAGGCATGGTAGAGATTTCTAAGCTCACACAGACATCTTTTTAGGAAGCACTGATTGTTTGTATCAAAGCAATGGAACTATGCCTTTTCATGCTGGTGATTCTTTGTAGGGTAAAAAAAAAGTACAGAACCAAAGAAACATATTTTGATCCCCTGCTGGCATATGAAGGACACCAGAAGCAGCAAGCACAGAAACACTGCAGGAGACACGATACCGTGCAACTGGCTCACCAATTCTCAGAGTAACCGCCTGCAGAGATGCACACCTGGCTGCGTGGTATGTGGACACCAACAGATGTATGAAGTGATCTAAAAATGTAGAAGGTTAAGTATGCAAAGAGGCAAAATTATTTGCAATGTAAAAATTCACAGTCCGGAAGGAAGGCAAATGCTGTATTTCTTGATGTGAGTTTATTTTTTTCTTCTTTTTTTTTTACATTAAAGTTTCACAATGTTTCTTCTTTGAATATGTACTAGGAGTTATTGACATTTAAAAACATATAGATAAAAGGAAGGCTGTAGAATTTAAGACAAATTAACTTAAAAGTCATGCTTTTGGATTATTCTTTTTTTATTGTTTTGACTGGGGGTGTGGGGGGCGATTTGTAATCTGAGGGTTGCCCGTTCAAACCCCAGCTCTGACTGTCTCGGCTGTTGTGTCCTTGGGCAAGACACTTCACCAATTGCCTATTGGTGGTGGTCAGAGGGCCCGCTGACGGCAATGTCCAACAGACTTGCCTCTGTCAGTGTGCTGGCAGGCTACGTTGTAGATGTGACTACAACCGCAGCACGATCCTTTTAAATTATTTCCACAACAACGATTTAAGGTAAGAAGCAAACCCATATTCAAAATGATCAAAAATGCATTGAGATGTATTTGTCAACAGATGAAGGGGGCAAGAAATGTGACTCCAATTCAGACTCAGTCTGCATAAATTATTAAAGTACTCTAAACAAAATTATCACTATTAATATAACTGGTAAAATCACATATGGTTACGTGCTGGCCTGAAGTCTTTCTGCATCGTGCTTCCATATTCTCCCTGTACACACCTGTAACATGATGGTTAGGTTAATTGTTCTCTCTAAATCCTTCCTAGGAATGTGTGCATGGTTGTGTGTCTCTGTGTTGTGCTGTAATAGAGTGGTGACCTGTGCAGAGTAAACCCAGCGTCTTGCCCAGTGATTGTGGGAGAAAGGCATCCAAGGACTTCTGAAGTCTTTGATACATTTAACAAAGAATGAATAAAAACAAATTATCTCAAAATTGCTGTTTTATAAACAATGAAGCAAAAAGTGTTCACACATTCTTGATAAAGGTCACTCAATCTTGGTCAGGTTGCTCTTTTATTAATTAATATCTCCATTTCATACTCATGATTTACAATTTTTCTCCACTTTTACTCAAATTTTGCAACAATAAAGAGACTATTTTGTTCCTATATAATTAAGTAATTGCATATTATCTTATTTTTCTTGTAATGTATTTTATGGGTTATGGAGGTAGTCTTAAAATGCTATGTGTAATCTCTGTGTGATTTAATTAAACAGAATTTTATTTTCTTAAAGTTTTGGAATACAAGTTATTTCAATTTTTTTGCCAACTGAGTTAATAAAGATGAGATACTTTTGCCAAAACAAAACACATTTAATATTCTTTTCTATCGTGACATGCCAAAAGTTCGAGTCTTTAACCAGTGTTTAGAATCAGAATTATTTTTTTTCTGCAAATTAGTTTTTTCATTCCTCTTTTTATCTACCTACAAAACAAGGAAATACATAAAATTCTATGTTGTATGTAACTCATAATGAAAATATCATTTATTATACTTTTTCTAAAGCAAACTTTTGGTTGTGTGTTCCACCCTAACTTTAAGTAGCTTATTATGTAAGGGTCTCTGTTTTTGTCCAACAAATGATATGAATCTATTTGAACTCAAAGTGGACACATTCAAGTTCTTTAGACAACTCAACTGAATTTATTTTTTACCATTGTACCCCTACCTCCACATGCAATTAGCAGTGCTTTGAATAATGATGTTCAATCAGAGATATGACTCTATTCAAAAATAAATCACAGTTTTTGCCCCTTTCCAACCATAATTCTACTATTCTCACCTACAATAAACCTGTGGACAAGGAATTATCTGTAATCTGTTGGAAATAATTTAATTGCAGAAGTAATATAAACCGAGGTGAGATTTGAGCCTTGAAAAATCTGGAACATAGAAGAGACATTAATCAAAAAGCTGATAAGGAAAGCTCTGTTGTGGTAATGATCTTTGACCAATATGATGACGTTATAAAAAAAATCTGCTATCTGAAACAAAATGTAAAAAATAACCTTCTAATATTAGATCACGGTTGTATTCTAAACTGAAATTCATGACTACACACAAAAAAAAACTTGCTGGGTGAACATAATAAAATTATGTAAATCGAACTCAGAAAAGGACCTAAGTTTTCTATGCACCTACAGTAACCGTTTTGGTACACAATAACTTAAAACCCTTGTGTAGAATATTACATATGACTTCATTTCCAATGTTACCTAAACATAATTATGTTTCAGTAACCCAATTCTTTCTCTTTTTTTTGGGTTCAAGTCCCACCCCTGCTTTTTATTTTTGAGCTTTAAAGTAACCTAAATGTATTACGTTGACCCAACATGTTTAGATTTAACTCAAAAAAATTCTTTATTGCTAAATCGACCCAAATCAGTTGGGTGGAAATTATTTACATATTGTTTTATGTTCACCCAGCAAGATTTTTGTCGTTGTTTTGTTTTGGGTGTACATCAGCTCTGCTTTGATAAAAGAGAGGATAAAGATTTCTTACTGATTGAGAATCCTATTTGTCCAGTTTTCTGTGGATAAATCTTTGAAAAATCCCCCCTTCGTCCTGTTGTAGAAAGGGTATTAGACTGACCGAACCCTTGTCTCCGTTGTTTTTGTGACATTTGTTTCCACTTTGCCTTCATTCCTTAGGCCACCAAAAACATACTTAACACTATTAAAGGGTTTAGGTGTGAGCATAATGATGTTCTTGTTTCCTTTAATGTTCCAGTGTGCTTTTTCTCTATATATTGGAAACTGGCCACAGAATCCGTTACCCAATCAATTCTTGCTCAAAGTCAGTATGTCATTTTCTAACTATAAGCCGCTATTTCTTTCGTAACCTTTTGCTGGTGTGTCCATTACAGCAATGCAGCTAACTTAAAGATTATTTACCGACTAGCATTAGCATATCAAATGGCTTTATATACAGATAGGGAATCATTACTTACTAAAAAAAAAAAATAACAGCCTCTACTTGCATTTTCTTCTCAACTGTAAATTCACCATTGGAAGGCAAGGTAAAAATATAATCTTGATACATTGCAATATTCTTAAGATTGATTGATTTCCCCTATTTCCCCACTGATTTTCCCACAACTTGAGAAACAGACTGATCCACTCTGAAACAGAAAAAAACAAACATCTAATGCCAGAACTTGGCTTTGGATTTAGAGTATCTCTAAGGGAGAGCCCACACACCCTACGGAGGAAACTAATTTCAGCCACTTGATCACATGATCACATTCTTTTGGTCACCACCCAGAGATTGTAATCTTAGATGAGGGTAGGAACGTAGATGGGCCGATAAATCAAGGGCTTTGCCTTTCGGCTAAGCTCTCTCTTCATCCCGACAGATCGGTACAGCTCTCATAACTGCAGACTCCCCAACCAATCTGCCAATCAATCTCTCACTCCATTTTTCCCCCATTTGTGAACAAGACCCACAGATACTTGATCTCCTCCCCTTGAGGAAGGACCTCATCCCTGACCTGGAGAAAGCACTCTACCGTTTTCCAGCTCAAGACCATGGTCTCGGATTTGGAGGTGCTGATTCTCAGCCCATCCAGTTCACACTCGGCTGCGAACTGCTCCGGTAAAAGCTGTAGATCGCATTACGATGAAGCCAACAGGCCCACATCATCTGCGAACACCAGAGACCTTGGCTGCGACGACAAATCCTGTCCATAAAAGTTATGAACAGGATTGGTGACAAAGAACAGGTCTTGACGGGGTCCAACTCTCACCAGAAACAAGCCCAACTTACTGCCAGCAACGCAAACCAAGCTCTCACACCGGTTGTACAGGGACCTAACAGTCCATATCAAAGGGCTTGGTACCCTATACTCCCAGAGAACCCCCCAAAGGATTCCCCATGGAAATAGTTTAATGCCTGCTCCAAGTCCACAAAGCACCTGTAGACCGGTTGGGCAAACTCTCACGCCTTCTCCAGGACCCTGCTGAGGGTGTAGAGCTGGTCCAGTGTTCCACGGCCAGGAGAAAAAACATATTCTTCCTCCTGAATCCGAGGTTCATCAAGCCTGGCTTTTTTTTATTTTGGAACATGCCTGTGCCATCAAGGAAGAAAAAAAACAAACGATGGAATAATCTGGTCATTCGGTATATTAAGGTAGTCAACTGACCTCTATCTTGGAGCACATACTGTTGCTGAATCTAGACCTGACCAACTGCAGCCATCCCAGATCATGGTACTGCTCCCACAGGCTAGTACAGTAAGCACAGGATGGGTCATCTGCCTCTTTTCTTACCCTGATGCGCCTGTCACTCTGGAACTCAGCCTAGGAGACATGAATGATTTGCCTTGTTGCTGTGCTATTCAACAATGTGCCATTTCTATTTCCTATTTAGAAAATACATTTTTGGTTAGATACATTTTGAACTAGCTTTTGTAAGGTTGAAAGGAACACAACACAGTGTTACGTATAACCTTCCAAAAAAACGCTTTGCTGAATGATAATGTGCTCTTTTCCCACCGAAGGTTTGCCCCGATTTTTTACATCCTCTCCAGAGAAAAATTCTGATATTCTGAATCCTTGGTTTAAAGCTTTGTCTCTCTCTGTATGCTTCAAAGTTACAAACTGTTTTCAGACAAGTCCTTGTGCTCACTTATTGCCAACTGGAACTTATGCCAAATATTAGCTACACCATAAGTGTGCTACTGTCAGAACTGAAAAGAAACAAATAAGAAAGAGCATCTATAATTAATAATGTTAATTAATTATAAATAAAGTCAGTGGGTATGGATTCAAGAAATGGAACTGTATTTCATTGTATACAGTCCTATCTGTTTGTTTGATTCCACCAGCAAGCAGTGAATTTTTCTCTAGCAGAAAGTCATGCACCATGATAGAAAAGCAAGCCTCACCCCTGCTGAATCTGAGATTTATTTTTGTTGAGAAGCAAAGATATGAGTTTTACAGATAAGAAGATGTCTGAATGGGAACAATGGAGATCACACCTGTCAGTCAAGATCTTATTTATTGCTCTGGGTGTTACTATTACTGCCATTTAACAGAAGCAGGCAGAGATAAAACCTGACAGAAAAAAAGGGGGAAGAAAAACTCAGAAATGAGAAAGTGTCCCAGTACGTGACTTTGGCATCAGTGAGGCGCCATGACGACAGTGACTAACTGCTCTCATATGAAGCCTCGCAGCGTCACTGAGCAGGGGAATTTCTCACATTCAAATTGTTTGGTTGTCATGCAGGCGCAGCGGCTGGCTGTGGTTAGCCAGAGACAATCTGATCTTCTGGGCATTTCTTAATTAGATTCAAAATTCTTGTTTAGTCACCGTCAGTTTTTCAAAATGTATTCATCTCTTTGACTAAGACTATGCCTGTATGCTCATCAAAAAACGCTTGACAAAAAATCAATTTGAGATAGAAAAGGTTTGTATGGTCGTCCCTGATAAATGAAGCATGATCCTCTCTGATGCTAAGTGACAGGGGCCTGCATCACTGGCCAGATTTTTGTACTTTCCTCATACTGAGCAGTGTGGTACCACTCACAACACAGCAGGCATAAACCGAGAGCTCTGCATACACTTGACTTGATCTGCGCTCGCTGACAGGTGACCACAGTGCACCCAGCATGAAGATTTATTGGAGAAAGTGCATCTTTTTTATCTCATTCTTTCTTTTAAGAGGAAAGGAGAAAACAGATTTTTGAGATTCTCTCAACTCTTTTTATTTCTCATATAAAATAAGAAAGAAAGATAAGGCAGCGACGCTAATCCAGATGAGCCATGAGAACTGAAACACTGCATGTAAGTGCACATTTGAGTCTAAATATTCACATCCCCCTCAGTTTTTCTGCTTTGCATGAAGGATGGCATGTGGAGACATGAGGTAACATTCTCAAAGTGCACAACAAAAATGAGAAATGGCTCTCACATTATTGAATAATCACACGAGGAGACATTTATGCCCACATTTCAAGACATACATAATCACCATGTGGGAGGGCACACACCCACACATCTGCACTCCCACCAGTGAAAGCAAGGAGAAAACACAGGAGCATGTGCGGGAGCTTTGCGAGCATTGTGTCCATCTTCAGGGAGGGATTTGCAAAAGACAGCAGCGAACATGGTGCAGGATTTCTGTCATCATCGAACACATGGGGAGAGGAGTCTGCCTAGACAGCAGCATTGACAGATTGCATGAATAATTTAGGAACAAAGTGAGAGGCCTCGTAGACCTCTGAATCACTACCAATGACAGCTGCCTTCTCTGACTTCGGTTCCCCTCTCATCTTTTTTAATGCATATTATTTCCATAAATACTCCTCCATTACATCTTACAGTTTTGGCCGAACAAAGAGGGCACAGCACCAGGTTAGTGATGTGGAAACAAAGGCTGTGGCCTTAGCAGCAAAACAACAAAAACATTTAGAAACCAAACATTGTCTTCAAGAAATTGTCTATTCCGACACATTCAGGTAGAGCCGGGTTTTCAAACATGTACAATACAGGAATGGTGACTGAAAGACTTTTGCATATTGCAATTTAAGTTTAGAGTCAAAAAATGTTTAAAAAGTAAAAACTAAGGTAACTAAATAACTAAATAACAGCGATGCCTCTCCATTGTTTTTCAAAGTAGTTACACAAGCAAAGATCCTACTATGCGGGAAACGTGAGTTTTGTGAAAATAAGTAGATAAAAAGGGAAGACATCTCAATTCCCTTATCCTCTGTCCCCAGCCCGATGAATTATACATTTGGAATCTTGCATTCATAACTCTAGCTAGGATACAGTAACTCTAGCTTCCTATCAGCCAATCAAGATAACTGAGGCTGTTTTTTCAGTTGTTAGTTCATTGTTTTAGCTTTTTATATAACATTCATCACAGAAGTTTATCCTGCTTGTTTACTTATGATAATTACCTGTATGTATTGAGGTGTATTGTCTTTAGTCATGTTTTTTTATTTTATTTTGCAATCTATGTCCTGAAAGGTTTCGTCTATCATGTGTAGCACTAGCTTGACATGAATTTTAGCAACCAAATAACTGATAGTTTGTGTAGCTTGACAAATTCTTCACAATAATAATTTAACAGCTATATTGTTCTGGTGCTGTTAAAATATCAAGAGTAAAACATGTAATAATTACATGAACAAAAAAGTTAGACTTTATCCTGCTTTTGACTTTCTGCTGCTTCCATTCACTGTTAGGTTTTACACAACCACTGTGTGGTATAATGTATACTTTTCAGGTGACTGGGAGATTTGGATAAATGTATTACATTTCTGCTGAAAAAGAAATGGATTCTATCAAACATAATGACAGAAATTTTATTTTATTTTATCATTGATATTCTGCATTACAATTTTGTCAGGACATTTTTATGACTGAATACTTAAAGGCAGACTATGCTCATAACTCTTCCTAGGGTGACAGTTTGTTAGGTATCACTGCCTTTTAAATAATGTTTCTTCCTGACTATCTTCCAGTAACTCAACAATTCACCTTATAAACTCAAATCAGAGCAGGAAACTTGCAATCACTACTTTTCATAGCCGGCATTCTGTTTGTTCCGCAACATGTGACAATATTTTTTAGCAGGTTTTGGCTGTGCTCTCAACTGCCTTGTGCATTATTTTTTCATCACACTTTTCCCCCCTATTTCTCAATTTATCAGCTATCATGAGCTACAAGCCTGAGCTCAACGGAAAAGAAAAGTTGAAAATATGATGATATATGCCCTTGAAATGTAAGTAGGGGGGTTTGAAAATAGATTGATGATAACAGCAATAAAGGTTGGTGCATTACATGGACATGTGAAACTAGAAAAAGAAGTACACGTGACACTGGAACAGTGCTTTTACTGAGATGGAGAAAAGGAAACAATGCAAAGATGCTTATTTCAACAGGTAACCACATGCTTGTCTTTGTCACACAAAAAAAAAAAAAAAAATCATAGATAATGTATTGTTTCCAGCTAAAGAAGACTCCTCCGACCTCAGACTAAAATTCATTCAATTCAGTTTATTTGATTCACAACACAATCTCCGGGCGGTGTACAAGTAAAGCCGTGGTTTTCTTTTGGAATCACATAACAGAGCAGCAGTTCAGAAGCTGACCCTGAGGACATCCAGCTAGACACAGGTAAGTGAATCCAGGGAGGTTTTCCAGGAGAACGAGAACTTGAAGGAGGACGAGTAAGGTACCGGATCTGGGTCTGAGAGGAAGGCAGGGAATGACATAAAAAAATTCTAGGAAATATCTCAGGAAAAGTTTCGAGAAAACTAAGTTTGGCCGTATTACCACGCTTACAGCGAGAACCACCTGGCGTCAGCTTGCTGGATCCGCTCCCCTTAAGTAGCTGGTGAAGATTACCTCCAACGAGCATCACCTGCTGACAGCTGGCCACCACAGCCCTGTGTAGAAGCTGAGAGAACACACACACACACAAACGCAGCCAACCTTCACCACACAGAATAAGAATCCCAACAAAACTAGGTTTATTTGAATTGGGAAACAACTGAAAGGAATGCAAATGCTCACCAAATCTTTTTTTCTTTAAAAACCACTTTGAGGCCTAATGAAAGGTCTGTTGTATCCCTTGGTCAGTGTAAATGCAAAGCACCATCACTAGTAATTTATTTGCATAATCATCACATGGGAAACAATGGCTTTGTTATTTTGCTACTAATGAGCCAGCAGACAAGATGCAGCACTAAGAAATATCTTCAGTGTGCTTTGATCTGCTTTATTTTCTGGAGATCACATTCAGGCAAGATTCTAATTGCAGAACTTTTTGTGCATCCTGTGCAATACAAAATTAGTGTCCTTTTAATAGTAAGGATATGAAGATAGTTTTTTATTTGGGTAAATTAGCATTTAAGTGAGGTAAACAAAACAACAATGTGAGCTGACTGATTCACATTCTTCATAGATATTTCCATGTTTAACTTTCCCCATGTAGCCCCAAGCCTAATCTGTATTGTTTTGTCTGGTCATGTGACTGATATAAATATGTACCAAATTAGAGTAAAGCCATTTAAAGTTTGAAAAACATTTGCACAATAATGTCTCCAGTACCTCCCAAAAAAACATATCTTATTATCTTATGGCAATTAGCAAAGGAACGATTCGAGCGCGGTTTTCTGTTCATCTTTTTGATGAAAAACCAAGTCCAAGTTCATTGTAGCGGCCAAAGCCGTTTCAAACAACTGGTGTTCACCTGTAGCCATCTTTCATTGTTTACTAAATCATTTGTCGCAGAAGTCGCAGCGCTGTCGTCATCAGCTTAGCTCGCCTCTGGCCCGCCTACATCAGATACACCGATTTGATTGGTTCCCCAAACTGCTTACGGAATGCCGTAAATTGGATCTTTGCTTGATGCCAGAGTGTCTTGCAGAGACAATTCAAATTGCGCTCTCGTGAGACCTCTTGATTTCCAGGGTAGGCTAGGTCTGCATAGTACCAAAAAGAAATATATGATCTCTGATAGGGGGAAAAAACAAAACATAAATACTATTTTTCTAACATTTGCAAAGAAATACAGTATTCCTATTTTTAACCTACAATACCACATAAAAGATAAACATGTCAAAACATTCACAAATCTCAAAAAAAATTTCAATACATTTTAGGTACAAAATCTCAGCATGAACCACTCTGCAGAAAAAGAGTACATTTTTATTTTATTAACTAATCAGAAAGCTAAGACCTACTATAAAAGGAAATTTTCAGTTTGGTGTTAAATCGTGTTAATGTGTGAGCTCAGCTACGTGGCGGCTGGGTGCTGGATATGCCTGTGGCCCGTCTTCCGTTTTGACTAGGCGGCAATCAACTTCTTTCACTGGAAACAGTTACCTTTGGCAGCTTTCCAGCACGGTAATTCTTATTGGCTCTGGCACGAAGGGACGCGGCCTCCAGCCGGTTCAGGCATGCAGTTCAGGCTCCCGTTTCTCTCACGGCCACAGGAAGATTCAGGAACGGTCTGCAGAGTTCAGGCAGAACAACGGGGTTTGTTTATCAATGTTTTTCAGTCACCTGATCGGTTGTCCGTTGGTGTTGCTTGACAGAGTTCCTCCTCGAACTCAGATGATTCTCCTTTTTTCTAATATTTGCAAAGTAATACAGTATTACTATTTTTAACCTACCACTTAAAATGTAAAAGTTCTTGGATCAAAACTGCATTTTACCAACATCACATGATTATGTACTATACATCAGGAATGAAAAGCCAATTAAGCAGCAATTCTTATATTAATAGCACCCCGCGTTTGCCTTTCGACCTGTACTCCACTAGCAACATAGAGGCTCTACAATCTCAAAACATTTTCCAATACATTTTAGGTACAAAGTCTCAGCATGAAACAAGAATGACCACTCTGCAGACAAAGAGTACTTTTTTTAAAATTAACTAATCAGAAAGCTAAGAACTAAATGACTTTTTTCTGTTTGGTGTTAAACTGTGTTAATGTGAAGAACTCTGAGTCCTGTCAGGTAATTTAAAAGCCATCATTATGTTATTGTTTGGTGGTACACCAAACTGAAACTTTTAAAGGTCTCATTTGCTAGTGCTTTTATTGTTTTTTTTCCATGTTTCTCATGTATGAAAGAATACCATCTGTGTCTGTTTGGTTGAAAAAAAAAAATCTTCCCCTCAGTGTACTTCAGTTCAGTGCAGCAGTGGGCGGGGAAAAACGGGCTTGCTCATTAAGATTAATGACATGCAAGTTTCTGTCCTCTGCTTGGCTTACTGCAACACAACTCTTACACTCTCTCTGTTTACTGAAATCAGAAAAAGTTTAATGTGAAACTAAAATCATGCCAGTATTTAGCCCTAGATGGAGTTTACCACCCAGTTTAGGGTTTAATTCCCAAACAAGACCAGATTGGTGTGATTGGGCTGTTACCGGCCTCACACTGAGCCTTGAGCCAGTGCTTTACTGGCTAAGCTTCTGTACTTTACACACCCTCCAGTCAGACAGGGATTCGGCGCCATGCTCTTCCCTCTCTGTTACTGAGGTAAACATTATTTGTTTCTCTTCTCCAGCCTAGTAATATGCTTAGTGGGTCATCTTGTCTAAACTGCAGCCATAGTGCGTTTGGATCCAGCTCTCCTGCTGCCTGCTGATGAGCAGGGTGGCTCACTTTGAGCTGGTTTGAAGCTTAGGTTAGGTTTGAGGATATTTAAACAAGCTACATCTTTGGGTGGCTAAAACAGATCAGTCTGAGTTTCGCAGGTTTGCATGTTGTGCCTTTAATGCTTGTCTCAATTTAAAGCGGCCCTAATGTTGAAAGTTTCATTATTCTCACTTTTTAACTGATGGCTGTTCAGCACTAAAAAGTACATGTATTTTACATTTTTAACGGCTATAGATCAAAATAATTCAAAATATCTCTAAAAAAAAATCACTTTTGAAATAGCTTTTAGCACCATATCTCAATCTTTGGAACAGTTACCATCTTCAACGTCATTACCTACATTAATTACATTTGCAATTAATGTAAAAATGCAATTAATTATATTAATAAAATTTTAACATCATTTTCAAGTTTTTAAGACAATAAACCTACTCAACAAACATACACTAATTTCTCTTTGCAGTTTCGAAGTGGATAGGAATTTTTGTATGCTTAAATACTATTCTAAGGTTTACTGCTTGTTTATCTTTGATTAAATTTCAGCCAATATTTAGGAGCTCTTTCATTACAAGCAGTACACATTTCAATCTCTGAACATATTATTTCAGAAGTGTTTGTTCATGAAATAAAAATATTAGTATTTCCACGTAGTTTCATCAGTTGAGATGAGGCAATTAGGTTGAGCCAACACAATGTTTTTTGGTGTTTTATTTAGCATTTTCTTAGCAGTTAAAACCAAGCACACACCAATCCTCAATCTCTCTGTAGAATAGCAGTTTTAACCTCAGTGGGAAGGAAACAGGAGTGCTATGAAAGAATTCTCAGACAGTAAAGTCTTAAAAAAAGATATAGTAAAATTTAAAAAATGGTAAGTGCCACACCAAAAACCTCTGAAAGTGAAAAAAATTATTTGTTCTTTGAAAGGAGTTATTTAATTTACTTGCCTCAGCCCTATTTAACAAATCAAATACATCAAAATTAAATGATAAAAAAAACACCAAGACTAATATAACCTTAACAATTTGTTTTGTTTTAGACTTCAAATGAGCTCAACTAACACAGTTAGTGAGAACCAGAATTTAACCTGTGTTCTTAATAAAAAAAATCTGAATTGCTTAATTCTAATATGTGATTTCATTAACTATTTAACAAGTTTACTGCCGAGTTTTACATTTGTATAGGCAAGGCAAGGCAATTTTATTTGTATAGCACACTTTCAACACAAGGTAATTCAAGGTGGTTTTACATGATTGGGTGGTAAAGAAACCAAACATATGATAAAAGCATGGTAGGTAAAAACAATTAGGAGCACTTAGGAATTAGACAAATAACAGCGTGAAAGTATAAAAAATATAAAGAGAAATTAAGCATAAAACATAAGAATCAATAAAGGAAAACATTAGCAAGCAATTCTAATATGGTAAAGGCAGTTCAAAAGCAGCTTTCAGCGGATACGTTTTAAGTTTTGTTTTAAAGCAGCCTGGCCTTTGGCCAGCTTTGTAGTCATCGGGAAGTTTGTGCCAAATAAGGGGAGCATAGAAACTGAAAGCTGATTCTCCATGTTTTTTTCTGATTCTAGGGATTATTAATGTTAGAGTTAGAGTACCTAAGTGGTCTGGGGAGTTGGTATAAAGATAGCAGGTCTTCAACATATTTTGGCACTAAGCCATTCAACGATTTGTAAACTAGGAGTATTTTGAAGTCTATTCTCTGAGCTACAGGGAGCCAGTGTAAGGACTTTACTGGAGTGATGTGCCATATAAATTTTAGCTCTAGTGAGGAGGCAAGCAGCAGCATTCTGCATCAGCTGCAGCGGTCTGATTGACTTTATAGGATCCCTCCGGAGGCACTTGACTGGGTAAGGAGGACTCCAATCTCCCTCTGGGTGGTTTCTTTAGATTTTATTAGATTTTATATTTAGTAATTTGAAATGAAGTTGAACTTTCTTTTGCAGCCATAGCCAATTAGGCTATTTGTGACTTTCTGTTATAAACATGGAACGTATTGTAAACTGACATTCATTGTACTTTGCAGGAAACCAATCAAAACATATAACCAAGCTAACGTCATTTCAGATACAGCCAACAATGGCATTTTAACTTTGAGAAATGTCCTAACATGGCCCTGTCAAAAAATGCACAAAAAAAGCAAAACTAGACAGACACAGTCTATAAAAATAGCTTACTTTAGGGTGTTTTTTCAGATTAAATGTTGAGTCTTTGGATGCAGCTAGTAGATTGTTAAGTGGTCGACAAAGAACAACTCCAGCTTCTGGTCTAAATACCTGGCCGCTCACGTTAATGCTGGTACTTAGTGGTCGGGAGTGTTTCAGCCATAGGATATCTATGGTTTCGGCAGCATGTTGTTTGGAGGTATTATGGGATATCCTACTCAACAAGGAGAAACACATTTCCCAAAATGTATATATAAATCTTTCAGGTGGAAAGTGGAAAACACACAAGTATTCCAATGGTATTATGACAGTAACTATATTCTGAATACCAGGTTTAAAAATATTAACTGTAACGTAATACAGTTACTCATAATAAGTATTCTAAATACGTAATGGGGGTATATGTATTCTTTTACTCCCCAACACTGACTTGCTATTAATGTCTGGTCTCCCTATGTTGCATCAGGTCAGCAGCAGTTATATGCTGATTGTGAAACCTTTCAAAATATAAACATAACCACTGTTAGATATCCAATGCTTTGAATAATTATTTGTTTATTCTGTTCAGGGCTGATATTAGGGCCGCTGACCCTATAGACAACGATTGATTTAGAAACTGTTAATTATGCTGCTTCATCACCTCATTTTCACTTACTGGAGCAGCAGATATTATAAGGGGTGGGATCATCCGGCTCTGTGAGATCAGAGCCTGATCAGCTTTTCCGTAGCAACTATAGGAAAATGTAGTAGCAACATGCTTAACAGAAAACCCCATAAACGAACCATTTTTTTAAAATGAGGTGCTTTTTCAATAACAGAACGTCAGGGCAATTTAACCAGATCTTTTTCTGGATGGATAAACTGTCGGCCCACTCCTCTCAGCCGCCATGTCTCCATACACAATCAGCACTTCAAGGAATGAGATAAAGACATTCACATATCACAACCATTTCAGCAGTGAACGGCGTCACTGATCGGAGCCAAAAGGCAGGATGAAGGAAGAAGCAGGGATGGTTGCCATGCTTTTGTTTACTGTTGTTATAAACTGCTTCGCCAAAAACAGTTTTATTTTTAGAAAGTGTTTGGCAACATCTGCTTATTTACCTCTTAATTACAAACAATCAGCATAAGTTATAATAGCTCCTGCTGTTGGGTCACACACACAGCCATCAGGTGGCGCTACTCTGCTCTAGCCCCACAGGAAGTGGGTGTGTGTGTGTGGGGGGGGGTGGAAGTCTATAAATACAGCCCACTTCCACCCGCTCGTTCTTCTGCGTTCTGTTGGCCGGGGAGCAACAGAAGATCATCTCCAACCATCTTCCTTCGCTGAAGGAGGGAGGCCAGAGTTTCTGGCAGAAACTTGCTCCAAGGAACCCAAAGACCACTCCAGGTGAATTTTTAACATTAATAAACAAAGACATTGTTTATCCCCATAGTCCGATGAGACTCCTCTGAGTTTCAGACTGCCAACCACTGAGAAACAGGAGCTGTGAGCCACATGTGCCGACCTGAACCAACTAGAATCCACATTTAGCCGCCGCCACAGAGTCAATAAGAGGCTCCAAAATGGTACTGTTAAAAAGGTGGATGCCAATCGACATGCAGCCAGCCAGGAGATTAGTGATCCTTTGTTAACCTACTGGCTAACACTCCATGGAGATACCCCTTTCCTCATTGATGTGCAGCAACTCTGAGGACTTTTAATGTTCATGAAGTCTGTTTGGGCAGAGTCAAATTAGTTACAATAACCAATTTCAAAAGTCTTTCCTTCTTTTATTGTTAACCCTTTAAGTTTCATGTGACATCTTTGGGTAAACCAGGCTTCGGCCTGCAGTTTAATCAGTGTTTTTAAAAAACTTTTCCCGACAAAGAGTCGTTTTAAATTCTGTAATTTGAGCTACTCAATCAGACAGGAGTTTTTACTTTTTTTTCTAATGTTTAATAAATGTATTTGAGCCACTCTAAATGCCCCATGTGCATCGCAGACAGCTAAAGCTAAACAAGCCCATGTGTTGGTTTAGGCCGGCGTTTCATAAACTAAGATCGCCATTAATGGTTAAAAAAGAACTTTGTTTAAAAATAGATTGTTTAATAACAGAAACTAATCTTGTTAGCCATGTTTGAACTCTCCTTATTTGATCAAAATATGGGAATTAGATGGTTTTACTGTCGTGATCAATCCATGATTTAAATAATTCTCCAAAAGTTAATTAATCTCGTCCAGATAATCTTTAAACATAACACTTCTTAATCCAAAGAATGTTTTGTGCTTTCTTACATTGCTTATTGGTTTAGAGGTAAACCACTGGTGCTAAATTAGTTAAACTAATTACAATTAGTGAAACTAATTCAGCTTTATTCCAGCATCTGCAGAGCAAGCCTTGGTTCTTAAAGGACCCCGATCCCTCCAGAATCATATCAGATGGTTTCCCATCTTATTATATATCCATCTTTTTGTGTTCTTTTGTTTTTAACTATTCAATTGCTTTAATCAGTAGTGTGCCCTTTTTCTAGCTTGGTGAATTAAAATGTTTTTCTTATTTTTCTTTTTATAAATAACTCTTGTATTTTTGGAAAGTAACTTTTGTCATTCTTGATTCAGCAGACACATATTGCAAAGTTTATGGTCAATAGACGGTAAAGAATTCATTCCTTCAGATTATGAGATTGATATAGACATTTGGCTATTAAAAATAGTTCCTGATAAAGCTGGGGCCCCGAATAATAAAAATGTATCATCAATTATTAGTCTTATTGACTGACATAAGCAGTCCTTTGACTATTAATGACTACAAATGACTACAAATATTGGTAATATCTCCAACACTGCCCCGCAGCTGTACTGGGCCATTTCCGAGTACATACTTCCATACTGATATTTCACTGTTTCCTGAAATCGCCCGGTGAAGTGGAGACATGCACATACAGGCAAGGTCTGGTAATATTACTCCACCCCCAGTTTGAATAAAAGACAGGACCTTTGGTGAAGTAAAAACAAAAAAGAAATTCAAAGTCTGGCTCTGACACCGAACAAGCTCTGGAATCAGCTTGGTGGAAAAAGGCCCTTTATGACTTCTTTTTCTGATTATTTCAGTTCTTTAATTTGAACTCGTTAACATCATGCCTTTATAATGTGCTGACCGTGTTAAAGGACCACATTTACCCTAGTTTTACAATTCCCTTATGTATTATTCAGTTAGTGCAATGATTGCTTAATGAAAGCCATGCTGCGACGAAGTTTAAATCTGATGAACAACTCTAGTAATGCGGTATACTAAAATACTCTGTCTAGATGTATATGCAAATGTTAAAAGTTACAAAGCTGCTGACAGACTGCAGTGCCTCCCTGCATTGAATCTGAATTCATGCCAGGCTGCAGGGGTTGATGTATTCTCTTGAGCTGATGATTAAAGAGGGTTTAAAACCCTCTCTGGGGAGCTCGTTTGTATGTGTGTCAGAGAAAGACAGGGTAGGATGTAGCAGTCAAAAAAAAAAACATTGCAGCATCAGTGCCTGCAAGTGTTTGGCTTCATGTTAACTTTTGACCACTCGCCTCAAGGAGCAGCATGCTCAGAAGTGTGTTCCAGGTCTGCCATCTGCAGCAGCCAGAAACAATCAAGATACACAAGGGCCAAATCCTGCTAGGCACTCTGTAATCTCCACAGCCTTCATTAAAGAGCGACATTTTTCATTTTGGATTTATAAAAAAAAAATCATAAAATTCAATGTTTTTTAAATGGCCTTTTTTTGCACTACAAGTGATTGGAGGCAGAAGTCTGTTTCCCCACGTCACATAAAGAAGGACTGGCGGTCAGACCCGTAGTAATCTCCATTTACCCCCCACCTCTCTCTTCCCTCTACCTCTTTCACAGACAAAGTTGAGGGTTTATTAGAGTTGGTGGCCTGTGATTATGTTTTAATGAGAGAATGACTGTGGAGAGTAGATAAGGCATCCGGTTCAGGCTGAGAGGTCCTTGGTGGGATTAGAATAATCGTCCCAAAAAAAAAAAAAGAAGCCATTTCTTTAAAAAAAAAAGTACCCACAAAGGAAAAAGACTGCCCATGTCTTCTCCAACTTCTCCACCTATTCATCCTTCCATCCAACACTCTCCCCCACTTCCACACCCGTCAGTTAATTGACATTCCTGTGTGTGACGGTACACTGCTGGCACTGGAACGTGACATATCCTCTCACCGCTGCCTGTGCCAAGGCAAATGTGCATTTCTACAGATCAGAGAATCGCAGTGAGAAAATGTGGGGTAGTGTGGAGAGAAGATGTTATACATGTGAGAGAGTGAGGGGGCATAGATAAAGAAAGAGAGCTATTCAAGTACATTCTAAGTCATGATAATGAGGCCTACAAATTCAAGCTGCATCATTCGTAGTTACAGTTCGTTTTTCCCTGCGTAAACGCCATGTGCAAGAAACAACAACTAATGTCTCAATCATTTTGGAAGGAAAAGTTACACTGAGACAGATTTCTTTCTCAGCCGGCCTTATGGTTGCAAGTTTTCATAATTTTACAAAGGCCACATAAAATCTATCCTGCTTCCATACTGCAAGATAAACACTGAGGCTAATCCCGAGCTAGCAATGCTGGAAGTACATTAGAAAAAAATGTTTGCACGAAAAATATCTCAAGCTACTTTTTTCAATTACCAACAGCTCAACATTGCAATGAAAATTATTTTTCTGCTTATCGACTCACTGTGTATGGCTCGTATTCGCTCGTCAATTTGAATCTTTTGATGCTGATCCATAACTGGCAAATCGAAACTCATGAAGGGGAGGGGGTGAGTGGCTAAGAGCAGACTCGTGTTTTTCTACATGAACTGCAGTACTGCAATTTGAACACAACATATATTTCTTACATTTTGCCTCATTAAGGGAATCATTAAAACATGCAGGCATTAGGAACATGATCTCATTTGTGAAGCATGGAGTTGATACAGACATCTTGTTTACCATTAATGCAGCAATATATCTAAAATTGCATATAAAATTAAGGGTTTAGGTAGAAAGATATTGCAAGCACCAGCTGTTTTGTCAAAATAGCGAAAATAATAGTTGATTTTAATATAAAAGTAGCGTATTTGTTTGAATATTAACAACGAAATAATGATTGTAAGAAATCATAGTGTCTCTGAATATCAGCCTGGAAGCCAGATTCTTAAAGTTTAAAGTAACTTGTTTTTCAAGAGAGTTTATTATACAACAATTTTGTAATGAAAGAAAAGTAACATTTCAGTAAGCCGAGGTTGGACCAATATAGTGTGTTGCAAGACATAATTTAGTCTAAAGTCTTTCCTCACAAGTGTTAAGTCAAGACCATGCATGGAAGTCCTCAATTGAGACATGAAAGTCCTTATTTGAGTCCAAACTCAAGACATGCAAGTCTCAAGTCGAGTCTAAATCTTAACTCAATTTAAACAAGTTACTTGAACAAATATGTATAATTTAGGGTTAAGTTTGAAATTGTCTGACAAATTCTCTTACAAAAATAAACTAAACATCCACTAGATTTAGAAAATATTAGGGAAACTTATCTTTATTAAAAATTTATTTTTATAGAAATAACATTTATTTCCATGATTAAAACAGTAAAAACCTGATTTCATAACATTATAGGATTAGCTAGGATGTGCTGCTATCTGCCATCTTGTGTGGACTGTGTTTATGGATGATTTTTTTTTTTCAGAACCATGAAATGTTTTTTTATGTTGCCACTCCTTCGTTCTACTGGTGTTTGAGGTCATTGTCATGCTGGAAGATCTTAAATGCTCTCTCATTGATGGAATCAGTGAGAGCATTTTTTCCCACACAATATCACAATACATGGCCCCATTCATCCTAATCCAGATGAGAGGTCCAGTCCTCTTTGCAGAAAAGCAGCCCCCAAAAGCATGATGTTTCCACCACCATGCTTTACAGTGGAATTGGTGTTCTTGGGATGCAACTCAGCATTCTTCCCTCTCAAAATGTGGCAAGTTGCGTTTATACCATAGAGTTGTATTTTGGTCTAATCGGACCACAGGAAAATTTCCCAATTCCCCTCTGGACCATTCAGACGGTCTCTGGCTTCAACCTGATATACAGCCAGTATGAAATAAGCCCCTACCAGCAAGATATCTCTATAATATTTTCTTCTTCTACCTCTAATTATATTTATTCTTTATATTCAATTAATAATAAATTCATGGAATAAGAGGTTAAGTAAACCCCATTTGAGCATTTGCTTACTTAAACACACCACAGAGAGAGCAGCAGTATAATGCATCTGGAGCATTGTTATTGATCACCCAATAAATCTAAGTCCAATATTTACTTACTCTTCCATCCAGGCTAACATCTTAATGAAAATCAGAAAGTTTTTTTAGACTGTGAGTTTATCGCTACATTGTTATTTCAGTAGAGAAACGTGTTTGTTACAAGCCCACCAGACCAAGGCAGCAGTGACTGAAACATGGGGGATCCATGAAGGGTCAGTTGTAACTTTCTTTCTAATTATCAAACTGGAGAGAAGCGAAGCGTAATAAGGTGACAAACCCCCCGCAGGGATGGGGAATGTGAACTCTGTTCAACTGGAACTCGGCCTTATTTACTTCTCTTTAAATGCTTTTTAAATCACACCAGCTAATCTGAAAGGCTTTACCAGTGTTGATATATGTGTACACACTGTGTGACAGAGAGAGGACGCAGGAGGAGAGAGAGAGAGAGGTAGTGTTGGTTTTAAGGCCTCTCTCTACAGGGAGAGGGGATTATGTTTCTCTGCTGTCATGTGTTCTGACATTCAGAATGTTATTACACTTCAATAGGCTGAGCTCAGGGTTCAATGATTACTCTTACTGGGGCTGAATCCATTATTCAAGGTTTACTTTACAGTCTGTGTTCACCAAAACCATGATCACACCTGCACTTCTCAAGCACTAATGCATATTCACTCCTGGAGCCCAATATGTATATTTATATAGTCAAATTCGCCTACCCTTCATATAGAAATACCGTTCCAAATCATTCTAAATGTGCATATGTCCTGCAGGAATGATTTGGTTGAGACTTGGAGTTAGTCATGTGCTTTTCAACCTTTGACATTGAGAATAAAAGGAGAAAGAGATTGACCACTGTTTCTAGCAGCTACACCCAACACTGATTATTGCAATGAAAAATGTATCCCATTTAAAAGAACAATTGTACTGCACCAGGAATATTGCTTTGCAGAAAAGAGGCTTAAAAAGACAATTTTAGACAATTGAGTGAAATATTACATTAAAATGAGCAGTGTTTTTCCTGTTGCTCTTTTTTATCCATGACTACCAACCTGATAAGCTGGGTTCAAGCTAGGCTCGTGTGGGGCGGCTTTCCAACTTTGATCACTGGGGGAAGTAGCCCTGCTGCAGAGTCTGCTCATCTGTCATTCTGTCCGAGGCGATGTGGAGGACCATACATCTCTCCTTCACCCCCTCGTTTCAGCTGCCCAGCCCCCCCTCCTTGTCCAACTCCTGTTTACTACCTCCATCCATCTTTACCACAAGACGGTTGTTGGCTTCACCCGCAGAGATGGACAGTTAGGAAACAAAGGGTGAGAAGTGAGTTTCAGGGCTTAAGGTTCCCTCAAACTTCAGAGACGTCTGGCAAAAGAAACCTCGTCTTGGTTCCCAAAACATCAAGCGAGCACATCTCTTACAAATGACTGCTAAATCTAGATAGCATTGGACTAACGGGCTCTGAATCATGATTTACTGTCCCTTTCAGCCCAGTCCCAGAGCGACCCTCAACACCACAGAGACGTGCAGGGAACAATAAAGCAGCAGCCGAATCATAACTCATTATAACTTCATACGTTTTCATTTACAGACCAATATAACTGCATTACAACTCATAAATCACAAGCTAATGGGATAAGTGAAGGTTTAAAATGTGAACCTTGAGTTGTCCACTGAGAACTGAAGAGGTCAAA
This sequence comes from Apricaphanius iberus, assembly GCA_028564705.1. NCBI lineage: Eukaryota > Metazoa > Chordata > Actinopteri > Cyprinodontiformes > Aphaniidae > Apricaphanius > Apricaphanius iberus. The sequence goes on along the minus strand of JAPXFQ010002799.1, from coordinate 1,630,223 downwards.
TAATATTTAACACTTTTCTCTCCTCGGCTTTGTCTGTCTCTGTGTGCATTTTGAGCTTACTTTATTTTTTGATAACATGCTGGTTTTGAAGAGAAGTCTAACTTTCCAAAAAAAATGTGTGTGCTTTAACAATTTCTGAGGGTTTCTGGGGGTCAACCTCTGTAATTAGGTCAGAAATAAATAGGATTTTCTTCGCAAGCATAACTCTGAGTTGTGTTACAATCTCAACCGTTTTATATACTATAGCAGTAATAGTATTCATGTTGGTTTCTTTACACTGTTCCAATTCCACCTTCCGCCTGTCACATGTCAATCTGCGCCTGGGCAAGTTGCCTGCTGAGCTCGATATACGTGTGTGAGTGTGAATGGGTGAATGTGGTTCAAGTGTAAAGCGCCAGAGGTCTAGAGAGGTCTAGAAAGGCAATGTATAAGTTCAGTCTATTTACCAAGGAGGTTGTATGGTGACTTCTGCTTATTTCCCTCTGAATTCCAACTAATCAGTGTGAGTTAACCACAGCTCCCACCCAGTGACTCTACTGGGTAACTTTAAAATAAAATTAAAACCAGTAAATGTAGGGGGAAAAAAGCACTTGCTTTTTATAAAAAAAAAAAAAAAAAGACTTTTTAAACCCTTTTTGTGATTTCACCTTTTTTGGTGACCAGTAGCTGCAACTTTCACTTCCTTTTTTCTAACTCTCTGTGCCAAAATATTTCTAAATACTTATAGGCAATTTTCAGTCTTTACGTTTTTGAGACACATCTCCAAATACTTTAAATAGTTTTTTTATATATACAGCTCCTCACATCTAGGATGATCTCCTGATTTTGGAATGAAAAAAAATTGTAATAGCATTTGTTTTACAATCATCCCATCCAACATAGCTCATAGTTTATTAAAAGTTGAGACATTGAATAGGAAATGTGTCATCATAATTAGAAATAACTCATGAGCAGTGTATTTGTAATGGCCTTACCTTCAGCCACACATAGTTGGTAATCCAACACACCAATACACTGTATCTGTTTTCAGATACATTAGGTTGACAGTAACAGACGCCTTTGTTTGCACATTATTTTCATTTGACACAGTTGAAATGCATTAAGTTCTAAGTGTAGCGTGCAGGTTTAGTTGACTTTTTAAAATTTAATTCTGTCAAACGCTTTTTAATATTTGTTGTCCTTTTTTGGTTGTGGGGGATTCTTTGGACTGAGTCGTGGACCCTTGAGTGTTGGAAGCTGCATTCTGGCTTGCAGTGTCTCATACAGGAAGTGCAAATTGGGTCGTGCCAACCAGAGCTCCAAAATAGGGAAGGACAAGAGAGTTGTTTGTTTGAACTTATGTATGAATAAGGTTACATTTATGTTTTGTTTTGTTAACTTTGTATTTAGTGATGAATAATTTAGGTTAACTCGTGAGCTTGTCAGTTTGCAACTTCAGCTAATTCCACCCCCATTTGTACTAATGCATTGCCCTTTCATAACTTGTTGCTTTAATTTTACACTAGCACACTTAAACTAGTTTATCAGTTTATTTATTTAATTGGGGTAATATTTTGATTAAATAATCTAATAAGTAATTACAAAAATGCTAAAATTTTGCTCATGATTTATTTTCTATACTCTTCTCTTTATTCGTTACACCAAAACATTTTGGTTCTTATTTTCAGCATGAATTAAGCTATTCTCACAAAACTGAGTAGCATAATTCCTCAATTATCACAGCAGGTACAGAATGTCTCCCTGGTGGGTATAAATTGAGTCGTGGTTGATTGAAAAATCAATTTCTGTAATGAAGAAGACTCCCTTTTGAGACAAAAAAAAGTCAGTTATGAAACAACCAAAACTACAAAGAAAAGAAATGATGACACCTCATGATGTGCGTTGGTGTTCTCATATCCCGACTGGTTCCAACATCCTTCTCCTGGTACCTGTTCTACATGTGTCAGCTTATTTTGACTGAATCATTCATAAAATCCACTGAAAAATGTATTAAATACCTGTATACTGTCAGCTTCCCGAAAACTAAAGTCAAATTCCTTGTTTGTGCACACAATCTTGGACTATAACGCTGATTCTGATGTTGTCCAAGTTCACATGGGTACAAATTTTACAGCAGGAGTTTGTGCATATCAAAACCTTCAAATCAACCCCTGATTGACAAAATCCCATCTTGATATACTGAGATCTCACCTTACATCGTTCAACACTTCTCTCCAAAGGCCCTATTTGCAGAATAAGTTTAAGCTATTAGAATAGGTCCCGAAAAAGTAAGGTAAGTGCTTTAAATGTGACACCTCTTTCTGTTAATGGGGGAAAAAACTGCTTTTTAGAATTACCAACAAAACTTGGCTTACCACTTGTAAATTGTTAGCTTGTTAGAATTTTGGATTCCTAATAAACCAAAAATGTGAGGACAGACAAGAAACAACCACTGTTAGAATAACGTAACCTTTTGCACTACTGCTACTATCTACTTCAGTGCTTGGCATGAACCCAGTAAAGTGCACCTTCTCATCTTTTAAGCTGAGTGTATCATCATCAGTCCTAAGTGATTATTGGACCTATGCTTCTTTTAACCTGACAACTTATTTAAAGTCACTACAGCATGTATGTGGGTGTGTTTAACAGGAAACAGAGTGACATGCTGTGTATACATTGTGATATGTGTGATCAAGGGAGCTCTAAGACTTTCCTGAGGCATTTTTTGTTCTTTGACAATGTGTCAGATCCTTCCTTAGATTTCATACTGCCACGATTGTCAGTCACTCAGACTGAAACAACCGGCCTGAGGGCGGGATGGATGAGAGACAGGAGGTGCTACATGCTATAACAGGGATGTAGTCTTGCAGCATCTTTGGAAACATACTATGTGTTCTTGCACCCGTGCCTCTGTCTGCTTTCCAGACTGTCCAAGCTCTTGTATATGATCAGAATATAACTCCCACTCACATTAATAGCTGCAGACACCGCCTGCAAGAGCTGGTGGGAGTCAGGAAGGAGAAATAATGGTTAGCTACAAGAGGGGACAAAAAGAAATGCAGGTGAATTACAAGTGAGCTGACAGGTAGGGATAATGAGGAAAAGTTGACGCCAGAGAAGCTGTGCGTGAGGGACACTGGCCTTTTATTAGAGATTAAGGCAGTTAATTCAACTTCTTTGGAAGAGGAAATAAGCTTGTCCAACCTTATGACTGTGAGACTTTACTCTATCTCATCAACACAACCTGACAGCAGCTTCTTCACTACTATTGATTTTCTTTCCTTCTCATTTTGGGAAAACATGTGTTACATGCCAGGTGGATATGCTTCAACGGAGCTGGATTACCCCATTTTATAACATCACTGAAATGCAAAGGAAGAGGATGATTGACTTTGGGAATAGAACTGATGGACAAAAATAAATCGTCCATGCAAAAACTCTACACCAAGCACAATAATAAACGCATAAAGTCAAAAGTTGTTTTTGACTTTAAATCATAGCTTAATTGACAAATATCCTTGCAAAAACCCAACCTGATAATCCCAAGAATTTAACTAATAAAGAATATAAATAGAATCTGTAAATGGTAAACTTTGGTAATCGCTCCAATTGTCTGACACCTTATCCAAACAGAGATGGATGGATCAAACAACAGCAACAAATATTCTCTTTAAAAGCTGATTTTTCAAACCTGGCTTGTCTATAACAGTGTAATCTACATGACCAAGCTATGTTGTCAGCATATGTGGGTGTACAGCTATATCACCTGCTCTAGGAATCTTGGAAACTCGCCTCGCTGTTATTCAACTGTCCTTATTAAAGAAAATGTGAATTTGTTTATTAACCAGTGTATGTAGACGATGTATATGTGTGTGGGCACTGTTGCATAGGTCCTTTTTCTCCAACAAAGGCTTAATTAGGGGCAGATAGTGCCAGAATCCACTTTTAATGACTCCTCAGGTCAGAGTAAATAGTCTGAACTTTTCTTTCCCTTGCCTCTACACTCTCAAATTTTATTTTTTATTATTTTATCCAAGAACAGGTAACCTTTCTGGAAGTACTCATTAGTTAGCTTTACCTAAAAAAGATACAGGCCATTGAAATTTTGAAATCCCATAAACAAGGTAATTAGAACGTTCTGGCCCAAGATGGATATCCAAAGTTTAGTACTTAAAACCCACCGAATAAGTACCACAAATATGAGTATTTACATACAGTGGACCCTAGTATTCATTGGTAAGGGAACAAAATCTCTTGCTTATAGCTGAAATATTCAATACCTGGGCTCTCTATCAACAAACACTTATAACTGTCTATTTCAACAATTTAATATCAAAGTTCAGACACTAAACATACCTTAGTATGAATTAATACACACAATGGAAATGGTTTCAGCCCCACAACCGAAGCTAATATCTATGGTTTCTCTAATCTGTGGTCTGGAGGATAAAGCCAATCAACACCAATAAAAATGACTGACGCTTCTATGTACAGTGGGGCAAAAAAGTTTTAAGTCATCCACCGATTGTGTAAGTTCTCCCACTTAAAATTATGACAGAGGTCAGTAATTTCCATCATAGGTACACTTCAACTGTGAGAGACAGAATGTGAAAAAAAAATCCAGGAATTCACATTGTAGGATTTTTAAAGAATTTATTTGTAAATTATGGTGGAAAATAAGTATTTGGTCAATAACAAAAATTCAACTCAATACTTTGTAATATAACCTTTGTTGGCAATAACAGAGGTCAAAAGATTACTATAGGTCTTTACCAGGTTTGCACACACAGTAGCTAGTATTTTGGCCCATTCCTCCATGCAGATCTTCTCGAGAGCAGTGATGTTTTGGGGCTGTCGCCGAGCAACACGGACTTTCAACTCCCTCCACAGATTTTCTATGGGGTTGAGGTCTGGAGACTGGCTAGGCCACTCCAGGACTTTCAAATGCTTCTTACGGAGCCACTCCTTCGTTGCCCGGGCGGTGTGTTTGGGATCATTGTCATGTTGGAAGACCCAGCCACGTTTCATCTTCAAAGCTCTCACTGATGGAAGGAGGTTTTGGCTCAAAATCTCACGATACATGGCCCCATTCATTCTTTCCTTAACACGGATCAGTCGTCCTGTCCCCTTAGCAGAAAAACAGCCCCAAAGCATGATGTTTCCATCCCCATGCTTCACAGTAGGTAAGGTGTTCTTGGGATGCAACTCAGTATTCTTCTTCCTCCAAACACAACGACTTGAGGTTATACGAAAAAGTTCTACTTTGGTTTCATCTGACCACATGACATTCTCCCAATCCTCTGCTGTATCATCCATGTGCTCTCTGGCAAAGTTCAGACGGGCTTGGACATGCACTGGCTTAAGCAGGGGGACACGTCTGGCACTGCAGGATTTGATTCCCTGTCGTTGTAGTGTGTTACTGATGGTAACCTTTGTTACTTTGGTCCCAGCTCTCTGCAGGTCATTCACCAGGTCCCCCCGTGTGGTTCTGGGATTTTTGCTCACCGTTCTCATGATCATTTTGACCCCACGGGATGAGATCTTGCGTGGAACCCTAGATCGAGGGAGATTATCAGTGGTCTTGTATGTCTTCCATTTCCTGATAATTGCTCCCCCAGTTGATTTTTTCACACCAAGCTGCTTGCCACCGGTCTGTGAGAGCCAGAGATCTTCCTTGTTTGAAGTGACCAAATACTTGTTTTCCACCATAATTTACAAATAAATTCTTTAAAAATCCTACAATGTGAATTCCTGGATTTTTTTTTTCAAATTCTGTCTCTCACAGTTGAAATGTACCTATGATGAAAATTACTGATCTTTATCAGTATTTTAAGTGGGAGAACTTGCACAATCGGTGGCTGACTAAATACTTTTTTGTCCCACTGTAACCAATAACGTGTCAAGTTGCATTCTGCAATGGTATTTCAGCTTCCCAAGCTACATTTTCTTTCAAATCATTTAGATGTGTTCTATTAAAAAATCTGTAAATAAGTAGATTTTCTGAAAAGGATATGGAGTTGCATTCTTCAGAAAATCCCCAGATAGCTGAATCTGTAAATACTGAACGAGGGTCCGATGTATTTAACTTTCCCCTTTTTTTAGAGCAAATCTGCCAGTGAGTCTGCAAAGCAACCAGATCCACTACGCTGTTTGCCAAAGCTCCTCAAACAGAACACTGAAAAATTTATCAGAAAGCAGTCCACTTCAGATTTAGAGTGGCATAACCAGAGAGAAGTTATTATCAAGTGAGATTTTGTCATATTTAGTGACTTGCTACATATAAGCGACCAGCTTCAGCATACTCTGTAAGGCACAGGTGTCAAAGTCAAGGCCCGGGGGCCAAATCCATGGATATGGCCCTCAAAACTATAGAGGACCTATACATAGAATTTTAATATTCTATTTGTATCCATCTAAATACCCGTTTATCACTCAAATCAGTGTTTATTTGAATAGTCCAAAATCACATCATTATGAAAAGATGTTCGGTATCATTTAATTTTAAGAAGTACTTTTGAGACAGATATTTATTCATGTTTTAGTGGTTTGTTAAATATTGTTTTATCAATCCTTTCTGGGACAAACGGCACTTTAAGGACATTCATTATCTTTATGTGGCCCGAAATTGAAATGTGTTTGACATCTCTGCTATAAAGCATTTCTTAGATAATTAGAGGTCCTAAAGGCATTTTAGCAGAGGTATTATGACCACATTTTGCATACAGTAAGCTGTCTATATGTATTTATAAGTATTCTTCAAATAAAGTTATTTTAAAATAAATTCCCCCCCAAAATGTGAGTGCACCAGCCACCATAAATAGGTTAATATGGTGCCTAGAAAAGTGAAAATGAGGGACAGAGAAAGGGAGATGTTAATTATACAGTAGACCTCAGGCTGTCAGAATGAAGAAGCTGATGTCACTAATCACAGAGCGGGGTGACACGGCATGACATCCTGCTATCTCGAATATAACACACATGCGCGCATGCACGGTTGCATACAGCGATAAGCAATGCAGCTCACAATGACACATTCTATATTTGAATCCTCATCATCATAATAATAATAAATCCTGCTTCTGGGCTGAACAATGATATGAGAGAGAACTGTTGCATGAAATGCTTCTTCCAGGTAATGAAAGCTATTTTTTCTTTTTTCAACCTTTGAGCTCATGGGGTGGGGGCGATTTGGATGTCTGAACATACGCTGCGATGTGGATGGGAAGCCTGACTTTATTTTTAATCATCAAACAATGAGGATTTGTTGTTTAGCAGCACCAGCTTCACTCTCTTACCTCAGACGATCTCTGTTTGGAAACACAACACTTCATCAAATGATGAAGTTAAATTTAAAGTAAGATAAGGCAAGTGTTGCCATGCCTTGAAATGGTCAAGGTAAAGGCCTGTAATCCTCTTTCTGGTATTGCCTTTCATGTCCGCAAAGGTATACAAAAAATTTGGGAATTTTAAATAAATTCAAAAGATTATTATACAAATTTTGAAACGTTTTCTACTTTGGTTGGGTCACACACAGCCATTGGATGGCGCTAATCCACATTCTAGCTCAACAGGAGAAGATGAGAACCTAGTGTCAAAAGGGAAATGGAGTTTGGTGTGATTACTAAGTAAGTAAGTAAACGGCTGGACAAATATCCATAGTTTATTCCTTTATTCAGTTACAAAAGCATGATGACTTTGTTCCAGGACACTTTGGTTAGAAAAAATGGTTATGTCTCAAAAATCTGACCCATGATAGTTCTATTCTCTTATACATATATATTAAACTATTTACCAAGTTATTCACCATTGTTTTAAATTAGCTCAGTGACAACTTTTCCAATTAAAAAACAAACAAACAAAGAATTGATTCATGTCTGGTGAACAAACTGAAGATTCCAGTAGTAAAATACTGTAAAAATAACTAAAACAAACACAAAAATAAATATTCACATTTTTACACTTAAAATACCATCAGGAAGTGCCTTTTTTGAAAAGAGTAAAACAAAACTAACCAGAAAACATCATTAGCATCTACAGATTATTCAACAGCAGTGTGCATGTGATGTTTTATAACTCTTCAAAGTGCCACTTTGCTAGTCTCCCAATTCCTTTATAGTAAAAACACATTTGTTTGATCATTTGTTTAATCTTTTTAAGAAATCTTTTTATGCTTTATAAAAAAATTTTGTTCCAGATAAAGCCTCTTCTGAAGAGGGCTGTGCTGTTCACTATTAACAACTTAAAAAACGAAAAGAAGACATACAAAGGAGGAAAGAAAACGGTACTTGCACTGCTGTAAACTAATTCTGGCACACTGACGTTTGACTTCAAAGAGAACAAACATTTACTGGTAAAGAGAAAAATCCTTTTTATATACAGAACACTAACAGACATGTATGATTTGGGTAAACTCTGACTATCCAGTTATCTAGCCCAGAATATGTCATACATTTGATTTTGGTACCACGTTATTTCATTTTAAGCAGAAACTGTGGAAATGAAACACACTCTCTCTCACACATCCAAGGTGTGCTGCCTTCATACAGGCGCCTGGCCTTTGAAATGAGAGGTCAATTCGAGTGTGCGGTTCATAAACTAAGGTTCACCTGGGGTACCCAGCAGCAGAAAAACTCCTCTTTCAAGCAACCTTTCAGTATCCTAAGAGGAATGCAAATCACCCTTTTTACTCTTTAAACTCATATAATGTCTGAGTGACAATCACACAATCCAGGATATTTGTTGCTCTGAATTACTTTCATTTTATAAATCTATTTTTTCCCCATATTTGCTTCATCGTAATGAACTTCCTCATATTTTTGTTGTCAGATGAATTAAGTTAAAGTGCTAAGATTATGTAGGTTGAAAAATATATCTTCACAAATTAAAAGCTGTAAAAACAGAATAAAGATGTTGATACAGAAGTAAAGTACATATTATTCTCCTAGCTTTTGTGTATGATGCATTGTGAAGAAAAAAAAATACTGGTATTCTATTTTGTGGCAATGGTATACTCCAAGCTGCTAAAGGATGTGGAGGTGAGGAACAATATTTTTAGACTACAAGCAGCAGCCCTGTTTATCAGTCGACTGCAGGCTGGCCCAACAAGAAATAGGGAGCTAACTAACCAGCTTATATCCTCTTGTGGCATTTGTATTACTCTATAAAGAACACAACTTCAATAATTAATATGTAAGCAGGAGTAGAAATTACTGCCGTTTTATATATATATATATATATTAGATTGACAGACTGACTCATGTCGAATTCATGACAATATTAAATAAAACAATCTAATTTAATTGTGTTTTTGGGACAAGCTTGTACACTTTATCTGGGATGATTCCGATTCAGAATGATCTAGATTCAGATCATTCAGATTGTAAATTCGAAAAATTTAGATTGCAAAAAAAAAAAAGAAAAAAAAAATGAATTTCAAAAAAATATTACCTTGGACTTAAAAAAACCCAAACAATAGACCCAAAACTGTAACCAAATAAGAAATTTCAAAAATTAAAATCAGAATTACAAATATAAATGTATATAAAACTTCCAACTTAATCTGTATTCATGTAATACTTTTGTTGGTTATTCATTAATACTACTGTTTTGTATTTTCAGATCATTTGACATTTTTTACGTTTCTCTTCCTCTTTGCCTACCTAGGACACGACTGGCAGAAGTTCAGTCGACGTAATTTCCGCTCAAGAGAGAGCTTCTTCTGTTGAGTAACATGATCTAGCCTCTGCTGATAAAGCTAAACAAACGCTGGGATAGCAGACAATAGATGTATCTGGAGTAGGTTTAGCTTTTTGAAAATGGGTTGTTTATGCAGTTACAAGTCAGAGGTTAGGTTGATATCATATTCAGTGGAAATGAAGCGAGCCCAATAGTCGCTTCTAAAATGAAAACATAACTTGTAACAAATCAACAAGACCAAACACAGAAGCTCTCCTTGGGTGGAAATTATGTCACTCAAAATTCTGTCAATCATGTCCTAGATATCCAATTGCCTCTGAGCCAGCCCCAAAGTAAATTTTAGTTATACTCTGAAATAAAAAAAAGATTGAATTGAGGGCTGAAAGCAAAGGGAAAGAGAAACATAAAAACTGTCAAACGATCTAAAAATACAAGACAACAGTTTTAACAAATTAAAAAAAGGGAAATTATTACATGAATGTAGCGTTGTTGCAAGTTTCATAGAAATCTAATATATTTTTTATTTTTGGAATCCCTTTAATTGATTACAGGTTTAGGTTTATTTTTTTTTATTTTTTTATTCAAGTTTACAGTTTAGCTTTACATTTACATAGCTATAAACAATATTCATGAAAAATAACAAAAACACATGAAATATATAATTCTCTGTGAAAATACAATGAATTAAAACTACTGACCTGAATATGTAAAGCACAGTTTTTGATGATATTTTAGGATTAAAGGGTGGAAAGCCGGAGCCTATGATATGTTTTGACCATTTGACATTGCATGTATATATTAACCAACAAGACTATCCCAGGATGCCTTTCTTAACATGGATCCACGTTTCATTTCTTCACAACAAACTAAAACTTTACCTCCCAGTCAAACAATCAGTCAGTCATTCCATGACAAGGCTAGCCTTCCTTTTATAGGCCACGCACTATCTGCAGGGGATATGCAAGTCTAAATAAACCGTGCATGCAGCCAATTTCATTAAAACTGCATCAGGAACGGCCACAATAATATGAGGAAGATGTTCTCTATGTCAGCTTTATAGAGGATATGCTATGAATTTCACAACAATAGAATACAGTGTAAGGTCCCTAAGTCCTATACTCAGCCAAAGACTCATTTTTAGTTCAGGATGGACATTTCTGAATTTCACCACCAACTGCCCAAACACTGACCCAGAAGCAACAGGTGTAGAGTTTATCTGTGTACATTTGTGGGAAGGGTCATGTGGCAGCAAGACAAGGCATGACGAGTGAAACGAGGCGTAGCAGCAATGCATGTTCGTTGTAGCCAGGTTAACCGCTGAGTCCCTCCACAGTAATCTCCACTGGACCAAAACTCAGACCCTTTCTATCAAGGCTCTACACTAATACAACAGTGTAAACAATATACTTCTCATAAAAACGGCTAAACAAAGCAATATCCATTCTTCAAAAAAAAAAGGAGTATTTGTGAAAAGGGGAAATGAACAGGAAGGGTAAATGCCCCAAAAACAAAATCAAATCAGTCACAATTGTTCATCCTCCTGTGTCAGACACGTAAAAAAAAAACACGTCCCGCCGGCCGGTCGGAAAGCATCTAGTCAGCAGTGGAGGGGAGAGTATTGCACACGCAGATGAAGGTAAACAGCTCCATCAAAATGGCACAGCGCAGTCGTCACACTGAAGAGTAAGTTTGTTTTTTGTTCCACACAGATGAACACCGTAAAAAATGTCAAAATCATGCCCCATTGACGGCTTTATTATTGCAGCACGTTTCCCTTATTTTTTTTTCTGTATCTTTTTTAAAACATCTATTTATTAAAAAATGTTGAGTCTCTGTTCATAGTTTATTTAAACATATTTATTTGTTTTGAGAGTGCATTTTGGCAGTAAGTTCGAGTCTTTGTATCATGTTGTTTTTTGTGTGTTTTTTGTTGTTGTTTTTTTTAAAGTCAAGGGCGTTGACAGCCAGGAGAGTAGATTGGTCAAAACCAGACAATCTTTAGTGCTCCCGTTCTGCCCCACCCTGACAGTAAGTCGATCCCAGAAGGACAAGATGGTGATCACATGCCGGAGGCACCCAGTCCCATGCTGGCGGTGTGGCTCATACAGGGTAGCGTCTGAACGGTCTTGGGGAAGTCATGGGTGAGGATTCGTCCGTTCTCTCCTCCGCTCCCGTTACCACTCATCCTGGTCAAGGTGGAGCAGCGCATGGCGTCGTTGATGGACTGCTGCCGAAAACAAATATGTTAAATGTCACATTCTGGCAGAATTTCAGACCTTAAATACTTGTGTCATATCTTGACATGGGCCGGTTCAGGTTATCAAGGTATACAGGTTTTGAAAAGTGATTTCGAAAGACGTTTTCAAAAATGCAAAGACTTTCTATAAAATCCTTCAAATACCTTAAAGTCATTTAAAGCCATCAAATGTCAGAGAAAGTGAGGTTTCTCCAGCTGATTATAACGTAATCGATTGCTTTCCCTTTCCCACTCGCTGCTGCCCACTGCTGCTCAGCTGGCTGGGTGAAGCTCCTCATCTTGGCTTGTTTAAGAAAGACATATTCAGCAATTGGTGTGGTACTTTTCCCTGTTATGAAGATACCACTGCAAGCTATAAACAGCCTGTTTGGAAAGCCAACAACTGTGCTGGTCATTTCTCACATTTTCATTTGCATGTACCTTTGTTGCTTTGAAAAAAAAAGGAGCTGTCTGGAATGGGACAAACTACCCAGTATACCGTAAAGAAATGTAACGTCAATAAATATCATCTGCCTACAAGAGAACCGCTCCTACGCCAGGGCATTGTGGTTCACTGGGAGGAGATATGCTAGTCCCAAGGCAAACTAGAGTTTGCCTTGTTGTATGGTCCACATTGTTTGGGCAGGTATGAAAGCTCATCTGAACTCTTTTTGTCTGCAAAGGCTGTTCTTGTTTCATGTACCCAGTGCACTACAAAGGGAATCAAAGAAAGGTACTGATGTGTGCATGATTTATGGAAATGTGTGTAATCTGAAAACATTTAAATCAGTAACCAGAGCAGCATGTGTTAGTCTCCCCCTCTGTGCTTGTTCTGCCCATCTGCATTCTTTTCATCTATGGCACACTTTAGATATCCAGAATGTCGAAGAATTCAGCTATCTGAACCATTCTTATAGGGACAGTAAAATAACATTTCAACTCACAGGTATTTTTTTTGCATCTGCACCAATCCACCGATTCTACCTGTCTATAACATAATCACATGAAAAGCTCTTATTTTGGATATCTATAAATACAAATGGGTATAAGAAATAGGCTCACTTTTTGATAAAATTGTAAATAGCTCGTCATACAAGCTTGCTTCACTTATTGCTTCAGATTTTATTCCTACATGAAGTTTTTCTATTTGGTTCACTTTCAGAGGTGCTTTGTGAAAATACGGAAACAAATTAAGGCAGGGAAGTCTTTAAACACTTCCTACTTAATTGAACCAAGTATCTTGGACTCTTCTGGTGTTAAAGCACTGTGATAGTTGTTTTGGCTGGATAAGGGGTCCTAACTTAATAAGAGCTGTCAAACTGATGATCAGAACAATAATTATAAATGAACTGCCATACTAATTATCTCCAAATCTAATTGCAAAGAAAAAGAAATGTAAGTCAACTTCTTTTACACTTTCGTTTTATCCTTTAGTGGTTGCCACAGAGAATCATATCTCTCCATTTATTCCTATCCATTGCATCCTCTACCCTGATTCTAACTAACTTCATGTCCACATCAATAAATCTCGTTTTTGGTCTTCCTCTCAGCTTCCTGCCCTGTGGCTCCAACCTCAGCATCCTTCTACTGATATAATCATCAAAACATCTAACATGAGTCTTTCCTCTAATGTACTCATTTCTGATCCTATCTATCCTTGTCATTCCAAAAGAGAACCCCTGCATTTTGAGCTCCGCAGCCTCCAGTTCAGCCTCCTGTCTTTTCCTCATTGGCTCTTTCACTAAAATAATTGATCAATAAAACCATACAACACTGCTGCTCTTACTACTGTCGACTCTCATTTTATTCTTACTGATAATCTTTTATTACCCATCACACCTAACATTTTTCCACGCCTATGTCAACCTGCTTGCACATGCTTCTTCTTTTCCACACTCCCTCCTATGTTCTCGACTGTTGACCATAGTACTTAAAGTATTTTACCTTCTTTACCTATACTCCCTGTAATGTCACAGTTCCACTTCGTCCTTTAACTTTTACACACATGTATTCAGTTTTGCTGGAACTAATCTTTAGTCCTCTCTTTTCCAGTGCATATCTTCATCTTTCTAGCTTTTTCTCAAACTGAACGCTGTTCTCACTGTGTCAAAATGTTATCTGGAAACACTATAGTCCATGGAGACTCCTGTGTTACACAAAGGGACCTAGAGCTGATCCTTGATTCAGTCCACCTAAACCAAAATCTTCTCTGTCACTCCTACAGCACACCTCACTGCTGTTTTACAGCTCTCACACATCCTGAACAGCTGTAACATACTTCTCTGACACTTCAGATACAAATACCATAGCTCCTCTCTCGGTATCCTGTCATATCTTTCTCTAAATCTACAAAGACGCAGTGCAGCTCTTTGGTCTTCTCCGTACTTCTCCATCACATCCTTAAAGCAAAAAATGGCACCTGTAGTACTCTTTATTTGAATGGGACCATGTTATTGATCACAAATGCACACTTTTAAAACTAAGCTAGCTTCTACTGCTCTTTCCCACAGCTTCATTGTGTAATGTATTAGCTCCACAACGCTCTTCTATTTTGAGTTTCCATCTCATGGTCCTCTGCTCTGGCTGTGTTTTTTCCTCTTTCTTATCATAACTTTTATCCTGCATACCACAATCATATGCTATCTAGCTAAATTCCAACCAACCACGACTCCAATGTCATAAGATGTAGTCCACCTGTGTGATTCTACCTCCACCCTCGTGAGACTCGTCTCAAAAAATGCATTTACAGTCATTCCAATTTGTGGATTCTACTACCACCTGTCCCTCTTCATTCCTATCCCAAATACAACATTTGTCCATTCAAATTTTCATCACCTCTCTTCCCTTCACCAGCATGTTCCAGGAAGTCTGCACAAATCACCACCCTCTCGACTCTTGAGGGTGGTGATACTCTGCATCACATCATCTAGCTCACACCAGAATGTATTCTCTTTCTTTTAGCTCCTGTGGGGCATAGTCACAAACAACATTTGTCATCATACCTTAAATTTAAAGCTTCAGACTTTGTCTATCTGACAGTCTTTTCACTTCCAGAATGTTCATAGCCAACTCCTCCTTCAGGATAACTTCTAGAGCAACATAATATCTCCTCCTAAGCTTCTATCCTTACTATATTTCCACTTCCACTTTCTCATAGTACATTAACCTTCCTTCTCTCCATTGTGTCCACCATCTCTCTAGGTTTGCATTTAGCAAATTCCCAAATCTCGGATGCGCATTCTTGCCTTTCCTCTTCTCTTTTTCCCTACAAACACTCCTTTCTCTTCTTCTTGATCAATCATGAAGTTTATGGATATGGCATTTTTTGATTCTGAGCAGAATTTGGAAATGGAATAACTTCATAAAACGTTTAGGAACGATTGTTACTTTTATGTTTCAAATAACAGCAATTACACAACCTTAAACATTTTAGTTTAAGATTCTTATGGAGAAGCAGTTATGCAGTGACACCGTGATATTTCTACTGATACCAGCCCATGCCTAATTATCTCTTAATTAAACACAGAAAGCTACAGCAGTTGTTTAAGCTTGCAACACATACATTATAAGGAACATTAACGTGAAAATGCAATGCAAGTTGTTTGGCCTTTACTACATCCATATATACAATTGAGAGTAACTTTATGTTAAAATCTTAATGTGGTGCTTGCTTGTCAAAGTAGATAGATCTAATGCTACTTTTGTCTCTGTTTACTAGGATCTAAGGAATATTGGTGGCTTATTATTCTCAGTGCAGGTTGTCGTGCCTCAGACATCCTAATTTGTAAAAGGAGGAGCAGAGCAAAGTGTGGGCTATAAGAGGGTTGCTGAGGCTTCGCTCATTGCTTTAATAGCTTCATTCTCCAATCTAGCGTAATAAAAGCCACAAGGCTTGAAAGCTGAACCTAATGATGTGAGAGGATCATGTGTGTCTGCGTGTGTTTGTGTACTCGCAGACATGTGCCTCTTTGTCGTCGTTCCCTATTCTGTAAATGATTAAATTGGGCAAAGCAAGTGTGATCGTGTGCAACCTGTAAGTGCTGCACGGGGATAGGAGAGTCACACCAGACTCTAATTGGAACAGTGTTGTTGTTCCCTTCAAGGCAAACGACCATACAAGCGCCGCTGGACTAATAGGCTTCTCGCCACCCTAATCAGCATACGGATCAGTTGCCTCTTGGTGGCCAGATTAAAATATAAGAGAATTAGCTAGAAGATCCTCCTGGTCTTGGCCCCCCATATGAGTATGCCCTAAGGGAATTCAATACTGGATAAATAGATCAAACATTTGTTTCATGTAAATTGATACATGAACCAGGAGTGTCTTAAAGCTAAACATTTCACATCTTCCAGAGAAGGAAAAAAAGCGACAAGCCGTCATTTTCCCATTTCTGGACATTCAACAGTTTCAGTTTAATCTGTTTTAGGCTAAAGCAGTGATGGAAGACATGCGAGTCGCACCAGGACCACCTCATGGTATACATATAAACAATGTTCACCACAATGGGCCCTGCGATTGCGAGACAGTCAGCAAAAAGAAGAAGGAGGAGGAGTGAGGGAGAGAATTGCTCAGAGCGACAGAAGTAGATAGATGTACCACTGTGATTTAAATTGCCTTTATACCAGTGCTGGAAGGGAAATTGCTGAAAATTGTGCCAAAAATTATGATGATAGTTTGGTGATGGGATTTAACAAGAGCCCTGCAAAAAAAGTTTTCATGATGAAAAAAAAATAGTTTTTTTGAATACCACAATGCAAGAAGAAAAAGTATCAGAAAATTACCTTAAGCAATTTAATATATCAGTGTTGTGCAGTTTAACGCAAATAATTTATGTGTCACCCTAAATAATTTTTTATCACAAAAAATGTCCCCCTACTTTCCAAAATGAATGGAGATAAACTCTGATGTGATGCTTTTGCACATAATAAAATACCTGACAAATGTTCATGATGCACAGTTTGATGGTGTTAGGTTTTATGGAGATAGTATACGATTCAGTCCGTCAACAAAAAGTTACATTAGCATGTTTATGGTTATAATCTTTTACAGGAGAAATGGTGTCTGAGTAAATATTATTTATTCAACTATGCTTAGGGTACTTTGGAAAAAAATTTGAAAGCTTACTTTTAAAATGAATAATTATTATTGCAGTAAATATAATAAAATAAATATACTGTAAATGTATTTATATTCATCATAAAGTAAACTTGACAGGAAAATATAGTAAATGTCTTTGTAATATTTTAAGATGTACACCTTTTGTATTTTTTTAATAATGTATTAATGTAAATCTTTAAGAAGTGTATGTGTTTAATAGTTGAAATAAATAAATTGGCGAGGACATCAGTCCAAAAGAGTTGTGTGACTTTTATCAGTAACACTACGAAACTAATGAGTAATCCATGATTTCTTTGTGATTTACTCCCAATCAGCCTGACATAATTTTTTGGTCATCATGAAGAGTTATTCAGGTATATTTATTCAAACATTAAAAGCTTTTTTGAGTGAGGTTGCCTTTGCTGATACCGACACCCAACATGGCTCGGTAGGACAATGTAGATTTTGGGGGTTAAGTGCCTTGCCCAGGGGCACATCGACATGTGACTGGAGGAAGCTGGAATAGAACCTACAACCCTCCGATTGCAAGCCAACTACTCTACCACTGGGCCACAGTCGCCCTAGAATACTCCTAGAAATTTTTTTTAATCAATTTGGAGTGCTGTTTATCAAAGCTACTTTAAAAGATTATAATATAGGTAAGAACATTTGATTTAAGGAATAAGGAAACATGTTTTATACATAATGTTTTACATAAGTTCTTTGCGTAACTAGGACTTTCATTAAGTGCTCTGAATTACTTATTTATACTTATTTATCTTATTTATTTATACTATACTTATAATTATTTAGTATCTTATCAAGTTCTAGGGATGTTAAATCTCTGTTTATCCCCACCAAAATGAGCAGGTGTGTAAAAACATGAATTTTAAATGAGATGGAATAACCCACCATGAAATTCCAATAAAAATTTTATTTAGGATTCTGAAGAAAACAGGTATAAAGGCAATTTTGAAATCAAGTGATCAAAAAGCACTGGGGAAGGTCAAAGACTGAGCAAGGCAGCAGCAGAGATAGAGAGAAGTACAGGAGAGCGTTGGCACTGCGGTGGAAGCCGTGAGTGGCCCTACAGTGGTCACGGTTAGATGGGCAGGACGGGGTGGAGCCAGAGGCATTATCATCATCATCATCATCATGGTTTGATCACAGCATTTCCTACCCCATGGCTGTGCTCTGCCCTTATATCTTAACAGTGTTGTTGGCGTACAGGCCGTAGCTCTGCAGCTCTGTGTAGGGGGCGCTAGCACCACTTTCTAAGGCTGAGCAGTGAAAGGCCTGAGCGGCTGTGGCTGCAGCAGCTCGCGCGGTCGACACCTTCATTCTGCGCGACTCGGTCCGGGACTTGTAGCAGAACTCCACCAGTGCAACCAGCATGGCGAGGCCCAGGCCTCCGATCAGAATGTAGAAGACTCCTGCCACGTTGCTGAGGCTCAGAGCACTTGTCTTGTCCTGGAGAAAGAGGGAGCAGGAAGCAGGGCCAGAGCCAAGAATTGAGGAAAGAAAGTGGTAAAAGAAGCAGTATATGGCATAACATTACACTTATTCTACTATACACATACAAATTCATAAAGGAACAAACTCAAATAGTATAAATGTTTACAGTGCCCTGCAAATATATACCTATCCCTTAATTTTTTTCACCATTTCGTGAAGTTACACCCACAAGTTGTATTTTATTTCATTTGGATTTTACATAGGTGATGGACCAAGACAAATTTCTAAAGAATTCTAAAGTAGAACTAAAATGGCATGTTTTTTTTATTTGCTTTTTTGTACCAGCAAAATCTAAAAGTGTGATGTTTATTCATATCAGCCCCCACTTAATACTACTTTGTAGTAACCACCATCACTGCAGTTACTGTAAATCTACTAGTAAGTCTACCAATAATGATATCTTAAATTAAGTTTTCTGAATTTTTGCCACTCATAGAGTATTGCATGTTGGCCAAAAAAAATAGTTTTTGTCTTTTACAATCTTCTAGATGCCTTTGGAAAACTGTAACATATTTGTTAGTGGAAGACCTAAGGTTTCCCTATTGACATATTCTCCGCAGCTCCTGCAGAGTTACTATAAGTCTCTTGGCTGTTTCTCTGATTATTGCTCTGCTTGACCGGCTCAGTTCCATTACAATAAATGTGATTCCAGTCAGCTGGTGTGTGTTTCTTTTATTTTTCATGAGGAATCTTCTTTCTGTTCTTCTAAGGCCTTCACAAAACAACACACACATGGACTCTATTTACTCATTAGGTGAATTCTGAAAACAGCTGGGTTTTATTTAGGGGTATCAGAATAAAAGACTGGGCTTACAGATGAAACTTTAAAATGTTTTGGGGTAAGTAATTATGAAATCTATTCATAATTTAGAATCATGCACTGCTTTGTGTTGGCCTATCACACACAATAAGTTAAAAACTTGTTGACATTTGTAGTTGTAATATGGCATAATTTTAAAATACTCAGGGGTTGTGAATACTTTTGCAAGGTACTGTAGCCAAAAAACATCATCAGACAAACAAACACACACACACGCGCGCACACACGATACAGATAAACTGGACTGAATAGGGAGGCACAGAGATGCAAGTATAGGAGGCTCAGACCCTTATAAACAAGCAATATAAATAAAGACAAGGTAGGGGCCTGTCTCACAATGTAGGTGTTAACTGCAGTCCTCTTTTTGGAGCTGTTTTTGGATCTTATATGAAAAGCTACCATTGAACTTGGTGACTAACGGTGCAGATGGATTTCTCTCCAGGCTTGCAGCTAAAAATTCATCATTAGGCATTATCATAAAACAGTAGGCAGCAGAAAATCTTAGGGATGCAGGGGAATCCTCCCTTGGTGTTTGGCACATTCCACCATCTGCAGCAGTAAAACCTTGCTGTAAGTTATTTGTGATCCAGCTAGTTTTCTCACAAAGCAGCAAATCCAGCAGGTAGATGCAAAAGCCATGACTAAAATCTACTGCTGCATGCTAATTGCAATGAGGGGCTTTCAGCGTCTGTTGACATCTATACTGGCTAATGCATTCCATCACCGCAGGAACAAAGAGCATAACTGGAGCAGATAACACCCCAGTAATAAATATGACGCATCCGGTTTGAGCTCTACTTTTGAGCAGATTTTAATAAAAAAAAAGAAAAAAAAAAGGGAAGGATATCATAAGTCACCTAGCAGGGATTTATTCAAGTTTAATTCCGTTCTTTTTGTCAGGATAATTAGCCTAGTAATGATGCATGATGCAGAATCCAAATAACATTTATAGCATTTTATATTCTAGCTGAGCTGCTAACTATCTACACCTTTATAAGATCAAAATCTTTCCTGATGTTAAGCTGTATGTATTGCACCTGTAAGACTTTGCACTTTTGTGTTTCTTATTCCAGGATAATTGCATTTTATTTTGCTCAGTATGTCACATCATGCTATTGAGAGTGGCTGAATATTTATTCTCCAGATTTCTTGATTCAGCACTTTTTACAGCTATGCCATCCTATATAATACAATAATGCACATAACCTATTACTTTTAAAAGAACATTTATTTCATAAGGAAATTATCGCACATTAAAATATATAGCCTATGTATCTTTAGCTATGTCATTGGTTCCACACAAAACATTTAGCATCCTTAACAATTCCTATATATGTTAATGTTGAATAGTTTCAAAGAACTATTAATTAGTAATGCCGACTCCTTCTACAGTAATACTGTGAATGCGTCTTCATTCTTTTACATTCCCTTTAATTTTCAAAACCTTTCCTAAATAGCAAAGACAACAAACCATGCAAGACATGTTTTGGAATCTTTAGAGGGCATGAAATGTTGACAAGAAATGAGCCACTGGCCAGAGCTCGTCCATATTAAAAGTCAGAGAAATAATGAAAAAGTTTACCAGAACTGAAAAACAAGGCTGGATAGGGACCAAAGTTTACTATGCCATCTCATAAAGAAAAAAAGGATGGTAAGGAAAGTAAAAAAAAAAAACCATAAAAACTAAAAAAATTGCTGGAACTACAGCACCTTAGAATCATCAAGTCTCCATTAAAACTCTGTATTTTAAAGCTTTCGCACACATCTTTAGTGAGAGTGCCAATAATAGCGGCCACAATGTGAGACAGGCCTCGGTTACTAAATAAAGACACTGAGTCTAGCTGTTTCTTTTTATTACTAAAAAATAAACATTTTAAAACATCTGCTTTATATGTACTTGTACACATGACCACATTACAGCAATCGATCAATCGTTTAGGAAGGGAGAAAATATATTGTGTACTACTACTTAACCTTTCAAATGCACATTACAGTTATTTTAAACTGTAAACTGTTTTAAAATCTAAATTGTTTAGTTGAACTTTTCGTTTTTTTGACCACTCATAACCTCACCTAAATATGCATATATTTAAGGCTAGGATCATGCATCCAATTGCATAAATTCCTTTAAATGGTACATTTTGCTATGATGAAGTAAAACTTCAACAAAATGCCAGCTTTATGTCTAAATAGCTTGGGAATTTTCTAGTTTTCCCTTTTTTGCAAAAGGGCAAATATTTTGCTCTTCACCCCATCTAGGCACATTTATTTTGATCACGTAGCTGAAAATTAAAAGCTTCGAACTACGCCACTTTAGAGGACAAATACTGAGAAACAGAATTGAGTGTAAAAGCTTTACAATTAAGAGAAGGAACAATTAAAAGCAACTAAAGAATAAAAGCCGCTAATAAATAGCTTCTGCTTGTGTTGGAGTAAATACAAATTTCTCTTAACTAGATGGAAACTACGCATAAAAATGCAGCGTAGCTAAAAGCTTAGGCTATGTGGGGTAGAATTTTAAAAGACTTATTTAGAAAACTTATTCCACTGCTTCCAACAATAAAGGGAAATATAATGCTTGTTGCATGTCTTAAAGGAGAAGATTCCTTAAACAATACTCATCAAAGTCAAGAAAGTTAGCTTTCCAGCAATTTAATACAAACCTATGATGTTAACAGCCACAGGTTTTTTTTTATTTTATTTAGTTATTTACCTTAGTCTGGCTTCTATATATTATTATCCAATAATTTATGAAAGAAATAAGATAAAAAGGTAAACTGTTTTTGCTAAATTATGTACAAAGAAACATGTATAATAATCCATTTTTAGGAGGGGATTCCTTCAGACATATTAGCAAATGATGAAAACATGTCTGCCGTTTAGGTTGTAAATTGTAGACTTTCACCCTACAATCTCCTGCTATTGCTCAGTATACAGGTACTATCAGTCATGCTGAGGTGTTAGATGTCTTTATAGATTTTTCTGTCACACATATATTCAACTTTAAATCTGCTGCTTTTAATATTTCTGAACCTATAACTTCAACTTGCTCCGCGTAGTAGTTTGGCTGATCAGCTGAAAATGAAAATAAATCCAAACTAAATCAGCTACATTAGAATGTTTTAAGTATGATGAGATATGTCTTTAAGTTGAAAAGTTATTTAACTATTGCTTGTTGATCTGCTGATCTCAACTATTTAAAAAGAATTGCATATCAACCTAGAAATACAGCTAAGATCATCAAAGTATATGCTGTAAAACTAGGTTAATACATTTTTATAAGGAATCAGAAAGCTCACTTACATTTTGCTACCATTAATGTTATGGCTTTTTTTTCTTTGTTTGTTTGTTTTTTTGTTTTAATTATTACTATACAATCCAGCAGCTGTAATTGAAATATTCAACAGGCAAAGACAAAAAAAGGGTTTTTTTGCACAAAAAAAGTTAAATAGATGCCTGATGCTTAATTTAGCCTTCATAACAGATCACCAACTGGACATGTGTCTATATTGTAATATGGAGTTGTTTTATGTAAATAACTAAAATTATTTCCATAATGATATCGTGCTTGCTGATAGCCTATTTATGCAGCTGCATTTAGGGCATTATTGGATTCAGCTCACATTGTAATATCTTCCCCAGAGACTGCACCCTTCTTACCACACAGTTTAGCACCCCTGGACTAAGCTGTCAATCAGCATAAAGCAGCAGATTTCTACAGGATCAGAGGTCCACATGGAAGAACACATGGAAGGAAATCTGAATTTAAAAGCCACAGCCCTACTGTCAGGGAGAGTCTTGAGTCAGTAGATAATACAAATTGCTAAACTTGCAAGTTGACTCAAGCGGTGTTGCGGTTTGCACACTTAAGGGTGAGATAATTAGAGTAGGATTATTTTAAAGGCCACAGTACATAGATTATAACTCAATAAACTCAGTAAGTGGCTAAGGGATTGATGTTTTAATCTGTCTACTTTGGGTGCTTCTTTGTTTCTTTTCTATAAAAGACATCCTAACCCCAGATTATTCTAACACTATCGGCTTGAATGCATACAGATTCAGAGGGTTGGGCGTGCTGTTTTCTGCAGGTTTACTTTATGTGCATTAAATGTGTTATTTAGATAAATTTCACATTTCTAAATGATCCAAACTCAAATTTCCAGTGTTTGCTTGTGAAAAAATTTGAAAATGTTATCAGGGAGAATACAAACTATCATTTATCTCTACGTTTAAGTGAGTCAAAGTGGCACTGCTAGACTTTAAAATGATACCTTGTCACATACTTGTATACGTTTGCTATTAAAGCGTATCTACCAAATGACATTTCCTGTTAGGATATAACCAAAAAACACAACACACATTTCACAAGGTAATAATTTTGAGAGCCACAGGTGGGAGGTGTCTAAGGGGATACCTAATAATTTATCTGATTACTGTTACAATAAAATGACTCCTTTAATAAAATTTGCATAAATGTAACAGTAAATTGACAACACAATAATAATTACTGGCAATGCTGTACAATATGTACATATATGAATGTATTATATATATAAAATGTCTGATACTAGTTGTAAATCAACATTTCTTAAAATATCTCAAAACCCTATGAGAATACTTTTTTTTACATCTTTACCAGTAGTGCCAATAAGTATGGAAGGTGTTGTATACATCCTTAATTTATAGTACCTTGGTGCTTTTTTTTTCTCTCTCCCAGAATCAGGTTTGTGATACAGCTGTAGTACTTGGAGTAGCCACTCAAGTGATGACCTTTTTAAAACAGTATTGAAAAAGCAAGTCACATTTGACTGTCTTAAATGTGAATTCTGAAAGCATTAAAGTGAGGGAAAAGTGTTTTACGCCAATTTCTCTCAGCAGTGGAAACATTTAAGTGATTTTGATTTGTACTGTTTAAAATGGTTCCCGCCGATTAAAGCTTACATCAAAGCTGATTTGCTGCACTTTTGATGACTAATGAATTGATTTTGCATAATTATTTGACTATATTTTGCAGCATATAAATCTTAAAATGAAACAATGGATGAAATGAGGAGCACTTTATGAAATTATAATTTAAGATTAAAGTGTAAAATTCAAAGAAAAAAAAAAAAGAGAGAAGTAATCTGCTACTGCTGTCCTATATTTGGACCAGTGTGGTAGTACTACCAGAGCCACATAGGGGTATTATTGTGTGTGGGAGAGGTTGAGGGCTGGTCTTTTGAAGGGCGAAGGGCTGGTCTAGGAACAAAGTGGGGTTAATACTGGGAGGTTCTGTGAGGTGTCAGATTTGCGTTGGAGACTAACCTTTCTTGCGGCGTCGTTGCTGCCACACTCGCCTTTATCGTACCACCATTTGTTTTTCAGTTTGTCTAAGACGGCTTGCTCATTGAGTTTCAACACCGCTAGGTTTACTGGGATTCTTCCAACAATAGGGAAATAACATAAATAACATATTATGCCATGTTATTTTATGTTATTAATTCAGAAACACAAAGCAACAAATACATCCACAGAACAATCAATCTTCTTGCTCTTGCTTGCTTATCAACAAAAGAAAAAAAAAGGATCACACACAAGCACATAAACATCATTATAAACATTAGAGTCAAAGTGATATGCATTAATACTCCATCTAGCTTAGCTGGCTCACTCTGTAATGCAGTAGATGTGTATTACTATATCACTTCAGGTAACCGGCACACTGCTCACCCTCAGTTATGCAACACTGTCATCTTAACTTAAATCTTTTGGTGCCTGAATATGTAAAAATTGCCAAATTTAACAAGTAACCCGAAAAGCATCTGCAGCATCAACAGATTGCAATAGCCTTAGCTGCTGTAAAAACTAATAAAGTTTCATGGTTCACATGGCACACATATTCAGCTTTGCGGATTTCAAATTTACAGCCAAACAGTTACGAGGGTTGACCCTTTTCAATTACTCTTTCCTAAATCTTATGAAGAAAAAGTGTTGCCAGAGAGGTAATGTGGCGTGGAGCTGCCGGTTACCACCCTCTCCACCCCGTTACACGCAGGGTTTATCAAACTGGCTCTGACCTTGGAGTCCCCTCCCCCGCTGCCGCACTCTCCCTTGTCGTACCACCACTTGTTTTTCAATTTGTCCAAGAGGCCCTGCTCGTTCAGTTTTAAAACTGCCAGGTTTACTGGGTTTCTTGAAAATGATATGAAACGATAATCATTAGGAGACATGTAACGAGGTTGATCGCGAGGTAGTGGTGATTATGACAACATTGACCTAGTATCAAAGGAATATCCTGGGCATAGCTACACTGATATGAAGCAGGAGTCCTAGTTTTGAATGTGCTCATTAGTTGTATACGTGCAATGTGCTGAAATGCTGGAGAGGCCAGGTTTTACCAAGCAGCAGACTCAGAGAGAGAAACAGATTGCTAAATGGAGATGCCTTGGGTGATGAAGTTACTCTGCAGATGGTAATTGCCTTTCAGATCCTCCTGCAGAATTTTAATATGGTAACAAATACTACACGTATATTGGTAGGAGGTGTAGAAAAATGTCTTCCCACAACATGTTGCAATATTAAGTTTCATTATTATTACTGAGCAATATCTGTCCTGCATGGTGCTATTCAGCTCCTGTAATCATATGAGTTTATTTTATCAAGTAATTAGAAGTTAGTTTAATGAGCCTTGAAGGTAAGAACTTAAACAGCATATATCAATGTTCAGGACTCTTCTTTTGAAGTAAAAAAAAAAGGAAAGACCAGGGTTGCCAACTTTGCCTCTTTGACAAAGCAATTGCCACAAAGACAAAGTGGTCAATAAAGGATTGCTACACACCGTGTGTGTCACATTTTTCGGTTTAGTTCTGTTTTCAAGTGACACCACAACAACAAAAAAAGACCCTTGCCTCAGACCAGTGACTTGTTCTGTTGTGGGGTCAGTTAAATAGGTGTGAAACCTTAATGGCAAGAGCTTATGTGCGGTATTAACAGAAGGGATAATATAAAATAATTTTGGACAAAAATGCACTGGCCAGCTGGCTGCCGATTTTATATCTAATTGCCACATCACATTCTCAAGCGAAAACACTGGTTTACCCTTGCAAAAATCAGCTGTCGCAGAGGTGTGATTACCCCCCTTGGCAAGTTATGGGGATAACAGCAACAGGTTGGCTTCAACCACCATCACTACCTCTGCTCTTTCACAAAACACATAAAGATGGTAACAAAGGCCTCTAATCCCACATTAGGTGAAGGGCTGATATTTCTCGTCAAAGGGGGTCTCGCTCACCACTACTCAGCTCCTGCTATTATGTAATTTTATGTGGTGTGCTAATTATAAGCAAATATTATAAGACCCAGATATGAAGGTGAGGACTTTAATCTTGACAGCCTGTTTCAATGTTTCCATATTATGTTTTGAAATTACAGAGAGAGTAGGTCTTGAGTTGTTGAAGAAGCTTTTCTTTGACAAAGTCGAAAAAGACAGTGTTGCGAGGAGACCCCACAAGTGACTGTTTTTCAAGAAATGTACACTACGGGTACATTGTGATTGGCTGTTAGTCATTTATGATGTTAAAGCTGATTATTAGCGCTAAAGGGTTATTTCTCTGCTTTATTAATGAGACTGGACTGTAAATAATCATCTATACATCACAATCTAACATAGACTGACCAAACCTAAACTGGATAATTCTACAATTATACTGAATTTCCCCTTTTTTGGGGATAAATAAAACATCTGTCTGTCTATCTGTCTATCTATCTATCTATCTATCTATCTATCTATCTATCTATCTATCTATCTATCTATCTATCCATCCATCCATCCATCCATCCATCCATCCATCCATCCATCCATCCATCCATCCATCCATCCATCCATCCATCTTACAACCATTATGGCAAACAGTTTTAAGATTAATGAATACTTTATTTTATTTGCAAAAATACATCATTACTCATTTTGGCATCAGGGCTACATTAGAATTAGATGAGCAAAAACTGCAATACATGGCCTAAGCAAACTCAAACTTTTTAGGCTAATTATACATGATTGATCACAAGTGACTTTGTGATTTGTGAAATATTTGGTTAGTCTTAACTTTCTCAAAAATGTTGCACCTTATTTTGGATTTTACAGTTTTCTCAGGATGCACCATTAATCGTACATATAAATATTCAACTAAATAACCTATGATGATTAATTCATAGCTAACAGCAAGAGCCCATGTAGCCATAGGCTTGTTTAACCGTGCAGGTTTCCCTCCAAGTACCAAATGAGCTAAAAATAAATTATACTTCCATCTGCAAATGAACTAACGAAGGCATCTCCTTATAGCTCACTCGTATGCTCTCTGGATTAAGTGTGTGAGTGTATTTCCTATAGCTGATTGGCTGTGGACAGAGATTCTCTCCATCCCCGTTAAAAAGAAAGGCAGAATCTACTGCCAGAAACGAAGTCCGTATTTTTCTCTGGCAAGGTT
Source organism: Apricaphanius iberus (assembly GCA_028564705.1). Lineage (NCBI taxonomy): Eukaryota > Metazoa > Chordata > Actinopteri > Cyprinodontiformes > Aphaniidae > Apricaphanius > Apricaphanius iberus. The sequence continues at coordinate 1,602,414 of JAPXFQ010002799.1, read as the reverse complement.
TGGTTTAAACTTCAGCCTTTCTCACCAGAAGAAATGCGGAGTCTTTATCCCCTGGCCTTGAGTTCACAACACAGCTGTAGGGAACACATTTCTCTTTTTTCCTCAGGGCAGGTAAAACCTCTTTCTGAATTCTTTCTCAGCCCAGCAAACTCAGACAAAAAGAAAGAAGTCAAAGACTGTGAACATGGATGGCTAAGCGGGTCGTTGGTTAGTTTGTTCTCTTGCTTTGAGCTGAGCAGATGTCAGAAAGGCTACAGAACATCAGAGGGATGGGGTAAACTATCATGGGGATGGGTGGATGTTGCACATTTGAGAAATACATTGAAATAATTGATCTGAGAAGGATCTTTGAAGATGTTCCTGTAAAATGAAAAATCTTCAATCAATCCTGCAATGCAACACAAGTAATATTAGTCTAAAACACTATTTCTAATTCAAAGGAGAATAAATTGAAAATAAATGGTTGGTTGCCTTTTTCTGATAACAGATAAGAATTGAAACATTGGAGTCTGATTGGTATCCACAACCTCACAGAAGTCTAACCACTTTCATTTGTTCATAGTACATTGCAGGTATGACTGAATATTTTTTTTTCTGTAATATTGGGTCATTCAATTATGTCTAATCACACATGAGAGCTCTGAACCTAAATCAAGATGGACAGATTTCAATTTGCTTTATTAGTGATGCAAATTTATTAGCTGTTATTGAATCTCAGTGTGAGACATTTGTGAATGACAATGTTAGAAAACTGACAACAACAAGCATCATTCATTTAGGAATTACCACAGAGATAGAGATATGCTGGTACATCCTCAGCGACTGAGTGCCAGATGTGGGTCTGGAACAGCTTAATTTCACCACCCACAATTTATAGCTTTAACTAATGCACCACTTACTTGATGTATAAAATGTGCTTTGCATAAATTTAAAAAAGGAACATCTGAGCAAAGCTCAAGAACCATTTCCTGTCTGTATTCTGACCTCTGACTGTCAACCAAGGTCCCATTGAATCCCCAGCAATGATTGAATAAAATCCTACTGTATGGCTCCCTTCATTAAAATGAATGAGGCCTATTAGAGATAGATTAAAAGCTTCAGATGCCACCCAGCATCTGCACTCTCTCTGTGGTTGCAGAAGCCGTATAAATGATAAGTTGGTTAGAATGTTAATGTGATGTGAAATGACAGCTGCTGCTCATCGATGGCAGGGGCAAACTCAGAAAGAATCATTTGTTAAATCATTTGTCACATTTAATGGGGAAAAAATGAAAGTCTCTAACATTCAAGGTGTGAGCTCCAGTTTAAGTTGGAAAGTAGCCATGTTGGATGAAGATTCCTTTATTTTTAATGCATGTATATAATGCTTTAGTTTACCTTAATCTCATAAAAGAATCCACCAAAGAAAGCCTTTAGGGTAATCAAATGAAGGGTCAAACAGGAATCAACATCTTCTTGTTCTACTTTGCACTTCTGCCTGTTTTTACAAGTGTGCTTAAAAAGGTTAACTCTTATTACACATACAGATGTAGAGATGGCGTGAATTAACTCTTAATGTAAGAGTGTGACAGATCCAAACTACAGCAAAAAAACATGCAAAAACAGAATTTTATGGTAGTAAAAAATATAATATCCAAGAATGAAAAACTTGTTTTGTCACTATAATGAAAAAAAGAAGGATGAACAGTACTTTTGCAAAGGTTTTCACCAACATCTAATCTTTATACATTTTACAGCTAAGAACTGTAGCTGGAGATTTTAAAGGAGATCATGAGATTTCACACTGAAATTAGGTTTGTCAGGCAAAGCCCTATGCAGTTTCAATGCACATTTTACTTTAATTTGAAAAGAAGACATTAGACCAATGAGTGACACTCCTGTCTCTTATTCAGGATTCGCTTTACACAAGGAGTGAAACATATGCAGCCCCATGTAGGACTCAGCTGTGCAAAGTAGCTCTTGATGCGCTCCCTCCTGCCTCAGTCCATTCCTTGTGAAGTTCCCCTAAATTCCGTGATGTAATTTGCCTGACAGTCTCATTGCTGCAGTTATCCCTGTTGTTGCTACACTGTTTCCAACCACTCTGTTTCCTTAATCTGAATTTGCTCTGATATATAACTCTATATATTTTGCAAGGTTGTAAAGTTTACAGTTTGATCTAATTCCTGAAGTGGAAACTATAAAGAAATAAAATAATAGTCAAGACCTTTGCCCAGTACTGTATAAATAAATCATAATGGATGAATTGCAACATAATTAAAGCAAGTTTTGTTTCATGCATAAACAAATGTAAAACATCTGTTACAGGTAGCAATGGTGACTTTCATGGACAAACACTTCAATAAAAGCTCTCAGGCTTTTATCCGGGCACGTTGCAGTGGCTGAGTTTTACCTTAGAGGGGAGCCCTTTGGCGTCGCAATTCCATAACCTTTTGAGTCCAGGTTCCCCCCCACCTTCATTGTGTCACATGGCTTCCTCTGCTCTATGTATTCGTTCATCGTGGACTCCAGGAGGTAGGCGTATTTTCCTTTGGATTTCCTAACCCTCATCACTCCCTCATCCGTTGTTTTGACAAACACAGACGGGTCGGCAGCCTTCATGTAGGACCACATCTTCTCAAACACGGCAATCTTTGACCTCTGATGGGCAAAATCATAAGAACATGAGAGCAAAGGCCACAAATCAGAGAAAGCGTTAGTTAAATTTGTTTTAATAATTTAAAGCTGTTTTCAAAGTTCTTTAAAAAAATTATGATGCTAAAAAGTTTTTCAAATTTTGTCATGTTGCAATGACAAACATACATGTATTTTGATTTGGCTTTCATTTGATGAACCAACATTAAGTAGCATGTAAATATGAAGTGGATGGATAAGGATACATGGTTTAAAAAACAACAAAAAACAACTGAAAAGTGTGTTGTTCATAGTTAGCACCCTTTACATTGATATTCCTAGAAAATATTCAATTGTATTCTAACTTCAGCCTTGGTATAAATACCCTTGTTCTGTGCAGGCCTTTCCAAGTTGTTTTACAAGATTAGAGAATAAACACCACTCTGAAAACCAAAGTACATAGTAGAGAGGCCGGGGATAATGTTAAAATCTGGAAAAAAAAAAAGAAAAAAAAAAGTGTGACACAACTACAATCCCAAAAACACATGGACTGCCCCAGTACTGACAGGCCGGGCAAGTACCGCATTGATCAGAGACGCAGCCCAGAGCCTAATGGTAACTCTGGGGGAACTTAATGGATTCACAGCTAATGTAGGAGCATCTGATATTTGAAAAAAGCCTGTTAGTTTTGAACTCCCCCAAAAAATCAGGCTTTAATGGAAGAGCAGCAAGAAGAAAGCAATTGTTGAAAGAAAACCAGAATATTTGCAGCTATGTGGGGGACAAATCAAAAATTTGCTAAATGAGATTTCAATTGAACATTTTGGCCTCAATGCAAAAATTCTATGTGTGGCAGATAATTAATACAAATAAACACCCTGAATACTATACCTATAGTGAAAAATGATAATGGAAGCATGTTGCTTTGGGAATGCTATTCTTTACTATGGACAGGGACTGCGGTCAGAAGGACATTTTAGATGGATAGAGTTGTTCGTTGAATCAGTAGCTAGATCTGAAGACTGATTTACACAAACTACTACAAACTACTATTACTTTTTGTTGGTGTGTGGAATAAAAGCCCGAATAAAATAAATTGAAGTTTGTTGTTAAAACAATATTTTCGCAAACCCCATACAACTGCTTTATATTTCTCACCCTGAAGAACTCTTTTGTGGAGCCGGCATCTAGTGTTCCATAGGCAATCTCTGTCTGCTTAGCCAGGTCCTCAGCACTCTCTATAGGAGACACCATCCTTTCTACTGTTAGAAAGGCAGCCAGGTTGGCAGTATAGGAGGAGATGATGATCAGGGTGAAGAACCACCAGACGCCACCAACAATGCGACCAGACAGAGACCTAAAAAACAGAGATACATGCTGTTGGTGGTCACAGTTAGTCACTGTAGGCACTGTGTGTGCTGTACAATGCGCAAATACATCTGAGTAACGAATAACATTGGTGTTTAACAGGTAATCATGAAGAGCAATCTTAAACCAAATGACCTACATTTCTTCACACTGTCTCTGCACTCAAACACTCCTCATCCCACCAGGCTTGTGGAGAGCTTAGCCCAATGTGCCGAGGAAAGATAACCAGTTCCACAAAGGCCCACTCACTCTCCTTCCTGCCAAATTAATCTCACTTCAAGAAAGTTGCCAATATGTTTAATGGAACCATGCACATTAATTGTTTGGGATTAATAAGCAAAGGAGAACACTTAACCGCTTCTCTAATTACACTTCTGAAAATAAATTAAAAAATAAATTGAAATTAGGTAAATCCCTGTGTTTCTGTCTCTTTACCTCGAGAAAAAAAAACAAAAAAAACAAGAAGCAAGCTTCAGCAACAACAAGAGAATTCATGCAAGCACCAGGGCCAGACAGCAGTGGTGCTTACCCAGCAAAAATGACACAACTCTGAAACAAAAAGTCCTCTTACTGTCCACCTTTGTGTCTTAAAAACAAAGAGAGTGTGAACATCAAGGCGAGATTAAGCACGACGAGACAAAACGGGAGAAGCTAAAACGGCAAGATGACGGCAAGATGATGAAAGAGCAGCGGCAGAGAAAGAGCACAGAGGCAACAGCGAGTGGCTCTGGAGCCTTTGAAAGTCATGAAGCAGTGGTGTGTATCTGCATGTGTGTGTGCGTGTGTATGTACTGCATTTCTGATTGTTTGACTTAGGATACTATTTTACTATGCTTCAAACTTTTATAAGGAGGTTGATTTTTAGGCTCCAAAAACAAACTAAAGAAGAATGCATGCTGTCACTGGTACATGCAATAGCCTGGTTTTCTGAAAGTGTTTAAAAATGAGCAGCTAAAATGTAAATATTCAGACGTTGCCTGAGGGGAAAAATAAATCACGTATTTTTGGCCAGTATTTCAAGCATCCAAATTTAAAATCCCTTCAGGGATAAATGAAAATAAATCAGCTTGTACACTAAGTTTATTTAAAATAAACTCCTAGGTTTAATAAAAATGAGAGCTATTAAAGTGGTGATTTCATATGCTCAACATTGAGCTAAACAAAAACCATAGATCTAAAAACTATTATACATGATTGAGAACTATTCTGAGAACAGAGCATAACTGGATTTTCAGGAAACAAATTGAGCTCCTTGCTTACAGCTAAACACAGTGGAGGTTAGCATGGCAGTAATATAACATATATATATATATATATATATATATATATATATATATATCAATAGCATATATTAGTGGTGATGATTAAATGATACAAAACCTGTCTAAAAATGTATTACTGCTTACTGTCATAAGTGTTACCATATTACTGTTATCAAATGATGTACTTCAGTACAATAATGGCACTTATTACTGTGACTGCATTACTAAATAGAACATAATACTGATTGTGAATGCTTACATTTAACTGAAGGCCGAAAGATGCATGTATTTCGAAGCACTCTTGCTAAAGTAGAATTCCAACGTCACCAATGGTTTTGGGAAGATGGAAGCCATCAACTAGAGTTTAATTTTAATTGTTACGGGCTACTTGACTACTTGGTTTAATGCTAATTTTGTCTCAAAGGTAAATAGTACCTTCGGCCAAATGTCCCTGTTTACTGTTGCGTTTAAGGTTGGGCGGGGATGGGAGATGTGTTGGGGGAGGGGGGTATAACTGTGATCATGTTTTTAATTCTGTGGGGGAAGGATGGGAGTGGGGTTTATGTGGGGTCCTTTTAATCTGTAAAGCACTTTGCGGTGTAATTTTGTATGAAAAGTGCAATATAAATAAAGATTGATTTGATGATTTTATTGATATTTATATTTTAGCCAAGCTTTTTCTCTAAGCTTCAAGTGGCTTGAATGCAGACAAAGGAAAGTTCTACATGGAAGCAAGAAACTATGAGATGTAATTTGTTCCTATTACAAATATACTACTGTTCTTTCCCCCTATTGCATTGTAAAAGTTGTTTAATAATTGGTAAGTTAAAAAATAATGGAATAAATAAATAACGGAATAGATAAATAAATAAACAAACAATAAGATACACATTTTTTAAAGACCTCTAATAGAGGTGTTCAACATCAAGTAACCAAGAAGACAGCAATTTCACTGTATTTAAAAAAAATAGATCAGAACGTACTAAAGAAAAGTGGCACACCATCTTTTGAAGTTATTGCAATTTACAAAAGCAATATAATCTGTGTAATTGTCCCTCACAGTTAATATGAGCTATTACAAAACCCATTAGCTCTATATTAACGTGTTAACAGCTTCCTACTCTCTTTGTAGGCATCTTGCTGTTGTGACTAAGGAGGAAAATGTGATAACTACTTAGCTGTGTGGCTGCAGGAAAACAAGGGAATATCCTTTTGTGTGTGCCGAAACGGTGCAGAAGGAGGTAGGGAAAGGCAGGAAGAGAAATGGCAGAGATGAAAAGTAAACTGGATTGCAGCACCAAAAGCAAAATTCCTCAGGTTTTGACTGCTGCTTGACTTCAGAGATGGCAGTAAACAGCTGTCTAATCCTTCCCTTTCAGTTGTCCGGTTTTCTTTTGCCCGCTTCCTACTCTGTTTTCTTTCTAACTTTCATCCTCCATCCAACATGAAGTCTCTGTTGATCCCCCCACCATCCCACCCCACCTCCTGCCCATATCCACGTCTCCCTATGCGCTCGGGGACTGACAGGAGTTTGTTTTGGTCCAAGACAACAATAGCCTAAGCATTGGCATTGGCACCCACACTGACGCAGTGTGGATGCCCACACAGACACGCATGGACATACACTCTTACAGTAGAACAGCGTGATGGTGAGTGGGACTTTATCTCTGCAAGACGACAATGAGGTCATTTACTGTGCAACTGGGTGAGGAAAAAATGGGCTGACTGAGTGCGTGTGTTTGAGTGTTGGTGTGTGTACGAGGGGGTCTCCCATAGCCTTCTTCACAAGCTGAGCAGAGTGCCTGGCAAACATGGACCCGTTTGTTTCCTTTTGAACTAGTTTCCTGAGCTTCCCCAGCATTTCTTCGTGCAATAATGCATGGCAGGCAGTCTTGAAGCAAAACACATCAATTAAGCGTTTCTAGTACAGTAAGAAAAAAGTTATTTGATTTTATATTCTTGTTGAGGCAATGAATAATCAATAATTCACTCTGCCTTTTATATATTGTATAGTCCAAAGCTTGTAAGTAAGAGGAGAAAGATAAGCAGCTCAATAAAAAGAGAGGGAAAAATAATAGTCTGTACTTTGTATGCATTATCAAAGACAAAGGGGAAAATTAACTTTATGAAATGAAGTACAATAATGTAAATCAACCTATTTTTATCAGTAAATACCACAACATTTGAAAGAGCAATCCTGCTTATTATTTTCTTCCATTATCTTATTAACACTTTCAAAATCTAGAGTGCTGTGCTAAAATATTCCTACCACTTGAACTTTTACTAATTTTTTTCAAAATATGAAAACAAAGGACTTAAGTTGAATTTTTCTTTGATAGACCAAAATGTATCATAAAGCAGGAAAAAATAATACTTTCTACAAGTACTACTAATCTATCGATCGATTTGATTATTTGTTGGATTATAAAAGTTATAAATTAAAACTGAAATAATACACAAGCATCTTTAGAGGTTACGTGATTAGTAAATGGGACCTTACTGATATCATCAGAGATCAAGCGCAACTGATCTAAAACATTCCAAATCAAAATGACGTTCCATCTACCTTGATTGGATTGAATTACAGGATATTTCTGTACATAACATTAACCTCATTGTTTTCCTCAAAAATACAAACAATACTCATTAAGCAGAAAGGTAAAAATTGAGCCCACGGCTAAAATCGGTCAGTTTTCTATGTCAGTTGGCAGTGTTCAGTCGCTGAAAGCAGCAGGTATCAGATCATGTCAGATCAGAGCTTCATCTTCTGCTATATGTTCTCCACCTACAACTAACTGGGAATCTGCTGCTGCACTAAACTCTCATTAGAATTCCCCCCGGCTGGCCTCCGTTTTCCGATATGGTAATTAACAATGACTAATGACTTGCAAGTGTAAAAAATGAGCCAGTAATGGCCACAATACACTTGGATTATGAGCTGCAAAGGTTTAAAGAAAATGGTCTCTAATTATGGTGTATGATTCTAAGGCAAATCAGAGAAAAAGAAGTAGAGATTTTTGGACTGCTTTTTTCAATTAGCAAGACATCTGTATGTTTTTTTGTGAGGGAGCATTCAGTGTTAGATATTCAAGAAAGAGGCCAAATGGAATTTAGAAAAAATAGAATCTCTACTAGCAGAAATAATGTACGGGTAATTAATCTTAAAATGTGAAAACAATATATGATACAGACTCATTACATTACAGTACAGTGAAGCACTTTGAATCACCCTGCTGTTGACAGTGTTTTGTACAAATAAAACTGCATTGCCTTGCCTTATATGTAAAGCCAGATTTTTTTAAGGCTTTATGTGTTATAATGTTGATGATTATGGTTTGCAGCTTATGAAAACCCCAAAAATTGCAATAAAATGGTGGGGGGGATTTGGAAAGATAAATAGAGACAACTTATATGGCTCTACTTTTTAATCGAGTCACAATAGTGAACACCCTGAGATAAATGCAGGACCTAATATGTGTTTACTAGTTTCATATTGCCTTTGCTTAAGCTGAAAAGTACAGGTTATTTTAAAAGACACATGTGGGGGAGATCTGTACTTGGCTTACCTATATGACATAAATTGAGTAGTATAATTGGTTCACTGATCCAAGAAGTCTTCAAAGTATGAGAGAAAGCACTTTTTTTATAAAGCAGTTGACAGAAGATTTGTTATAGATAAGGTAAATTTTTAGTGCTCAAAAATAAAAAAATAAAAAACACTTTCTCCAGGGGAAGTCATATAATGCATGTTGTTGTTTTTTTTTACATTGCTTTAACTCTTAAGTCTGCTTTGATTTCAGAGTTTCTTCCTGCTGGATTTTTTTTTAAACTTCAAGAAGATTTTGATCAATCCAAAATAACTACTCAACAGCAGATTCAGAAGCACAGTCTCTGGAAATAAGGTGCATTATGTAATCTTAAAAAAATAAAAGGGCATCAAATCTCAGATTTTATTTAAACATTCATATTTTCACATTTCCTCATGAGTTATTAACATACCTTGTTAATTATTAAAACAGAAATTGTTAGGTAAATGAGTAAGAAATAGAAGTAAGTTGGGAAAAGGCTATGGTGGACTGAACGAAGGGGTGATTTAATACAAAGCCAAATAAATAATGAAACACCTTTTTATTTAATACAAATCCGTGTCTATGTGTACCCCGTCCTTGAAGATCCTAGGTTCAAATTAAAACTGTGTTTGATAGAAGCAAAATCATCTTAATTACTGTACCTGAATGTAACACAGCACAGCTATAGGCTCCTGCTTCAGGTCTGTCTGGCAGTATAGTAAACAAGGCTAATGATCTGTCGGCTGTGTTATTTAGCATTGTGATTCAGCTAGATTTAAATTATTGTGTTTTTTTTATTTTTATCCACACCACTCTCAGCATACTGATATACATCACTGTCTGCTGTAAATTAACTTTTCCTTTACTATTCATGAGCTTGTCAATATTATGAGTGTATAAAACTTTTACTATTTTCCCTCGCCGCCACTGTAAAAACGTATGGCTCTTTAAAACATGCATATGTATATGGGTGTCCCAGCATAATTAACTGGAATGAAGCTTTTATCAAACTGATTATCATTTTAACATAATTCTCCTCCCGTAGGCTTTGTAATCACAGGCATAGGAGTGATCCTTATCCTCCACAGAGGCTGGTGCAAAGTTTCAGCCGACTCTCCAGATTAAATTGGTGTGCAACAAAGGATGCTTTTAGAGCCCGAAGAGGCACGGAAAACATTGCATGTTTTTCAGAGGGTTTGAGGCATTCACTGTGCTCTCAACTTTCCAACACTTAACTCAGTTTTCTTTTTCTTCTCTCTCTTCACATAGTTAAATAAGACTACAGGGATGAAAACATACTCTAGCCAATACCGTTGCAGGGTTGCCAGTTTCTGTACACTTTTGTTTAGTAAATCTCATGACTTTTAAGTCCTTTTGTTGCTATCGTTCACAAGCCTAACATAAAAGCTTAAAATATGGAAAAAGAGCAATTTAAAAAAGCATATCGCTTCCGCTAAAGGTCAGTATTACTATGGCACTTCGGCGAAAAGAGAATATTATGAGATTATTAAACCTCCCAACAGCAAATACACCACAACCCAGTAATTACACTCTCTCCAGAACACTATGAAAAAAAAATATCTGAATAGACTTGCTTTATTCCTTGTTTCCATCATTACAAAAGCAACTAAAAGTGAAATGGCTGCTCTGCAACATATGGCTGTTTTGACTGGTCGTGCATGTGTAGAAAATAATTTGGCTTCTGATGACTCTGTCCGTTGCCACAGAGGAGTTGTTGCAGTCTGGATTTGTATTCCTTGTCCTTGTTGCTGTAAACATTTTTGCTGAATGATATCATAGAAGCTGTATAAGCCATATGCAACCTGAGATAAGTCAGAGCTGGCAAGTTGTGAGAGCTGTGCGCCCACACACATACGCAAAGCCTCTTAGTCACTCCAGCGAGGAAAAAACAGGAGCGCAAACACATCACAACAAATACATCACCAAATATCAATACCGTCGGCACACTTAAAGTATAAACGATGAATATGTCAGCAAAATGACACTGTTTCAGACACTTGATGTGAGGGTGAGTTGGTTTATAAAAAATAAAAAAGAGAGAAGGGGAGGGGGGGGCAATCTCTTTCTCTCTTTATGGTTGTCATGGCAACCCACTTTGCACTCCAAACAGTACAGCAAGGCTGAGAGGGAATTTAGTCATCTGACTCCTTCTCTTCTCTCTCGTTCTGCTCTTTTCTCTATAAGAGCATCCACACCTACAGCAGAAGAAGAGCTACGCTATTACAGACTGAAAAACGTTCAAAATGTCTCACGAGCCAAAAAAATAAAAGGCCTGAGTGAAAAGCCAAGCACTGCACTTGCTCGAGGGTGATCTGGTATTTTTATTATGTAAGAATATAATGATCATTTTCACTGTGTTATTACCTTGAGTAAAAATGGGAATATTATTATTATTAACTGAGTTGAAGGTATTGTTTCTAAGGTTTGCAATGATGTCTGACAAGAACAAGATGTCGACTGCAGCAGCAGTCAGACTGCACAATTTTGTCAGAAAATATTCAGCTCTGTTTAGTTGTAGTTTGTCTTGGGTTGTGGCAGCTCTGCATTGACGATCAGTGCGTTTGTCAGAGATTCAAGCTCGTGGCCTGATTTTTGTCGTTCCCACCGTAAGGTTTTGCCTATGCCAGCTAATAATTGCCGTGTGGACCTGGCTTAAAAATATATTTTATTATATTTCCTCAAATACTTGAATATGAAACAAAAATGAAGACTACATCAAGATAGCATCATAGTAAAGGTTATTTATAGTAGTTGAAATAAAATTAGAGGGCTTTTTTTTTACTGTATATTCTTTTTTTAATAAACTAGAAATGTGTAAAAAAATAAAATACAATACTCACTTGAAATGTAAAATATGAAAAAACAAACAAATAGAGCAAATATGTTATTTTTTTAAAGTATGTTTTTATTCAGTAATGTGTTTCTCTGAGCCATCTTAAAATGCGTAAGACACGTACTTGCGTTTGGTGAATCTCTGGCGGGATTCTGCTGTAGAGAGCTGTAAACCAGCAAACCAACATAAGGCAGGGAAGTTTGCTGTTATTACCAAACAAACAAGTTGAGTTTTGTCATTGCATGCAGGTGTTTGCTAAATGATGAGTTAATACATGCCAATATATCATGTTAAGATAGTTACTGTTACTTGTTACATCCTACTGTAGCGTATAGGAAAATTGTTAAAAAAATAAGAAAAGCTCAGTTTTTCTGTAGTAATGACAAGATCTATTTTTTATATTTTTTTTTACAAAAAAACTATTTTTCTATTTTTAAATATTTTAAGTGGCTGCTTTTCTGAACCTTATGATTGATGCATATGCTACTATTAAAGTCAAGATGCTGCTGACTAGCTAAGTGACTGGATCCCCATTAACATTATATTTCCTGTTGTGTGTGCATTAAAATGTAGAAAAATCCAACATTTATCTTACTGGCCAGGCAGATCTCTGGGTTCTCAGTTCTCCTAAACAACTGATGCTAGAATCGCCCCTGGTTCGAAAATATTTTGCCATCAGAGGAACGTTGTTTTTACAATGACAAAGATCTGAGTTGTTTTTCCTCCTTTAGCTATGTTACACAATCGACTGACTACATCAGACATTTTTGTGGTATACATTGAAGGTAGAAACCAGTTTATACGTACTCATATACTATCATATCTGAAATCCTAAAAATCTAAGAGAAAATCCTCTGTGTGTAACAGGATGGACAGAAAATACGCTTCTGGAGGAAAGATATCCTTGTCTGTGTACAAAGCATGATTCCCAACTGAGATCCTCTGAGAGCACCTCACTGGTTTCTACAAGTGATGGTGCATGCATGTGTGATCAAAAGTTGCCTTCATGCGATATTCAGATAAATAAAACATAAGTTCTTCCATGGAGTAAACCATATCATCTCTTTATGAATAAATCATCTCTTCCACACAAATCCCCCTAACTCTTTAAAGGCAGTGCACCAACTCTGCAATTATGTAAGTCATAAGCATGTAATTCTATCTAATTTCTTATTGGATTTAGACAGCAATGGAAACATCAACATAGGCTAATACCTCATAGTTTCAATAATTTCCTTGATCACAACAGTTCATGAGATTCTTTCCTGAAAGCTTGATTGGTAACTAAGCAACTGCTTCCTTCTGATTATACGAAACAACAGACAACATTTCAACTTTTTTTTGGACAGGTCAAAAATTATCTGGCAGAAGCATGACCTTCTTCCACTGCTCCAGAGTCCAATCTTTATGTTCTCTAACAAACTGAAGCCGTTTTTTGCCTCACTGATTAGTGGTTTTCTCACAGTTACACAGCTGTTCAGTCCCATACCCTTGCGTTCCTTTGCATTGTGCAAATGGAAATGCTTACTTTCACTAACAAGCATAGCCCTGATTTCTACTGATGTTTTTCTTCAATTTGCTTTCACCAAACGTTTAAGCGATCGCTGATTATGAACACTCAGGGTTGTTTTTTTCTGGCCATATTTCCTTCTACCTTCCACTTTTTAATAATGCGATAGACGGTTCTTAATCAAATTTTAGTAGTTTCTGAAATATCTTTAGATATTTTCTCTGCTTGATGCATGCCAATCATGCGACCCTTCTTAAACAAACTAACATATTTTCCATGACCATGAGATGTGTCTTTTGACATAGTTGTTCATGAAATAAGAACTCATTGCACCAGTTGGGGTTTAATAACTTATTGCCAGCTGAAAGATAATCACCAATGTAGTAATTACCCAATAGGAGGGACGTACCTATTTGCTTAGTTAAATCCAGGTGTTGATTGTATTTTTTCTTTTTTGGCCAGGCTGTGTAATTTCCCTAAAAGAACTAAATGCTTCTACATGTGGCGATCACGTATAGCCTAATTTTATACATACACAAAATACAGAACAGTATGACAGAAAAGTCAGTATGAGAAATACAGACTCTCACTGGGTTACGATAATACACCAGGTACACAATCCATTACCAAATGATTTAAACAGCCAGGCTGAGTAATGGTTGCTATGGCAGGGACTGTGTGAGTGACAGAGCTGAGTTATTTCAGTATACAACCATGTAGAAGAGGCTACAGCAAAGATGAATAGAGACAACCCCATAGGACTATAAAACGTATATGCACATAAATCTATGACACACGAACATCTCCAAAGTAATTCATGGGAAGCATCACAAACAGCCCAGTAGGGTAAGGAACTCAAGGCAGGGTTCAAACAGAGGGCAAAGTCATGATTTGTTTGCTATGCTTTCTAGGATCTAAATTTCACTTTCACACAAGACGTAGGTTTGCGTTATTTTACCAATTTTCATGCTTCAACAGTGTGCATTTATATTTCATATAAAAATGTCTTACAAAGTAAAAGCAAATAAGAAAGACACATGGCTGCTCAAATAAATTAATCTGAAAGCCAGTGAAACTTTTTCTTATTTACAATAAAATTAAACAATTAAAATTAAAACTGCAAGCACCCTCGAATGGCCCTTGAAGCTTAGCTCTGCTATGGCCACATAGGCCTCACGCACTGCCATTCCAATGCTTCCACTGACCCTGCTGATCAAATATGCATGAGAAAATGTTCAAAAGGCACAAAATGGCAGCTTTTGGCCAAAGTGACCAGCCTCATGTGGGGTTTGGAACCCTGGCTTTCAAAAGACTTCTATATAGGTCTTCAGAAACTATATATATGTACTGGATTTCACAATCCTAGTTGAAAGCATTGCTTGTTCCTGATTGTTTTAATGGTTTAGAGGGTCCCTGTGCAGGAATTAGGCTACGCCCACCAAATATTTGCATACATATCTGGAAGGGGTTAGACTTATATCCATCTTGCTCAGTTTGATTTAGATCGGATTATATTTGTGGAAATTAAAGCCTAACGCATTTTCTTGGCGTGACACCACACTTTGTCCTGTTAGCCACATCCTCTTTCTAAACCTCTCACTTCTGGTAAACAAGTTACTAGTTACTTACTTCTTCTCAGTCACAGGCCACAGCTAGATATTGATTAGGTTAAAGGAATCACATGTGAACCTTCCTGTACTTAGCGGGTGGTGCTCAGTTAACATCAGCATATGATCCAGTGCCCACCAAATATCAGCATTAACATTTTTCAGAGGCTGGTATCTGGGCATATGGTGTTAGGTTATGCATATAACCTCTCATTTTGAATGTGGTGCAGAAGATAAGTCTGTAACTTAGGGGCAAACATATGATCAAGGCCTGACGCCTGACGTAGCCACAGCCCTACCCTCTTTTGGAAAATACTCAGCACTGGAAAACAAGTTACTCCAACTCGTCTAATGTCATACAACCCAACTGAGCAGTGTGTTTTGAAATTTTCTAGTAGGCGCTGTTCGAATGTCTGAATCATTTATGTTAAGTCTTTTGCAACACTTCTAAAATTTTAACATTTCTTGTACAGTTGAGGTGTGTGCAAGGTTCGGTGAGTTTTTGTATATGTTTGGGCCTCCAAAAGTCAATTACATTCATGAAAAAAAACACAGCAATAAAACAATAGGTCTTTGCAACACTTAGCTCCTCAGACCAACTTATATTATTAAAAAAGAGATGGCACATACATAGTGCACAATGATGAAATTCCACAAAATTAAATATGCATCTTTTTTAGGACTTCATGTAAAAGGTAACTTCACACTGGGCATCAAAGATATGATTTTTGTGCCTCTACGCTCTTCCTCCAGATTCTGGGATCTTGATTTTGAAATAAATGTGTGTGCTTGCTCAGTATGAGGGATTGCTGAGGGATTGCTGTGGCTAGAGTCTGCATGATCCGGGCGCAACCTCATATCGATGGCACGTCGCAACCTGCTGGGATTACATAGAAAACTTTTATCTGATTGGAATGTTTGTATAATTGTTTTGAAATGAATTTTTTTGTAAAGTGCCTTGAGATGACATTTGTTGTGAATTGGCACTATATAAATAAAAGTGAATTGAATTTATAAATGTAGGTATAAATGTAGCCCCATGCCTGTCGGCCATTATCACCAAAATAAAATATGCAATTTAAACATACCCCTTTGTGTCAAATGAGTGTAAATATAATGTGTTTCATTTTTTGTTGAAATACTGGCATAAATATATATTTAATTTATCAAAATACCCGTAAAGGCAAAGGGACTTGAGGACTGGGAAATAGAAAAGGACAATGTGAAGGACAACCTCTGTGGATTTAGGTTTCCAAAGATGGCAATTCCTTCCTGAAACAGACTGTAAAAAAGTCTGGATGGTAACAAAAATCTGATAAAATAATCTAGAGATAACTGTGCAGGAGTTGGCATCAAAGTCCAGAGAAAGCAACCTTTCATGATAAATTTCTAACCAAATGCAGCCAATGAAAGAGTGCAGATTGCAGAGAATAGAGAGCAGGGCAGAGGAGGGAAGAGGTGGACTGAAAATAGCGATGGAAGCAGCTGGAAATGTGCAGATGATTGGATGGATGGATGGAGTAGTGTGTGTTTGTGTGTATTTGGGAAGGGGGCTGTCTCAGACTTCACCTGTTTGCAGAGATAAACACAAGGAGGGCCCATAAGCACAGAGTGTGGCCTTTGGGAGGGTTTGACTGACATGCCTGACATTTAGAAAGAGCACAATAAACAAGGTCTCAAAATTGCATGGGGAACAGTGTGGCTAATACACACTTAGTGACAAACTGTACACATCAATGCAATACATCAGTGTATAAACAAAGGGGTCTTTGTATTAGGATGCAGGCTTGTGTATGTGTTGAGCTGTCTGTAAAGCTGGAGGCAGAGGCAACTGAAATAGATAAAAGTGGTTGAGTCTAGGCAGCAGACAAAGAAAATTGCAACGAAAGGCCAGTTTAATAAATTCAGAGTATAGACATAAAAACATAAACATAGACAGAGAGAGAGAGAGTAAACATGTCTGCTCATAATCCAAAACAGAGGGAATGTTCAGTGGGGTTTTTTTCATGGCCTTTTGTCTCCAGTGTAATGGTGGTGTGTGAGGGGTAAAGCTGCCTATCTCCAGTCTAAATGCATCTCTAATATCCCTTTTGAGAGTGGAGCGCTGGAGAAAATGACAAAACTCACAAACCTCTGGATCCTATAACTCTCTATTGGCATAAAAATCTCCAGACAAACTCAGGACCTGTCTTACACAGACCATGGTCATGCAGGGAATACTGCAGTTCTGAGAACAGAAAGAAGAGCAGACTTCTACATGACCGACAGCAAATTAGTGCAGAATTGAGGGCACAAAAGCCAAGTGATAGGTGTGTTCTCAGCAAGGTTAACAGTGTAAGAACTGTAATATGAAGGTGAGCCCAGATATCTGGAGGTGATAGGTGGGGCCACCACCAGCCGTAACGCTTGTTTGCCTTCGCAGGTTTAATTAAAGGTGTCTTTAGCCAGAACGTATGAGGGCATGATATCCCATAGTACCTGCCGTGCAAAAAGAGGTGCAGGCGCTCAGAGTTCAAAAACGGGCATGTATATGAAGATTTTAAAATGGCTTACAACAACATAACATATCAACATCATCAGTAGGGGACCATACAAAGCCAAAGTATCCGTTTTTTTTATCTGAAGGGTTGCAATACTGCTGTTGAGACGCTGCTGCTGGGATGTGTTGATCAAACACAAACATTAAAAAGACCATAGGATAGGTGGTAGCTAATTAACCAAATTGTAAAAAGTACATTATGGAATAATTCATCTTGAAGCTTTGTCTTACTAAATAAACCCTCATATCTGAATGGATAACCTCCACAGCAACTCAGTGCAGCTTTACAGGGATATTCCACTCCTAAGTAAAAATGTTTCTGGGGCATCATGGAGACAATGGGCAGGTCCAGGCCCTCCAGCAGAATGAGAGATGTTTTCTTTCCCTTACAAGAAAAACAAATGAGTCTTTTCGGAAAAATGTTCAGTTGGGAAAAGCACAGTCATGGTGTGGAAAATAAACGAGCCATTTATTACTCTATAAAGACTCGTACCCTTTTAAAGATAAACTAGGTTGATCCAAACACACATAATGCCTGAAGCAGCTGGATGCTTTCATTTTTGTTTTGACCTAGTTATTAAAAAGAATACAAACGCAAAAACATTTCAAAGGTCTATTATACATAGAAAGTTTCCAACATACAAGCGATGGCATCATGCAGTTTGTCCTTTTAAAATGTGAGTCTCACAGGAGCTTTTAACAGTGTGCCCAATATGCACACCCCTATGTGTCTGCGATCAAGTAGGTTACCCACATTTTCAAGGGGAGGATGTATTCTTTAGCCAGTAATCAGCAAGATGAAAAATTCAATGTGTTGGTTTTCAATACACCATGCTGATAGATGAGCATGCAAATGGCTAACAGAAGTGTTTCTGTTGTCATAAAAGTTCCCTACTATTCCAAAAGCAAAGCAAGAGACTCACATGTAGAAATATCTTGCATCTTTTCTTGAACATGTACGTTTTCTACTCTTATGTTATCACTTACTTCTTAATAGAAGCTAAGTATTTGACCACATCTCTAAAAAAAATGACAAAATTACTATTTGTGAATGTCAAAAGTGCACAACTGATCATTTTGTCTAGACAATCACAGTCAGTACAATATGTATATGATTCAATTATTCCAACAAAGCAAATGCAAAGATGAAAACTATGCATGAACACATACAGTTCTCTCACACAAGCCCACACAGAAAAAAAAGGCTTGTGATTTCACAAAGAAGCTACAGGGAGCAGACTATTTGAGGAAACACTGTGACATTCTCTTGCTCTGTATGGCACACACAAAAATCAATAGTTGTAGCAGATGCATTCCCTGCCAGTAGGAGAACATCTGGACAGTGGGCTTTTAACCTGGATGGAGCACAGCTGAATCTGCAGGCAGGAGAAATGTCAGGAGGAGGTGCATGCAAGAGGGATTTACAAACATCTGCAGCTATTTTCTACACTCTCATACACAAATAACCCATGCATAATACATTCTAATGCATGTTATAAATATAGAAAAAGGAGGTTGTGATAAAAAGAGACTGGTTTGTACAATACAGTAATTTCATCTGGTTGCTCATCTGCCTCAGATATATTGATCATTTGAATTAGAGGAATTGTATTTCCTTGTGGGAACAAAGACCCGAATAAAATATGTATTTTTTTTCCTTTTGCTTTCGTTTATTGTAAAAGTAACTCTTAAACAGAACAGTCTAACTCTTCACAGTATCAATGCTAAGTGCTTAATGGCTCCGGCTCTGTATTTATTGCACAGACATAAAACTGGTCACTCCATATTCCTTAACGAAGACAAAATAACCTTCATAAACTATTACAGATCTTTAGATCAAATTACTCATCAAACAGTTTGCTAAAAAATTTTAGCCTACAGTACAACAATCAAGTACAAACATTTGTATTTACAGTATCTTGTAAAAGCAGTCTTAAAAAAATTAAAGAGTAAGGCACAATAGTAAACCTACCTACATGGCTGTCAATCTAAGCTGACAGGCAGCACAAAAAGAGCAATAATCAGAAGCAGTCAACAAGTTCATGGTTACTTTAGAGAAGCTGCAGAGGTCAATAGCTCAGGTGGAAAAATGTAGGGCGAACAGCAAACACGTGAAAGATGGTGCTATAGTCAGATGATATTAAAATGTAACTTTTTGTCCTGAATTAAAAATGCCTCAAGTAGAAGAGAAATAACACTGCACATCACATTGAAAACTCCATCCCCATAGTGATGCATGGTAATGGCAGCATCATGCGGTGGGGTTGTGTTATTTTAGCAAGGACATGGAACAGATCAGAACTGATGGGAAGTAAGGGAATGACACTGACTGCAAAGTCAGAACTTCAATGATATAATCTAGAATACTTTAATAGGTCAGAATGGGCCAGTCATAGTCAAATTCCCCATTCAGTCTGATCAAGCTTTAGCTGTTTTGCATAGAATATTTTCAATCTCCGGATCACAGACAATTCCTTAAAATACTTCCTGGTCTCTTCAGAATTTTATTTTGATGTTAATTTTAAAGACAATGGGCCTCATTTATCAAACTTGCGTACGACCAAATCAGGCTGTAAATGTTGCGTACACAAAAAATGTACACTTTTCAGCATTTATCAATCTGTATGTTAGCGTACAATGCGCAAAAAATATACACCAAGTCAGGAGGTGGTGTAAATTTTACACCCATTTCAACCTTCATCGCAACACAAAAAAAAACATGCATAAAATTCTGGAAAAATTATGCCTACACCTCTCACATTACAAATATGCAATTTCATGAAGTTATGTTTGGGTTATGTCATCATTGTCTTTCATATTAAATAATCAAGGGGCGCCTTGAACACCACAGGGCTCCAAATTATAGTTGATTAAAAAAGTTAGTGCTTTAATTGCTGCAGTTAGTGTGCGAGTCGTCTTTTTTCTTCCTTTCAATATTACCCATGTTTTCGGCTGCCCGATATTTTTGGAACGGATGTGCGTGCTGATCCCCTTTTTTATGATAGTCTGTCATTAAATAAGGTGCAAAATGTCAAACTCTAAAGTGTCCCACAAATTGTCGGTTTCTCAATGGCAGCATCGTACAGAAAAATTGAAGAAAAAAAAAACATTTCTCTCTTTCTCCCGTAATGTGGCTTAGATAAAAATTCAAACCTTAATAGACCTCCAGTGGCAGTGAAACAGTTACTATGTAAACATTCTGTAACAGATATGAATATAAATGAATAAAAAGTAACTAGAAATGTTCTATGTACAGCATGATGTGCAATGTATGGTTACAGCTTAGATGTTTTTATAAAATGTAGGTTGTGCGCAAATTGCGCACAGCCGTGGCATCGTGTCATTCCGGTCCCACTGCAGGTGCTATCCATACTGGGTGTTCTGGCCACCAGCTGTGTAATATAACAATGAATAACTGCATGTAATGCTTTAAGTGACAAAGGTTGTTGGAGCATCTAATAACCCTCCGTTCCAAGCGCACACAAGACGCACCATGGAGCCGGGTCTGCCTGTGACCTATTTCCAGAAGTTCCTCTTTTTAACAATCTTGGTCGTTTTCCGTTCAGCCATGTCGCAAAAACAAGGCGTGGAAGAGGCAGTTGGTGAAAATATATAGGCGTGACTTTTCTAAATACGCTTGTTTCATCCGTGACATTTATCAACAAGCGCAGGTCTTTACGCACAAATCTGGGTGGATCCGACACGTTCATAAATGTCACGTTGAGTCTTGCGTATTTGGAATATACACCCAAAATATACACCGTTGTCTGCGCAGGTTTGATAAATGAGGCCCAATGTATCACCTTCCCTCAACCTTACCATTATCCCATATTTGAAGACGACAATATCACATCAGATCCCAAGAAAATATGAGTTTATGTTTGCACTATGACAAAATGTGATAAAGTGAAAGGTGTATACAGCTTTTCTTAAGGCACTATATTTCCACGTAGTACATGTACTTTAAGACAGTGCCAAACTGCATATAATGTGTAGGTATTTTCAGGAGACAAGTCAAGCTAATGGACTAACCTGTCTCAGAGGGTTGAGATTGATCTCACAGGGATAATACTGACATTTATCTCCTCATCTCCTCTTCCTAATCCCTTTGGAAAGCTCTAAAAGTCGACCTCAGTGTCTCTAATTTCAGACACTTAATGAGATTTTTAATTGATGACCTTTTGAGAACAATTTCATACCACAGCTCATCAGAGCACAACGATGGAAGCCAATACATTTAACACCAACCAAAAGCCAGAATACTGTAGAATATCCTTTTAACATACAGTATTGATCATTTTCCTGTTCAGATAGAAACAAACTGACTTACTACTTGAGATAAGCACTGACATTAAACAGGATTTTTTTCATTTGTGATGGTTGATTTTGTTTCTATACTACAAGTCAGGAGAAAGAAAACTGGTTACACAGTGGAATGCTCCTTTATCTAATATGAAAAACAGATCCAATAAAAACATCCAACTGAGTAGTACCACAGAGTTTCATGTTGTATCAATAATCAAAATCTAACATTGTGTTATGAGCTGATGCTAAATCTTTGCCTGGACTGTTCTTACCGTGGTGAGATATCACAACCCTGCTGCATGAAGGCTCCGAGTGAAAACCAAAGAGAATTGAAGATGCCAAACTCGTTGGTCTGTTCTGGACTCTGCTGGTTGGCGTTCTGCTGCGTTGGCGTCTGGCTCGGCTGCACCCCGTTGGAAGCCGCTGCTTGTGTGGGAGTCTGAGGCTCGGCTCCCTCTTCGTAGTCTTCTGCATGCCACTCGTAAGGGCTGAAACGACTGACGAGGAAGAGGACGACACTGACGCCAATGTAGGCGAACACGATGCACATCCAGATCTCATAAGCCAGTGGGTCCAAGAAGGAAAACACACCAGGCTTAGACTTGGTGGGTTTCTTGATCATGATGGAAATGCCCAGAGACATAAAGGGCTTGGAGAAGTCGATCACCTCTTCACGCACGAGGGTGATGGTAAGCGGAGCGACCGCCAGATCTGCTTTCTGAGGGTAGAACACAAACACAGAGCTGTTTAAAAAAATATTTTTAAGATATTTTAAATGTAGAAGAGCAATTGGAATAATAATAAAATAGCCCTGATTTTGTTTTCTTGGCATGTATAGATGTAATGTAGTCTGGCCTTTACTAGCCAATAGAGCACAACTTAGTGTATACCTGAACACTATTGCTTAACTTTATGGAATTCTTATAGAACTTAGAGCCTTCCAGTACAAAAGAAACATTCTCAAAATCTTGGAATGCCAGTACAAAAACTGTAAAATATGTAAAAATAAAAGTGATCTAGTGGAGCTAAATTAAAGAGTTTATATTTTTAAAAAACATTTTTAAAATTATAATCAGTTCAGTTTATTTATATAATGCTGATTCACAGCAGATCTCATCGTATGGGATTTTCACAACAAAAATCATTGCAGTTAAATCATACATACATAGTTTAAAAGTTTTTGTTTAATTTAAGGAATCCCAGAATGCTGCAAAAAGCAATTGACAGACAGTCAATCAAGTTATTAATCTAAAAAAAAGTCAATTTAATCCAGTTTACACATCATGTTGTTGACTGTTAAAAAATGGACTCCCAGTATTATCATGGCTTAGAGACAAAAACCTGAATAGCTACAGTCTGCAAAGCAGTAAAACAGAATGTCCAAAATCTGAGAGTATATTTTGTTACCACCACTTACTGGTGTGCCTATTTACCCTTCAAATTATTGTTGCTACTGTTGCTACATTACAGTTGCTAATTGTGTATTTCTAGTTGCTACTTCCTAGTTGAGTAGCCATCAAAAAAGAAAAACTGACGTTATACAATCCTCATCTTTTTAAAGTCTGTCAATGCAATGAAATTCAAGCAATATGTATTTTCTTTAGGCCCTGTCCTCAGAGTTAAGAGTGGGTTTGTGAAACAGTAAGACTATGCCCAATAGTCTGAAAATATTTCGGGGGATGTAAAACTGAATTCCTAATACAATTCTGAAAAAAATTGCATTCCAAACAGTACTTAGCAGTCCATAACATTGTAGACAGTCATATTGCTATGAATGTTTTAGAAATATTTTGAACCTTGAATATATTTTGTATACACTACACAGATATAGTAAGATCGGGTTTATTAAGAGTCTTAACTTTTCCATGCTTAATAACACCTTGACCATTTTGGGGTGGTCTATCCAGGACATCTATGAGTCCCTCTATTTTGTCAAAAATATCACAAGACAATAGCACCTTGCAATTTAGTTAGCTTTTTCAAGCATTCACCATCCTGAGGTGAATGCTTGTGACACACACAGCAGTGTAACCCGTCTCTTAGAACAAATGAAACCTGTTTTCAGAGGCTCCACTGTAAAGGAAAGAAGAAGTATTCTCCACTAAACTCCACAGAAGTGGCTTGCATATTATGAGTAGCTTTGTGTTTAATACATTTTGCACATGCAGGTTTGTTTTCTTCAAGTTAAGTTTAATGACCTGCTGTTCTGCAATAGGTGGTTCCAGTATGTTTGTCTCTACTCTACAGTACACAGTCCCACAGTGTGCCTGAGCCAACTCTAGCAATGCTCACCTATCTCTGTGACAAACATAAAACTGCCAAGTATATCTATGTCTTTTATTCTCTATATTGAGGTTAAATATATACTGGTAACATATCTGCTTGATAAAGCTTTCATTTACTCACCCCATAGACAAGTTCTCCAACCATGCCATTCCACATCTTGGTTTCAGGATCTCTGGCTCCATACTTGCCATCGGAAACAATTTTAAGCTTGTATTGGTAACCCACGTGCTTGGCTATCTCTGCAGCTAGCTCTACAATGTAGCCTTCGTACTTATCATTTCCTACAAGCTGCTCGTGGTTCTTCTTAAGCATCACATAAGGAGACTCCTGTTGGAAGGGAAAAAAAGCATCAGTATCAACATTCTGATACAATTATTTGGTAAATACCACTTCCAACTTTGAATGCTGCCTCTGCAAACTGTTCTCTCATGCTCAAGATTGCTTCAATGAGACTTGAAGTAACTAGCATTGCAGATGCTTGTTGTTGCGTTAATTAAGGCGCAGCTTAATGAAAAATGGGAAACGTTATAAATTCATCCCAGGTTAATTTGACGTTTACTTGTTCATATACTCATAGTTTGTAAATCTTTGGGGAAAAATGGACTCAAAGACTTTCAAAGATTGAGAAATAAATGAAAATCATTTCAGTATACAAGGTATATATTTTTTTAGCTTTGTTCCTTAAAGACTGCCCTGTGATGGACTGGCAACCTGTCTCCAGGAGGTACCCGGTCTCTCACCTCACTGGAGATAGGAACCCCCAAACCCCCTCACAGGATGTTCCTTAACCACAGGCTTCATTCTAACCCAAAAGCTATGGTCACTGTGATTGCACTATGACTACAACGATCATAACATGCAAGAAAGAAAAAGATCCGAATTGTGAATGCCGTAAAGACTTAAAGAGCTGGTTTCCTGAAGTATCTCTGCTTGAGTTAGTTCATGCTTTAGTGTGCATGTCTGAGGTATGTAATAACTGCACCTTCAAGCCCTCCATTCAGAGACCTTGTTTCCTTTTATACCACCAGTTGTAAATTTCACACTGATTGACAGGCCAGATAAATTATAGCTGACATAACAGCTGGGGCCAAACTTCACTTTCAGAAAAGTCTATTTCATACAGAAGTCTATTCACCTCAGTCTTAACAGTCCACCATCATTTGGAAGGTAGCAATTCACCCAAGCTGTTATTTGATACCGTTTAAAACAAGCTTTGCTGAGCATAGCGCATCCTGCCAATATGGTTCATATGGCTATAGAGATGTTTAAGGGATTCTTGATCATGCTGCAATCACGGCTGGTCTTTTCCTCCTATGGTTAGGATCAAGGAAATCATTGCTTCACAACCCCGATATCCCACTGGTAGACAAATGGCTCACCAGGGAAATGCTGGAGAGAAAGGTCTGTTTTGCTTTGCTGTCATGGGGTATGCATTCACAGTTACAGATAAAGAAAGACACACACAGAAACAGGCTAGGGCATACAGAAAGTCCCTTGATGAGACATTAACTAAAAACTTAAAGGGATATCTGCTGTCCCTCAGTCTTGTGAAATACAAAACAAACACATTTTTGCACAGATGTAAACACAATGTAAACATATGTAGAGTTTACAAAAAGCCAA
Organism: Apricaphanius iberus; assembly: GCA_028564705.1. Lineage (NCBI taxonomy): Eukaryota > Metazoa > Chordata > Actinopteri > Cyprinodontiformes > Aphaniidae > Apricaphanius > Apricaphanius iberus. Next base: position 1,576,878 of record JAPXFQ010002799.1, on the reverse strand, counting down.
AAATATCCCAAATACCAATTAAGCTCATGAAATAATGGAATAGTAACAATTAAAACGGTCCTAAGCTTTATTCTTCATAGAATCTTTTCTGTTGAACACATTCACATCTGTAGTCCATAGCTAGTTTAAAGTAGAACTAACTGTGGTACAATTGCTTGCACAACATGAATTCCTGCAAAGCACCAAAATATATCTTAAAGTTGGTAAAAATTATGGACTACTCATACAAGTAGAACATTGCACAGCCCTGAAATGCCCTAAAACACCAAATCATTGAAGGGCTTTTTAGGATATTATCGTGCTCAATGGTTTCAAGTCTTAGTGACTATCAGTGCAGTCAGGCAAATTCTTATTCAATAAACAAGTACAATTTTTCAAAACATTGTAGTACCCAAATTTAGTATTAATCACATAAACACTACGTTCCCTTAGGGAATAGGGGGGGAGGTGGTGGGAGATTAATACTCTAAGACTTGTTTGGACAAGAAAAAAAAAAAGTCTTCAGAAAAAGGGACTTAACACAACATATTCTACTTCTTTACTTTCTTAATTTTTTTTGTTTTTAAAACAACATCTTGAGAGAGTACAAATATTAAACAATAACAGGCATCAATTAACCAATAGTCACTGTCTATGTGCTAGGTTGCTTTAGAGTTCCCTGAACTAAGAATGAAGGTACATTCCCATAAATGCAAAGCATTATAAACAACACTATACACCAATGAGCAAAGTGAAAATCTGCAATGTTACTTCTGACAAAGCTTTTACAGCAATAGCCTTCCAGAACAACTCTCTGAGCCACCATTCAAGCTCTCCTTTCCTCCTTAGGCTTCAAGGCAAATCACCATGCAGTACAGATCACTGAAAACACCACATAGACCTTAATACATAGTGGTGGAAACAGTATGCTGTGGGATCCTTTTCCCAAATAGCAACAGGAAAGTTTCTCAAAGTTGGCATATGGAAAGATAGACAGATAAATACATAGCAATACAAGAAGAAACTCTCTTTGAGGCTCCCAAAGACTTCAAACTAGAGCGGAGGTTAACCTCCAAGCAGGACAATAACAAAAAACATAAATCTATGGATATAAGAAACAGGTTTCACTCAAAGCATATCCATGTGTTTGACTGGCTAGTGTCAAGACACACATTTGATCAAGAACCTCTTGCAATGTTTGAAAGTTGATGTTCACTGATGCTCTGCATCAACTCTGTCAGAGCATGAGTTATTTTAGAAACAAAGGGTGGACAAACAGTTCAGTATGGGTCTTTCGTTTCACAGTTATGGATTAAATTATTTTGGTCTAGCTAATAAAATTTATTATGTTTGAAGAAGTAACATGACAGTGTAAAAAACACTTGTGTGACTACTTTTACTTGGAACTGTGTATTTTAGGTCTAATTAAAAAGGCTTTTGAGTTCAGAGATCAAATTTAGTATAATATGCAATTGCTGACAGGGAAATAATACTATATTAGACTTACCAGACAAGAAAATACAAAATTTAGGGTTACTGAGAACAAGATAAAATTTTAGCAACCTGTTTGGGAAAACTAATATGTTTTGTTAACATTGCTAGATGTGAAGAACTGATGAATAAACTATGTAAAAAAATCTGTAATCAGTGTACAATGTCTCATTTTGCCTGGTCCACCTATTAAAGTTTTTATGCTGGTCTAATATTGTTCAGCTCAAACCAGAACAATATTGAACATGTTCTGCTTTGGGTTTTTAGAAACAGATTAAAGGTCCAGTCTATATGACATGTATTTCAAAGAATCAGATTCGGATATGATTAATAGATTTAAGTTTTAATCAATCAAATTATTTTTCAGTTCAATCTCAACAAAAAAGGTCCTTCAATGTAGTGACAGAGTGATTCAAAGCCGTCCCAACTTTGACAGCTTTCCCTGCCAACAGCTGGCTAGCTGTGGATTTTGTACAGTGTTTCATATCTTGCATTTTTGGAACAAAATGCTAATTCAGAAACAAGGTACGACCCTGGGGTTTCAGGGCTTTTATTACAAGTGGTGTCTGGCAGGTCACTGTGTACTAGAAGACTGTGTCAATGCAAAGACAGTAAGGGAAGAAGTACTCCCCTTCTAACTCCAAAAAACAAACGAGTATCAAAAATAGGTAACAAAATGAATATTACTCTCCCAAATATGAAGGACGGACAATAACCACTTACACCTACATTACCAAACAAAATCACATGTTAACAGCATCTGAATAGTCCTTTTTGAGACTGACTTTACATGTAATTTAAGTAATCTCAGTATTAAAAAATCCAAGATCGCATCACACCTCTAGTTTACACTGAAAAAGTTAAAGCTTGTAAAGGCGGGCCTGTGTCCATACCTTTCCTTTTTATCCAAACAAAACAAGGCAGTGGCAACATATATTTCTATTAAACAAATCCTTCGAGAAGTCAAGTCCAGTTTATACACCTGCTGTATTCTGTGACAGTAGGTATTAACAAGACAGTCTGCAGACTGTGAGAATATCCTGTGCCTGCAGCGGTTTAACATTCTTACATATTATCATAATTTAAAATATTTATACAAAGCTATAGAGCTATACATGTCTCACTTCGGTAAAAATGGCCTGAAAACTTAACTGTCATCCCAGTCGGTCACCGAAGAAGTAGAATACCCTTTTTCTCAAATCTAACCTACAGCCCTTATCACCCAAATCTCTGATATATAGGACAGTAGACTTAATAGAATATTGCCAAGGCATGTTACATAGGCTACTAGTGACAGCTGAGCCCAAGGGAGAAGAGAGAAAGAAAGGACATACTGACATATTAAAGACACAGAAGTGGTTTGGGCTTATAATGTCTTCAATCAAATCCAATGCTTTAGTTTTATCCAGCTGCACCTGTTACTCTAATACCAGCACTGGTGCCTTCTAGTCTGCATTATTGTATGTCTCTTAAAAATGGCAAACATGGTTAAAAGTAATACATTTATAAGATACACCCGTCCTCTGCAAGCCATCAGCACTGTATTTCAGAAGGCCAGAACTCTGCTCTGCTGTTTAGATTGGTCAATGAAGTTATCATCATTCTGAGCACAATTTAGTTGGAGAAGGGAGGCAAGTCAGGGAGAAAAAGAAAATCAGAGGTCTGCCCAATTCATCCTGGATAGTGAACTTTTGGGAAACTCCATCATAAAAGGAAAATGAAAAACGTTATTCAGATTGTCTCTGTGTCAATCTCTGTTCGCCACTACGCCTTCAAATCCATCAAACTTTATATTTCCTTACTTACCAAAATAGTGGTGACTATATATGTCCTGTTCAACAGTCCATACGTGTCATTGCTGGCCCTCATGAGGCTAGCAGTGGTCACATACTTTTCATCTTCATTCCAGTAGCCAACCTAGGCAATGTAGAATGTGTGTTAGAACGGGGACCTTCAGCTCTTCTATTAACAATTTATGAAATCACTAGCTAAAGTTTCATGAGCTGGGGTGTGTGTAGTAAAAATAAAACAAAGCAAAAAACAAACAAACAAAAACATTCAATTTCAAACAACTCTTTAAAAACACAAGTGGTGTCATGGTTTTTTGTAATAAAACTGACGGAAGTTAAGGGCTAGAGTTCCAGTTAAGTCTGAAGGGAGATCATCAGATTTGTAAAATGCCACCCAGCTATTATGCAACAACCCTAACAGTAGCCAAAACTATTAATTTCCATTTCAGTTTTTATACTGCCAAAACAATCACTACAGTTTGAACTGAGATAAATGACACCCTAGGGAGCCAAAAATATATTTATCTGTATCTCTGCACAATGATCACATTAAATCAGCTCTTTGTTCAACCAAATAAATTTACCTATTTTTTTATTTGTGTTTTATTCCAGTTGAATAATGGAAACATGCTTTTTATCGAATACATCCCTACTAGAAGTCAGCCATCCATTTGTTTTATTTACCCCATTAATCCTGTTTAGGGTCATGCCACCATAACAAAACAGTTGTTAGCATTTAAAACGAGTCTATATGCAAAACAGTTTTTTATGTTAGCCTCAACAAAAATTTAGGAAAACTCAGGGATTATGAAGGTAGTTGTTGGGTTGAAAAAAAAAAGAAACTATTTTAATAATGTGAGCCATCTGAACATGACATCGGTATCAGTCAAAGGTCGCCTTAGCCAAATATTTTCCGTATTTGATCAGTATTTTAGAATGAAGTAGAAAAAAATCTGAAGGTTGTCCTTCATTTTTACAGATTAGCATTCACACCTCCCTCTGATCGCTTTAAGTAATGCACAGATTTTTTTTCAACTCAATGCACGGAGTACATGTAAGATACATAATACATAATTCCATTCATTATTGATTCCCCTTCTCCTTGAAGGGTCGCTGGGGGTCTGGTGCCTTTTTCTAGCAGTTATTGGGGGTGGTACATCCTGGACAGGTCGCCAGTTCAACCATCCCGGTTAGACGCTCTCCATTGCACTCGATCTGTGGTAGATTATGGGTCAGGAAATGGCTCGTTCTGAGATTATTCGATTTCTGGTCACTTTAATGGGATAAATGTTTCGTTGTGTTAAGACTTTTTCTCTGAAGTCATTAACTTAATTGCAACTTGTAGTGAAGCGCAGATTCTGTCTGCAGATCAACAGTTTATCTATTCTGTCCGAGGCAAAAATCCAAAACCTCACGTCGATAATTTATGCAATAATCCGGTTATTAGATTCCCCCCCCACCCCCACCCCCCCCACCCCCCACCCCCCCCAAAAAAAGAGCATTTGCGCTCCATGCTGTGCAGGAACCACATCAGATATCCTTATAACAGCTGCAAGCGTTTAATTTCATTTTTATGTGTAGTTCTCTGGTCAGGTTGTTTTGATTGAATAATACTTCATACATACTAATGAATAGTTATTAACTCGTCAGACGATTGCTGGAGGCATGCATACCCCCAACCCCCGCATAGGATTTAAAATTTGACAGATAAAAATAGATTGTGATTTTATTGTTTGACATTACTGGTCTAATTGACGGACAACTTTTTTTTTTTTGCGCAACCTCTGGTATTAGTATATAATTAGGTAATTAAAAAGGACAATCTTTTGAAGCCAAGTAAAAAGAGATGGTATGGCAGGGTATGTCCAAAGTGCAGCCCGCAGGCCATGTACGACCCTTGGACGGATTTTGCACGGCTCTTGACAACCATTTAAGATCGATACATTCTGCAATTGGCATCACAACACAAATTATTGATACAGATGGAGACTTTCTTTTATAAGGGCATAATTTTTGTTAACAAATGAAAAGGGTTAGAAAATAATGCATGGCACATAACAAATTATTCATCTTCTAACTATCTTTTTTTTGCTTTCTTTTTTATTTAATGGCATAAACAATGCAAAAGCAGATGTAGAAACAGCAAAATATTACTAAAAATAACACAAAACACTGACCCAAACCCTGTTTTTTTCTGCAGAGAAAAAAGATTTTTGCTCTAAAATTAGCCCCTCTGAAATATTTGAAAATGTAATGGTTTCTTTTAAAAAGGCAAATCTTAAAAGCCCTGTGTTTTGAATCTCCAATACTTTAAAAATCCCTTTTCTAGAAGAATTCCTAGTTTGTTCATTAAAATATTATGTTTATTTATTGTTATGCAGGTAAAAAAAAACAATTATTTTCACGCAAAAAAACAAACAAAAAAATTGTGGCCCATGGACACTTTCAACTTGATGATTTTGACCCTTGTGGCAGAAAGTTTGGACATCCCTGTTATATGGGAAGCTCTTGAAAGTTTTATGGTTTTAAAAATTTCGGGTGAATGCATGTCTGAGCCAACTGCAACCCTGACAAACTAATTAATAATATATTATTACCTTGTTATACCTATGCAACTTTAGGAACGAATTGGAACAAAAGAAGTGATAACATTTAGTGTAATACACACTTAACACCTAATCATTTTACAATTTTTATTTTATACTTGGATCATGTACTACAAAGAATGCATATAAAACATCTGATTATATTGGGTTGAATAGATCCTAAAGCATGTATTATTTAAATGATGATAAAAAAAACTCTTACTAACATCAACACTGTTTGCATAAATCATCAGTTTTGATAACACAAATATATAATTCAAAATTGTGGAGTTTAGGACTGGTATTTACTTTGAGTAAGTTGTGGTTTTCTACTATTACTATTTACAGTCTCTTTTCATGTAAAACCTCTTTCACTGTATCTTGTAGAAGTCAGTTTTATTTTTATGGTTTATTTAGCATTTTCCTCAATTTATTTAAACCATGAGAGTAATTCCCTTCATATTCACTTCAAAATCACCTGATCTTTCTACTAAATTTAACACAAAAACGCATGTAACAGCATTGGAATAAATTCATGTCCTTTATATACATTTTACTTTTTGTTTTCTTACAAGATACATTTTACCAGAGTTCTCACTTGATCCTATCGAAGTATGGATGGGAAATGAGCTGAGTTAGTGAGATATTACAGTTGCAAGTTCGACTTTTAGGCTCCTCAGGCAAGAATGAATATCCAGATGCCTCAGGCTTACCTTTTTGGGTCCAGATGGGGCCAGTTCCATGACACTAACAGTATAGTTGGTCCTGCGACCCTTCTCATTAAACTGTATGTGACCAGTCAATCCGTCAATCCGAACCTGTAAAGATGTCACACATACACAGGCTGAAACACCACTGGCATATGAGTGTATACGATCAATGATGCAGTGACTCAACCAGAAACATTAGTGATGAATGTTAAAATAGTTTGCATGTGTTTGTATAGTACGCATTTTTTTGAAACTCTGCCCTGCTCATGTCCCTGTGGAGGTGAATGACAGACGGTGCGCATGTATGTGTACAGTGTAGTGTGTTTGTCTTGGCTTGGTGATGGAATTAATTGAGCGAATACAGCTTCGAGCTCCAGTCTGTCCACAGGCAGATGGCTAGATTGACTCTGAACAGCCTCTGCAGACAGAGCCTTGGGCTGCATTCATGCACAGATACAATTTTATACCTAGGTAGGAATGCAGCCATCTTTTTTTTTGTCTGAATATTTTCCAGTAATGTAAATAAACTATTATAAATCTAACAATAGTAATTCACTTTATCCCTCAGTGGCGAGTATCTCTATCTGGCCCCAGGAGATCAAGAACCCTCACATCCAGGCCACCATTACCATTCTCGTGGCCAAATATTTCTAAACTCAATTGTTGATGTCATATTTCATGATGATCACAGCTGAGCAATATTGCCTGCAGGTTTTGTTTACTAGCTGTGATGTCACATTTGATACTCGGGATTTCTCCTATGACTTAATGTGAACTTTACGCGACAGAATGAGACCTAATTTGTTCAGCCAGCCCCGGCTCAGGAGCTGTTAGCCAATGTGCCAGTCAAGAATTTCTGTATGTCTATGCAGAGTTGGGGAATTGTGCACGCGTCTGTGTATGTAGGGAGTGTTGTTTCTCTGTGCATGAGCGCAGACCTGCTGCAAGGCTCTCTGGATGTCTATACCCTGTCCCCAAGGGGCTGGTGGGTTGGCGAGACACTCTCCAGCATTGCCGCGGCGAGAGATGTCTATCCTCTGTCTCCTCAGATTCTGGAAAGCTGTGGACATGACTTTCACCCCGTCATATGTTAGAGCGCCCATGTACTGCAAACAGATAATTCAAACAGATGCAAGATTTATGAAACAGTCAAAAGAGCTAAGACAGCAACTGAGATGAGCACTATACCTTAACATGATTTCTGTATATTCCTCACATAATAAAGTGTGAAGCGTACTTTCCACGAGACGCGTATCACATCTGCAAACATATGCATTATAGTTTATGGGTCGGCTGTGTTGAGGGGGGGTCTATATTTTTCGCAAAATGCTTGTAAAACGCATGAAACTCAGCAACTTAGATCAGGCCAGGTGTGAAATCAGACAAACTAGCAGTGTAAATCATTGAGAATATCTCAAATGAAAAGAAACATTCAGATTTCCAATGGAAAATACAGAAGAACATGTCATTAACTATGAAACCAGGGTAAAAGTCATCCATTCTGTAAGTCTAATTTGTTTGTTTTTATCATGGTCAGTGAGAAGTCAATCGGTGGAGTGGAGAATCACCTAATTTATATGATACCAATGCTCAGTTTTAACAAGAGCAACATGAAAATGAAGAAGGTATGGACAAAAATAGCTGCAGTTTTGGGACTGAATGGTCAGTTTATGATACTTATTACCATACAATTAAAATTTTTCCATTGAAGTTATGTTATCGCAATTCTCCTGGGATTTCGCGATCGCCTGGTATCAGCTGCATCCAAATTCGTGTCTAAAACGGTCTTGTGGGAAGGGAGGAGCTGGTGAATTTACAACTAAAATGAAAACTATTAACGAAAATGCGGAATGAAAAATATTACGTTAGCATCTTACGCGTCAGGTGGAAAGCAGCGGTTACCCTATTCATTTGTCATGCTCAAAATAAAAGAGCCTTCCAACTTTGGTTTTACATTGACAATCTTTGCAGGTGGAGGCAATTTTGGATAGCTAAGCATTAATAAAGAATTACTATCTGAATCCCAGATCCTAATCATTAATATGACATTTATTTAAAGCTTTTTAATTCTGTCACTTTTTAAATAAAATCTGGAAAAATATGTATTTAAAATCTTTCAAAATCTTTTTTTTAAATAATGCTCATAGTTAAATATTATAGGACTGCACAAATAAGAAAGATGCACTAAAAATTTCTAGTAGCCTAGCTGGAGGTGGCCAAAATTAATTGTATTATGATAGTGAACAGAGTATACAAACCACAACTGGTTGCGGTAATGATACTACCCAGAACGGAATTTCATCTACCTAATTCTGTATCAGTTTTTATTTTTTTACGTCAGATGATTAACATAGATGAAGCCTATGATAGCTATTTAAATTATTGTTTTCTGGACAGGCATGTTTGCTATTCATTTAGGATATGAGTGAGAGTTGGGCTTTCTCCATATAACAGAAAGGTTGAACAAAGAACAATACGTCCGCTCTGTTATACCCCTGTTTGCTTTCGATGTTTTAAATTATTAACCAAAAACATGAAAAATTTAGCCCACAATTGTGATTGGTGAATCTATGGAAAATAACTTGTGTTGTAATAAAGTAATGCATGTTGTGCTACGTTGTCATTTCTTAATTCTATTAAATTCAGAAGAAGAGCATGAATGAGGAAAAAAAAGTGCATGTTACTTTTAATCCTGTTTTGGGCATTTTGGAGTCTTTGTTGTCAAACTCCATCCATTGCTGGACGATGCGGCTCACGCTCGGTTCGGAGTTGTTTACAAGCTGAAAGCCGGTGATGTTGGCGCCGCCTTTCCTCAGGTCTGTCAGGTCAATGTCTAGGAAACCCTGTGACCGACAGGAACACAAGCATAGAGTAAAACGACATTACAGAGGCAGTTCTCAAGACTGAAAACTTAGAAATTTAAGCACTCAGTCAAAATGAAGATGAAAGCAGGGATGGCTTGTAGGTGTGAATTCTAGGAGATTACAATATGATGTTAATAAGTGCCAGTGGCAACCTACATTACAGGATTCGGTGGTGCCTAATGCAGTGTTGTTATATTTTTGCAGTGTTTTTTTTTTAAACCTAAGATTACAATACAATTTAAAATTAATTGGTGAATATTGAAGTAAACAACATTGTAATTGTTTGTTTCCATACTGCAGGGTAGAAATGTTGAGGTGGTGCTTGCTACTATCACCTCACACTGACAGAGTTCAACTTTGAATCCTGACTATCTGTGTTTCTGTGGGGTTAGCATATTACTTATGTGTGTATTTGTGACTTATTTTTGGAAGCTTTAATTTCTCCCAATTCCGTTCCACAGTCAAGAGAAATGAAAGTTGTGTCACATCACAACTTCATAATTTTGGCTATGTTGACATGCTTGGTAAAGATGTACAAAAAAAAAGGCTTTAAAAAAATTATTTTGTACTGCAGTAGCATAATCTCACACTAAAGAATATTGAAAATATGTTTGAAGAAAAAATAATGCACATTAAGGAAGAATTCTTAAGTGATTTTATATTGATACCCGTTGTTTAGTAACCCACAATATATCCAGATCATCCAGTGTTTCATCCTGACTTATGTAGTACTCTCTCTCTCTTTGAGTCATCCACACCTTTCCTATAAAGGTTATTTCTAGTGAATGATTTGGTCAAAATTTGGTCTTTTTGTACCTGGTGAACCCAATTTGTATTGATTTGGAAATATGTTTTGAATAATTACCTTGGTAAAACACTGAATGAAAACCTTTCTTATCATTTCCCAAAGCATGACAGATCCTCTGCTGTACCTAAAAATCTACTGTACATTAGGTGTTTTTCTTTTCATGTTTATCCTTTGTTACAAGACAAACTTAACTGGAGAGTTTGTTACCGAAAAAGTCAATATTAGTATTTTTTTTTTTAAAACAGCTGATTAGTCTGTAGATAGCATCTAACTGGATTCATGGAAAATTGGCGACCACAAAATGCCACACTTTGCTCCAATTGTCTAGCAGTCAGCTTTGGACACTCTTTCCCCCTCCCTTACCATCCACCCAATCATTATGTAGAACTAAGCACAATGAAGGTAACTGATTATTAATCAAATACTTCAGTGCCACTTTCCCAACTTAAATGAGTAAATATTGAATTTGAAAAAGGCTTTAGGTAAGGCAAGCAACTTTATTCGTATCGCACATTTTCAACAAGGTATTTCAAAGTGGTAGAATAGTTTTGGGAGCACAACAGTAAAAGCATAAAATACAAAATGAGAAACGCATAACATATGAAACATTCAAGTCTATGACATTCCAGCTATTATTAATCATTTACTCAAAGGCAGCTCTAAACAGACAAGCTTTTTGCTTTGAGTTAAATGAACTCAGTGTTTGAGCAGCTTTGCAGTGGTCTGGAAGTTTGTTTCAGATAAGGGGAGCATAAAAACTGAAAGCTGATTCTCAATGTTTGGTTCTGATTCTAGGGATGCTTAGTACAGTGGAGTTGGCTGACCTCATTGGTCTGGGGTGTTGTTATAGTAACAACAGATCTTCAGTATATTTAGTCATTGTACATTGATAAAAACACAATTGCATAGGTTTTTTTCTCAATTAACTAAATAGACTTACTTAAATATGAGCTGGAGTGCCAATAAATGTGGAAGGTGCTGTATTTGCATTCTGGGGGTATTTGTAGATAAACACTTCAATATCTTGCCAGAGAGTTTGCCATATTAAACTGATTTTACTTATTCTTTCTATGAAGAACAAGAGAAGTGAAAACAGAAAATAAAAAACCTGATTTCAAGCAGAAGTAGTCCAGGGACATCCTGTCATTGTCTGAATCCTCATAGGTTACAATTAAAAATGAAAAGACCAAAATCTTAAAGGATTCGAGGTAAAATACAGCTTATGCTTCACGCAACCCAGAACAGAGAAAAAAGAGATTAGGAGGAAATGTATCTCCTACTCGTGTTTTTTTTTCTTACCCCTGGCTGGTATGTAGGTGTTTTGGTTTTTTTTTAGAAGGAGAAAGACAGAATAGCAGAGATGGAGCTTCAGCTTCTCAGCAGGTGGCCTGTCACTGCGACAAATGGAAGAGGCAGACAAATGGGAATGGTAATGTGTGGGAGATTCTCAATGGTTTTTAAAAGTGGAGTTTTACCATATGAAAGAAAAAAAAATGCTTCCTTGCATTGTCACTTGCTTCCCAGACATCTGTCAAATGGTGCAAAGTTTTCAGTGGTTTCTCTTTTTTCTTTCTTCCAACATTGTTTCATGAAAGTTTGTCCCTCTCTTTGGCTTATGTCTGTCTCAAAAATCACTTGTTTTACATCTACTGATTTTTAATATTCATACAGTGACAAAACAGCAATTCAACAGATTACTTTAAAAACAGCTTTACAGAATAATTCCAGTACATTAATTCAATCGGGAAAAAAATATATGTTTACAAAAAAAAATTGCGTATATGACTTAAACGCTGTGCGGAGGGTGTACATATGTCATTTCCCTAAACAAAGTCTTTCTTAGAAAACATTGCCGAAACCTCCCCCACTCACCTCCAGCATATCCGGAACTTGACCTGACTTCTGAATGCAAACACCCAACCATGACATGTCTGGTCTTGTTACTATTTAGTCAGGCAATAATAAACCCGTAAAAGTTAGCCGGATGGGTTCCGGAAGTTTGCTTTCAGACTCGAAAGTAAAAAAGAAGGAAAATTACAATTTTTAATGGCCTGTTTAAAAGGAGTTAGAAGGTGTGCATGAGTCTGCCTACTGCTATCATTTCTGTCTTTGAAACTGGTCAGTTGTCTCTGTCTACATTTCTTAGGAAGACTTGCATTTTTTCTTTGCTCCATGAATGAATTAATATACGAGAAGCGAGCTGAAGAGGTTACTATAGAAACCAGGCTTTGCTAATGCTGGACATGGAGGGGGTGTGTTTCCAGCATGTACTGTAACCCCATTTCAGTACTGAAAGAATTTCAAACTATGCCCTCCTCAGATCCCCACACAGGTGCAGACATCCAGACCAGTGAGTTAATTAGCATAATCCTGAAAAGGTACAAGGACAAAGAGAAACTCTTCTATTTCTTTATTTTACTTTCCTTTTTTTGAACAGGGCTTTTAATGGGCCCATTATTAGCGACTTCAGCCACTTTGCAAATCAGCCGTTTCTGCCGTCCAAACCTTATTATTTAAAATTTAATCTGGCAAACTGGCCAGACAAGAGAGATTGAACCAATCTAAAACCCGACCGGTGAGAGATTGTCAGGGCCAGCAGCTGCATATTAATGTTGTTATAGCTTCGGCTTGTGTCAGTTTAGTCTTCACTTTGCTGCATTTACTGAGGGCTGTACTTCTCTACATGCTATCTGCACTGAGAAAATGGCAGGAAAATAAAAGAGAGCTAATAGATAAAGCTCTCACAGACAGGCTGCCTGACCCTTTTCTGTCAAACTATGTCTGCACAGATATTTCCCTCAGACTGTCACAGATCTCCCTCCTGTGCTTTATTCTACTGCTTAACTCCTGTCATTTCTGCTGCTTTGACAGAGAAAGAATAGTTGGAGTGGAAAATGGAATGAGAAGATGTAAAACCAGATAGTTCCACCCTAATTTATTGGGTGCGCACAAGTCTATTAAACCGGCGATAAAGCGCTGAAAGTCAGGAACAGGGTTAAAAGCTCAATCTATTGGCAATCCAAATTCAATGGAAGTATGAAGTAGGTGAAAAGTGTGTGGGATTCTTTTGCAATACAGAAGTTGTTCTGTCGTGACAATTTCTTACCAAGTTGGCGAGGATGTAGTGGTAGCTCTTTGCGTTTTTTCCTTGTTCTACAATCTGCAAGACAGAGGGTAAAAAAACAACGTCAAATGCTTGTCACAAACAAATGGAAGGTTAACGTTGTCTTAGAGACAGAGATTGTAAAGAAAGAGAGGATTTTAAGATGACCTTGTGCATGAAACAGGAAAATCAGAACAACAAATCTTCATTTTCACAAACTGAAGTTTTAAGTCAGTGGTGACCTTGGAGTTAGACAGAAGCACAACCTTTTTAGTTAGTGCAGTGGATTTTTTTCCAGTAAAGAACTGAGGATTACTCCTTTCAAAAGATTATTTAAAAATATTTTCCAACTCTGATGTCTTTAAATGCCATTATAGGTCAGTAAAGCACTGAGGTTTATGTCTAAAACTTGCATGTTGATACTGATATTGTGGGTTTAGGTAAATTAAAATATAGGGTATGGAACATATATTTGTATACATGGTATAAAATACACAATACCTTTTTTGCTTACTGTTTAAAACTAAATCAGACTAATGTTTTAGGTCAGTTAGGATGGTCAAAACTAATTCTGTTTACTGAATGCCCGAATGACTTCTGAACTGCTATATGAAGCAGTTTACAAATCCCAACATTATTATGCCTTTAAAATTGAGAATGCTAGAATTATGTCATGTTTTTGTATTGAATATTTGAGGTAAATCCAGGCCCACCTCTGAATATACTTTAAGGGGACACCTTAATGATTCATGGAAAAATCAAAAATAATCAGGAACAAAAATCTAAAACAATCAAAACCTACTTGAAGTTTTTTTTTTAAACAATTATTTTCAGTTATAATCTACATTTAGAGTTTAAATTTAGTGTTAGAATTTGAAAGTGGCATCTAGGACAAAAAAAAATTATAAAGTAAAGGCCTTTTGGTTTGAAAAAATAAAAAAATTGTTTGGTCTTCAGGATAATCATAACCTTTGACAGAAAATAAGGGAAGACTGCAATCCTGAGAATGGGATTGAAACTGAAGTAAAGGGTGACTGCATCATGTGTATGGGTGTTTGCTGAAGGAGGGACTGGTGCACTTCTCATTTACTGTACAAACCACAATACCAGGAAGTTAATGCTTAGGAACTAATCTGTTCTCCAAGTGAACGTAGACCTTAATAATCTTATCATATTTATAATGAAGTGGCTTAAGGATATCAAAGTAAACAATTAAAAGGGGTCATCACATACCCGTAATCTCTGGCCAATTTGAAAGCCGAGCTGAAAATGCATGCGTGAAAACAAGGGGGTCCATAAATCTGATTCAATTCTCTCAGATGCAATGGGCCAAACTTGGAGTAAGCTACTGTGAGAGGCTTGTTGAGGGATACTATAAGCATTTAATTGAATTCATAAAGGCAGTGGAGCCACTGCACATCTAAACAAAGGCAAATTCTAAGCAAATGTAAAATACATTTGATTTAATAAGTTTTTTGAAAGCTACCTATTTACTGACAGATATCTACCTAAAGATTTATTGTTAGACACATATAATTATGGTTGTGTCTTTTTATTTGGTGTGTGTGAATATTTGGTTTCAACTCTAAATAACAGATTTACTAGATTTAGAATTTCCTGGTGGGGAACTCAGACGTCTCGGCATCATACATTTTATCTTTCTAAATCTTGCTCTCTATGCTGTGATCGCAGCAGCTGCCTACTGTTTCTCTCACTTTCAGAGCTGCACAAAAACTGATTTACTCCAAAAGTTTCCATAAGTGTGGCTTAATTTAAAGTTACCGATGTCCACCATCTCCTGATGTAAAGTAGTAATTAAATTAGCGGTCATATCTGTAGCTGTGGCTCGTTAAAGGTAGCAATATTGCGACCAAGGCGCTTAAAGCGTTAAAATGGCTGAGGTTAACCTCAGCTATCTCTGTAGTTATGCTCCTATAGGCTTAGCAAGTTGGAAGACAGACTGATCACTTTTCTTCACTCTGCTACTTTACTCTTTCTCTACTCTCCAGATATGTTCTACCTGTTATTTTGACTGTTAACCTTGTTTTTTCTTTCTCCGTAGAAGACACTCTTGGTCTGGTATCCTGCTAAACTATAATGCCGTGTTGGATGGGGAATGTTGATTCAGATGATGCTCCTAATAACTGAAAATCTTCTATGTCCTATAATAATTTTTTTTCTTTAATATAGAAAGTACTCCTACAGCAGTTCCTTTTGTTCTTTTTGTGTCTCTTCTCTGTTGTTTAAAACCCCCAGGTGGTCGTTGCAGATGGCCACTTGTACTGAGCCAGGTTCTGCTGGAGGGTTCTTCCTGTTAAAAGGGAGTTTTTCCTCTCCACTGTTGCCATATGCTTGCTTAGTATAAAGGATTGCTGTGGATCTGGATTGGGAACTGTATTTGCGGGGCACAACCTCATGTCAACGACTCAATGCAATCCGCTGGAATTCCTTAAATTGAAAACTTTTAACAGATTCGAATTTTGTATAATTGTGTTGAAATGGCTTTAGTAAAGATTAGAAAATGCCTTGAGATGACAGCTGTTGTGAATCGGCCCTATATTAATAAACCGAACTGAATTGAATTCAAATCAGTCAGGGTGCTTTTACATTGCATTGCCCATAAAATACGACGAATGGAAAAGTTTTACATATCCATCCATCCATCCATCCATCCAGCCAGCCAGCCAGCCAGTCAGCCATCATGTAAATTGCCTATCCTTGCAGGGTCAGATGAGAGACAGAGTACACCCTGAACAATTTGTGAGTCCATTGCAGAAATGTTATATATCACAGAGCCGTAGAGTGTAACATAAATATCTAATCTATGCAGGCTATATGCAAATGTGAATGCATTCACTCCAAGAGCAAACATTTCTAAAATGTGTGCAGCTTGCAAACAAATACACTAAATAAATTAAACTATCCATCAACCTATAGTGGAGAACAAACTTTAGATTAGATGAGTAAAGTAAAACCAGTTCATTTGAGCTCCATCACTTAGCAAAAATAGGGCAAGATTGCATATTGAGGCCACAATGAATCAACTGAGATATTGAAATCATCTAGTTTTCCCTTGATATAGTACATTTGAATCCCTACACCACCCCTATTAGTTACATTTATTAAAATGAAAACCTCCTATCATTTTATTCAATAATGCATCAGTGGAAACCATGCACTTTAAGGTTAAGGAGAGTTGTTTTAACACAGAAATTGGAAAATGTTTCATTTTCGTTATTTTCTGTTAAATTGAAAACTACTAGCTATATGAACAGAACCTGTAGCACATTTATGGACATTTATATGCTATAGTTATTTAGAAAAAACTAAAAATACCTAAAATCTGATTCAGCAAGACAGACTTCAAACAAATCTGGGAAATCAGTACACGCCATAAAAAGCCTGGCTGGTACATCTTTAATAAACTATTTTTTTGGAGCATTTAAGTTTAGATATGTTTTTTTAAAAACAGTTTTCTCTGGTTATATGGAATTCACTTTTGAGATGAATTTAAGTTGTTTTGTTTGTCATGTTGAGAGCTGTAAAGCCTTGCAATTTCGTGTAGTAATACTATTTGCTTTTTCTTACATATTGTCTCTTAATTTTTCAGGTTTGAGAGTGCGGTTTCAGTTCAGGAACATAACTGATTCACGCAAGATTTCACAAATTAAATAAGAATTTAATTTTTGATCAGTTTTGCTGATAGTAGAATCGGTGGGTCGGAGGTAAAAAAAAAAAATCTGAATTGGTGATGAAAAGTGCGTGTCCGGTTTATAGCCTTCAATTAATTAATTTTCTTTTTTTTTGGAAGGGGGTATAAATATGTTGTTGTTTTTTTCAATATTTTTCTGAGCTTTGGGCTGCTAAGAGGAGTTCATTGCCACTCTTCAATGGGAGAGAGTTTAAGGAGCACTCATGAATACTTAAAATTTGCATCATCTGGCTTTTGCTGACAACGCCAGTGGACAAGCCATGACAACTTCATTAACATCCAATGCATTGTTATGAATAACATGGAGCTTCAGCACTCTTGGTGAGTATTGAATAAATCTTGACCCAGCATCAATTGGTAGTAAAAAAACTCTGAGAATAATTCATGAATGAAACGGCCTAATTGTATGTAACTACACATGAATGACATAATCAAAAGATAGCACATCTCTTGCTGTCAAAATTAAGAGTCTTGTGTCTTGTGGAAAAATAGTCATTTAAAACATATAGAATAACCAACTTTTCGAATGGTGTGCAATCTGCTGAGTTGTGATTCTCTCTGCGTGTTTGTGTGTGTATGTATGTGTTTGTGTTGTGTGTCTAATGATACTGTAGGTCATGACAGAAGGTGGCATTTGTTATTAATGGTGATACCAGCACATAGGCAAGTCCTCTGGCCAGGCCTCAAGCAAGGAAAAATTATGAGATGGGGGGGAGTCAGAACCCAGTGGAGATAACATTGCAGACAGCACAACACTGCTACACTGGACTGTCAAAATAGTAAGGTTTTGGCATTAGTTTTCTTTAAATAATGCATGCAAATTTGAAGAGTCACTCAGAGTTCATCTGCACCAGAATAGGTCATTTTTCTGTCTCCTCATTAAATAAACACATTAAAAATGCTAATGTTAGATTTTCTATTGGAGAAAATATTCTTTAAGGTGAACACATGAAATAAATAACACATAAATAAACCCAAAACAAACAAAAACAATTACTTATATGAAAAATGACCCTCAGGATAGTTTATGTGACATTATCATAGCACCTTCTGTGTACTCTGTGAGATGAACTCAGGAGTCAGTTTAAAGGGCAAAGCAGTCAGAGGCGTGTTTATGTATGTGTGTGTGTATGCCGCTGCCTTTTTCATCGTCTGGATGTACAGGGACAACGGTGCGGAGGCAGCGAGCACATGTCAGTGATTGATGGCTTTTGTCTGAATGGAGAACTTCTCCGGTTCAGCTCCTGTAAACTGGTGAAACCTGATCCAATAACCTTAGCTTTAGACGCAGGGTCATCAATAATGGTTTTGCACAGCAGCCTCAGTCAACACAATGATAATATGGATGCTTTTTCCCCCCTGTATACCATATTACTCCCTACACTCAAAAAAAAAAAATAACATCAATTTGTAAAATAAATTACACCTTGTTGAACAAAGGTCTCTCACAAAAAGGCAGTAATGAACCACACACTTTTAGAAGCTTTTAAAAGAATGGGTTCTTGACTTTAGAGCATAGTTGACAGAATGCAGTTCAGTTTCAGGAAAAAAAAAGGTTGATCTTACTAGCAATGTGGAAGCAGTCCTTAGCACTTTCTTCTGCTGTCTGATTTTTAAAGTGAGTGAAGTGAGTATCGGCTGTTTTAAAAGCAGGATTGACCGAACTGGAAAGTCACTCAAAAATACTACATCAACATTAAACCATGAACAAATCACTCAGGCTGATGGCACAGAATAGAAGCGGTCTTATTTGAAAGAATGTGTTTTTACTTGCAATGTTACATTGTAAACATTATACACCTATTTTATTCATTTCTCAGGTATCGCTATCTTGAAATTTAATGTAGAATCTTGAAAACCAACTGTTGCAATAAAGGAAAGTTGATAGATAGATAGATAGATAGATAGATAGATAGATAGATAGACAGACAGACAGACAGACAGACAGACAGACAGACAGACAGACAGACAGACAGACAGACAGACAGACAGATAGATAGATAGATAGATCATTTCCCTGACTGGGGAAATTCGAGTGTCCAGCAGCATACAGTTTTTGCCAGTCATAACCAAACACTCACAATACAACATCAATACCAATAAATTAAGGTTAAAAACTACTATCAATAGTAATAAAAGGTGCACATTATGAGGGTCCATTGTACTGCCATATGGCAGCCGGAATAAATGACTTCCAGAACCTGTGGGTCCTGCAATGCATAGAAAGGAGACGGTTACTGTGCCGGCTTTTCTGAGCAACTACAGCATCATCCAGAGGGTGACTACTGTTGTTGAGGATGGCCTGCATCATGCTCCTCATTCTTTCCTCAACCAGTACACCAACAGTAGTTTTCACTCCTTTCCCCATCACTGACATACACTCCATGACCAGTTTATCCAACCGGTTCTCCTCTTTGGCCATCATGTAGTTTCCCCAGCACACAACAGCGAAAAACACAGCACTCACCACAACAGACTGATACAATTTATGAAGCATTTCACTGCTGACCTCAAAGGATTTAAGCTTCCTTAGAAAGTAAAGTAAAGTATTCTGACATATGCCTTTACAATTTTGGTATAGGGGTGGTGGAAAAGAGGAGAAGTACCTAAGAATAAAAACTTTATATATTAATTTCTTTTATGTATGAAATAACCTGAATGTTTCCTAGTAACCATTTATTGAATCTTCTTTCATCCAGTATTACTTGACTGTTACTTTTCTGTTATTATAATCCGTACAAACACAATATATAATTCCATTGAGTTTTAGGTATTATATTCATACAGTATTTTAAGCTTTTCATGATCATATCCATTTATCATTTTTATGGATTGTGAAGCATGTGAAGTGTAATCTGCAAGACATGTTATTTCAATTTGTGAATTAGGAAGAAAGATTGTTATTCTGTATGATAATTCATCAGCATCTTGAGCAGCAATTGAAGACGTGTTTTGATGAATGACTTTCCTAATAAAGCTGTGGCAGACATTAATGTACAGAGGTTGCAAGACAGTTTACTACGCAGTGCATAAGATATTTAAATAATGCTCACATCATGAGAGAATAATACTAAATGTGCTTCGATTTTTATGCAAAACTGTATGGAGAGTATAATTCTGGAACATTTATAATAATAAATATTTTCATTTTTGTTACTATGAGTCATCAGCATGCTTTGCAATATCTAGTTGAAAAACAACTCCTTAATGTGACTGTAGACCAATAATTAACAGTATTGGATTTAAAAAGGAATAAATGCTAATGTAAAGTAAGTCTCTTTATGCAGGTAGAAAGAACTGTGAACTCTGAAAATAACACATTGGTTGCCCACTTTTTATGACCATTAAACCTAGTTTCAGTGCTAAAAAATAGATTAGTGTGTTTTGAAGCCAGTGCATTTGTACTTTCACATAAGAAGGATTGAAAATACAGCAGTTTTATACAGCCTTATTTCTCGTCTGACTTGAGAAAATAAAAATAAATGGGTCTTCTAGAAAGGTTTCTCAAATTTGGTTTAAAAGGACTGCTTACATAAATTCTAATCATTACCTGGAAAAATGTGCCTGTAGACAGGCCAGTCTAGCAAAATTGTTGTTGCTTAGCTGCGACTGAACAATCTATGCTAGGGGGACAGTCAATAGTGATGCCAAGCTCTGCTTTGTTTCAGCAGTCTTGAGGTGAGTGGGTGACAATCCAATCAATGCCATCTGAAAATGAAATTATGGCATTTTGAATCGTTCCTGTTCTCGATGTTCCAGAAGAAAACATACCTGAGTAGCACAACAACTACAGAGACTTCTACCACTTCCACTTACAGCCCATTATTTCTCATTTTACAGTGTTTTACAAAATATCAAATACTTCTTGTGCTGATTGACATGTTCTTACATTGCAACTATTAACTTCAATGTTTTTGTTGTTGTTTTTTTAGAGGATAATTATATAAAAGGGAAATAGATAAAAACTGTATTGGAGAATAAAACTCTGATATGTGGTGTGTATTTCTATCCTTTACATTGATACCCTTAAATATTCCAAACAATTGGCTTCAGATTTCCAGATTCTAAGTATGTTATTAAATCTGAGTATAAACACAGATACAGTATACTCTAGGGTGCTCAGAGAATCATTAGAAAGCATTGACAAACAAACATCATCATGGGAGTGGTTAATTAACAGAGCAACTAACTGTTGTGCACGCCACAAATTTGGCCTGTATGGAAGAGTGGGAAAAAGGAAGCCATTGGTTAAATCAAGTAATGAGAATCCAAACTTGCAGTTTGCCACAAGTGATATAGGGATTAACATAAATATGTAAAAGCAGGTCTGGTTTCAGTTATGTAAAAAAAAAAAAAACAGCTTTGGGCCCAGACTATGCACTGTATGCCGGAAAATTAACACTGCACATCACTCCAAAGCACATGTCTCCAAATCTAGTCCTTTCAGAAGCATCTGTGCTATCACAAATCTGAATCAAATGACTGAATTTCTAAATTATCATAACAAAAAAATAGCACTGGAGGGGTAGAGCTGAGGAACCACAATTTAAACAAACTATCCCTCCTGTGAAACATGGTTAAGGCAGCATTGCACTAATGAGACGCTCTTCTTTATCAGGGACAGGCAAGCTAGTCTATGTTGTAGATAGTACAAGGGAAATCCAAGAAGAAAACCTGTTAGAGGCAACAAAATACTTTAGACTGGGGTGATATTTGACCTTCTATTAGAAGACATTGAGTCCACATGTACAATAAGAGTTACAACTGAATGGTTTGGACCCTCAGGAGATATAGAGCCTCATTTATCAATGGTTTGCACTTGTTAAAACGTGCTCACACCTGAAAGTGGGTGCAGAAACACACCACAGGAGATTTACTGAGCAGACGTTGATTAAACCTGCAGAAAGATGTGGGCTATCCATTTAGCGCCTTTGCACTTTTTGACTATTGAATGTGGGTGTTTCTGTCAGAAGGTGCAAAATACTGGGGCAAGAAAATCCAAATAAGTAGGCGCTCCACGTGCAGTGCGATTGATTAAACATTGAATCAACATACGCTTATTAAGTTATTATTATAAAGTTTATTAAGTTATTATTTATTAAGTTACTGATCTTCTTCTTCTGGTGTTCAATTAATAAAATATAATAATCCTATACAATACCATAATGATGATTGCATACATGAGATTTTAAAAACAAAATTAATACATTTCAGATTACATACAAAAGCTAAATGTGGTTAACCTGTACATTTCCAACCTTCAACAACATACCTAAAATATCTAGCTAGATCCAAAGCTAAAATTAGTTTTTAATACTTTTTTGAAGAATACATGCCCTTTAGATTTAGAACTTTGTGTTATAAAATAAGTATTTTTAAAATGATTATGGTTGACCATATTTTTTGTAATGAATATGAGTAAGTTGTACTGCAATTTAATATTTTATATAGTCATGATAAAGTGTGGTGCATTTCAACAACACTGGTAGAATATGAACATCTTAGGACTAAGCGCGCAGCCATTCTAGCCTAACTTTCTAACATCCATCGACTTGAAAGGTATGTATAGAATGCACTTTGGTTAGCGAGGTTAGGGAGATTTGCCCCCCCTCCATTTTTTTCTATCCTCTTTACAATTGTCAACGAATCCACTTATTCCTTCTCTCTCACCTGTAAATCAATACCACAGACTTTGGTGCTAATTTTTTGCGGTGAAGGCAATTTTGCACTCTTTTTTGGAATATTTATAAATTAGGCCCATGGAGTTTTCCATGTCAAAGAGGTTAGATTAGTAAAGTGATGAGGGGATGGTAAATGAAATCAGCTGTGGAACATTAAATATGGATAAACAAAATATATTAAACAAACAAGACTTTTAGTATAAAATCATCCTGGGCAAGAGCTTTTAGCACATTTCCATCAAAACTCCTCGGGTAGCTGATAAACCGAGAAAAGGATGATGAACTTTATTATCTCTGCCTTCCTCAAAAAGCGAGTCACTTAGCTGTAGTGGCCGTAATTAATTTGCTAAGCCATGTGAAACAGCTTTTATTCTGATATCTGTGTAGCTGCTTTTTCAGCCTTAACAACACTGAATTTATTCGAAACAGACATTATATGACCAATGTTACTTTATTACTTAAGATGAATGCTCGATGCCACTTTGCACAGTATTTATTTTAAACCAAAAAAGTACAGCCCTCAGTATCTGAAAATGTACATGTATCAATAGGCTGCTTTTCTAATTCCTCTTTACTATTGTGCTGGTGCTCAAATTGACCTTATCTGTGCTATATAAATGAGTCATCCACTGTAATTTAGTGCTTTTATTCTCATTGTTACACTGGAGTTTTTGAGCCTGTGTCAGGGTTCATTTGGAAAGTCATTCTAAAATAATTATATAAAAATGGATCATTTACAAAATTTATGGTCAGATTATACTGTATTTAATGTACCCTGAAGCATCAGCCTGCAAGGATTGTTTTAAATGAAACATGCATGCTCTTTCTCTTACTGAATTTGGCAGATACTGTACTTGTATGTCAAAGTGTTAGTGTGTCTTTAAAGACCCATTCCATAACTTTTACACCATAGCAACATGTGTTTTCAAATTTTTGTGTGACACACCATTTTTGATGTTCGTTTTCGGAGCTGTCACTACATGGGAGGGTCATCCTGCTAAACCCACACTATAGAACTTTTCACCCGTGGACCGCTTCCCTGGAGGTACTGTCTGAGTTTCACTTTACAGCACTATGCTACACTCTACCTACTGATATGAACAAACCCACACTTTTGAGACTTGAGCCATGGAAGATCCACCAAAGAAACCAAAGAAGATGCTATCAGAGGAAGCGAGGGGAAAAAAACTGGGCTGCAAGAGCTGAAAACTGCTGGAGAAAGCTTGTCCCTTCACTGCTGTGAAAGATATTTTCTGTCAAACAGTTACTCAGTTTAGGTCAAAGTAAGATTAGACTTTAAAACACACTTTTACAACTTTTCAGTTTTGTGTGTCTAGCCAGAGTGAGTGAGACGTTAGAGATACAGCAATATGCATGGATGCTGAACTAGCCATCTTGCTACTGGGTTGGTAAGTAATAAATGCTTTCTCTGAGGTTATTTGGGCATGATGATATGACACACTGCCTGAAAACTGTTTGATGGTTTACCAACTGGCGCGCGATTAGCTTGATGTTTTATTGTTTTGGCTGGTGAGCTTGTAAAACAGTCAATAGACATCTTCAGAAGCGCTGTATAGATATTTGTTTTTATGACGGTGTGAAGAGCGACAGAGGGTAAATATCTGCAAAGTGTGTCTACAACAGATAACCTTTGGGTCTTGGTGGTTTTTACCATTTATTTGGTCTGGTTTAAGCGATTTATGCTCTTAGATCATTAGCCATTACTTGTCTTTATATATATATATATATTTATTTTTTTTTGCCAGTATAATGCACTTTGTTTTAAAGTCAGCAATCAAAGTGTAGCTTCTTTTGGAACTAAGGTTGCAGAAGATAATGTCTGATGATAAATAATGATAAAACAGCATAATGTGTTACTTCCTTCTGTTATTGAAGGGAGGGTGATAGTCTGACAAACTGTTTACAGCTGGATTTGAAATTTAATCATAATTACTGTGAATACGAGTTTTAAATATTGTGAGATATTTGATGCATCACAATAAAGCAAAACTACATGGTGATATTCTTTTAACCATATTGCTCAACCCATGGATTGTGTTATTTAGCAAAAGAACAGGCAGCAATCTCAGACTCTAGAAATGCAAAGCTGGTAGCAGCATACTACAAAAAATGTATTTAGGAGGTTGCTAAAATGTTCACCACACTTTAGGTTTTCATTTGTAAAAAACATATATATATATATAATGTTTCTCCACTTCATAATCATGCACAATGTTACATTACATACATTGTTTACAATAATCCATTGTTTAAATTCCCTATAAAAAATGAATTATTTTACCTCTTTGAGAATGCCAGTGAGCCTCTCAGTTTCACAATCAATGATGATCTGTCCCTCCTTTCGCTTGTCCAAATCCTGGAACACTTTCAAGAAGGAGGCCCCGGTCATGCTCTCCACATTGACCGAGGTCACCAGCCAGTTCTTCTCTGCTGCCGTGTCTAGAACCTTCTGCAGCACTGAAAGCCCTGAGCAAGATAAGACACATACAACATATTTTAGCAGCGCCCGGTGCTGAATAAATACAATTAGGAAGCTTTCTTCAAGAACATTTATGCAATACACAGTGAACGACTGGCTGGTTATTCTCTGGAAAGCAATTCATAAATGCCTACATTTCATAAGGAAGCATGCCATAACTTACAACCCGATTATGCTTACATTCTGCGCTAGTTATTATATGAGCTGGGAAACAAATTAAAGAACCTTGTGAACCAAGCAGAAGGTGTGCAGAGACCCATACTTCTTCTTATAAACTTATCCATCAGAATCTCCCCCTGTAGCTTTAGTGATAAAGTGTAATGATCGGGACAGTTCATTAAGCACTCTGACACTTACAGGTGCGCTTCTCCAGCTTGTGCGCCGCCGGCCTAAGTAATCACCACTTTCATGCTAACAAATAATCGTCCCAGGCTTCATCAGGGTACGCGCACACACATACAGCCAGACTTACGTCCTGTAAGCACCAATTACAGGTGGTGATACTCAATTATGCTGTCGTCGAAATGCTGCTGAGACACATGAACATCAAAGAGAAGCCAAGCAGCCAATGAGCTGAGGGCTTATGGTAAGACAGGAAATAAAAGGCGATTAGGGAACACATTGATCTTGAGCTCTGATTTACAGTCTGACTCACTGTTGTACTTCTGTGCTGCTGCTGGCAAAGGACCGATCAGATTCCTCTCAAGCTGGCAGTCACACTTGTTCCTCAGAGTAAATAAAGTAATTTCACCCACACTAAACTGGCTGCTGTAATCTAAATGAATTGTAGCAATTAGAGGATTGTGAGATGCAAACCAGCATTTGATTTGGTTATTTTTTACAGTTTATTATTTTGTACTACACTGATGTTTATTTTTATAGCTACATCTTCACAATAGTTGGTGCTTCAGTTTTTGGCAGATCAAAAAAAAACAAAAAAAAAGACTTTATCAAAAATAATAATGATAAATGTGGCCGCCAAGCATGAAAGATGGTTGCTTGGCCTTGTTAAAATGCACAGCAGCTGCTTGGCAGGAAATTCCTGCTGCCTATGTGACAGTAGGTCATTAACAAAAAAAAAAGACAAATGGTTTTCCAACATCGTATATGACTGCAACGTGGTAATAAATGAGAAGCAATGAAAAAAAATGGGAGGATGTTGGGAGGGAATAAAATATAGGAGCTTGATAGGCATTCCTGCAAAGCACCATGGTGATGTGCTGCATCTTTGATGGTGCAGTTTTCCATCCACTGTTGCTAATGAGTGAATAATTGCCACTCTTGGTGGTGACAGATTTAACAGTAGCTGTGTAACTGATGATAGGCAAGGGAACACGGGAGATAATTAATCACTGTTGCGAAAAAGATCAGTGGGTTAGCTATCACTGAATGGAGTCAATTTCAGGTGTCTTTAAAGCTTTCAGCACCACACATGGCACCAGGAAATATAAACAGTTTCAAAAACGACATAGTTGAATCATTTTTATACTGTTTTTCTACATTTCTTAATTTTCTCACAGTTTTATTTATTTCCTAAGAGCCTAAAATTTTTCTTAAGTTATTAGTTATGTTGAATATAGTGTAGATTATACTTCGTATTTGAGAACTCCATCTTAAAGCACTCAAAATGCTCTTACCTGAGCTACCGGATAATATTCTGCACTAATTTACACATTTCAAAATTTGAAGACGGATGTATGACATGCATGCATACCAATAACTAAGCCTTCAACCAAAAATAAAACTGAGAACACACATATATACAGTACAGATCAAACGTTTGGACACACCTTCTTATTCAACGAGTTTCATTTCTTTTCATAACCACATTGTAGATTCTCAATTAAGGGCATCAAAACTATGAATGAACACATAATGTATGGAATTACTGTATGTACTTAAAGGAGCAGGGGGCCAGAATAAAGAAATTCAACTTGTGTCTGCCGGCGCTTCAAGTAACTACAGTGCCCAAAAAGTTAATAAATCATTGATGTAGCGTACTTTCAGGCCACCCCACATTGCGCACATCGCCAGCTGTACGACAACAAGCAACATGTCTAGTGACGAAGATAGTAATAGTGTTTAGTCAACCGCGTCTGAAGTACGGGTTCTTTCTCTTTCTTCTTCTTGTTAAATCGAGAACGCGCAAGAATTGTAGATTGACGTCACATCCGCGTGTAAGTGCGGAATTTCGGCCACCGAATCGCAGACTACTTTGCAGCACACAGACTTTTCAAGATAATGCGATTACACATTGGGTGGGCTCATTTTACTTGGTTTAAAACGCTTCATTACCCTATACAATTACAAAACTGAACATAAATATAATTTATTTTAGAAATCCAGTCCCCTGCTCCTTTAAACAAAAACGGTGAAATAACTGAATACATGTGTTATATTTTAGATTCCTCAAAGTAGCCACCCTTTGCTCTGATTACTGCTTTGCATTCTCTTGAGCTTCAAGAGGTAGTCACCTGAAATAGTTTTCTAACAGTCTTAAAGGACTTCCCTGAGATGCTTAGTGCTTGTTGGTCCTTTTGCCTTCAATCTGCAGTTTAGCTCACCCCAAATCATCTCAATTGGGTTCAGGACCGGTGACTTTGGAGGCCCGGTTGTTTTACACTTTTTTGTACAAGTACTACATAATTCCATATGTGTTCATTCATAGTTTTGATGCCTTCAGTGTGAATCTACAACATTAATAGTCAGGAAAAGAAAGGAAATTCACTGAATGAGGTGTGTCTAAACTTTTTAGAATATTTTATATTAATTGGTATAATGCATGGCCTTGTTTCTGGTTTCAGAATGAGCCACATTTTTAAAAAGTCACCAATTCAAAATTGAAACCAAAATATCATTAATAACTCCTAGAGCTAAAGTAATTTTATTAAAACGTCATAGAATATGCAAGTGTTACAGGATTCTTGTCTGGCTGTGTTAACCTCAGAAGAGTACACTACTTGCACTCTTTTCTCTGACTAAAGGAGGGTACTACAATGAATGACTTTGCTGCAGCTGGTTTTACAATGCAGGAAACGTGAACACACAGACTGTAGATATTTTGTTTCTGCACAGCAATCTCTGCATCAAATTAATGTCAGAGGAGTAACATTCCACAAAAACAAATGGGAAATAATTCACTTTAACAAAATGTACATTCAATCAGGGGTCTAAATTATCTTCTGTCTTTGACTGTTTTCTTTTTTAAACTTGATGGAAAAATTTAAAGACCCTCTTTCATTTCCGACACAATCCTTCCTGACACCTGACAAAAAAATTTCTGACAGAGGTTTTCCTGAGACCTGACTACATTTTTTCTGACACAATTTTTTCGGACACCTGTTTTTCTGAGGTTGGTTCGTTTGAAGCAGTTTTATCTGAAGATGAGGGATGCTTTTCTGACGCTGAGGCAGTTTTGTCTGAAGATGACGGCTGTTTTTCTGAGACTGACACCTAAGTCTGAGGATGTCCTAAAATGAACACCGTACGGAGGAGTATTTAATAGGCTAAGCTTTGCACTGGCATAAAAAGTGTGATAATTTATTTCCGATATATTTGATCTGTTTTTATGTATATAATTATTTTTCTGCATACAGCTGAACTATTAAGTTCAAATAGATATCAAATGTTCTAAAATACTAATATACTGTACATGGTGTTATTTTATCCTTAATTCACTTATAGAAATCTTTGTAATTATAGATATCACAGAACGTAACTGCTTTTTAGAAGATAAAAAATAACGTCACAGTTATACTTTTACTGTGTGGTAACAGAGTTAGTAACCAAATTACTTTTTGGGAAAATTAATTTGTAACTATAACTAATTACTTTTTGAATTTAAGATGGCCAACACTGGCATTCACATATATCAATATCGAAGTGGAATAGATTGGATTGGATTAGAACGTTCGAGAAATGGAATCAGATGGGTTTTTGAATGTTAAGAGTAGAAATGAATGCTGAAATAAATGCGGAAAATAAATAATTAAAAAAGATTTACACATAGTCACTGTAGTGTGTGCAGGTACCATGTTGGGTGGTGGGTTTCAAATAATCGCCTCAGGTCTGGATTTGATCGGGTGATAACCCCAGGTACTGGGTGGAGTTCAAAAATCATCTCAACAAGTGTAGAGCAATGACAGGTTGGTAAAATTCAACTGCTACAGAAAATGCTCCCTGCCCAGAGCCATAATGGTTTATAACAATTCCTCAAATAATTAGTTAATTAGTGTAAGCTACAAAAACACTTATTTTCCCTCTGGGATCAATAAATTATTTTCGAATTGAACTGCACTGACTACAGAGAACACCTTAAATTGAATAGATATGACTTAATCAGTGGTAAAGGGCTGCAAAGTGGTGCAGTTGGTAGCACTGTTGCCTTGCAGTAAGAACGTCCTAATCAGGCATCCTCTCACACTCCAAAAACATGGCTGTTAGGTTAATTGATCTTTCTAAATTGTCCTTAGGTAATTTGGAAAGCCTAAATTCATAGGCTGACACTTATATCAGCCTATGTAACTGTCAGCCTAGGTCACCAGCCAGTTGATGAACACATCATAGAAAGCCATTGAGTGATATCATTGGGTAAAGATATCAAACCAGGTAGGTTTCTACTGGGAGCTTAAAATGCCCCATTATCTAGACCATTTAGACTTTAAGTACTAAATGGTCTTTAGTACTTAAAGTCTTTGGCACTATAATGTGTGGTATAATAATACCACACATTTAGTGATCTCATTTATCAATTTATTTTAGTAAAAATTTTATATTTTCACAAAAAAAAGCCTCAATTGCATCACTAACTGTCGGTCACAATGACGGACAAATACTGATTACAATCAGTATTTGACTGATTATAATGTTTCAGTAATACAATGCTGTCACTTTTTTCATGAAAAAGGGAATTAGCAGGTCTTTATAATATTAAAATGAGTTTTAGTTAACACTGGAAATGAAGTCACATGTATTATTGTATATATATAAGCTTTCAGAGTTATTGTGTAGAAAAGTGGATAGTGCAGATGCTCAGAAAACACAGGCCCTTTTCTGAGTTCAAGTCCCATCCCTAGCTTTTTATTTTTGAGCATTAAAGTAACCTAAATGTATTAAGTTCAGTCAACAAAATTTGTTATTGCTAAACCAACACAAATTAGTTGGGTGGAAATAATACATAATTGTATTATGCTCATCCAACAATTTTTTTTTTTTTTGAGTGTACTATAAAAAAAAAAAAAGTGTACTATAAAAAAAAAAAAAACAGCCCAACAGATATTTGTATCCATCGCTATGTATTTGGATTTCTGGTATAAATTTCTTTTAAACACAAAAATTTTAATGCATCCATTTCTTAAGGTAAATCTCCTTTCCATTATGTTATCAGTTATTTATGCTATTAGTGTGGCTGGATTATCATTATTACATGATATCCATTTCTTTATTCCATCTATTCTTTATGTCTCCGCTGCTTCTCTTTACTTTTTAAATTGCTGTATTTGCATCAAATACTATCTCCTGGGTATAAACGTACCTAATGCATGCCTATAAATCTGAGCCAGCCTGACAGGGAGCCTCTCAGGAGAAGCAGAGGCAAAAATGGACCTCTAAAGGCATCCTGGAAGAGAATAATATCATAATGAAATCTGGCTGTGATAAGCACCTTTTTAGCCAGAGGCGGTACATGGAGACCCAGGCATGTGGCAATTGAGAAAAAAGAAAATAACGGCTCAGGAACCTATTTTCTGAATATTGCTTATGATAGGGCTAATGGGTTATCAAATTTATTGACGATTCTTGGCTTTTGAAAATAAAATGATAAGCTACTCATTTATCAAGCAACCTGCAGTTTTTGTTTAGATTTTTTAAAGCAAAATCAAAGAAAAGACTTCTTTAGCATAGTACTTAAAGTCTTTGGCTGTATGTTTGAGGTCCTTGTTACAGCTGTGGGATAAATTAATGAATAAAATAATACAAATCCCTGATGGTATTGCTTGATGGATAAGTATCTGTCTGTATTTCTCAGTGTTGAGAAGACCACTAATCCTGACCAAATATCCAACTCCATTTGCAGAGATGCAGCAAACATTCAAGGTACCTCCACCGTGCTTCACTTTTGCCTGCAGACTCTCATTATTGTACCGCTTTCCAGCCCTTTGATGAACAAACTACCTTCTGCAGCAGCCAAATGTTTCAGATTTCAAATAATCAGTCCAGAGCATCTGCTGCCATTTTTCTGCACCACAGTTATTATGTTTTCCTGCCTACTTGAGCTGCTGGCCTTGTTTCCATGTCGGAGGAATGGCTTTTTGGCTGCAATTTTTCCACGAAGACCATTTCTGGCCAGACTCCTATGTGCAGTAGATGAGTGTACCTGTGTCTCACTGGTTTCTGCCACTTCTGAGCTGATGGAACAGGCAGGCATCTTCCACTTTCGAAGGGTAATAAGCTTGATGCGTCTTTCATCTGCTGTACAAAGTTTCCTTGGCCAACCACTGCATCTATGATCCTCAATGTTGCCCCTTTCTTTGTGTCTCTTCAAAAGCGCTTGTACAGCACATCTTGAAACTCCAGCCTGCTTTGAAATCTTTGTCTAGCTTTTTCTTTTGCTCGCTCACTTTGCGTTTTATAAACTGATATAAATAAACAGTCACTGTTTATATTTCCAAAGCCTTCTGTGTTTCAGCATATTTGCAAACCTGTCTAAATGTTATATCGAAAAGTTGATGCCCAGATGAGTAAGTGAGTGACGTTGAGGAGTCGGGGAGGGGAAGGGGGAGTAAAAGAGGTGACTGACACAGGCTGCTACACACAGCAACAGAAAAGGTTCGGGTGAAAAAAGCCTTAATTGCATCACTATTTTTCTTCAACAGATTTTTGTTCCTTAACTGGGTTTTGGAGGTAGTTTATAACTTTTGGGAAGTAGACTTCGATTGGGAGATTATTCCATGATGCTGCATTAGTATTAAAGTCTGCATTCAGGTGATCTCATTTCCACTCTGTACTCTGTTTACGCAGCTCTGTTGGCTCAGTCATTTAGACAACAGCCTGTTGACAGAGTAATGTCAGCGTTGAGTTAGACAGGCTAAAACAAGGCTTGTGTAGTTGGGTATATTTGTGCGAGTTACTTGGTACGTTTAAGTTACTCTGTTTTTTGCAATCAACATGCTTCCCGTCACTTAGCTGAAACTCCCCAAATGGATTTGGGCTACCAAACAGAAAAGAGTGTGCCTGTTGCTGAGCCATCTCTTGGTCCCACTTTTGCCCAAAAAAAACTTGCTCAAGTTCTTTGTGGCAACATTTTACAGTCATTGCTGTGAAAAGCCAAGTCAGATCAGCAGAAGTAAAGATATCAAACAACATCTGCTATGCATAATCATATATTAATTAAAAGCCATGTTCTGCGAAGCCCTCCACAAGCACCAAATATTCGTCACAGCCATGTTCTGCCATTGTTGGTTTAATTGTAACCATTAATGACTTGGGTATGTGATTTGCTTTTCAATGTAACACTTCCTTGTTACATGTTCATTGCTGAATTTATGGAAAAACATCAACCAATATTGCATATCCACACTTATTATAATGGATAATTGAAGAATACTTAAACTATAGCATAAATTAGAAGTGTAATGCAAAAAAAAAAAAAAAGATTTTTATGGCTATTTTGAATTTTACTCAAACACAAATACTCCCCCCATATATATATATATATATATATATATATATATATATATATATATATATATATATATATATATATATATATACATAATGTGTGTGTGTGTCTTTGCATACATAACGCACATTTCGACGTGGCATCTGAATTACCTTTTTGTTAATACCATACAAAGACTTACAGTTAACGTACAGAGCCACGAGGAAAGTGCATAAACAAACATGACAAATTCTTAACAAATGAATTGGATCTTTCTTCAGGGCTTAAAATAACTCTCTAGCAATGATGTCTGCAGCATTGTATCCAGGCAACTGGGGACCACTGCTATGGATTTCACCAGCTTCATCCCACTACTCAGATACGCAGAGGTCACCCTGCACAAATATGCACTCGCACAGTTCGACATTTCTTGAGTAGACAGTAAAAAGGGCTGTCGAAAAAAAATAAAAAAAATAAAAATACATCACTTGTGCAGTTAAAGCCAGACATCAGCTTTAACAGAGGTACACGTCTGTGAAATCACTGGCTTTTAAAAACGTTCTTATTTTTTTTCCACAAGTCAAGCAAAGATTAAGAGAAGTTCTATACACTCTTTACTTCAGCATAAGCCTAAAACACATATGCATACATACTTTTATGCAAAGTGAGGGTTTTTTCCTGTTTTAAAAACCAGCAGGAACCAACCATGGTCATGCTCTGAAACCCACACCTGGGACAGATGGCACAGCATAAGGTAAAGCTTTTTGGCTTCACAGGAGAAGGCTGACGGGTGCTCTAGCTAATTTTTCCATTGAAATCGTTGAATCGAATATTAAAACCTTTTTTACTATAAAAAGAAGTATGGAAGCAGAAGTTATTGCCAGTGACAGATTAATAGCTTATTATTTTCTTCCATTGTGCAATTTATCTGTTAGTCAGTGCAGGTTACTTTTTGAGTTCTTTGTGTGTGAAAAGATTACTTCAGTCACCATGGTAATGGTTTTCTCAAATATTTCAGAAATTAACATTCAAATTGTTCTAACTAACTACATAAAGTGTCTTTTAACAAAAAAATCCATTATTAATACATTGTGGGAACCTGAAGATTAAATCTCCTACCTGAATCAGAGCTGTACATGTAGACAAACTTGGTCCATCCATAGTGCTCGATGACTCCCACTAAAGCGTCCTGGAGTTCAGGCCTCAGCTGGATGACAAACTGGTTAGCAGTCTCAATAGGGAAGGACGGCGTGACAAAGCAGACGTGCAGCGCTCCGCAGAACGACATAAGCATGTTTACAGTCTTCCTGTCGTAGAGGCCAATGATGGCATACACGCCTTTGGAGAACTGGGAGCAAACTGGAAAGGACAAAAAAAAGGTAAATTAGGTACTTTAAAAAAAAAAAGAAAAATACCTTACTTCATAGACAGCAAGGTGATAAAAGTTAACAAAGCACTCTTTACTGATGTAGCCATGGACTGAACAATTCGTTCAGTGTTTTTACAAGACCTGAAAAAATCCTATTTTTAAAACTATGAAAACTCTTTGTTTTACTTTTCCCACAGTTTAAACTTAGAATAATAGTCAGTTTTGTTATTTCCATTGACTAAAATATCCTAAAAATATTTCCTGAATACAAATTTCTAACACTCTAAAACTAGACAAAAACGTGCTAGAAATTATCGAATGAAATGACTGGATGTACCCTTTTAGCTTCCCTGTCATTTGATGTCATAGTGATAATTCTACAATAACCTAATTTAAAGTGGAGAGAAAGTACCAGAATTTTGAAATTGTGGGAGGCAAAATTTCCCTCCCTGTTTTTTCAGTCACAGAAGACCAAAAATAATCCAGAGCACAGAGATAGTACTAGAAGCAGACTTCTTCCACCTTCCACCTTCTTCCAAAAGCAGATATGTGAACATTGAGAGTTGTATATAGTGTCAGCTGTTTATTCTATTTTATTTGGTTTTGCATTTTATGTATATATATATTTTTTTTATTTTTTTTATGGAAAAGCCTAACCAAGGACTGGGGCTGCAAATTAGCCTTTGGCTAGAAGCCTATATGTAGAGCATCGGCTGCATGAAACTGTAGCAATGTTATACTGCATTGTCCCTGTTAAATAAACTATTTCCAACCTGCTTCAAAGAGCAAATATGATTCTAGAGATCAAAAAACCAAGGAGTAGGTTTCTACAAAACAGACTGGCTGAAAAGGATTACCTCTAAATGCTGACAAATAAATAATAAAATGAGTGAGACTAAAAAACAAAACAAGCACATGAAGGCCGGCTTTCCTCATCGCAGGCGGCTGCTTCAAATGTTATCCAGTAGTGAAAAACTGGCAATCTTTATTTGGCTGCCAAAAGAGCGTCGCACATCACTATGTATATAACTTTGAAGTTTTAGCATGTCTGTCAATAAAAAAAAAACAAAGAACAGCATAGTGCTGTATGGCTTGCTCAGAACTTTGACAGCAAAAAACAACATTATGAGCAATAAGTACTTTTATTTCAGTTTTAAAAAGTTTACTCTATATTTTAGACTTTACCCATCTGTGCAACGACACATTTTCTCATTTAATACAATAAAGAGAGGACTTTTAACAAATGTTCTATTCGAAGTAATGTATGAATAATAATAATATATAATGTATGAATAATAATGTTTTTTTTTTCAAAAACAGCTTACAAACTTAAAGAAGTAAATCAAATAACACATGGGATAATATGGAAAGTTTCTATCTGATAAAGTGTTAGTGATCCTGTGAATAAATTCAAAGAATTTGATTATTTAACTACCGTGCTACACCACACTCCTGATTAGATGCTACAGAGTTCAGCTAAAATGCCAAAACTACCAATTAGACAGTCATATTTAGACATTTGCAGATTTGCTGCCCTGCATTAATATGAAACAATCTACAGATCAAAGCAATATATGTCTTGCAAAATCCATAAGGCAGAAGCTTAATTGAATTAAACTGAGCTTAACAGTCAAACAAAATCAGCAATACTGAAAAACAGAATTTGTGAACAAAAAAGGGAATAAAAGAGAGACAAAAGAGATTGTCATCTTTGTCAAGGCGTTTTGAAGTCTTCCAATTAAAATCATGTTTATGCACCACTAGTGTGGCTCTTGGCTTCAGTGAAGGTGGTGAGGAACAGAGAGGTTAATCAATGCATCCCCAGGGTTGCATTGACATTTTCCTAGCTGCAGGAGGTGGTTTTCATCTCTCATTTGCTTTTCTCCCTCTATCTCACATTTCTCTCCTTTTTCTCTTACAATCATTCTCTGTATGCCACATATAGCCTTCTTTAGACCCTACTATATCTCAAAATAGCAAATTGATGTTAATAGCCTTCTTTTCTTGTATATCCTCTCAGTAGTACATAATCTCTTTGCACTCGTGTGGTCTGGCCTGAACTATTTTCTGCTGAGGTGATGGGTGGGCCTCACTTATCTCAGTATTTACCAAACAGATTGAAATTCCTGCCTGGACCTGTGCAAAGGCCAGCCTGCTGCTCGGTACTGAAGCAGCGACACAGAGAGAGAGAGAGAGAGAGAGAGAGAGGATGGCCAAGACCCAAAACGCCTAACCGGTCACAGACCTGTCCCCTCCAGGCAGGCACGTGTGTGTGACGGAGATATTGGGAGGGAGAGAGAGAAAAATAATCAGTGCTATCATATAAAAATACCCCCCCACACACATACACAAACAAGCACACATATGCAGCCCGAAGTGCTCCAAAAGCCTGGTGAGTCACCCTACTTAAAGCAGCCCTGAAATAGACATTTTGTGCCTCGCCACACTGACTCAGTAACAGAACTATCTTTCCTTCATGGTCTGCACATGCTTTCACTCGTAAATGGATGCTTTTTGATCTGCTGCTTTCTACAAGCGTGCATTACAATTTTCCAGGACCGATTCCAGAGGTGTCCTCTGCGTTCTGCCTGGATGAAAGGTAATGAGAGCTTGTTTGACTTTTCGTGCAGTGTCCCATTACTCTGCCCAGGAGGAGGTTAACATGTTTCACTGAACATAAGTCATTTCTCATACCCGTAAAAAAAACCACAATACTGTGAAAAAGGTAGCCATGTGTCAAAGGTCCCCTTCTCTGAGCCAACAGGACAAACGTGTTTATCTGGCTCCACCTAAGAATGGCATAGACCATTAGTGTGTTCAGGCAGCCTAAGTTAACACAGCAGAATAGATCAGCGAGACAGTGTGTGTATTTCTATGTGTGACCAGCTTGTTAGTGCTACTCCACATGTGCAATGACATTTGAGTCGGGGCTGAAACATCTCAAGTGATCTCGAAGAACCCCAGCAACACCTGTCCGCCCTGGCATTCCAAATCACCTCACCACGGTTACAGCTGCCATGGCGGCAGGACTGAGGCTGCCTGGGCAACGGTCTGCCTCTTTGGCAGGGATTACGGTGGCTCCAAAGCTTTTGGAAGATGGGCTTGGAATTTTGACTGTTTGGACATTTTGTCATAATTAGCCCCCCCCAAAGGAATTTAAAAAATGTGCAGAAAAAAAAAAAATCCAAGGACAATTTCTGGCAATAATGAAAGATCTAAGGTTCACATTGGCTGCACCAAATATGCATTTACATACTAAACAAGCAAGTGATAATACCCATTAAGCATCATTCACTACCATTATTGTCCTTAGTTTACATGTAGTTTTAGACTGGTCTGTCAATTCAATTCAATTCAAAAATTCTTTATTGATCCCAGAGGGAAATTAAATTTTGTTGTAGCTCATAACTAATTCATTTTTCAAGGATTTCTTGTACACCGTGATGGTTGTGGGGAGAAAGGATTTCATTTAGCGGTCTTTGTTTCAGCGAAACTGAAGAAGCCTCCAACTGAAGATACTCAGACGAAACTATTAGGATGCCTACAATGACGAGCAGAGGGCAGCCTTCTGAGGAGCCATTTTATTCAGGTAAATAAAGTCACTCCTTAAGCCAACACTTTTCTTAGCTCCATCTTAATTCAGATACAAAGTTTGTGAATGTTTACCAGGACAGAGCTGCCAACATCTCAGATTGGAAATGCGGCTAAGTCCCTAGATGGGTACACCCAGAATGACTTGCAGCTGTAACTGCAGAAAAAAGATGGTTCTACAAAGCATTAAGGCAAAGGACTAAATAACTAAACACAAAATACTTCTCCCAGTGTTTTACTTGAAAAAACAAGATTAAAAATACATTTCCATCTTTCTATCTCAATAACAAATATCGAAGTTTGAGATCAGTGGATGATAGAATCGAAAAATGCTTAGGAAAAATTACTATTTTTGCAGAGCACTACATGAGTTTACTTTGCAAATTAATCAACTCTATGGTCCTGGTTTATCAAGATTCTTAATAATGACTGCGACATTGCATGCAGCGCTAGAAAATTGCAACAGTGGGTTGGCCTTCATTTGCGTCTGATCTACTAAGACAGTGTGAGCAATTTATTGAAAATATGTAATCTTAAAAATGTCATTGTGATACAGTACATACTTTACTGGAATCCAGGAAGACTAACTGCTCCAATGGAAACTAATGAGGATCAGTGGGGAAAAAAAAGGCAGAGCAAACGTTCTGATGTTTATTAAATCTGGAACGCCTACTTCTACACCTTTTCTCCTCCCAATATTTTTTGTCTACTGGCAGAAACGCCCATATTGCATATTTAGCATGGAAAAAGCGCTAAATGGATTGCATGCATCTTGCTCCGGGTTTGACAGGCCGCAATGCTTTTCATGCCATGTTAGTAAATCAGCTACAGCCTGTTTTTGCAACAAAGTGCGGTTTGCTGGAGTTTTAACAAGTGCAAACCCTTTATAAATCAGGCCCTTATTGTTAAAATTCCTGACTGGTCAATGGCATTTCTACTCACATTAAATCCACACATTCGTTCAGTCTTCAACAAAATATAACTTTGATAAGATCAGATGAACAAAATGAAAATAAGCTCCAAATTTTCCAACAGTCAACAAATCCAAAAACAACATCCCATTTTTCTCAATCTACATTCAGAGTCAGGATAGCTCTTTGGGATCAGTGCCTTCACTTTTCAAACTTTTTCACTGTGAATGAACAAGTTAATTTGCATTTGTTGTGGACAAAACGTTTAGTGCCGCAGGATAAAAAGAACAAAAAAACCAAACAACTAAAATCCCATAGGGAGTTATACTCGCACAACAGGAGGAGCTGTCAGAAACAACTCATGCAACTCAAGTCTTCCCTGTTCTGTTTCCTGTGCCCGGCAGCTGTTCCTCTGCTTAGCATGAGCCAAATATCAAATGACAGACGTGTCTGTGCCGGCTGCACAAAGAGGGTATGTTTGTGACAGTTTCTCTTGCATCCAAATTTCTAGATCATGAGATAGCTAGCAATTGGAAGCTGTTGAGCAATGCTGGCGCCCTCATATTTAATTATAAATATTTAACTACAGCATTTAAGTTTGACGTGAAAAGTAAACAAACATTTAATCAAACAGCATTTTAATTGATGAATAAAAAGCAAATGTCCATGTCCAACAGATGCCTAAGCGTTAAAAAATGTTTTAAACCCCAAAAAAACCTTATAACAGCAATTTCATATTTATTTGAACACACCTTCATATTAACCAAATATCTTGGCAATCAGATGAGGAAGTCTGTTTCAAGGTGTCCTTGAATATGTATCTGCCTTTCAGCTGCTCCACTGGAGCTGCTCACTAACCTGTGCATCATACTACCGCATTACAGAGCTGCTCTGTCGACTGTTTTTTGTGTTTTCAGTGTAACAACTCGTCTTGCTTTGCTTTTCAGAGAATACACAGCATAGACATAGAACACATTATTTTTGTATCCTCCAACAGCTTCAGTAAGGCAAGGCAATTTTATTTGTATATCACACTTTCAAAAATAAGGAATAAAACACGAAAAGCATTAAAATACATTAGAGAAAGTAAAAAAAATCTATTAAGTTTAAAACAGTAGAATAAATACGGAAGAACAAGAAAGAACACTCTTAACAACATAAAATAACATTTCTACAAAATAATTTTTTTTTTTTTCCAAAATACAATACTTAAGTGAAACAGAGTACTTAATTTTGAATAGGGATGTACCGATCCAATCACATGATCGGAAATCTGGCCTGATCACGTATTTTCAGACTCGATCGGAATCGTACGTTATCTCCCGATCAGGACTCAGATAAATATATGCACCTGTCAATTTTTAAATTCTATGTCGGTGGAGCTGGTGGCTATCTCTACTCCCATGAGTTAATACCTATGTAAAAGTATTTATCTTCAATTTACTTTAAATAATATTAAATCCAAACAAGCTGAATAGAGAACTAAGTAATAAAGGGAAATTTAACAGTTGCACTTAGAATCCACCTGCTGCGGTTCACGTCCGTTTGTGTGTAATCAAATAATGGGATGGCTGCATATGTTTTTGTAATCACGTTTAGGATTTTTGTCTCGCACAGACGACTTCTTATAGGGGTTTAGATATTGTTATGGATGCTGTATCCACGCTCCGCTACCGCACTGGATACCGGAATTAAGCGTCACTTCAGCCAAAGTTTAAAAATGAGGAACCATTTCTCCATTAAACCGATCCGAAACCTGAAAGAATCTGTATGAACCCTTTCCAGATCCCTAAACTATATTTCAGTAGCAGACATGCCCAAAGCAAGAAAGAAAGAAGCAGCAGCAGTTGTTTGGCAACGCTGTTTTTGGTACACATCGTACGACTCTAACCAAGCGCAAAGGCAGACGGGTACCAAAGTGCAGTCAGCACCAGGTCAGCAAAATGCCTTGATCAAAGTGTCTGATTTATTTACCTGGTATCCATGCATAAAGTTGAACGTATCTGCTGCGCTTTTGCACCACTTTTCCTACTCAGTTTGGACACTAATCTGTAAAAAAAAACAATAGCCGTCATATTTTTCTGTCACCACTTTTATAAACCGGTTAAAATCCTGGAAATATTCTGTTAACGTGGCCCATGATATGTACATACATTCTCATTATTAGGTGTATTTAAGCTAAGGTGTTATTTGTTTTTATATGACATGTTTTATGTTTAGGTTACTGCTGCATTAAAGTCCAAAATTGAATAGTTCATGTTATTTAGTACTTGATTGTTCAGGCTACCTTACAGAAGTGCTCTGTTTCTTAACATAATTGTTAAATGTTATAAGGTGAATAAAAAAATAAACATTCTGGATCCGTTTCTTCACTAGTCTTTATCCTTTTCTTATGTATTAGAAGTATTGGATCACAACTTGATAATGGCAGATACTCAAAATATGACTCTGACTCAAACTTGAGGGCAAAAAAAAACTAATCACGACATCTCCAGTTATTAGTTTGTAATTAATAAATTCCTATTAAATATTAGAACATATATCAGTCTTAGCCACTGTTCATGTTATGAAAGTTAACCAAAATAGATGTGTTATTGATCTCGCTAAAACGTAACCATCTCTACAGTCAAAGCAATAACTAAATCAAGCTTAAAAAAATGTACCATTCTGACAAGGAGGAGGATGACTTGAGAGGTAGGACTGGAATCTAACAGCTGTTAAGATGCTGTTTCCATGCCAACAAGTTGTTTTGACATGTATATTAAACAAACAAAACAAAAAAACAGGAAAAAAAAAAACTTTTCCATGATCTACCAGAAATATAACCTGCTGTAAATTTGCTAAATTTGGAGTTTTAAATTTAACTGTCTGCTTTGATCTAAAAAACCAAAACAGACTTGGCCAAACATAGAGACACAAGTTAAACACAACAACAACCGTTTTGGCCAGATCTACACTATTTAAAACCTGATCCAGTGAGCTACAGAAAACCACACAAAAGAGAAAAATCCCTTTGGACAAACTAGAGAGGAACAGTCTTTCTCTTGGTTTATGTTCCATGTGGTACTGAGGGGATTTCCCTGCAGCAGGGCGCATACCCAAGGGAGCATACTGATTTGGTCTTCAAAGCTCAGTCATCCTGAAAAATCCCTTTTTTTTAAAAAAGTCTCCCAACCAAGGTCCGACATATTGAGCAACACTAGGACGATTTATCGAGGATGCTTATAATGCCCAACTATCTATTATATTGGACTATATTTTATGCACAATTTTTATGATGCAATACAAAATACCCGTGTTTACCTGTGGCAGGAAATTATTGCTCTTTCCTTTTGGGACTACTGGAAAAATATGACAACAAATAGTTGTCACCACTACTAAATGATTTGCAGTCTGAAGATTTATATAGCTTCCTTTAAAACAAGGTAAAAATGGAACTAACATAACATTTTTTTTTTTTTCAATACTGAATATATGAGATTAAAATATGCTTGTGATATCCATAGAACCTTTGGTTATGTCTTTATGTTCTTTAAACTGTATATTTTATAAAGAAGATGTAGTAGATGTTGGATGGATATTGATTTTGGACTAATTTAAATCAGTTAAGGAAAGTTATTTTACAAACCTTGTGATTCAAATTTAATCTGCCAGTCTATTTATCCATCATGCATACCCACTTTTTCATTCAAGAGATCCAGAGTCTCAGCTGTGACAGAATTAATAATCATTTTAATTAAAATCCCTAAATATTAAATAAAATAAGATTCAGGTCCTTTACTCAAGCACTGAAACATATAATTGAAACATAAAACCAATGCCATAAGATGTCTGTATGGCTGTACAATAAAAACAACACAAAAAGTAGGTGTTACATTTACATGTACATGAACTCTGCCCTGTGATGTACTAGCGCTATGTCCAGGGTCTACAGTACCTCAGCTCCTGTTTGAGCTAGGATAAGTGATTGTAACTACTGGATGAACGGATGAGCACATGGATGAACTTAAGAGTTTTCTTGTTTTGACTTGTAATATTAAGACAATGTGACAATTTTTCTCACAATGTCAGGATCTGTTCTGTTTCCTGGTGTCTGTGTCTGATTATTCCCAGGTGTCTCTAGTTCCGTTCATCACTCCCCTGTGTATATATGTTCCCTGCTCCCCTAGTGTCCTTGCGGTGTTGCGTGCATCAAAGCATCTGGACCTTCTATGTCAGCTGTACCTGCAGAATGCTAGTGTCGTGTTCTTGTTCCCTTTGCTTTGGTGTCCTGATCAGTATTAAGAGTGAGTTTAACTTTATCATGTCATCTTCTGAGTCTTCAACCAACTCACAACCATGACACACAAGCCATAAATTATGTGCAAGGTTTGATGTTATTAAATTATAATGTTTTTCACGTTTTTTTTTCCTTTCTACATGCCACCCTACCTCAAGTTTTGCTACAGTCAAGCTCATTGTCACATTTATGCTTTAATAATGTAGGAAGAAGAGGGCAGCACGTATAATGATGCTTGAGCATCCTTAGAAAATCTTAAAGATAGAGTATCTGTTCATCCGTTTCTGTAATAGCTGTATCCTTTTCAGCATTACAGGGGACCTGGAGCCTCTCCCAGTAGCCAACAAGCAAGAGGCAGGATACACCATGTACAGGTCATCCATCCATTGCAAGGCTGAAGGCAGCATATGTTGCTCTAAAATCACAATATGCTGTCTAATATTAATGCTGCAATTAGTATAGGATAATTTGGCAAGGTCCTAGAAAAGAGTCCACACTAATATAACCCTAGGATTTTTATTTTGCCTGCCATTGTTAGTATCTTTAGATTTTGGTCAAAGGAACACAGCATCCATTTTTTCTTAATTATTTGAAATAATTATTTATCCAAGTAAGACCCATATTTCCATTAGGTAATGGATAACCTTTGGCACCAACTAGTACCCACAACTTCCATTTACATTTATCATGTTAATACAAAGCTTCTTTGTTGAATAGTCACTATTCTGGTATAACTTATGAATGCAATTCTGTGATGTATTATGTGACAATGGTTATATTTATACCGTGCCATCGTAGTTCTATAAGCATTTAATAGCCTTCAGTTCTGAATAACCTCTTTGATTAATATTGTTTTTAAATTTAACTGTTTTCTGTATAATTTGTTGAAAAATTAGAGATCCTGTGCAAGTATTAGAGAA
Organism: Apricaphanius iberus; assembly: GCA_028564705.1. Lineage (NCBI taxonomy): Eukaryota > Metazoa > Chordata > Actinopteri > Cyprinodontiformes > Aphaniidae > Apricaphanius > Apricaphanius iberus. The sequence goes on along the minus strand of JAPXFQ010002799.1, from coordinate 1,532,928 downwards.
GCAAAGAGTCACTTATTATTACATATTGCTATAGTTACATGTATCAGTAGCCTATTAGTTTTCAGCTTATTAATCTTTTTAGAGATTTGTGTCAAGTACTGAATGCTAGTAATGGTCAGGATTAGTCTGAATGTGTTAAAATATTACTTCAAGCACAAATGATGTAGATAACACAGTATTACTTTTTCATTATTCATTTGCCGTCTCTACTTCATACAATTTTAAGGGATAATTAACTGCAACCTCTTTTATGTTACCTTCATAACAGATAATACCATGGCATTGAATATCCACATTAATTCTCCAGATTCAGGGAGAGATCTTTTTTTTGTAATACTTTGTGGTTCTACATTACTTGAAACAGAGTGTGACAGTTATCCAGCTGTTATTAGCATGCAAACAACTTCTGGGGTGAGATAGAACAGTCCACAATCTCAATGCTCACAAAAATCTTAATAAATTCAGGACCACAATGAATCCTTATTACATAGACATCTACATCTGCTGAACAGACATAGAACAGTTTTCTCACTGTGGAAAATAAAGCACACACCCAAACTGCACAAAAAAGGCAAGTCCTGGTATTGTATTTAGTGATGAGGAGACAGGAAAAGGATTGAGAGGAAAAGTAGTACATAAGTACCCACAGTGGCGTTTATTAGAATATGGATGGGTGCCATACAACATTGAAACTTATGATGGAGATACAAAAACCAAAAGATTTTGCAAGTACTCACATAGCAATAATGCCATGCTTGATCTCACATGGGAATACAGTGATTTAGATACTCTCTGATCTCAGCATTTTTGAAAGGCAGTTGGTCTCGATCTGGTTTGCTCATATTAAAGACAGAAGCATGATTTCACTGCTGTAACAAGGGATGACTTGAATTTTTGTATTGATTTTTATATATTTTGAGCATAAAGCATCTGTTTTTTTCCCCTTCATATCAACTAACAAGAACAACATTTTCTGCACATGTTCTGTCAGTTTTAATCCATGCTGTCTCTTCTCTGTCTTCTCAGACCCCCAGACGGTCGTGGCAGATGACCGCTTGTACTTAGCCAGGTTTTGCCAGAGGTTTCTTCCTGTTAAAGGGGAGTTTTTCCTCTCCACTGTCGCTACATGCTTGCTCAGTATGAGGGATTGCTGAGGAATTGCTGTGGTTGGAGTCTGCATGATCCGGGCACAACCTCATGCCGATGACTCTTCGCAGTCTGCTGGGATTCCTTACACAGAAAACTTTTAACTGATTAGAAATGTTTGTATAATTGTATTGAAACGACTTTTGTTGAATTGTGCCTTGAGATGACATTTGTTGTGAATTGGTGCTATATAAATAAAAGTGAATTGAATTGAATTATCTCCACAACAAATGCCTTCAGCTAGTCATGTGAGAGGAAAAGCAGAATGTTTTTTACTCAAAATGATTTTTTCTTATAAATACTAAAGCAACTATGTGTTACTTATTTTGAGCCATCAATACATTTTTCAAACTCTTCAGTCTGTAAGGAAGTAAGTACTGTATTAAATTATTCAGGGATCTGTGTGGTGTTAGTATTTCTTTTATCAAGTTATAAAATGACAAACTCTAAACACACTTTAATCAAATATGACTTTACATCCCTTTTACTGCTAGTTACATTGAGTAAATGTCCTCTACATACAGTTACTTGGCCATTATTCTCTGAAATGGTGGCAGCAGCATAGCCATTACTGTCACATCAAACAGTAATCTACTCCACCTCCAAAGGGTGAAAGGTCACTCAATCAGCTACAGAGCACATTGATGAAAGATAAACACAAGTGACAACAGACACTGCAAGATGGCACCACTATCCTCCACTCAGCCACCCATGGCTAATAACTGCCAGATAATGCATGTAATAAAAAACAGAGAGCATGTTGTAGTCCCACCGGTTCCATCTATCTTCAGCAGAGCTAATCAGCAATGGTTATGAAGGACTGAGCAAAATAAGTCAATAACTGATTTAGTCATTACACACATACACACATACAAGCTATGTCTTACTGTAAGACATAGCACACCGCTAGTTTATTAGCGCACACACACACACACCACTTGTGTTTGTAAAGAATCCCCCAGGTGATGGGTGCGGGTGGCCCAGTCCGCAGGCCCGCCAACACAGCATGAGTCATGCATCGCAATCAATCTCCTTCTGTGCAGAGAACGGGGAACCGGGGGACTGAAATGCATCTCCGAATAGGATGTGCACGACGGTCTCCAGACATGACTGAGTAGGAGGGTTTCACTACATGAGCAGTTTTCTTTGGGATATCCTGAAAAAGATTATAAAAGATTTGCTCAGAAAAGGAAAAAAAGATGAATGCCAACTAGCACCTCCAGGTAAAATGTGTCAATGTAGTGGATATTTTAATCCATGCAGACTTCATTTTGTGAGAGCAAGTGGTGAGTAAGAATACTTTTTAGGAGAAATTTAGGAAGTGGGAATAGGTTTAGTCTCACTGCCTTCCCATCTTTCTAATGTACCCACATGGCCCTTAGACTGCCTTGCTCCAGCGAAGGGTGCTTCCTCTTTCAGAATCAGAATCAGAATCAGCTTTAATGGCCAAGTATGACACATACAAGGAATTTGACTCCGGCAACTTTTCTCTCCAGTACAGAACTTAAATAAGTGAAATTAAAACGGAAATAAAAATAAATACAAATAAAAATAAAGGATAATATATACACCAAACAAGGGTTATTGTACAGTAAGTATATACAGCAGTGCAGAGTTTTAGTTTATAGTTCATGTGAATGGACTCACACTCTGTGACTATTCAGAGTTCATCAGAGCGACAGCCTGGGTATAAACAACAGAAGTAAGAAATACTGCCTTTGCAAGTGAATAAATCAGGATTTGTGCCACTGTTGTTTGTCGTGTTTTTTTATTTATTTAAATAAAGCATGATAATAAGAAAAAGAATAAACATAAGTAAGAAAATTTCTTTAGAAAATAAAGGAAATCACACAGGAATGTCATGATTTGAGGCCAGCTTACCAACCAAACAGGTCTTTAACTGTAACTTGAGCACTTTGAATCCTTAAAAGTGATTCCAACAAAAATAGGTTAAAAGAAGGTTAATAAGGATGAGACTAAAAGAAAGTGAGACATTGCACGTGTAGGTGATGGCAAACAGAATGTGGATAAACTGAAGCATTATTGCCTGTGAGAGAAGATAATGGAGAGAATGCTGTGAATAAAGAGAACAGATGCCAGCCTAGCAGTGGGAAACATAGGAACCACACCGTGAAATCTAGATCTCTTCCATTTCCTCTAAGTAATAAAACAATGGCACCGCGTCGCCTCATTTAATGGGTAATCGAGGGTGTGAGAACACTCCCCTCAGCTCCATAGATCTCTCTCTTTCTCCCTCTCCCTTCTTGCGTTTCACTCTCTAACCCTGTCATTGTCTTTCCTCCTCAACGTTTCCCAATCTGATGCGCCCTGTAGCCTGCTGCATAAATGCTTACCTGGGCAGTGGGTCAGAAACGCAGGCCAGACCTGCTCCTGTCAGGGGGTATGGAAACTCCAATTATCTGCTTAACAATCATCCTTTTGCAATTATCTCCCCATCTGCGTATCAGTGTCGACAGGTGCACGTGGATGGTCCCACTCGCACACATTCATTTTTCTGACAGAGGGACCGATGGAGGTGGATGTGTGGAGCGAGAAGAGCCAAACACACAGCCTACATGCTAATTCCTCTGGAGCCCCTGTCTAGATTAACAACAGTCTTCGCCAATTTCCAGCCAAGCTACAGGGAAATTAAAGTGTTCACTGAAGACATAAGCAGAATTGCTGGACACTGCAAATCATATTACCAACATTTATATCTTTTTTCAAACTTATGTGAAGGTTAGGAATAGAGTAAAATTGCTACAGCAAATGCTTTGTGATGACAATCAGTTAATCCAAAACGTTTTCCGAGCGAAGGAAAGGAATTAGTGTGAAAAAGTCCCCAAACCACAAACCAATGAGTGAAAAATGTTATCTTGTTAAATCAAATGTTGAAACAAATAAGATCAAATGTTGAACAAAGAAAGATGAAGCTGATTCTTGTAACTACACTGCCTGCTAAATTATATAAATTTTTCACATTTTATCACAATAATGCCACACAAAAAATCTATGTAGCCTTTTTATTGAGATTTTTTTGTGTGACAATGCATAGTTGATGCCTGGAGAGGAGCTATTGTATTTTCAATAATAACTATTTTAAAAGTGCAAAATTGAGACTGATGCCTCTTCCCTGTGGAATTCTGTCATATAAATATAATAAATTTTATTTTTTATAGCGCCTTTCACAGATTTGTAATATATTAAGTAGGGCTGTCCCAATCTGGGTTTTTTGTCCCAGAGACAGAGTCATTTAATTTTGAGTATCTACTGATACAGAGTCCGGATCTGATACTTATATGGGTAATACATAAAAGAAGAATATAGAAGAACAAAGAAACAGATCCCTTTTTAAAATTTATTTTGTTTTAATATTAGCAATTCTGTTACCAAACAGAGCACTTCTGTGAAGTCGTTTTAACAATCAAGTAATAAATAACAAATTATTCATTTTTGGACATTAGTGCAACAGTGACTATAAAAAAGTCAAATTTAAAAACAAATACAGATACAAACAGAAACAAATAGATATTAACTCGTGGGACTAGAGATAAGCATAAGCCCTCCCCTAGGCACAGAATTAAAAAGTGACATATACATATATGTCTGAGTCCTAAAGGGGAGGTAATGTCCAATTCCAATTGAGTCTGAAACCACGTGGCTGGGTGCGATTTCCAATCACGTGATCAGATCAGGACATCCCTAGTATTAAGGATAGTGTTTTGCTTATTCTAATCAAAATATACATGTGGTTTTCACATGTGTTCTGTCATCTTTGTTCTGTAACCCTTTAACAAAATCCATTTCAACTAATTTGCGGAAGATGTAATTTAAATAAAGAGATATAACATAATACTGTACAGAATACAGTTGTGGAGTATTTTAAGGTTTAAAACAACTCTCAAACTTTGAACATCTGACAGACCACTATGCAAACTACCATACAAAAATTAAAATATAATAGGCTGTGTAAACCTACCAAGATATGGCCATCTCCCTAAACAGAAAATAATGTTAATTGCAAAAGCTGGCAAGAGGTCAATGGTAAGTATGAAGGAGCTGCAGTGATTCACAGTTCAACTGGAAAAATCTGTCACCAGAATATACTATTACACTGAAAAAGAAGGAATATGTCCATGTCACTTATTTATATTGAAATTTTATATAGTTGCAAGGAAAAATTGTGATTTCTGGTTTGGAACCGTTTATTTAAATTTACCTAGAGATAAAACAATATGTACTTCGGGTCAAAGGTAAACATGTCGCATGACAACATGACATCACTCAAAGGGCTAGGGGGCTGATTCCTGTGTCCGCCAATACCTCGCTTCAGCAGGGAACATACACACATTACAGGAAGTCCGGACTGTGCCACCAAAATGCTGCTTCGCACAAGATAAGATTACATATTTCAATATTTTATGCCACACTGAAAAAGAAAATGGCATGGTGAAGTTCATCCAAGTTAATTTAAGTTTGTTAAACTTGACAACCTAGTAAACTGAATTGATTTAATTATGTTAAACTTTTTAACAATTATTTGAAGCACTTGAAGCAATTTATTTAAGTTGGATATTTTTTTTATCTTTTTTTTTTTAGTACAAGCGAGGTGTTATGTGTGTGCAGTTGTTTGTGATGATATGAAACACTATTTTCCAGACTCCTGATCTGGTAGAATTTTGTTTGCTATAGCATAACATAATCTAATATGAGTGAATGGGAACTATAAGTAGTTCCCATATTGGTTTATGCTGGTTCATACTGTTGCTAGATTAGGGGAATAACTGGGCAGGTAACAACATGTTTTTTTCTAATTTATCTAACGCAAAGAAATATGGCAACAGACACATTTTTGCTTAGGGGTGGATTATCCCTTTAATTGACTTTTTATTATCTGTCTGACTCTCGTCCCATGGAAAAATATCAGCGCAAAAGGGCGCTTGTGACCACCTAGCATCATGGAGTTGAATGTTCTTCATTCAATAATTTGATTTTCGGGGTGACATGTAAAATACTAAAACGGCTCTCAACCCTGGCTAAGAGATTAGTACAATTACTGCCAAAAGCTTGATTTAAATGTGCATGTAAACGTGCTGAATGTAGTTGTCGAAACAGGCCTCAATTGAATTTTGGGCTAAGAAGAAGGTAGTGTTAAAATAAATTAAAAGGAAGTTGAGTTTAATGTTAAGCATAGTTTATACTTCTCAGTCTATGTTCAAATAGACTGAGAACATGGAGTAGACCCCAATTTTTCTGTTTGTCTCCGTCAACCGAGAGAGTGTGTCTGTGATTGGTCAGTCTAACATTAGAAAGAGATAATTTTACCAGAAATGTGCTCTAAAGTCAATGTAATCAGTAGCCAATGCAGCGTTTGGGCAATGCATGCTTTAAACTGCAAGGTAAGTTTATCCAATCAGATTTTTTGGTGATTTTGATCACAAGGCGTAGAGAACAACAAAAACAGACCACTGTATTAGTTTACATTAATTTTTAGAGTATTTTATGAGCTGCCACTCTAGTAAAAAGCTTTCCAGCTCAATCAAAACCTACTTTCTATCAGTCATTGCTCCTTGAGGGCTAATTCATTTAAAAGCTAAATAAAATAAATTCTAGCTGACACAACAATGGTAGACAGATCTGCCAGAAAAAGTTAGCACCCCCTGCTGTCCTGGTGGGAAATTGCTTTGCAAGACTCACACACCAATGGGGAAGTATAATCGAGAAACATCTCTGTCAATACGACTGCATTTGGGTGCAAACTTGCTGACGGAAAAGGATAAACTAGGTTTATGTCACATACTTTGTAGGAGACTGACGGATCATGTGGAAGAAGGTTCAGTATTTAGATGAGATGCCTAATCCGATTTGCTTCAAAAAGCCAACACTGCCAAGCACCTTTGTCACAGTCTGAAAGAAACACTGTTTACAGCTCCAAAAGACTTAATAATGGGGCAGAGATTCACCTTTCAACAGGACAACCCTAAACAGACAACCAGATCTCCAATAGAATATGACCCAGTCAATGTCCACGACCAAATCTAACACAGGCTCTGTAGCAAATTCCCACAGATGCTCTCCATTCAATCTGTAGGACCAGGTGCGGTTTTGCAAATAACAGATGGGGGTCTTAAATAACAAAGGTTGTGAAGAGATACCACATTAGACTTGCAGCTTCCAGATAAAGATGAGTCTAAAAAAACATTGAGTGGAGCTGAATAAAACTATGCAACACATGCATAAGCTTTTTATTTGTAAAAAATGTGAAAACCACGTGTGTTTTTTTTAACTTCTGCTTCCTACTTAGGCACTTTCACAAAAATCCCAATTGTACATGACTGGTGGTGATATGAGAAAATGTAAAAATGCTTTTGCAAGTAATCATATCTCTTTCTGACCGTTGAATTCTGATGAATAAATTAATTCATGCAGCATTGGAGTTCATTTTCTATATTTCATAAAGAAAAACTGAAAGGGAAATGTGAAGGAATAAATTAACAAGTAGTTTAAAGGCAGCATCTAGGTAAAATCTAACAGTGTAACAATAACACAGCCTCAACCTGCAATGATGGGGAGAGATGTGACACAAACCTCCATTAGAGTCTGCGTTCCACTGTGGATGGTGACTGGCAGTTCTCATTTACATAACTTCCTGTTTTTCTTTTCAGAAAAATGAAACAGGTATGAAATAGTGACTCAGATATTGCCAAGTATTATTGCATTGTTAACCTGAAATAACAATCAAGTCACACCAGGGGTGCTGCTTAGCTCTTTGGCATCCTCATTTTATATCTTTGGCATTAAAATCCCATAAATCAAAATAAAGAAGTATTAGAGAAAACATTATGAAATCAAAAATCGATTGTTAAAATTTCTTGCTTAACAGCCTACACTCAAGGAGTCTTTGTTGCATCGCTCCTTAATGGTTTTTGTGAATTGCTCTGTTATGGCTGATAAGGCCCTGTCACACTGAGCAGCAGTGAGGTACAGTTTGTCAGGAAGCATATTTGTGCAAAAAGCAGCAGGATTTGAAACAATCTACTACTTTGATTTAAAAACAAAACCGCAAAGATGCTTGGTTGGCTACAGCAGCATTTCTTTGTGGGAAGGAGCTCGTCACCCGTTGCAGAGACATATCACATGACAATTCCAGTGATAACTTTCTTCGCTGCAGTGGTTCGAAGCACTTCAACATCACCTTTCATTATCAGCTCTGCTAGCTTGGAACCTTGACTGTGGCAGCTGCTGTATCCACAACAACATGGCAAATTTAAAAAAATGAGCAAATTGAGTCAAGCTGAGCAAAGTATTGCAGTAAAAAAACAGGGCAAATAGTATCACAGGTACTGAAAATACAGTTGTTTAAGTAAATGTGGCACATGCACAGTGAAGAAAATTATAGTAGACTGTAATACTGGATCACAATTGTCAAGACTGATGCTGGTTTTGTAAATAGTTAAAAGGTTTGATTTATCAATATTCCAAATAAAGAGCGCAAAATTGCATACGCCACAAAGATTTTGTGACAAAGTTTTCCTGATTTGCAGGTGATCTTCTGTGTGTGTGCAAATCATAACAGGTGTATTCAAATAAGGAATCTGCGTCCACTGCTGTGTGTGTCAGCCTTTCTCCCCCATGCTCTGCGTCACAGGATGAGAGAGGAGGAATAGGCACAGTGGATTCGTGATGCGTACAAAGATGTGTCTTAACCAACCAGGCCACCACGTTAGTCAAATGGACCGTATTTCTACCTGTATACGGTAAATGCGATGAAGGGAAGCAAACTGTAGCCTCATTTTAATGTGACATCAAAATAAACATTACAGGTTATAGCAGTAAATTTTGTTGTCTTACAAGAAGATCTTGCTTTGGACTGCATGTTTTTGAAAGCCACAAAGAGGTTTGCACAAGTTTTAACAAGCATAAAATCTTGGAAAAATCAGATTAAAAATGTTTTTTCCCAACTCGTCCTCCACCTGCTTACACAGAACATTGTAATGCATTGCAAGAAGGCTTGACTGAGCTATAAAGACACAGTTTGGACAAGAAAAGCTGTGCAATGCCACCGGGACTCTTAAACAAGCACCTATTTTTCAAACTAGGCAACCACTGTAGGGAGAGCAAAAGAGGTATGATGGTATCAAGCACCATCTTTCTTGGCAGATGTGTGTTTGACAATTTGCAGGTGTCTAGGTGTAGATAAGGACAACGATCAATATATAAAGAATCTCAGTAATTCAAAGTAGTAATGTAATGAAAGCATGAATTAACCTCTCAAAGTCAACTATTAACATGTGAGCCTTAACCTTACATCACAGCCCTTGACAAAATGGGCTCATCTTGATTACTGAGATAATCTCTTCTTGAGAAAAAAAAAAGAAAGGTAAACAACTTAGAAGATTACATCAGCAAAATCAGACATTTTTTCTTTGTCTTCACCTCAGTAAGATTCATGTCTATGGCTGTTTGTGCAATTCTAAGACAATTCAGCAAAGCCTGATTAGCTTGTAAGGTTAAAAAAAATGTCATTAGAGGGCTTCTTCGAATGTAATACAAACTGGGAGAATCCATGCAGCAGTAAGGTAAGCCTCTTTCATATTTTGTTGAAAATTGCTATGATGTCAATTGTGAATAAAATAATTTTTCTGACTCTTTTCTTTCTTTTACACCATTAATATATCTGTACAAATCTCTCTAAGCATTAACATGTCAGTCATACATGTTTTGCAGGTGTGGGCATCAAGTCGTTGGAATGTGTATCTAACTGTTCAAATATTCTTATTTAAATAATTTAGTTTAATAAAGTATTCATCACAGAAATAATGTAAATGCCTGATGCATATATATTTTACCCTACAAAATACATCTAAGCAAAACTATGTTATTGCCATCTTCAATGGTGTTAAGGAAATCTAATATTGTGGGTCTCCTCAACTAATGTAATATATAGGTCTTATAACTAGTAAAAAAATATATGTGACAACCCATGGGATTGCTGACCTCCCCTTAAATGGTTTTCAAGGGCTACCTCCCTTCCTTTGTTCCGCTCCTAATGCTACAGGAACCATCCGGAATTTACACCCAGAATTGAGCTGATTCCACAGAGTAGAAAATTCACGCATACAAACATAGCAAGGGAGAAACAGATTCCGTCAAGCACTTCATAGTATGCACATATGTAAACATATAAATACATCAGATGGGTGGTAAATTCAGGTTTCTATTAAATTACCTAGAAAATAAGCACTACAATAGCAAAGTTGAGTACTATCCAGGGCACAGTGTGTTCTGACCCTGCTAGTCCATAGTCCCATCCCCCCCTGGTCAAGTTAGTCAATCTATTCATCTACTGTCTATATCCATTTTAATATTTCAAAGTCAAGGGTGGTGAAGTGAGGCACGCTTCCACCAACAAGGCAATTAAAGGTGCTTTGGGCCATTAGTGGAAAATAAAGGCAGCAATAAAACAACAATAAGAACATGAAACACAAAGACAAAGGATAATAAAACATAACACTGTTCCACCTATTATTAATAGCTTACTCAAAAGCAGCTGTAAACAGACAGGTTCTTAAACGTAATTCAAAGGAACTCAGTGTTTCAGCAGCTTTACAGTTGTCTGGAAGTTTGTTGCTGATAAGGGGAGCATAGAAGCTGAAAGCTGCTTCTCCATGTTTGGTTCTGATTCCAGGGATTATCAATAGACTAAAGTTAAAAGACCTGGGTGTTTTGGGTGGTTGGTAAAGTAACAACAGTTCTTCAATATTTTTTGTTGCTAAGCCATTCAATGATTTACAAACTAGTAAGAGTATCTTGACGTCTGTTGTCTGAGCTACGGGGAGTCAGTTTAAGGACTTTAGAACTGGGTTAATATGCTTTACTGTTCTGGTTTTAGTGAGAATGCAAGCAGCAGCGTTCTGGATCAGCTGTTGTTTTCTGATAGATATTTTTAGGCAGACCTACGAAGACACTTTTGCAGAAATGAATCCAATGAAAGATACACATATATGAGTTTCCATAAGTCATGTTGAGATATGAGTCCTTTAATCCTATAAATGTACTTCAGGTGATAGAAGGCTGACCTTGTTATTGCTTTTATGTGACCCTAGAAGTTCAGGTCTGAGCCCATTACTACGCCTAGATTTTGGGCCTGATTAGTAGATTCTAGTTGTATTAACTGAAGCTATGTGCTGACTCTTGATCGTTCTTCTTTAGGTCAAAAAATAAATACCTCAGTTTTGTTGCTATTCAACTGGAGAAAGCTGAGGGTACAGCCAAGGATGAGTGTTCTATCTATAGTCAGTACGAAAAAGGGAGTGTACAACCCTACAATTTTAAACTATTTAACAGGCTTTGTTCCAAATCCACATATTTATACAAGTTTCTAGCCTTCCAACCGTTGACTTCAAAGCATCTGGTATTAGATAGGTGCAAATAAAAGCTAAAAAAAGTATAAATGACATTCCTTCCACAGCAATACTCACTATCACATGTTCGCAACTGCAGCTCACTAGATGGTTCCTTTTATTTGGACCATTCTGAAAGATGGTTTTGCACCAAAATCTCAATAGATAAGCAGTTTCAGAAATAATCAGACAAGCATATTCAGTCACCAAAAACCATGCCTGCTATCAAAGTCAGTCATATTCGCGGCCTTGCCCAGGCTCAATATGAATTTCAACAAGATGTCTTCACCACGTCTAGATGACTAAATACATTGTGCTTTGTCAGACAATTGCTTAGCAACCACCATCCCCTAGCACCATCTTGAGTGTCAGCTTCTCATGTTGCTAAGAGAAGATTAAGATCTATCAAAGAGCTACTGAAGTAGCCAAAGTTAAAGAAGCACACGGGTTGCAAGCACAGAGAAAAAGAAGAATGAATAACGCATGCCGTACAGGTATAAACATGTGAAGGAGGCTAGGGATAGATATTTTCAGAAATTGTCAACAGTCGACAATGTAGATCTATACCACCTCAAAGGAAACAAATGGAGCTCGGATGTGTCATAACTGCCTCGAACTACTGCATTCGACACAGCAAACTATCTTGTGTTTGAGGTCAGCGCATACACATCAACAGTTCAAAAATTACAAATCACTGCAGGCATACAGACATTTCTCACATAGCTAGGTACAAGATCAGCTCACTGCAGCACTGGAATAACACGGTTGTCTCCACTAAAGTGAGCTGAGCTTGGTTCGAGTTGTTATTTTGTAGTTGGACATGGCCACAGTCAGCTTGTTTTTTGTGATTTGCTTCACTTCTGTAACCATGGGCATGAATGAGCCATATTCATCAAAATATTGGGTTAAAAAAAAACAACCTTTTTATCATCAGCAGTGTAGTCTTCTATTAAAAATGATTGAAAGTTTGCCCTTTCTGAGATGGTTGCTAGTCGCTGCTATTTTCAGGGATCCCCTTACACCCCAGACCAAAACTAACCAAGCGTAGGAAACTAGATTTTGGTTAGGGAAATTAATTTTGCCCAGGTTTATAAACACACACAAAGCAATCGACGTTTCCGCTGTTGTTTACACAGTCAAAATTCCCATCATGCAACGCACCTACAGCACCTTATACATCACCTGACAAAGACAGATTGAGCTGCAGCCATTTAACTGCCTAATTTACTATTTGTGTTGAAAATCAGTTGGAAGCTATGTGTGTTTAAAAACATTGTATAGGTTGCAATTTGATACAAATGAATGTAAAATGGCCTCACACAACAATCTGTAAAAGGGCTGGTTATAGCTATCTCCATTTTGTTTGGTTTTCCTTTACAACTTTAAGTAAGTGTTGAGGGTCTAGTATCAAAGCAAACCAGTCATTTAGTACTGCAAGCATCTGTGCAAGTGTGCAAATGACAACAACAGCCGCATGCTGTCACCATCAGAGCAGTTGCACAATGTCACACTGTTTTATATGCTCGTGGGCTCTGGTCCTCATTAAAGTACACAGAAGCTCCCAAGATGTACTTGGTGACAAAAGAGAGTCTCTGCTTCTGTCTTTGCGGCAAGAAAACATGACAGCTGCCATTTTCAGACGCACCACCCCGCCCCACCAGCCCGCAGCAACAATCCCGGTCCTCGTTGTCGAACACACTGTTGTTCTAATTGCCAGCCCCGTGTGTCTCGGCTTAGACCTCCACATCCCCACTGATATTACCACCAGAGACAACAGATTTGTTTTAAATACTCGTATGAATACAGAGGAGGAGTCAAAGGGAGCCCTGGAAAGACAACGATGAGAACAAATGCAAACGGGAGTGGACATCGGCATCAGTAATGTGTGTGTATTTTTGTAGAGGCTAAATGAGATGTGTGAATAAGACAACAGATTTCGTGAGCTTTAGACGATGGTTTGCCACTGGGGTTGCTTTTATGGGAGTGCTTCTTAGAAAAAAAATGGCTATGTGAGGATATTAGATGACAGGTTGCTTATTTTCTTTACCGCAGACATTTCTCTCTCCTTTCCCACCTGGCCCATGTGCACATCTCCTCTGCCATTATTTTTCAAAGTAATGCACTCACAGACACGCACACACACATACACACACATAGAAACAATCTCCATTTCTCTTCTTTCCACACTCTATCACTGTGCAGCATGGGGAGCCGTTTTGGCTGATCTACATTGATTGCTGAGGGCCATTCCCTTTTTCCTGGCACCATGTGGGAGAAGAGAAAAAAAATCCAAACTCTCCCATTCATCAAACCAACACCTGCCAGAGTCTAGCCCAAGAGAACTTCCTCTTTTTTCCTGTCACTTTCTTTTCAAGCTTTCTCTTTCAGTCTACGATATTTTCTATGTTATCTCCTTAACAAATAACAGTTGTGCCCGAAACAGCCAGGAGGGAATTGTGATCTCCTATTTGTCAGTTGTTCCTTACACACGGAAACTCCTTTGAACATGTGTATTTTGTAGGAGCCAGTAGCCACAACTTTAACTTGTTGGCTAGAGAGCAAAGACACCGCAGCGAAGCGCTGACACCAGCCACGGCAACAAAAAGGGCAGCTTAGCCTCCAAACCCCCTCAGTCTCTCCGCTTAATGCATTCATCCTCAACCGAGACATTTCATTCTGGGGCTGTTGTTTTCCCCATGGTGGTGGAACAAAGTGGAGGGATAGAAAATAAACTGACTGCATAGACAGAAACTGTTACAGATAAAAACAAACCAAGAAAACAACCAAAATAAACTCAGGAGAAAGAATTTTCTTCTCATATCCAACATAAAGCTGTGCATTTTCATTGAAGCATAACAACGTTTAACAGAGTCAGTTTGAGTCTCATTTTTCTACCCGGTATTTATTACATATTTATGATTATAAGTCCATGGAGTGATAGGTTTGGATGTGCTGCATTGAATAATACATTAAATGCATCTGTTCAAGCTCTTTCTCTTGTTAGCTATTGTGTGTGCACGTACCAATGTGGACCCCCAAATTTCACAATGGAGTCATAGAAGGTACTAAAGCAAATCTCTGTTTAGGAGTCAAACCGCTGATGAGGAAAACCTGCAGAAGCATGTATACTCACTGACCACTTTATTAGGCACACCTGTCCAACTGCTTGTTAACGCAAATTTCTAATCAGCCAATCACATAGCGGCAACTCAATGCATTTAGGTATGTAGACATGGTCAAGACAATCTGCTGCAGTTCAAATGAGCATCAAAATGGGGAAGAAAGGTCATTTAACTGATTTTGAACGTGGCATGGTTGTTGGTCCTAGATCGCCTGGTCTGAGTATTTCAGAAACTGATGATCTACTGGGATTTTCACACACAACCATCTCTAGGGTTTTCAGTGAGCAGCAGTCATGTGGGCAAAAATGCCTTGCTGATGCCAAAGGTCAGAGGACAATGACCAGACTGGCTTAAGGTGATAGAAAGGCAACAGTAACTGAAACAACCACTCGTTACAAGCAAGGTATGCAGAAGAGCATCTCTGAGCGCACAACATGTCAAATCTTGAGGCAGATGGGCTACAGCAGCAGAAGACCTCACCGAGTGTCACTCCTGTCACCTAAGAACAGGAAACTGAGGCTCCAATTCGAACAGGCTCACCAAAATTGGACAATAGAAGATTGGAAAAATGTTACCTGGTCTGATGAGTTTAGATTTCTGCTGTGAGATTCGGATGATAGGGTCAGAATTTGGCATCAGCAACATGAAAGCATGGATCTATCCTGCCTTGTATCAGTGGTTCAGGCTGCTGGTTGTGGTGTAATGGTGTAGAGGACATTTTCTTCGCACACTTATAGCCCCTAAGTACTAATTCATCATCGTTGCAATGCCACAGGCTGAGTATTGTGGCTGACCATGCCCATCCCTTTATGACCGCAGTGTACTCATCTTCTCCAGCAGGATAATGCTCCATGTCATAAAGTTTGAATAATCTCAGACTGATGTCTTGAACATGACAATGAGTTCACTGTACTCAAATGGTTTCCAGTCACCAGATCTCAATCCAACAGAGCACGTTTGGGATGTGGTAGAATGGGAGATTTGCATCATGGATGAGCAGTTGACAAATCGACAGCAACTGCGTGATGCTATCATATTAATATGGACCAAAATCTCAAGGTGTACCAGTGTACTGAGTGTATATGCCCACACATGTCACAGTGCAGTAATTTAAATATAACTTATTAGGTCACACTACTGGATTGGAAAGTGTAGCCTAATAAGATAAAATAAGATTTTAAACTTCATTCAGAAGCTTACACTTTGAAATGGGTGGACAGTGAAAAGTTGTTTTATGTCAAAATTATAATTTCCAGTTATTTCAGTCAATAAAAATATAATAGAAAATTTAATTAGTATAGCAATATAGTTCAAAAAGTGAAACTCAGATTCATTACACACAAAGTGATATATTCTATCCCTTTTTCAGTCAATCTTTAGGATTTTTATGGCTTATAGGAAATTTAAAAAAACGTAACTGTTTTTTGGAAAATGTGAATATTACATAAAACAAATAGAAAAGTATTTTTAAAGAAATATCAACCTACTCAAAAGTAATGCTATGTACAGTATACATTAGGGCTGAACAATTTTGGAAAATAATCTAATTGCGATTTTTTTTCTTCAATATTGCGATTTCGATTTAATGTGCAATTATTTTTGTGAGGCTTTTGTCATGCATTTTTTAATTAATGCAATCAAAAATATTGTGTATTATAAACAGATTGTTATACAAAATTTATTCTATTCCATAAGATTATTTATTTATTTTAAGACAAAGGCAAATATTAACAACTTTATCTACTTTTAATCATCACATTCGATGGTCATCGGTGTCGTTCTGCAATCAAGGTTTTCTTCCTTTTGATCACAGCTAATAATTCCCTCCGGCTGCAATGTTTTCCTCCGTGGGGTTATCCAGGAAGTAGGATACTTGAAGGAACAAGCTCTGATTTTTAATTCTCCATCGATCTAATGCACTTTCAGACTCTGGTATGGCTCCGTAGAGCGGTTTGATCTCAGGTCAGTTGTTGCAAAATACTCCGCTGTTTGGTGCGGCTTTAATTTTCCTTCAGCATTTTTTATACAGCGCAGGTAAAATGTGGCTAAAATGTGTGTGTGAGATTGAATCCTAGCTTATTCATCATGGTTAACAAAGCATACTTTTGGCTATAAAACCCGTTGTAGAACGAATTATTTCAGTGTGCCGTTTTTTTATGTTCGTAAGGAGCGATTCCTTCAAACAGCTCAGTCGGCGATTCCTGTCGCCTCAAAGTTTGTTTACTGGAAATTGAAACACTGGTGGTGGTGAGTTTAGCTGTGCATCTCTCATATATGGTGGTGTGATGTTCTTAGTTGTTGATAAAGTTTCGTAGTGTATCTCGTTAGGCAGCAAGGCGGGTTCTGCATTACCTGGCGTTGCGCAGCATCAACGTTTTCATAGCAGATATAATTTCTCACAACTGATGTACTGTTCCTCTTTGGTACAGACTATTGTGTAGTGTTGGATTCTGTTAAGCTTTTGGTCATTTTATAAGTCATTTTATGTGATTAAATACCAGTAGATTTGCCTCTGTATCCCACTTATCTTTCTTATGACTGTGGGACCATGACTTCATGTGATAAGATTTCTCTATTAAAAAAATGTTTTCTACTCTGATGTGGCAAACTAAATTTGGGGTTTTAATTAGCTACTACACATAACCATTAAAATCAAAAAGAATTCAAATGTGGCACATTGAGTAAAACAAGTCCATGTAACACAGATTCTGCTTGTTGAATTGAATTATAAAAAAAATATTTTAATTAGAATCATTTTTATTGGGAACCACCTGTATTACATGAAAGAAAATTGTGCCCTTCAAAAAAGGAGAAAAAATGTTTTTCGAATTTGAAATTCAAATTTCACATCTATCTCATTTATTGGTGATGCAACCTATCTGTTTCAGACTGTAAGGACATAAAGCTACGTGTAAGGTCAGCCAGTGTTGTTAATCTTTTCTGGTAGCTTTAAGCTCACAAATAATTTTAATCGGCATTACAGGTTGAAAAACAAAATATTTATGCACATTAGTTACTTTGGTTAATAACAGTACAGCATAATCTTTTACAGCAAAATTATTATTTTTAGAAAGCACATAGTTAAAGCCCTATTTGATTGATACAACTGGCAGATTTATGTTACAGCTTAAACAGGGGTTTCGTTTTACTGTTAGACCAATCTTTGAAACTCGCTGCAAAATAATTTTTTTATGCTACATATCACTGTTACAAATTATCACACAAAACCTCTCTTAAAAAATCGGAACCATCCTTTTATTTTCTTAAAACGTAATTCAAAATTATGAAAATTATTAATCCAGAACACCTAATTTTGCAGTGAGGCCAAAAATAAAAAGGCATTAAAATACTCAAATCTACTTATAATAAAGAGGAAGCTCATCATCTACCAATCCCCGACTTGTAAAATACTGTATAAACAACTCAATTTTTACGATGTTAAAAAATTACTTTTACCTCATTTAAAATGTACAAAAACACATACCACAGATTTAATCATGAAATTATTTATCAAACAAATATCAACCCAAAATTAAACATTTTATGAAAGACTAAGTACACACCAAAAATCCTACAGGAAAATCATTCACTACCTAGAACTAATGGGTTATTTCTTTTCAGTTTTACTAAAAATGATGGCAATTTTTGAAATGATTTTCTATTACATTTACTATTACATTACAAGGACTTATAAACTCCTTTTAAAAATGGATTAATGAAACAACATTTCTTGTAAAGCAAAAGTCTTACTGCACATTTGGGATCCTCAAGGTTCCCCACTTGAAGCCAAGGCCTGAAACAATGATATTTGGTTAAGAGATACCTTGCAGCAGATATAATGTCCCATCAACCTAGTACATCAAAAAGAATTGGCACCACCACCCTCTGCCACCAACATAAAGCTATGGGACACACCGAAGCTTTGACAACAGAACAAACATACCCGCGTCCTTTCGCACTAACATTCTCACCTTGGACTAGAGTCACACAGATATTAAACAAATGTTAAAGTCAGTGAAGCAGGTAAAATCAGGATATGCACAATGAGTGGAGAAATGGACAACAACAGTGCTGCATCTCAGTTCATTTTGTGAGTACTGTACTGTTTGGCTAAACTTGTTGCTGCTGCTCCAATTGTTCTTGTTGCTCCCCCTTTGGCAATCTCATTACTTCCTGAAGTAGGGTTGCCAAGGCTTGTAAATGCTCTGTTAGTGGTGATGGGCATATACATGTAGAGAAATGTGATTGCTCAATTACATTATCTGGGTAGCTTAGTGCAATTTCTCAAACTCCAGTTCAGTCTGATTTAAGTCGAACTAAGACATACATTTCAAAAAAATTTCTGTCGGAGTAAGGCAATAATTTGAACTTCTCTTGCCACATGTAAACGCACTGATTGTTTCTGCTGAAACATGACAATGACTGAGACGATGGTCATTGTCTCTCCTCAGCATGATGCTGCCATCAGCATGCTTTGGTGTGGTAATGGAGTGTTTAGGGTGATGTGTAGTGTTAGTATTTCTTCATCTTAGGACTAATATGACTAGAGTCACATCTTTCACATGCTATGTCCCCTACATTTGTATTGTTATTTTAACAGTTTCAACTTTTACAGATTCTGTAGCTCCTCTAGAGCTACCAAGGACTTTAGCCTATTTATCTAAATTAAAGCTCTCTTTAGATTGACAGTGTTGGGAGTTTAGGAGACTAAATAAAAATGCATGACATATTTTCCAGACATTTATTTGTTACCAAATTGGTAATATAATGTACTCTTTCCTTTCCACATCACACCGTTGTGCATTACTTGTTGCTGAATGACAGAAAAAGCTCACAAAGAAGCACTGAAATTAGTGGTTTTAAAATGACAAATGGAAAAGTTCAAGATGGCTGAATATTTTTTCACAAGCACTGCTCATCCTGTCATCATGTAGTGTCCTGAACACATCCTCAAAAGACAGCTGACCCCAAAGCCACCCTCATCTGTGCTTTATTGATCGGCTGGGAAAGCTTCCATCCAGAGCTGAGTTCATTGATCAAGCCTGCCTCATAGATCTTCACTGAGTTCTCTTTAACTGGCCCTCACAGACCCCAGGAAACACTGCTGCCTCCATCACTGTGAAAACACAAATCTTTTTTTTTCATGAGCACTAATTAGATCTAATGTGAGGTTTGTCATCGAGATGCAAGCAGAATTAAATGTCATTTGGCAGTTTGCAAAGCCAAGCTTACATCTAATAAAAAAGAAAGAAAAAACAAATCCTGCAATTTGACACCTTACAGTACATCTTGTTGCTAAGCGCGATTCTCAGCAGATAGGCCAAAAATAACCAAAGCTCAGTCTAACTCTCACTGCACGAAGGACATCAAAGAGAAAAGTAGATCATATAAGAGTGAGCCTGAAGGGGCTTTGACATGAAGCTGGTGAATCAGTGACGTCCACATTCTAAACCAAGTCAAAAGCAGATTATGGTAATGTAGGATCCAGCTGAGGGGAAGCAGTGACTAATATTCTAAATTTACAAACAACCAGTCCCTTCAAGCACTTCCACTGACGGTACGAAAACAAAGGCACTTATAGCCATGAAAAAAAATAATTTCATTGTCATTTTTTCTTATCAAAAAAAGGTTTATGTCTTGTTATTGCCGTTCTTTAAACTCTTCTCTACATACACCCTACCTTTCACTTCTCCAACGCAACACAAACACACAAAGGAAAGCCATAAGGGCCAAATTTCTAACCCACTCAGCTTCCTTTAGCCTTTTGATAGGTGTCAGTGAACATGCATTAGCATATATGTGGGGAGTGTGATTCCAAGGAAGTGGCCGGTCATAAGTGCCAACTGATGATCAGGAACTCCATTCATGCCTACCGCACAAGGGTTAATTCACTCGCTGCTGATTTTCACCCCAGTGGTGCGACTCCCCACCCCCCAACCTCAGGGCAAGTACTCAGAATCATAAGCTTACAGAGGCAAACTGTCACTCACTCAAAAAGCTTCCCACACAAGATGGGCACGCGGATGCAGAAACACATCCACTCCTCTGCACAGGCATGCTAAATAGACATCCCGGAATAGACATAATTTTTCTCTCTCCTCTGACTCATTATAAGCAAGCCCCAGAGCAATTATGTTTTATGTCTTTTTTTTTTTTCTTTTCCCCAAACCGTCTCCCTATCCTCCGCAACCATTTAGAACAAGTGACACGCAACAGGACGAGGTGTCATTTTTATTTTTCTCATCCCTCTCTGCTTTTTGAATGCCTCTGACAAGCTTATAGCAAAACCCACCATCGTATTCATGGTCAGGGGTGATGTGTGTGACAAAAATAAAAGGGGGAAGAAAGATGTAAAATCTGCCCACAGAAGAGACAAAGATGGGCCAGACTGAGCGAACATGACGGAAAATCTGTGGATGTTCTTTGGGGCAGAATCTAGCAGGTAAGGTATTAGTGTGATCCTTTAAAAAAAATAAAAAAAATAATAATAAAAATAACTTTTGGACACCTTCAAAACTGAAGAATATTTACATTTTTGTTGCATCTTTTCAATTTAACATCCATAATTCAACATCTTGCACCTTAGGGCTAGGCAATATGGCCTCAAGACAATATCGTGATTGATGGAGGAGGTTACCTCAATGTGTGTTTTATATTACTGTGTAACATCTCTGATGATCTTAATTGGCCTTTAACCAACCTTTTAATTCAGGGTTCGATTTTCACTATTTTCTGTATTACTGAGAGTCTGCTTTATACTGAGACATGAGGACAGTTTAACATCTGTCACAGAGAGCCACAGTAATGGTGGACAAGATGTGTAAGTTACTTGGGCTGTGAGTGAAACCAGCAGAGGTGGGTAGAGTAGCCAAAAGTTGTACTCAAGTAAAAATACAAAGTAGTCATCCTAAGAAATTGCTAAAGTCAGAGTAAAAAAAGCATTTGGTAAAAACGCTACCCAGGTATTGACTACTTGAGTATCTGTTTTGAGATTGTAACATTTAATTTAATGTTTAAAAATTATGTAATAGGAAAAAATATAAAGTTATTTAAATATAAAGTTTTGTGCAAATTCACAAGATTCAAATCAAATATGTAAAAATCATTGTTAAGTAGCAAGTTTGACAAGAAAAATTTTTCCAAATCAATTTTCTTCGAAGTAAAACTAATGCAACCAATACTTACAGTAGGTAATGCATCTGTTAGACCCGGGTAAGGTAGCCCAACTTGACCTCCAAATGGCACAACAGATTCAGCAGATAAAAAATTCTATTTAAAATGATGATGCTTGTGTACAAACAAGAGTTCTCACTTTAACATAAAGTGTCTCATGATTGTTTGGTTAATGCAAGCTTTCACTTTCATTCAGTAAAGTTAATTGCTGTTGGGAGAGTAGCCAACAGTTTTTTTTCGATTATTGCATAGAGACAATTCTTCACGCTGGCGTCTCCAATGTCCCACCATTGATTCACTGCTGCCAACGGTACGTGAAGCTGCTCTATTTCCTTTTTTTAAAAGCCAGCTTGATGGCCTAAAACTTAAAAGCGATCATATCTATGCCATTGTTTGTTTTCCAGAATGAGGGTTTATGCATGAAAATTCATTTTTTGTTTGTTTTTGGTTTTTTTGTAAAATGTCCCACTCTTATAATGTCTGTCTGTTCCACGTTTGCTTTCATTGTTCGCAAAAACGTCCTCCTCTCTCTCTCTTTTTCGGTCTCTTAACGTCACAGTATCCTTTAGGTCGAAGGATGAAATTTGTACAATCCATAGATCGAAGAGGCCCTCTAGTGGCCATTAGCAAAAATTTATAAAATAACTTTGTTGTACTTCAGGGCGCAGGGTTCAAAGCATTGGAAAAAAGTAACGGCTTGTAGTCCAGAAAATATGGTACTCAAGTAAATGTAGCTGAGTCAATGTAACTAGTTACAAACCGCCTCCGGAAATCTGTGATTTATTCAGTGTGCAGTCGATAGTTTAGACAGAAAAATGTTAGCATGCACATCTAAGCGTAGGGAGGATCAGCCAGCGGCAACAGCTTATCAGCGTTCTCGTATCAGCGGGGTCGATATCTGCTCTCTCAAGCTTGAGCTGGGTGGAGCTGCAGAGCACGGACTGACCGCCTGCAGCACTCCACCTCAGTAACAAAGAGTAACAACGATACATGCTTCATGTCAGAGAATCGAAAGGTCTCCAATAACACCATAAAGTGCCTAGATTTGTTGCTAGTCACCTTTTTGAAAAAAAAGGAGTCCCTAGAGGGTCTAAAAACTCAGTAAATATAGCTGCTAAAGCTGTTCCCTTCTTGTTACAGACAGGATAAGGTGGATTCACAGGACTAGCACAGTCATGTGAATCACCCAATCCAGTTTTTAAGGTAGTACAGTCGGCATCTTAAATGGAGATGACTATCGCTAAAGTAAAGTCATCTTTTCCTTTTTTTTATTGATTATACACCAACATGGGCAAAATGATGCCGGTAACAGTCATAAAGTTCGGTATTGGTATATATTCAGTTTATCGACCATCACTATTTAATCTTAAACATTTTATTATAACAGTCTGCTGTGCTGCTACCTTGTCAATGAAGATATGAATGCACCCCACCATGACCACAACACCCACCTGCTTTGCCACAGCTGTTCGACACGGAGGAGAAATTCCTGCTAGTGTTTATCAGCAGCCTTCTTCATCTCTTCTGAGTAGAGGAATGTCTCCTTAATGAAGCATCTACACATCTTAGTTCAGCCTGACATCTGCCATATAAAATGCAGAGGGGTGGCATGGAGTGGTCAATGGGGCATCAGCCAGAGAGTAGGGAGATTCAAACTTTGTACAAGCAGATCCTTAGGGGGATCATAAAGGATTTGATCTAGTGTATATATATATATATATATATATATGTGTGTGTGTGTGTGTGTGTGTGTGTGTGTGTGTGTGTGTGTGTGTGTGTGTGTGTGTGTGTATGTTTGTCCTTGTTTTTTTGTTCTGCAGTATTCTGGCACTAAGGCTTCCTTTTACAGGTAGTAATCTATAATAATAATTTCACAAAAGGCAGAAGAGCCATTATCTTATCTCCCATTTTTTAATGCTCTGTTATCCAAACCAAATACCAATTTTAGTACCAAATCCAAATATTTATTCAAGCCTTCCTGCTATGAATGGTCTTAAATTATTTTATTAGGACCACATGGAATGGCAGGTCATGTCTGTGAGAGAATTGGTGTCACAATACACTTATATTAAAACTAAAATCAAACAATAGTGGGCAATATAAAAGGTATAAGTTAGAAATAATATAAATTTAGCCAACGGCATGAATTTTGACGATACCACCATACCACGGTTATGCCTTTTGATTATGTCATCAAGCTGTGCCTACATACTGGTATGCAAGGATACTGATGTTCAGTGTTTGTATTCACACTACATATGAAAAGTTTGAAGTTTGTTGTTTTTCATTTAATGGAAAATAAACCTATTGAACTTGAAGCATTTAATCAAATATATGCAGGTTTGTTTTGTGCAATGTCAAATGTATAAATAAGTAAGCAGGAAAGCAGATATATTTGAACTATATTTTCATATTATTTAGCTTTTATTTAATTTAAAATGTATTTACCTTAATTTACATTTTGAGAAAAAAATTGTGTTGCATTTTGAAAGAAAAAAAAGAATAGAATATGTTTAAATGCATTTTGCGCAATAAATCTTTTTTAAATGGCATTCTAAACCTTTTGAAGTTCTGCTTTTATGTGTCTGGAAAGTGAGAATGTTCAAAAGCAGTCATTTTGATATATATAAAGAAAAAAAAGAATATATTGCAATACATATCCTTACTACAAATGCCTTAGCTTATAACGCAATATACATTTGTGGCCATATCACCCAGCCCTGTATCAAACTATTTATGTTTGATATTTAAATTCCCCTTTAGCATCCACTGTTAGTAATTACCAAAGCTAGTATCAATAAAACGGCTGTCTAGAAGTGCATGTCCTGAGGAACTTACCCTCTGTGACATTCCCACATTCCCTGGCCAACATTTCAAAATCCATCATGTTCCACAGCAAAAAGTAATTGAAAGCTGAAAGGTGCACAAATGTCGCATCTTTGATCTGCCAATGTCCGCATTCAGTAACCCTTCCTGTTATCTGCAAAATATTCATCTCACTCTGCTTTAGCATGAACAAACAAAAGACATGATTCAATATGTCTTAGAAAAATATATTTCCTTTTAAATAGCTTCCTTATCTCTATGCCTTCTGTGACTTAATTGGAAACGTCTCAGTGATAATGAAATAGTTTGTCTTTTTTTTGTCAATAACTTCTACATCAAGAATGTTGTTGCCTGTACAACTCGGTAAAGCTTTGGTATGGAGTATTTACAGATCGGGTTTCCGTCTTTTCAGCTTGATTGGCCCTGACAATCAAGCTGAAAATTGATCTATTCCAGACATCAGACGATTTATTGCTGTTTCTCTGATAGAAAAGCTGTTTTCTTTCCTTACCACTTCAAAGCTAAAAAAACAAACCCTCAGAAGAACGGCTAAACCTTTACCACAATAAAAAATGGGGCAAGAAATTTTGAATCCTTGCATTTGAGTCTTTGAAAACCCAAAGTTTTGTTTTTGTCTTTATTAATCTCCACGGTTAAATCTCCTTAAGCGAAAATGGGTTACAGACTTGCTTTGTAAATTCCAGGGAGGTTTCAAATTGGAAATGTGGTGTGTGAGAGTAACAAGGGAATGTCTGTCATCGAGGCGGTATCACACGCCGAGCGCAGACACACACAGACTCACTTGTCAAAGGGTATCTCCCGGAAGTGGAGTGTGCTACTTCAGAAAAGTGAGACTGAGTCAAAGATGGGAAGAGAAAAATGTGGCAGAAAAATGGATATGTGACATCAATTGATTGACAGAGAACAAAAAGCTAATTGCATATGGCACAAAAACAATTAAACAAGTCATATTAACATCTTAGTTGCAGTTTACAAGTGCTTATTGTGCAGAATAGTATACATTTTCTTGCCATTCTGATATTTTTGAAAAACAAAAGTATAAAAAGCTGATACTGAATTCTCAATTAATCAGGCAATTTACTCCAGTAATGATCCACTGGTGTGCTGATTAACAGAAATGCTACTCAGACATGATTTTCACATCATGACTGTTTGAAAAATATTTCAGGGAAGTTAGAATTGTTGCTATTTAAGGTGGGAGAAAACATTAGTAGCTCTTATTTAGCCACTTGAAAAGCAGTGTGCAGCAACAGTAGGTAGAGAGGGAATGTTGCACTTCTCTATGTTCAAGTCAACCACAGATATTCTTAATCATTTCACTCTTAATTTGGCTTTTCATAAAACAGTGTTTAACCTGTAGCAAAGGTACAACTAAATGTTTTTCCAGTTTTAAAGTACAAGTTTTTACACTTATGCTTACTTAAAAGCCTTAAAGCTGCATTCCGGAGAATTTATTAATGTATTATATATGTATGTATTATAAGTTTTATATATCTTTAAAATTATGTGGGGTTCAGTACTAAATAAAAGGGTAGTGCTCCACAACATTTATTTTTCTTAAGTCCCTCCTTCCTCACATAGACCCCATGCAACTCAGACTGAGCGCCAATTTTTTTTATCCAATAGAATTCAAGTTTCTACCTGTTAATCAACGTGCATGCATATCACACAACCCTGTGGAGATCAGGCTGCGCAGACAGGCCGCTCTGTCTTCCTGTTTACAGTCACCATAATGGCAGAAAGCAGAGAAGTCACAGCAAACTTATGCTAAATAGTTAGCCATTCCATGGATACATCAACTCCAGAAATAAAAAATAAAAAACAATGGGAAATATATCGACAAACTTGAAAAATGCCTTAGAGACCCGAGTAGGGTGTTACGTCGATATGTGTCCCCCCTTCGATTTACATCAGAGATGCTTTTCAACATGGAGATAGGTTACCATCGAATATTAAAAGGCTTCAAACTGACGCAGCTTTGGACACATTTTTGCTGAAAGGGTAAGACAGTTTAATATTCAGTAAAGGATATCAATATATTATTTTATTGATAAAGTACACAATGACATGCTGTGAAATCACAGGAGATTCCCAATTGTGTAGGGGAGGATAGAGGGAGCGGAAAGCTCGCAGGAGGGGGTGAGCGAAGGGATGTTTTGGGAGGGACCTTCGTACCTTGGTTTAAAAAAAACTCACTCCCTGAAATAATCTGGAATGCAGTTTTAAGTGTTGCAATAACTGTTATCAATACAAATTAGGGGCAAGTGCAAGGTTTGATGAAAACGGAACCAGTGTTAACAAATTCTCTGTTTGCAAAGCCTAAACTTTCAGCTAATGTTAGACTGGCACAATGACACACATCATCACCCAGATGAGAAAAATATCCCCACTGAATCCAGAAATTCAGGACAAACGTGCTGCAGATAAACCTCTCCTTCAATAGGAAACATACTGCTATTCATATGAAATGCCTTTGCATAGGTACATTAAAGGTGGATTCGGATCTGTGTGGGTGTTCAAATCAAAAAAGATCAGGACTGCTTAAAAAAAAAACTTAAAATAGTTATCTCGCGCAAGAATGTGAGACAAATTTCAAAAGATCATACGTTTTTTATGCATGTCACAAAAATCCTAAATCTTTTTTATGTGATGTATATCTCAATAGCATAAATATTTGGTATTGATATGACACATATTTATGAGTTTTTTTAGAGAAATTCTGATGTAGTGTTTTAAAGTTTAGAAGTTAACACGTTTTAATAAGATAATTTTTATTTGCATAATACAAACGTAGCTTTTTTACATTTGTAAACATGACTTTAGCAAAAAATAATAGTGCTCTTGGACCCCCACTACTGGTTTGGGGGCACAAAGCGATTTAGGCTAATTGTGCCTTTGGCAGATGCCTGGGCCTTGATCAGATCAATTTAGGCAATGAACATGAAGTCACTAAGTGAACTGTGGACAGTCAGATTTGGCATTCATTTTTCACTCTATTTCTTAAATGTCTGGGCCCAATATGTATATTTACTACGTATTTAGAAGTTCTAATGTCACTGACTATTGGATTTTATTTAGCAGTCATAGATGTGAATAAAAAAAAATAGATATAAATGTATGCTGCTTTATTTGTTTATCATTGTCTGCTCAATTCAAAATAATGAATCAAAGTAGTCTTACTTTTGGTTGATTTGTTGAGAGATAGGAAATTTAAGAAGTTCTTCAGTCTTAAAATATTTAATGAGCAGGGGGGGAAGCAATAATTGTCTATATTTAACCTTATTTTTGTTAATCACAGTCAATCAAAGGAACAATTGCAGATTAAAATCGCTGGTACATGTCATTAAAACAAATAAAGAAATGTATAGCTGATAAAACCTGACATGAGATTTCAAGATTATTGTTCCGCCGATGTCCATTAGTTTTTAAATCCCTTTAAGCGCAAATGAGGCTAAGTCCCACGCAACAGTTACTGAGATAACCGACCAACATTCGCCTTGCAGCAGCTAGAATATGGATGATAACAGCATTTCTCATTTTATGCATTGACTTCCAAATGCTGCAACACTCTTAAAGGAGATGCAATTAATGGGGAACGAAACCTGTTTCTGATGACTGATTACTCACAGGCATATGTCATGGAGAAGCTATTTCCCATTATGACCATGTCCACCTGCGGCACCAGTTTGGGGATGTCCTGGTGATGAGAGAGGGCGAACCGAAACACCTCATATTCGTGAGAAACGTTGGGGAACAATCCTCCTGTTGAGCAGCAGACAACCAGTAGTTCGTGGTTCAAATTCAGAGACAGGGGCAAATCAGGTTAAAGGCACACAAGAAAAGACACACAAAGTTGGAAAACTGTTTTTTTGTTTTTTTTTTTTTTCCCCTATCAAATTATCTGATCCAAGCTCACCTATGTTGATGTTACTTGGGAAACTTGATCCCGAACCCAAGCATATCCCCAGTAAACTGGTGTAGAGCAAGGTGAAGCTTCGCTGCATATTTCCTTTTGCATTGGCGAAGAGAAAAAGAGCCGAAATCCACGCATAGGTTTGTCCGTGTATGTGTCCCTCCGGTTACAGGAGCGTCCGCGCTGACATCGATTCAGCAGCGACACAATGAGCGCAATGGCGAGGAGAGGAGAGAAGCGAAGCAAAGAGGAGGCACCTTTCTCTCTCCACGCGGATGCTCTCCTGTCCTTGGTTACTGCCGTGTACGAGACGGAGAATGACTTTCAGCTAGGGATGCACTGAAAAAAAAAGGATGGGGGGACTGTTGATTCCATAGACAAATTTTCCGCGGCCAAATTAAGCAGGTCAAGATGCATTCAATTGTTGCGCTCTGGGAAGGGTGCAAAATCTCTTGCGTAAACCCATGGATCAAGTGTCACATCAACAAGCATTAATCGTATATCTTATACAAGGATGTGAAACATCGATATATAGACGACTTAAAAAAGGCTGTTTCACACAAGAAACAAGTGCACAATATCTCAGCCGTTTGTAGGTTTTCAGTTCTGAGAAGGAACAAATGGACGTTCTCTCACTCATTACATTACTAATGACCTGTGTGTTTTTTTTTTTTTGCAGTGTGCATCCCCGGAATGCATTCACGAGGTCCCCGAGTTATGTACGGCTTGCCAGAGAAAGCTTAAATCCCTTTATTTCACTGTACTGTAAAAAGTTTAGTATACGGACAAAATCTGTTGCAACTGACTTTTTTTGAGGGGGTTGAGGTCCTGTATGTTGTCGTAGATGTAGATGATGTAGTAGATGTAGGCTACATTTAAAGAACAGCCCAAATAAAATTAAACCAAAAATATGTTTTAAAACCTGTATCAAAGAGGGGTGTTTTCATTGACATCAAATATAATGAATGAGTTACAAACATGGCTGTTATAAACTGTTGACATAGAAAAATTAACATTTAATTATAATCATTACAATTGATGTCCCCTCTAATCTAGACATATCTCAATATCCAAAAAGTAATCATTTTATGTAAAAAAAATAAAATAATTAAGCTTATGTTATTCCCCACATACAAGATTGTTAAATAATTTGGTTTTATTATTTTTATCTGAAAAGAATAACAATGTCTCCTTACCTTAGGTAAAACAGTTTGATGCAGTCTATTGTTCAAAAGTACTGTAGCTCAACACGTTAAAACAGCTGAAGCACATGTCCTGAAAAGCTAGATCTATGTTTGGTAGCTCGTGAAACAGCTATTCCAAAAAAGTCACACTTTGTGAATTCCCACAATCTGTACTATCACATTTTTTTCTTCCACTCAACTTCCCATTAATGTGTTTGAGTACAGCACTCAAGGAGAGACAGCTTTTGTTTAACAAAGACCTGTAGATGTTTCCTTTGAGCCAAGAGGGTTTCAGTGGCTGTGTGCAGTCATCAAGTTAACAGTTACCCCACAATCTTTTATTCCATTACATGGAGCTTCTCCACCAAAAACTGTCCCAGCTCACCGTGCCTCCCTCCACCTGTCAGTGGATTACCAGTTTCCTGACTGACAGGAGGCAGCAGGGGAAACTGGGTAACTTCATATCCAGCACCCGGTCCCTCAGCATCGGCGCCCCCCAGGGATGTGTTCTCTCCCCACTGCTTTTCTCCCTTTACACCACTGATTGCACGTCAAGAGACCCTTCTGTGAAACTCCTGAAGTTTGCAGATGACACCACCGTCATTGGACTCATCCGTGACGGCGACGAGTCTGCATACAGAAGGGAGGTGGAACAGCTGGTCCTCTGGTGCAGTCAGAACCACCTGGAGCTAAACCCGCTCAAAACTGTGGAGATGACAGTGGACTTCAGGAAGAGACCCCCATCAACATCTCCTCTCATAATCACCAACAGGCCAGTCCCCACAGTAGAGTCTTTCAGGTTCCTAGGATCCACCATCACACGGGACCTGAAGTGGACCTCCCACATTGACTCTATAAGGAAGAAGGCCCAGCAAAGGCTGTACTTTCTGCGTCAGCTCAGAAAGTTCAACCTGCCTCAGGAACTGCTGACCATATTCTACACAGCAATAGTCCAGTCTGTCCTGACCTCATCCATCTCTGTCTGGTTCGGATCCGCCACCAGGCAAGACAGGGACAGACTGCAGAGAACAGTCAGGTCCTCAGAGAGGATCATAGGTTCTGATCTTCCCTCCATTGAGGACCTATTCCGGGCCAGGGTCAGGAAGCGGGCCAGAAAAATCACCACTGACCCCTCACACCCTGGCCACAATCTGTTTAGGCTCCTCCCCTCAGGCCGGCGTTACAGAGCGCTGTACGCCAAAACCACCCGACACAAGAACAGTTTCTTCCCCCAGGCTGTCGCTCTGATGAACTCTGAATAGTCACAGAGTGTGAGTCCATTCACATGAACAATAAACTAAAACTCTGCACTGCTGTATATACTTACTGTACAATAACCCCGGTTTGGTGTATATATTATCCATCCATCTTCAACCGCTTATCCAATTCAGGGTCACGGGGGCAGCTGGAGCCTATCCCAGCAATTATCAGGCGTTAGGCAGGGTACACTCTGAACAGGATGCCAGTCTGTTGCAGGGCCAACACAGAGAGACAGACAACCATTCACACTCACATTCATTCCTAGGGACAATTTAGAGTGATCAATTCACCTATCATGCATGTTTTTGGACTGTGGGAGGAAGCCGGAGTACCCGGAGAGAACCCACGCATACACGGGGAGAACATGCAAACTCCATGCAGAAAGACCCTGGGCTGGGATACGAACCCACGACCTTCTTGCTGCAAGGCAACAGCGCTAACCACTGCGCCACCGTGCAGCCCTGTATATATTATCCTTTATTTTTATTTATTTTTATTTCCGTTTTGCTGGAGAGAAAAGTTGCCGGAGTCAAATTCCTTGTATGTGTCATACTTGGCCATTAAAGCTGATTCTGATGCCCATAGTGTAGCATTTTAATATTACAATCTTTTTTTTTCCAAATTGGTCTTCTGTGATATTCTCATTTACAGAGAACATTCATTTTTGGTTCGTCATTAACTTTTATAACATTTTCAAAGATTTTCTATTTTCCTGAGATGCACAAGCCGTATGTGACATTATCACTTATAAACAAAGAGGAACAGAATCCCGGGCTACTTTACTCTGCACACCTGTTGAGTTGCTCATTAATGCAAATAAGCTAATCACATGGCATAAACTCATTGCTTTTCATATAAGCTGTTTTTTTTAAACATGGCTATGAGTTCACTGTCTCAAAATGTCCTCAAGAGTTATGAGAACTCAATCCAAAACAGCATTAGACAAGGTATACTGTGGTAATTGCATTGTTGATGTACAGCCAAAAAAAAAACTACCAGAACTGTATGATGCTAACCTGTCAATAGGGACCAGATTCTCTGACAGCTTGTTGAATCTATTACAATGTTCAAGGCTAATGATCATCCAACCCATTACTGGAATGGTGTACCAAATAAAGTGGCCACTGAGTGATTAATGTTTACTCATTGACACAATTCAGACGTGCTATTTATCTAATGTTTAGATTTGTAAGACTATTACAGAAAATATCATAGCTATATACAGTAAAATGCAATATTATGTATGTATTATGTAAGTGATTGCTTTAAGGATTACCTTTTAAATATACCCTATATTTTTTTTCTTTCTGTTTTTCTATAGGTTTACATATGTATTTAAATAGAAGAAATGTAAAAACTAAAAGTAAAAAAAAAGACTTTAAAAGAAAAGCTTCTAATTTTAAAGAACACAAGAACAGGGTCAACAACCTAGGTTCATATTAGTACTGCTACTGGTAAAGAAATGTCCATAGCTTTAAATCATATTTGGATGCCATTGATGAGGCAACAAATGCTAAAACGCAATTCATAGATGTAGGATGGTGCGTGGAAAAATGGATTTAATCATGGGGAAATTTACAGAATGAGGAACAGATAAATAAGGGCAAGAGCAACAGTTGAATCCAGTAGTGTCTGAGAGAGTAATGAAGGAGCTTACTTTCGATGGATGGATGGATGAATAGATAGATAGATAATAATAATAATAATAATAATAATAATAATAATAATAATAATAATAATAATAATAATAATAATAATAATAATAATAATTT
The DNA here is from genome assembly GCA_028564705.1 of Apricaphanius iberus. Lineage (NCBI taxonomy): Eukaryota > Metazoa > Chordata > Actinopteri > Cyprinodontiformes > Aphaniidae > Apricaphanius > Apricaphanius iberus. The sequence goes on along the minus strand of JAPXFQ010002799.1, from coordinate 1,500,108 downwards.
CCATTTTATTGCATGACATAAGTATTTGATACATCAGACAAACAGAACTCAATATTTGGTACATAAACCTTTGTTTGCAATTACAGAGATCAGACATTTTCTGTAGTTCTTCACCAGGTTTGCACACACTGCAGCAGGGGTTTTGGCCCACTCCTCCATACAGATCTTCTCCAGAGCATTCAGGTTTCGTAGCTGTCGCTGGGCAATAAAGACTTTCAACCCTTTCCAAAGATTTTCTATTGGATTCAGGACTGGAGACTGGCTAGGCCACTCCAGGAACTTGAGATGCTTCATACGCAGCCACTCCTCAGTTGCCCTGGCTGTGTGTTCAGGTCGTTGTCAAGCTGGAAGTCCCAGCTACGACCCATCAGAATCAGAATCAGCTTTAATGGCCAAGTATCACATATACAAGGAATTTGACTCCGGCAACCCTTCTCTCCAGTACAGAACTTAAATAAGTGAAATAAAAAAAGAAATAAAAATAAATACAAATAAATAATAAAAGATAATATATACACCAAACCGGGGTTTTTGTACAGTGAGTATATACAGCAGTGCAGAGTTATAGTTTATTGGTATGTGAATGGACACACACTCTGTGACTACACAGAGTTCATCAGAGGGATAGCCTGGGGGAAGAAATTGTTCTTGTGTCGGGTGGTTTTGGTGTACAAAGATCTGTAACGCCGGCCTGAGGGGAGGAGCCTAAACAGGTTGTGGCCAGGGTGAGAGGGGTCAGTGGTGATTTTTCTTGCCCGCTTCCTGACCCTGGCCCGGAATAGGTCCTGAATGGAGGAAATATTATTACCTATGATCCTCTCTGAGGACCTGACTGTTCTCTGCAGTCTGTCCTTGTCTTGCCTGGTGGCGGATCCGAACCAGACAGAGATGGATGAGGTCAGGACAGACTGGACTATTGCTGTGTAGAAGATGGTCAGCAGTTCCTGAGGCAGGTTGAACTTTCTGAGCTGACGCAGAAAGTACAGCCTCTGCTGGGCCTTCTTCCTTATAGCGTGTATGTGGGAGGTCCACTTCAGACCCCGTGTGATGGTGGATCCTAGGAACCTGAAAGACTCCACTGTGGGGACTGGCCTGTTGGTGATTATGAGAGGAGATGTTGATGGGGGTCTCTTCCTGAAGTCCACTGTAATCTCCACAGTTTTAAGCGGGTTTAGCTCAAGGTGGTTCTGATTGCACCAGAGGACCAGCTGTTCCACCTCTGTATGCAGACTCGTCGCCGTCACGGATGAGTCCAATGACGGTGGTGTCATCTGCAAACTTCAGGAGTTTCACAGAAGGGTCCCTTGACGTGCAATCAGTGGTGTAAAGGGAGAAGAGCAGTGGGGAGAGAACGCATCCCTGGGGGGATGCTGAGGGACCGGGTGCTGGATATGAAGTTACCCAGTTTCACCTGCTGCCTCCTGTCAGTCAGGAAACTGGTAATCCACTGGCAGGTGGAGGGAGGGACGGTGAGCTGGGACAGTTTTTGATGGAGGAGCTCTGGAACGATGGTGTTGAAGGCAGAGCTGAAGTCCACAAACAGGACCCAAGCGTAGGTGGTGCAGGATGTAGTGGAGAGCCATGTTGACTGCATCATCCACTGACCTGTTTGCTCTATAGGCGAACTGCAGGGGGTCTACCAGGGGATCTGTGATGTCCTTCAGGTGGGTCAGCACCAGCCGCTCAAAGGATTTCATGACCACAGATGTCAGGGCGACTGGTCTTCAATGCTCTTACTGAGGGAAGGAGATTGTTGGCCAAGATCTCATGATACATGGCCCTATCCATCCTCTCCTCAATATAGTGCATTCATCCCGTCCCATTTGCAGTAAATCATCCCCAAAGAATGATGTTTCCACCTCCATGCTTCACATTTGGGATGGTGTTCTTAGGTTGTACTCATCCTTCTTCTTTCTCCAAACACAGGAAGTTAAGTTTAGACCAAAAAGCTCTAATGTTGTCTCAGCAGGCCACATGACCTTCTCCCATTCCCCCTATGGATCATCCAGATGGTCATTGGCAAACTTCTTGATATGCTCTGGCCTAAGCTGGGGGACCTTGCGTGGATCACAGGATTTTAATCCATGATAGGTCATGTGTTGCTTTCTTAAGCTCGTTTGGGTGTCAAATTTTTAGCTTCTTCTGCATTTTTAGCTACTTCAGTACCCTCAGCTTCACCACCAATACATAGTAACCTCTCAAAATTCTACCTTTCTTGAAAGACAGCCATGGGCCCTTTTACAATCACAGTCCTGAATTTACTTTAATATCAGCTCCATACCAGTCCTACAACTGTTTATGCACTTAACGCAACCAAAATGAGAAGACAATAATATTTACTCACACAATCAAAATAATCGTAAAAAACAAATATTTCAAATAAAGAAAAAAATTTTAATTATCACCTCATTAATTGTTTTACTGCTATGACCTACAGTATATCGCTGTTTAAGTATTGTAGAAACATTTAAGTTTAAGAAAAACTACAGCCCTTGATGTATGATGTCCCATTTCATAGAGACAAAAATGAAGTGCAATTTTCCCTCAATACAAACAGTGCTTCAAAAGTACAGATTTTTAAACATTGATGGCAATATTTTACAATCAGCAGATTAAACAGCACAGAATAAAAAGTAATCTATACAAATATGATGATTTTCATATTTTAACAACCACTTCAACAGTGTGTTTATACACGTCGTGGCTGAGGACAGTGATCCTTTAAGTTTAAGTCAAAACAGTTATTCTTTGCCTGCAAGTAAATGCAGTTTAAATAAATATCATTAGCAGAGATTACTGCAATTTACTCGCTACCTCAATAGTTTTTAGTTTCAGTTGCCAGTAAGTTTATATTCCTTTTTTAAATAGGAAAATAAAGTTTCTAGGTTAATATTTAGAGGGAAGAAAATAGATCATAAATGACTAATAGAATGGACTTATTTAAATAAATTATCTGGGTTTACTCTAATATCCTACATTTATGAATATAAAATGCACGTCTGTGCCTTATATGTTCCTACTCATACAGTGCCGGACTGGCGAGCTGTTGATGAGTTAGGATTTAGACTGGCAGCTAGTATCAATGGTTCCCTGAAAAAAAAAGAGCTGCACGGCGCCATGTTTGTAGACTGTAAAATTAACCAACACTGCTGATATTCGCATCAGACTGATTGATAACTCCACCACGCTGTGATGCTGTGGAGCATGTTTGCAAAGTAAAGAGGTAAATCTTGCCCCTTGCACAGTTTAGAACAGGGGTTGACTGGTACATCTATCACACCATGTAAGAGTACTTTGTTAAATTCAACTCTGTTTTCTCTGTTCATTGTTTCCACAACGCAAGCAGACAGTAACGCATTTCTCGTAGAAAATGAAATTTGGAAGATTAGAAGCTTATGCCGAATTAGATTTGCAGTGGTTCACATTGAAAGGAAACATTAAAACTGTGACTGATTACCTCTGGTGAGAAAGTTGGAGGTTATCTAATTTATGAGTGATGGATGTTCTATAGATGCTGTAGGAAAGGTCCATTTTTTTTGCTTTAGTTGAAAATGATGAAGGGTCTCTTTCGTAAATGTTTTTCTTAAGTCTTTTGTCATTTCATTCTCTGTGTTCAAAAAGACATTTTATTTTCCACTCTGTTTGATTGTGTGTCAGGTTGCCTGCAGTTATACAGAGCCTTCTTAAAGTTGTCCCTTTGATATTTAGCTTTCTGACCCACATTCAGAAAAAAAAAAATACTTGGGAGACCAGTTGTAAAATGAATGTACATGATTGCTGGAACCAGAAAACACTATGGAGGAATGGAGGTGAGAAGAACTGCAGAAGAGAAAGTGCACACGTAAGTGGATCTTTTTGATTAATCCAGATAGTTTGATTATACAAAGATGAACTTTACTTTGCAGGCCAGGGAGAGAGAGCGAGGAGTCCAGGACATCCGCAAGATCTTTCAGAGGAATTCCGGGAGACACAGAGGAGATTGATCCTTTGAGCAGGGAGTGAGCACAGAGGGCAGGCCGGCAGAACTTACACAGAGGAGAGAGGAGGTTTGCAACTGTCAGTCATTAAACAAAGAAGCTGATGAGTGATGAAGAGGAGACCTTCGGAGGAGCACAGGTAAGATTAGATCAGTTGAGTCAAAAGGAAGTACTTCCAAAGGAGAACACTGTTATATGAGAAACACAGTGGAGGTTACCAGTGGATTGCAATACTCAGATGCCAAAGAACTGACAGCCAGCTCCTTATATCCAGCCAGTTGATAAGCTCCAACAAACTGCAGCTGTGGAGAGCTGGAGCACATGGCTCCACCCTCGGCTGATGGAAAGGTCTTCTGCTCGAGTAGTTCCCATTGTGGAGGTGGAGAAAAAAAGGAAGACAAACACAGACAAACAAGCAGACTCCTAACAAAAGTATTCATCCATATATCTATTTTCAGTACCCACTTATCCTTCCAGGGTTTGCAGGGGCTAAAATATTCACACTTCCTAAATTGGACAGCATTTTTCCTATTTTGTCCCATTAATAACAGAATCTGTATATTTCATTGTGGTATTGCATGATAGACAAACAGAAAGTTGAGCGACTAGATATAGGAAAGACAATGCAAAATTATTTTTTTGAAAATGTCTTTGCAAAAAAGAAAAAAAAGAGTGATCATTCTATTGTATATCTAGCTGTAGATGAAGAGTAATTGTCCTGCTAGATGGTGAATTTATTTACCAGTTTTGGTTCTTTTTGCAACTTGTTTCTTCTTGACTTGCCATGGTCAAAGAGATCTAATAAATCATTTAAATATAATGGCAAAGTATTTTGTGTCACTCAAAAAATAAATTAAAATGAGACATAATTATTACACAATTAGTGAAATTAAAAGTTATCAGCAGACAATGTCAGGAGGTTGGAAATACACATTTTATTTCCTATGATGTCTGCATCATAGATCATAATGTAAGAGACAGGCTTTGGGTTTTTAATAGAAGTCTACATGAAGACCATAATTAGGGCAATCTGTCAAAATCTGTTCATTCTACTCCTGTGTGAGTGGAGAAAGACAAAACGAAAAGCTCTCACGAATACATATGACTTTAATAAATGAGACACCAGAAATGTCACGAGGATCTAAAAGGGATAATCAGATATTAAATTTGATCCAATAACACTTTACTTTTTACATGAAAATGTCCTGTACTGTGGTACATTTTACAGAAAATCTAATTATTTGTGAGTAATTATGAATGCATAAGCATTCATACCCCATACATTTCAATCTAAAAAAAACAGCTGTTCTATGAAGACCTGTTGAACAAACAGCATCACAGAGACCAATCAAGTCAGCTTGCAAGTTCGAGATAAGACACAATTGTAAAGATTAAAGTGGATTTAACACATTGATCACATATTGTGGCCCAACATCATGCTGTTGGAAGGCTTTCCTTTAGCAATGATATGGAAGATGGTCTGATTTGACGGGAATATGGTGGGAGCTAAACAAAGTGCAATTGAGGAAGAAAAACATCATAGCATAGTTAGTGACCATGAAGGAGTTTAAGTTATGTTGGTGGTTCACATTCCAGCAACACTAAACATAGATTAAAAATAAACAAATGTTCAGTTCAACACATAGTCATGTTAGAATGGCCAAGTCAAAGTCTAGACAAAGATACATTAGAAAGGTTGCAGAAAGAATTGCACAGTGGAGTAAGAAGAATTGGCAATAATGTCAGTCACTGCATGTGCAACATTTTTAGAAACATACAGTGTATCAAAAAGCTTTTATTGCAGCAAAATGTGGTTCTACAAAGTATGAACTCAATGTGGATGAATACAAATGGAAGGCATACTTTTCTGATTTATCATTGTAAAACATTTCGAAAACTGCAAATTAATTTAATCAACTTCAAAAAACATCAGCAGCTTTACAGTGAAATGTGCACTTGCAACTATGACAAAATACAGAATGACGATGAATAATTTTATCAGAGCGTGCAAAGCAGGAAAAAGTCAAATCAAAAAGACAATATTGAAACATTCAATTATAACAAGGGCAAAAAGAACACTTTCTGTCAAAGTAGGACATCTTTGCTCCATGAAGCAGAGAGGAGTGGAAGACAGGAACCCAAGAAACAATACAGTAGAAACAATAAAAAAATATCTGAAAGTGAACAAATGAAAGGAGGCTCTATAAATTTCCTGGGAAAAAAAAGGCCAAATGTGCTTCAAAAGAAAAACTAACTGAACAGTCCAGGGAGGAAAAGTTAAATAAAATAAAACGGGGGAAAAAAAAGGTGAACACACTGGAAGAAGGCTCACCTAGTAACTGAATATGAAACTAGTGTAAACAGAAAACAATAAAGTGTATGATACATAACAAAACATTGAGGTTTTGAGAGAACATTTAATCCAAGCATAGAAATTCAGAAAACACAACCGAAATTATTTAGCCAGTCTTTCAGAGACTACTGGGCCACACAGTATACTCAGTGGTGAAGGGTGTATTCATATCACACTTGTTTAGTTTGCTTGAAACAAACTCATATTAATTTCCTCCCTTAGTCTGGACCTTTTGGGTTGGTGTGAATACAACCCGGAGAACTCTGGTGTGCACCAATACAATAAAAGACCCAGCTGAAGAGGTGTTCTCATAACGGTTCCAAACAATCACTGGTGCGGATCAAACCAGGTGTCTAAGCAAACTTTATCCCAGAAAACAAAAATCTACCCTTTTGGTATCGACTGGCAGCTATTATTAAGGCACATTGTGGGAGGTAATTATTTGGCAAGCTTAGCGACTCGCAACACAACATAATACTATCTAAAAATTGGCTGTGAAACAATGTGAAGCTTCGAGGAGATGCACTACTTCCTTGATATATATATATATATATATATATATATATATATACACATTTGTTATTTTCTGCCTATCCGGGGGCAGCAGCTTTAGCAGAAAAGCCCAGACTTCCATCTCCCCAGCCACTTGGGCCAGGTCCGCGGGAGAAAGGCCCCTATCATAAGCAACAATATTGGACTCAGTGTTCCTGTGCCGAATGCAGGTCACCGGGGCCCCACTCTGGAGCCAGGCCTGGAGATGGGGCAAATTGGGAGAGGGACCAGACTGCAAAAACATTGGCGGACAAGGGCGCTGCCATATATCCAGTCTACGTTGAAAGTCCCAAGCAGAAACCATGTAAAATACATTGTTTCTCGTCTTTGGTTGGCCACCCTGGTTGATTTATTACTAATTCTAACATTGGCGAATCATTAACTAAACCTAACTTTACTATTTTCCTAATCCTAATATTCAAAGGACAATTGCCTAAACTTAATGTAATCTAACTATTTTTTTTTATCTATATCCATTAAAAGTTAACATTACAACTTAGTGATTAGTGTAGGCTTACACTAGGAGTTTTGAAGTAGTTTATAAACTTACAAAGTTAATTAACTAGTTACTTATACTATTAGTAATCCAGAGAATTGTGTAAATTAATATTTTTGTTTGAGATTGGAGCAGAGTTTAACTTACTTTCGCTTGAGACTTCTGGTATGGATGGGTGGTGACTGAAGGCTTTGAACAACGGTGGTCCAATCCTGTGCGGTTTGTGCGGGTTTTAACAAGTGCAAACCTTTGATAAATCAGGCCCACTGTCTCCAGTCTGAGACTAGCCTTGAATTCTGATAATAAATCTGCCAAGGATTAGATGTGGATGAGTAAATTAAACTCCTTCTAAAAAGAAATGCTGCTTTACAATATTCACTGATATACAATGAACGTTGATCTACTGTCATGATGGTAAAGAAATGGACAGATAAAACTGAAGGGTTCCTGACAAACACAATGCAGATCTCCCAACAATGTTTACAGCTGAAATTTGTAACCTATTCATTTTAACTTAGGTGCTTGTTAGAAGAATTTTTTCGACATATTGTTCATCTTTGGCAAACTTGTATCCTCAATGGCAGTTTGTAAAATAAAACAAAAACTGCTCTTAGCTGGTTTTGATAAATTAGGACCTACTAAAATGACAAAATGTATTTCAGAAAAAAAAATTGATATTTAAGTTAGAATTCACAGAGATATCATAATCATCATCCTTTATTTGAATAGTGCCTTCACCAACCAAAAAGGTGCCAAAGGCACTGATCATAGTACAAAATAAAACGCAGAGCACATAACCAATAAAACACATTCATAAGAAACCTGTAAAAGTTGCCAAGTGAAAAAAAAAAAAGAGTAAGACTAAAATTATCAGCTGGACACAAAGGCAATGGTATAATAGTGAGTCTTTAACAATTTCTGGAAAGAAGGAACTCATTCCAGAGATTCAGGTGATTAGCATCGGTGAATTTTCAGTTTAATCTTCCCTGAGTGGCCATTTGATCACTGATTAAAAAGTCTAACATGTTCACAACCAGTGAATACACCATATGAAGTGCTTTCTGATAACAATGATAACATTGCACTTCAGTGTGGATTTTGTTACTGAGGAAAAAAGACTCAAGGCTAGCTATTTGCGGTTGGATGCTTTAAAGGAGTCAAAAAATATACTAACATTGAAAATCGTCCCATTTATTTGATGTATCCTCTGTCCTCAACACAGCAGTTTTACATGCAGCAGCAGTCACCAGTGCCGCAATCTAAAGCAAAAAAAAAATCAGGCCTCATCAGTGTGTTAAAAACAACAAAATTCTGGGCAAACGATTTAATCACTTATGTGACATGTCACAAAGATATTACAGGACCACTTAACAACCTAAAGTCAATTTTTTTGTTTTAAAAATCAAAGGTGGGTCTTTACTGGCCTGAAACATCTAAAAATAACTGCTAAAGAGTGTTTGATTCTTTGGGGGCGTGTGTGCAGATTTGTGTGTCTCCTCACCATCGGCAGCTGATTGGAATCAATAAAGGAAGCAGCCTAAAAAAGGAGTGGTTTCCTGAAGCAGATGCCAAGTAGTTACACTCCACTGAGGGGTAATCAGGCCACCTCTAGCATCCTTCACTCCTTAAAACAACTGATATTTACTGTTGCCTGTTTTTCTTTACTTTACTTCCTTTGTCAACTTAAGTCCTTGGTCCTTGCTTGGAATTAACTGGTCTGATCTTGCTGAACCTACTTGTATGTCGACCTTTGAGGTTCATCTTCCACCTGTTGCCCCCTAGAGACAAAGTGAAAGAAAACAAGAATTGTTCTTCCATCACACAACCAGCCAACCACACACTCACAGGATCCACTTACCTTCCTCAAATCTTCTCCTGACCTGGATTACCATAGGGATTCATCCCTTCTGTTAAAAGACTCATTTAGGTCATTGCCAATACCTACCTGCACTAATATTTACCCTCTTTTCAGTAGTGCTGTTCCTGATGCTCCTCTCAATTCTTCCCCTTTGCTGGATTCAGTGCTCAACATTCTTATTAAAATCTTTTATTGGAAATTCTGCTGTACGTTAGGTTGAAGTCGCATTAGAGTCTCTTAAAAAATAAGGTATTTTGGGTTTTGAGGAATATGTCTAAAGAAATTCACCCACTTTTGGCTGAATTGGGTCATTTTAGTTCATTATATATGGCACAAACATCTGTTAAAAAAATAAAAAATAAAAAGCAAACAGGCATATAATTTTGATGCTCAAGTCTTTTCTTTTTGGCAAATGATAAATCAATATGTAATTACCCCCTCTATTTAACTGAAACAAAACAGTAATGTATCGGAGAGTTGCCCATTTCTTGTAAGACTTCCCTAATGGGTTGAGAAAAAAGCAGATTTTGAGCTTGGTAATTGGGGTTGAACAGACTGTAGTTCAGGTGACTGGTGATGGTTTGACTGGAAAGGCTCCAGTAATGAATGTTGTTGGTTTTGGCTTACCTGCTCATTTAATTACACTTCTTGTTGACTGACAAGGCTGACAATGTGAAAGTGCACTGGCTTTGATCAAATGCCAGGCATTAGCATAGGATCAATGAGAGGAAGTTTGGCTTTGTCTCATGGCATGTCAGATTCTTTGTATTTTCCCTAATTGGGATGACTTCCTAACATCTTTTTTAATTGGTAGTTCTAATAGATGATTCAGCAGGTCTATCTAAAAGAGGAACCATGTCATTGGGTTATACACGATTAATGACCTTCACATTCCATGCCAGAGGTCCAAGAAGGTTATTTTACACACTTAAGATTGTGAAAGCATTGAAATTTGAAATGCCTTCACATCACATCACTATCTACATTTATTTTGCCATATATCTGGAAAGCCAATGCTATTTGAAATTAAAAGTTTACTGTCTTTTTTCTACAAGTTTTTGATACAGTACCTTGCAAATGTATTCACACTCTTTGGGTTTATTTTCCTATTTTGTCATATTCATTTTACTGGGATTTTATGTGACACATCAACACAAAGTAGAGCTTAATTGTAAAGTGGAAGGAAAATGGCTCCATTATTTTGGTGATGACAGTGTCATGCTGTAGGAACTTCTCTTCAACAGAAACAAGGGGAGAGGGTCAGAGTTCATGGGAAGATGGATGGAGTTAAACACAAATTAATCTTAAAAGAAAACATTTAAAAGCCAAACAAAACAACAACACTTGGGACAGAGATAGAGTTGATCTACCAGCAGGATAACAACCCAAAATGTACAGCCACAGCCATGGGAAAATCATTTGTAATGAGAGTGTAGCAGAGTGTTAGAATGGCCCACTCGAAATCCTGACAAAAATCTCACTAAGAATCTGTAGTTTAAGATGAGGTATATACTTAGTTGCATTGTGACACAACATGAAAGAGCTTTAGGGGTATAAATGCTTCTGAAAGGCACTCTTTTTCAGCAGACTGAGCTCCGAACATTTTCCCTATGTTTCTGAAAAACCTGTGGTATAGTCCTTGATAAGTGAATTTTTTTGTCATTTTTTAGTCAAGGTGAGTATTTGTATATTGTGCAACGTGGTATTTCTTATATCCAGTCTTATTTTTCTCCAGCGAGGCTGTTTATGCCCACAAACACATTAAATCTGATATTGCCTGTTATCAAATAGACATCCAGAAGCATGACAAAAAGCATTAATAGGTGGGGCTAAAAAACATGCTCCCCTGTCTTCACCTTTTATTGCCATTCATGGGTTCTGTCTCTCTTTTTCCCCTACCAGCAGCCCTGTCTCAATCGCTCCCATATGGAACCTGCATAATTGCCTTCCCCCTCTACTGGCCGCAGGGGAAGTGGAGCTCTAACAACGTTACCGTGGTAATCCTGATTGATGGAGTCTATACTCGTGTTGTTTCAGAACATAGAGCGACACTGCACACAGACATGAGAAATTTCGGAGGGAAAAATTGTAATGGCCGGCATCATGATTAATCCCCCTCTGGGAAAATGGAAATATTGTGACTACCTATGAACTTAGCAAAAACATTGCTGTGCAATATGACTGGACGGATAAGGTTGTTGTAGCCATTGTGTTGATGCAGTAAGGCCTACAAAGAACAGAGAACTGAGACTGAACGGTGTATGAAATGAAACCTGTTATTAAGTAGGTAAAGTTTTAATGGAAAATGTAACTGAGATGGTATAGATGAGACTATAATTGGTAACTCCATCTATAACCCTGCTTTAAAAATTTTCATCAGTGTTTTTAGGTGTTTCATTTCATAACTTGTGTATTTCCTATCCATATATTTGCCAGATTTCATCACCATCCATGAGTATATGAAAAAGCCTGGAAAAATAAGGTTTTTAAAGGTTTATAACCTTTTAACCCATGAGGACAAACGTTGTTCTAGCAAGAATGCTGAATGCACTCATCTTTGGCAAATATGTTACTATTATTATAAGTAAAAAATGTTGGGTTTAAATGAATAATAGGAATCTTTATTTTTTGGGTTAGACTGGTACTACAACATACATTATAAATGAAAAAAAAGTAATTAGGCAGTTTTGAATGGCAAAGTTTAAAGTGATTGAGTTCAGTGATCAATATTAGTTTACCTTGAAAACTTAATGGACAAATATAGTTGGTAGAGCGTTGGTATTAGTTGTTGCCATAACATGGAAAAACATTTTATGAAATGATGGTACGGTATAAATGCTTTTTTAAATGTATGCCTTCCAGACCTAGTCCAGACCAAGTCCAGACCTAAACCCAATTGATTGGCTCTGGCATGGCCTTTAGGCAGGCCACTTTCATTAAATTTTTATTTAAATTTATTTAATCATGAAATGTCCTCTTTCTCAAGGGAGTCCTGGCCGAGAGGCAGCAAAAGTTACAATTAAGCAATAAGTTATAATTTTGCTTTATAACCCTCGAGTATGGCTAAAGTAAAATAACTTTCCAAAAAACTGGACCAATCCTGCTCAACAGCAAATTAAAGAGGCTGATTGCTAGTCATCACAAACTTTTGGAAGATATTTTTGACAAAGGTGTAAACTGCATTTGTTATTAACTCAGGTTATTCTTTTCTGAAATTATTATTATTATTATTATTATTGTTATTGTTATTAAACATTTTTTGAAGCAATGTAACTGTTTCTTACAAATGAGCTAGACTTAATAATGTATTCCAACAATGAAACATTTGTTGTCTAATTACTTCTGTGCTCTCTCAAACTGTGAAAGCAGCTGTAATATTAGCAGTTTATCAAAAACTCTGACAGCTGTTAATAACTCTGTGTTGCAGTCTCAAGTATCTACTTTGCATGTGACTGTCAATTCAATTGCAGCACCTACATTTTTTAGAACAAAAACTCACATTGAAAACAGGTAAACGTGTCCTATTTACATAAATACTTCCACCCAGAGTGTCAGGTATCTTTATACATGCTTTATTGGATAGAATCCAATAACAGCAGGGAAACATGTCAGCCAAATGTGCCTAATTGATCTGCTGTCTCATTGTCTCACTTATCATTTTGAATATCAAGGCCGCCGTCTCTGCATCACTGTTCTGCCTTTGCTAACAGGCCTTTAGGATCAATCAAAACAGATTAGCGTTGTGCACGGCTAATAGGGTCAGCCTAAATGAGATGAGACACTTTGTAGAGGGAAAAGAGATATGGAGGGGAGGGGGGATAAATTAAGAACAGGACCTTGAGCTGCCAATCTCATTGTAAATAGTTTAATTGTAGGCTGCATTCATAGTTTATTTCAAACTGAGCAGGCTGCATATATTAATGGTGGCCTTTGCCACCGAAAGTGCTTTAAAATAGAGTTTGTACCCCTTGAACTCTGTCATATTACAGTGCAAAAGTTCTGTGCATGGGTCTTTTTTTGGGTTGAACTGACACATTAGCAATGCATTTGCAATGTTCAATCCTGCAGAAGATCTACAGCTCTACCATGTACTCTAAGTATGATTTGATCAAAACTATTCAATTGTAGATCTTGTAGTAAATTTAGTCAGTGGGTGATCACTTTCTTTGAACTGCTCTGTTTTTGACACTCTTAGGCCATGGGGCCCATTCACTACTTCTTAGAAAAATGCTCTCCTTGCTTACTTTTACAACATGTTGTTAAAGGATTAAATTGGAAATTTTTATTGACATTAAAATTCTTTTTAATAAAGTATTTAAAAAAAGTATTTTTTGTCTCATGATATGCATATCCGCTATTTGCCTATCGTGTGTCTCTAACCGTCTGGAGCTTCATTGGGTGACCTCCATACATTTCTTTTTAAGCATCAAGCCACTTCTACAGAATATAGACTTCTTAATGTGAATCTTTTGTAAGAAAAAGAGCAATCAGCATCTGGAACTGCCTTCACTGCATCAACAAGTTGAAGCAATAGGCATTGCAATATATAGCTTTTATGCTGGCTGCCACCCCAGAATGCTGCCCACATTGCAGATGCTTTATCATAACATTGTCCAATATAACTGTACTCTAGTCCAGATATTTCCAAACTGTACATTTTTTGTCTTTACGTCCTTCTGTATATAACCTAGTTGTTCGCTGATTGACACACAATATCACTATTTCATCTCACAAATATGTATCTGGAAGAGTTATCAAAAATTCCCATGAAAAAATTACAAATCTTTGTTGAACACTTTTGTATAGAATTTGAAGCTGTTATAGCTTCAAAGGATGGTACTGCATCATAATAAACCCATTAGATTAAGAACAGTGTCACTTGCAAAGTCAGCATAAGTGTCGGCATCATCATTTATGTTTCATTACATTTCAAAGGTAGTAAAAAACATAGTTCCTTCCCATGAAATCATTCATGACCACTAGGAAATCAGAGCAGGTCCCAATCAATTCCCACCTTCCTGTGTGCCTGTGTTATTTTGTCATCAGCGTCAACCTTTGCAGTTCCAGCTACACAGGGTGCTGCAGCTAATAATCTCTGCTTGATATGCTCTGACAGAGCTGATTCTAGCAAAGAAAGTGGGGAGCAGTAAAAAGCAAACATGGTCAGCTAACAAGAATAAAAAAGGGGGGGGGGGTAGTACAGTTAAGAAGAGGCTAGAAATGTTTGCAAGAATTTATAACCGTAATCTCTACGAATCCCTTATATGCATAGAAAAATTAAACAAAATAAAAATGTATCTTTTAGTGATCAGGTGACGGCACTTTCAGGTGCCCTGCAGTTTAGAAGTCAAATAGGAATGCTGCTGGTCAGAGGATGAAAAAAACTAAACTCACAAGCGATGTGGCCAACACTGCGAGTAACTGCAGCAACCTGCATGGGATCATTCACAAACTCTTCAAAGAAAAAGAAAGAAAAAAACAGTGCAATAGTGAGTGCAATGTTTTATTGTTGGGGCTCATGTAAAAGGAATTATTAGGACTTACACACCTAGAGATCATGTTATAGATGCGTTCCGCTTTCATGGAGTATATGCTGACAAAACAGTATTTTACAACTACATGAATCTTTTGCAACAAACCCACCGCAAGTTTATCGGTTAAAAAACAAAAGTTCTGAATGTTCCAACTTTTTGTGACACAGCACGACTCCTTTGTAAATTTCTAGAGCCAGACATGAGCAATATTCACAGGACTGCCAATTTTACAGGGTTGTTTAGAATCCTGCTTCCTATAACAAAAGTAAATACCCTGTTGGCTGCAAGCTGATACTATTTTCTTTACTGCTGTTGCCACATAAGCTATTTTGAGAGGTCCCCCAGCTTTAGATTGACAGTTCTCATGCCTTCAGCTTTGTGATGCCTCAACTGATTGCTGATAAAAAACAAGCGCAGTAAACTTTGACAGAGCAGGCTTTGTTGGAAATACACCAGTACAAGATTTTTTGTTGACATTCCAGCCAAATTTACTTTCATGTCAAGCTGTCCATGGAGAAATGTACTTTCCAAAGCCCATGAAATTTGCTGCTCAGTTAACCATTAAAATAATATAAACAGACTATATTAAATATGACTATAATAAAACAAACCCTCTGTTAATTCTAGCGTTTTGATGTGCTGAACATAGACCCTGCTCTGGATTGTTTCTTGATCCATTTGGAGTATTGTTGCCCAGACTTGGTAATTTTTGCTTTGTAGTTTAAATGCCGCTTTTGACACATCAATCAGTTGCTATGGGAAAACTCAGCAATATTCAAAAGTTCAAGGGCTAAAAGTACTTGTTCCCAGAGTGGACAGGCCATCGGGAGCACCGGGCCAACGGGCCTCATAAATGCTCCAGCAATGCAATGAGCCTTAGCCTTTTCACCACGGTTGCCTCTATATTTCTGTAAATTCATTTGAATACCGAGTGTGCTCTGGTCAAGCAAGCAGATTTCTCGAGTGCTTTCCATGTGCAGCGTAATGCATAATGGCATCATGTGCATTCATGTTTAGGTGTAGTGTTCGCTATCTCCATCATAAACACTGAAGCCACCGGGGCAAGAGTAACTTTTGAAAGATGGAGAATAAGAAGAGAGTGGCTTCAAGCACTGGTAAAACTCCAGCCCAGACCTCAACTAAACTTACATAACAGTAATATTTTTTTGCTCAGTTGAAGTCATGTCTGCAAATCTGTAAATTGTCCAGGACGGAACTGACTCAACTGCTTTTTGTGTTTGCTCATTCATGGGACTGTAGCGTACTGTCAGCCTAGTGGTTTAGTCAACGCGGCAGGGTTCGATTATCCCTAATAGAAGTTGGATCAAACACCTGAGGGACTCGGTTTTTGTTTGTTGTTTTTTCCCCCCTTTTTTTATAGGCTACAATTTTGTAGCCTATGTATGTTGATGGATAAATCAAAAGATGACATCAGATAAATTGCTTTATTTAATTATTCACATGAGACACTGTGGTAGGCGATGCTCATTACATTCAGCTTCCAGAAACACAGCTGCCGAACGTCACTGAAACATTTTAACAGACATTAACACAGCAGCCCAGTCTGCATATAGTTGATTACTATGTTTAGAGAACTGCACAGAATAGAGAAGCTAAGCAGTGTCCTTCAGCTCAGTAACATCTGCGCTAGCTAATAGCAACCACCAACACAAAAGGAAGCTGGAAACCAGTTAACACAAAAACACCTTGATCTGTAACATCGGTTCTGAAAATCTTCATAACTAATGTAGTGTGGCTCAGGCATTGCCACGGTATCGTTAGCTTACCTGTAGTTTCGCGTGCAGAACAAATTATGCTAGAAGTGAGAACCATCTGGCGCCAGCCTCCAGGATCCACTCGTCTTTTGAGCAGTAGCATTGATGAACACTGATTGGAAACACCTGACACTGAACCTGACAATCACACACTGCAGAAAGAGATGTAAGGAGACAAATGCTGTTTGTCCACTAGGACCTACTTTGCCTGATTCTACTCTGTACCACTTGGCCTTACTTAACCCTCTAGGCGCCAAAGTCGCAATATTGTGACAAGCAACATTGCTGACTTTAACTAGCCACAGCTGCAGATATGACCACTAAGTTAATTACTACTTTACGTCAGGAGATGGTGGACATGTGTACCTTTTAATCTAGGAGAAATTTTTGGGTGTGTTACCATGGAAACTTTTGAAGTAAATCATATTTTTATGCACCTCCGCGAGTGAGAGAGACAGGGTGCAGCTGCTGCGATCACAGCATAGAGAGAGCGAGATTTAAAAAGATAAAACTTATGATGCCAAGACGTCCGAGTTCCCCATCGGAAAGTATTCACTTTTTCAAATTCTGAAGAGGAATATTTAGCTTACCCTTTGATCAAGATGTTCATTTGTCCAAGGAGAAAGAAAGCGAAACTCAAGCAGCACACAGCAGTAGCCGGCCGGCCGGTCCCGTTCGTCATTACGCTCCACAGCACCAACAGGTGCGATGCTGTTCATCACGTTCTCCTGCTGGGAGAAAGGTATGTGATCGGGTAGCAGGATGGTCATAACAACGCTAATCCAGAAAAAGCATGAATTTAAAAATCCGTGGAAATAGTAACAGACGCAGTAGAAAAAAAGCGAGAGAAATCAGACTGCTGATAAGCTGGTAAAGTTCACTTTCCTGCTGCAAATGACGATGATGATGAGGAGGAGGTATGAGAAAGAGTTTGATGAAGATCATCAATAGTGGATCAGACAATTTGATGAGCCTGTTGGTTATGTTGGAGATGGATCTGTAAAATTCTGAGCCCAATGATTTATATTCTGTTTTATGTAGTGAATAGACTAATGGAGGCTCATAACAAAGGAAATAAACAGATATGTCCAGCTATTCTTGAAAAAAATGGCAGTAAATACTAAAAATACATATGTAGAAAATACATAGGCCTATATAGAAAATTAAAATAATATTAAAAAAAAGTACATTTTAAACTATGTAAAAAAAGATAAAGGTCTGTAAAATTATTGCAAACCAAAATTGCCTATGCCTGATGATGTCATAATATGCAAATTAGATGTGTGAATTTGTTCCCATCACAAACTTTGGATCATGCTGAAGATTTTTCTAATTTACAATATACCTTTATCTATAACCATATTAAAACTACAACATTTTGAACTAGTGATAACAAAATTGAGTATTTTTTATAAAAAAAACCCCGGCGCCCAAATAGTTAAGCTTGGTTTATGCTTGACACATCCACGTGGTCCGCACGGCTCCACGCGGCCACCGCGGAGACCCAAATTTCCGCACCGCACACCTAGGAAATTTTGTAACAACGCGGACGGTCCCGCGCGAAAAATAAACATGGCGGAGGTTCGTAAATACAGACATTTTTTTGATTCGGCCGATAGAGATCATTGTGATCAACTGTGGTTTAATGGACGAGTGGACAGTATCCTTTTTTGTCTTTTTTCCTAAGTATCAGCATAAAAGTTCTGCTTTGTTTAAGCATTTGCATTCCTTGTCGTGCAGGAACTGCATCAGGTATTGTTATAATAAGCGCAAGCATTTAACATTTTTATGTATAGTTCTCTGGTCAAGTTGTTTGTTGAAGTTAAATAATACTTAATAGATTGGTAAAAAAAAGGCCTTTCATCTTGGCAAACTTCAATAACTGTATATTGTTTTTCAAAGAATCCCTTTTAAAGCTATAATAATCATTCAAGTTCATGTATATTATTAAAATCCACTGACTGCTTATGTCCCAAATGTTAATCTCTAATTTTCGTTCAAAAGGCAGTATGCCAAATTTAGACTTCATCAAACAATTTATTAGATGGCTTTACACTTCTATCCCACAGAATGTAAATGTGATAGGTGCTATTCTGATATTTTAATACCAGTTATGCTATGCAATCACCTTTTTTTTTTAACGTGTCCTGTTAAGCAGTTTGCTACTCAGAATTGGTGTCTGAGTACCAAGTACAAGCCCAACAGATTTACTTTTCCAGCAGTGTTCAATTTTTCCTTGTTCAGAGTTAAGGAGAATAAACACATCTGCACCACCTGTGTACTTCTCAATGACATTTATAGTATGGTATTTGTTAATTAAAAAGTATTATTAGTCTCATAGTTTATACCTTACCTAAATTGCTCCTTGTAATTTGCTCTTTTTATTAACAGATTCTCGTGTTTTATTTGTTTTTAAATTTCATACTCTCACATAAATTTGATTTTATACTTCAATTACTAAATGCATTTCTTTTAATGATGGTATTTTTTAATTTTCATATCTTTATCATGTGTTTGGTTTATTTACCACTAAATCATGTAAAGCACATTGAATTGCCTTGTGTTAAAAGTTTGCTATATAAACAAAATTGCCTTGCCTTGCCTAAGTGGATGATGGTATGAACTAATTTATTTAATCTACAACTACTTTAGTTTCAGAACAATTTCATTCAGAAAAAAAGACTATTCAGCATGTTTGTTAGTTGTTGTTTTTTTCAGAATGGAAGATGCTTTAATAGAAAAGTAATAATTCCTTAATCAATTAAACATAATTGAATCTCAGAATATCAGGTAAAGACAAATGTTTAAGACTCTTTTGAATTCACTTAAGCTGTTACTTGAGGTGATGAGTTCGGAATATTGATAGAATTTGATGTGGATTGCTGGAGGGGCTGCAGCTGTGGATTTTTTTTAGCAAAAAAGGACAAAAATGTGGCTCAGTCCAAGTGATGCCATGAGAAAAATATCTATGAATGTCAGTGAAGGTCACAGCACACTGTAGCCGCTGAGAAATCAATTTCCTTTTGAGCTGAAGCGTCCCCTGTGTTTTATTGACCCATATGTTTCAAGTCGCCAACTCCGTTTGGTGGTCACCCCCCAAGTGTGTCAGTGCCAAAAATGGGCCATTGACCATGGGAGAGGAGTGTGTTTTCCATGCATCAATACCTGTTCTGGAGAGTGATGCATTAGGATCACTTTCAGTCTATGTATCATTTATACACTTCTTCACATAGCAGATGAATTCTGAACTGTTTATGAAGATTTTTCTCGTTTTTATTGCTGCTTCTCTTTGAAGAATTTGGAGCGATGTGTCTGGTCCTCTGCAGATTAACTCCCTCATTCCCCTCTTTTAACCAAATCTCCATCATCAGATCTCCATCATCTTCCCCTTCCTCCTTCATCCTTACGCTCTGTTCTTCTTTGACTTTTGCATGTTGGCTGTCCCTCTGTCTTTCTGTGTCAAACAGGCCACTTCCATTGGTAGATTTGTATTTGTGTGGGAGTGTGATGAATCTAAAACTGCTATCTATCTATCTATCTATCTATCTATCTATCTATCTATCTATCTATCTATCTATCTATCTATCTATCTATCTATCTATCTATCTATCTATCTAATAATGAAATCAGTAAAATAAAAAATAAACATAAAAAACGAATCAGCACAGGTTATGAGAGAGTTCAGAAGAATTTTAATCTTGTCTGGAAATGTGGAAATGTACAACTCAACTCTGGTTTGGAATATGTTGAAGATCAGACAGAGGAAGTATTCCAGCTTCAAGAAGTTAAGCCTTATAGGACTAAGCATAGAGGAGAGGTTGGTAGTAATTTGTTTCATTTACTGACATTTACCTGAGTAACTTTTGAAAAAAAAGTAGTTTTACGACAGGTTTAGTACACCACATTTTTTACTTCTACTGGAGTAATATTATTATAAAGTATTGCTACTCTTATTGAATAAAATTTCTGTTTCACTGAATGTAGAACAAATATGTTTTAGCTAGGGCTGTCATATTAAGGCTTTAACGCAGGTCGAATAATTCATAGAATTAATGCTATATGTTTTTTAACACTATTAGCATGTGCACAAAATACTGCCCTGTTTATCAAAAAACTCAGTCTGTGCCGCATTCAGTTCTCCACACTAAATACAATGGTAGACCCAACTACATCAGAACGGTGGTGCAGCACCACAACAAAGTTGTGGACATGTTGGCTTTGAGTTGTCACTAGGAATTTTCCAACTTGATTCCATCCTCTTCGGCTGCTGGCTCTGTCTTGCTAATAGCCACCTAGCCCCCCTGTCACAGTGGAAAGAGTATAAATGTGTTGGATATGTTGATTTATGAATGTTGGTTTACTGTATATTTTCAGTACACTTCATAGTGAGTTACTGCTGCATTAGAATGTGCATTCATCAGTTAAAGTTTTTTTTTAAACTTAAATTATTGCTTACCCATTAGCGGAAATAGCTGTACAGACCTTCACAATACGTGCATCATGATTGAGTGTTTACTAATAGGAAAATTGTGCCATTTAATTAATAAGTCTATATTACATTTGATTAATTTGATGTTTAACACAAACTGGTGGTATCCAAATGTTAAGTTTATTTATATATTTTGAGTACGTCTACCTTGGTTGTATTTGTTTTTTTTTTTATAGGAGACCACCAGGGGCAGACTGGGACAATAAATCAGACAAGGATTTTGATACCATTCCAGGCCAGCCCCCAATTAACGCAAAAATGCATAGAGTGGATTCAGTTGATTTAAAGGCTGCCCATTTGCCATGTTTCTTTCCCCAACCAAAATCTATATTCATTTTATGCTGAAATAACCTGTACTCAAATTGCATTACACTAGTTTATTAACACTTACACCGGTAAATGTAAAGACAGCACATAAAAAAAATAATTGACATTAATCCTGGGTTACTTATTAAAATACAGACAAAATTATATTTTTGAATTGGGGAAGAGAGTAATTCTGAAGGATCAGTTCAAACCCTGTGCTGATTCCTGCCTGGTTTATGGCACCAATGAATTTTTCTCTCAGAAAATTTTAACCTCTCCTTACCTGTGTCATCTTCCCTGCTGCTGGCCTCAAGTACTAAGACTCCTCCCTGGTTCTGATTTTTCTATTGTAACAATACACATAAGAAAATTAGAAAAGCAACATTTTAAAGAAGAATTGGGATGAGTAACATTGAAATTACTGTGATAATTAACCTCAAGTCGCTTTTGTGCCAAATATATTTTTTCTCAGCTACTTGTATTCTCTTTTGACCTGTGCAGACCCTTCCTGACCCTGCCTACTGTTCTGTCAAACAGAAATATGTGAACAGCGATTGTGAGAACAAGTTCTCCACATTAATGAATGAGGATTGGAATTAATCCAAGCATGAACTGACTAGTAAGAGATGTAAAACAGGCAACATTAGTATTGCTAACTAGCTTAATACATGTCAATATATGATGTTAACTAGTCAACTTTTAGCTGGCGAGAGAGGGCACTGAAACAGAAAGTGCGGGAGACATGTTTCACAAGTACCCTGCGTCTGTTACACCAATGTCCAGTATGGCATATTCACTAATGAGCCGCGCAATCTGTGTCTGGAGACCAAGATACTTTCACCTCCCTCATCACAGTTATACTATCCAAACCTGTATCAGCAGCTGTGTGAAAATAATAAAGAACAGAAGAAATATAGCAACCCAAATCCTTTCATGCTCTGAATAGCCTTAAGTGGAGCTCTGGCAGATATTCCCAATGTGTACAGAGTGATTCCACCCTGAAACAGTACCTCAATAGACAGCTCCGTGTTTCGTCCACTACAGTAGGAGTATGTGTGAAACTGTTAAAGCTTTTGATTGAAAAAACTCCATTATTGTAGGATAGTTCCATTAAGTGGATGCCTCCTGACTCTACAGTCATCCCAACAGAGCACCTTGGAATTGGTGGAATGGCAATTTACAATAAGGCCCTGTCCACACGTAGCCGGGTATCTAAAAAAACTGAGATATTTTTCTACGGTTTGGCCTGTCATCCACACATAAACTGAGATTTTCTGCACCAAAAATTTATATTTTTAAAAACTCTGGCCAAAGGGAAGATTTGAGTTTTCTCCATTTTCAGTATCTGCCTGTGGACATCCGAAAACAGAGTTTTAAGAGCCGTAACCTCACTATCCAACCAAAAATGCTCCAACATTACTTGTGCGACCTGTGTTTCCACTCAAAAAACAGCATTTATGCCATCAGAGCTGTGTTGGTATCATCAATTGTTAAAACGTATTTGTTTGTTTGCTTTTACAAGCTCTATCACTGCTGCGTGCTAAAGATAGAGGATAGAAAGTTACTCTGAGCGGATAGGATTTGGGAGATTACTGGCCCCTACAGGTTTAGCATGCCAAGAATGTGCTAGAAAACACATTTATGCAGTTATGTTTGGATGGAGATGGGGTTTTTTAAGGAGGGGAGGAAAATCTTTGTGCTTTTTAAAAAAACAGCTACGTGTGGAAATGGCCTAAGTGCAGCTCATAAATCTCCAACCACTGGATGATGCCATCATGTTTAGGATTAGGAATGCTTTGGAAGTTCTGAAAAAGCCTAGCCTGGTACTAACAAGGTTTACCTTATAAAGTGAGCAGTGAGTGTATGTAATATGAGTTTAATACATTTCAAAGCAAAATTTGGCCATTCATTTTAAAAGTAGGGTCTCAAGTTTAAAATCACCCCCATGCAAAAAGGATTAGGGTTTAATGCTAGACCAAAGCTTATGCAGAAGACTAAGAAATACACCAAACAAATGATTGCTCATGGCTGTGGCAACAAGAGAAGAGGCATCCACTTTCACTCCTCTATCAAGAGGAAGCAAACGGGTGAAAAGAACACTACTTCCTATCCAATTAACCAAGCAACCCAGCTGCCTCCTCTGTGTGTGACGAATGAGGAAACTAGAGAATGAGGACAAGTGAAGGAATGAGCAACACACCTTCATGACCCGTGGGAACCCTTCGCATCTCTTCTCGACGAGCAAAATAGAAAAGGAGATGAATTTAGAAAGTTGAACAGAGGAACCTTGAAGGGGTAGCGTTTGAAAAAGAGCGATAAAAAAGGGTTCAGCTACTTCTCCTACACAAATCTCTGCCATTTCTTTTTTAAGTCAATCTGTAACTGAATTATGTGTCAATCCCACAAAGAGAGAAGAAACAGCAATTTAGATATGTCTGTAGTGGAGGGGTTGGCATGGAGTTGGGTAAGGGAAGTTGAGCTTAGATGCTAGGAAACAGTGAGGGTGCGAACACTCTGCATGCTTTCATTAGCACTCTAAATGCTAATGAATAAGTTCATAGCTTTGAAGATGCAGCCATGTTAAATATGCATGGGTTATCCAACTCAATGTAGGGCTGAAAAACGAAGTGCAAGAGCAAGTAGCAAAAGATATAGCAAGAATTAATCGCCAGGAAAGAAAAATTAGATGAGAACAGCTTTTCCTCTTGTCATCTCGGATGCCCCTTTCCTGTGGTTGGTCTTTATAAATGCAGAACACTGAAATCTAATAATGAACCACTCAGCTGACTTTTACAAAATTCCAATATTCTTGTGAGATTTCTTTCAGTTATTCTCTCCCCCACTCCATCTTTTCTAATGGGTGGAGTTTTCAATTCGAGGGAACGTAGAAATAAAAGATTTGTTTATGAAAATACAGCAACAAATGTTGTACTTAGTGTTTCAAATCCGAGTTGGCGTGAACTTAGTGTTCTCATCTTTTACATGCTCCTGCAGGGACAAATGCAGAGTCAGTCATTAGTGCTAAGTTAGAAGACATTAAGCCAAGCTGCTTGTGGAGCAGTAATGACCCGGCAGTTTGAAGCGATGACAACTGCGACGAGGAACAAAATCCCTGTTGAGGGTGCTTTTCATTTTCTTGCAGGAAGGAAAAACTGACTGTTTGGTCTGTCAAGAAAAAAGATAAACAAATGTAATTTATACAGAAATACACTCATAAGTGAGTGGTGCATGTTGTTTATCATATATCTTTTCCATTGATTTTATATTTCACTTGTGGGTAAATAAATGCTTGCAAGATAGGATTTGACTATTACTGTATGCTGTAATAGTTTGCTGTAATGTAGCTTCTATGGATACCTTCCAAAACAGAGACAGTATAAGCAGAGGAGCTGTTGTAGTTGATTTCCAATTAATATGTATGAGTAGACTTCTGAAGGGGGGGGGGTAATATGAAGGCACATTATAGAGCTGGGCAAGAGTAACAAAACTATCTGACTTGAAGGAGAATGAGGCCAGATTTCAGATACCTAGGAAGTTTAATTGTTAAAAAATAATTAAACAACAATTTAACCCAAAGTGTTTTGATTGTGTATGAATTTCAAAATAAACTTTACTGTCTGACACATATTTTTTATGGTATACATATTTTTTTTATCTAAACATACCATGACAAGATATGTATGAGTGATTAATGTGAAAAACATAAAAGATCCCCACACATGAAAACATTACTGTAATAAAAGGAAAAAAAAAGTGCAATACAAACATGGTTAATAACATCATAGCAACAGAATAAGCAAAGCACTGTTTCTCTGAAATGAAAGCAAAAGAGGTTTGAGAACAGCTTAATGATCAAAAAGTAATTACGACACTATAATCTGCATTGTTTTAAACCCAAGAGTGATCAGCAGAGTCCAATGTGACAGTATTTACAGTTGGACCCATACTGTAACAGGTACCCTCTGCAGCTCCTAAACTATTAAAATAAAAGCTAAAGGTAGTCTCATTATGACGTTTATCTTGGCAGCTATGTTGCCATATCTAAAAATGTATTTCCATGCGCCCAAGCATGTAGGCATAAAGGAAATGTGAAAAGTTTAGGCTTGCCTGTTGGAGGCTGAATGTTCAATGCTTTATGCCAGTGCTTTTCAATTATTTTTTACCCTGCCCACCCTAGAGAATCGATTTTTTTTTTCAAACCTTCAACCCCCACGCCAGATTGATATCTGAAAATATTTAATTATTTATTGATACAAACCACTAGAACCAGCACACTGCATACAATATATACTGATTACGGAAAAAAAACCAAAAACATTAATTAAATAAGCTGCAACTACTTCAAATGGTTGCAGATCTTTTATTGTTTTTGGTCTTAACACTATTTCCAAGTTCGGTTTATTAACTCAGTTTGTACAATTTAATTCAGACTGCTAAATCGGTGCGATGTTCAGAACCCAAACACTTCAAATGATTCACTGGGATGTGCATTTTTAAACTAAACTGAAATGTGAACATTGATTACCAGCTTCATCAGTTTATCACTTTTTAAAAAGGGAGGCTTAATAACTTCTTCTGTCACCTTGACAGTTTTTATTTTCAACTCTGTAAACATATGAATTCCACTGAATTATGTTACAAATGTTTTATTTCAAACGTTTCCCTTTTTCCATTTAGATTTTTCTGAATTCTACTTTTTCAATTCTAGTCAGATTTATAAAACCAACCAGTGTGGAATTATGGTGACTGAAAACAATTTACCAGATAGATAACCAAATAGATCCACATTCAAGATTATTCACAGCTATTTTCACAAATCTAACAGTGCTGTAGTTCAAGCACTTCCCTGTCACTTCCCAAGAACAAAAAAATCCTGTGTGCAAAACAGATAATCTCATACTTTTCATATTATAAAAGAAAAGCTTTCACCACCTATCAAGTCTCATAGAGACCTGGAAACAGTAAATATTCGTATTACTTCCATATTTATCAAAACCTGTGTTCATTTTTATTTCGTACTCCTTCCCATACTCCAGTTAAATAAATGAATGTCAGTGTTTTTATGTTTAGCACTCTTTCTGCCGTGCTCCGTTTATGTTTTTTTGACAGTTTTGTTTCTTCTCATTTCTAATGCGACGCTTCTCCATTACTGTTCGTCACCGTGATCTTAAAGAATTTATAAGAGGATTGTTCTCCCGATTCATAAACATTTCTTACCCTCAACTTGTTTGTATTTTTTTTTTTTTTCGGGGTTGGGGGGGGAGGCTGTGTTTCTGTAAGTTTTCTCACTATGTCCAGATCACTACAGGAACAGAGTTTAATTTTTTATAGTTAAATTCCGTGATTTACTCTCCCTTTCTCACACCGCGGATTGCAGCTCCACTCCATCAATGAGCTCTCCTCTCTCTCTCTCTCTCTCTCTCTATCTCTCTCTCCCTAGCCCTAGCGCTCTTTCTCTCCTTCTCCCTGTATAGGCTTCTTCTGCTGGGCTGAACAGGCAGCCAGTTGATAAATTTGAGCACTGCTGCCACCTACTGACTGGAGGCTTGATCACTGTTAAAGCATGAATATAAGGCCACGTCCACACTAAGCCGGATAACGCCTTAAACGTATAATTATTTAGTCTACACCCCCCTATCGTCCGCACTAACCCGGCGTCGTTTAAGGTCTGTGGCCGGATAACTATTAGCCGGGTAAGAGAGCCGTGTAAATCTTAATTCAACAGCTAAACGACCTAGTGTGGACAGCTTCCCCGGATAATGAAAGGAAGTGGCGTCACTGAATGCTGCGTCAATAACAATACGACACTACAGACAAAGACAACAGCGAAGAGTAATAAATCAAAGTCGTCTGTCCACACCAAAAACTCTCTCTTCTTTTGAGCAGCTATTGTTCTCTTTGGTTAACGGGACAAGCAGATATGTACTGTGCTGTAGAGCTTCTTGTATATATTATGTAGGCGCTGGCGTCACGTAGATTATAGGCGTCTTTTCGCGCATGCCCAGCATTTGCACAGGTCGGTATGGGATTGCGCAATCATGGGAACTTAAACGGACATTAAACGGGGCGTAAATGCTCGTGTTGAGTGGATAACATTAGGCGTCTAACTCCCCGTATAACCTTATCCGGCTTAGTGTGGACGTAGCCTAAGCCTCTGCTTATACGAGGCGGTGGCGGCCCCCTGGGTACCTACCACTTGAGAAGCAGTGCTATATGCTGAGCCTATGAGGCACTTATTTAATAGCTGAATTAATCTAAAAATAGGCCAGGCTACCTTGATGTTGGAACCACTTCAAGAATTTTGCAAATGTACATTATTGTCAAAGACAGAGCATCTCCAAAGTTTAGCACAGGAAAAAGTAACATTATAATCAGGCAATTTCTGCATAAATTACTTGCATAAATTCCTTTACACTGGCAAATTTTGTAGAAATTGTGTTTATTTTCTGATGCTCATGTGCCAGAATCAGCCGATTCGGATGTTATCTATCCATTAAATGGCCGTTATTACGGTTATCACTCCCATTAAATGCCGTCAGACTGTGCCTTCTCTACCTACTAGTAGGTTATCTACCATTCATATCGCTGATAACAGCCAACTGTCTGCATGTGTCGAAAATACTTTTTCAGAGTAGCATATCGTAACTGGAGTTATCTAACCAACTCCAATATCTAACCAATTTTAACCAACCCACAACCCCTAATAGTTGTGAATTAAATTGCAGACATTATGGCATCAGATGTCAGATGCAGAGAAAGATCATTTTAGAGTATTGCTTGACTGTATATGATAAACAGAAGTGTGATGAGGTTATAAACCGTTCTTTAAGTGAGCCGGGTACTTAGTAGCACTGTTTCAAAATATAGATCTTTAGAGTTCCACCACTTCTCTGTGCAATGAGCACATTTTTACAGTCCCAGTACATTCATTGGAGCATCTGCTGTAATCTTTTGGGTTAATATTTGTGCCACCAATTTGAGTGGGCAGTAATCAATCTGCACGTACAGTTTGACTGATCTGAGCGCATGTATCATTGTGAACGAACTATAAGGCCTGCTCTGTGCTCACTCAACTCTTTGCTTGCTTGTATGCAGCTCTGTTTCTGCTCGCTAAACTCTGAGGGATTCAATTCAAAAATACATTATTGATCACAGAAAGAAACTAAGTAGTGTTGTAGCTCAGACTACTTAGTTCTTCAAGGAATTGTAGATCTGATGGCTGTGGGTAGGAAGGATCTTCTGTAGCAGTCGCAGCAAAACTGAAGAAGCCTCTGACTGAAGACCATCTGTTGTTAAAGGATATTCTAATGACGATTCTCAAGGCTGTCCAAAATGATTAGGAAATTGTCATCTTTATATTCAGAAAATGTGAACCACTTTACTTTGCCTTTACAACTAGCTTAAAGTTGAATAGGTTAAAAGGTCCATGTGTTGATGTGATGGTGGAGTTTAAAAGAAAAATTCCACATTTCTTCTGTATTTGTTTCAAAAAAGCAGCGACATCTGGTTTTGTCTTTGATTTACCAAAAATGTTATTTTGTCAATAAAGTTAAAGGAATGTTAATTAATCATGATTAAGCTACCCAGTGATTTATATTAGATTATGATTTTTAATTAGTAGATATCCCTACTTGTTTTTATTGATATTATCTGTATATTTTAACATTCTTTTGGTTTCCTTGTGTGCATTCTACACATAGGTTAAGCAGCACTTTGTTCTTCTACTTCAAGAAAATGTAACATTTTCTGTTACACTGTTGTTACTTGCCTGTTTGATATTAATAAAGCAAAGGACATTTTTTTATGGTACACTCTCATTTTAAATAATTGTATGTACATTGTCAACATATAATTAAATTTGATTATTTAGGATATGCAACCTGAGATCGCTCCCTTTCAATTCGCATTAAATAGAGAGAGGGCGACATCTTTTTACTGAGTTATATATACACTCAGGAATCCCCACACTTTATGTTCCAACCTTGATGAAAAAGAGTACCCAAAATTCTTCTTGTCCACTTCAAGCACCTGTCATAAAGCCCCCACCGAAAACATCCCTCCTCCCTCCCCTCCAGCTCCCTCTAGCCTTATGTCAACAATTGTGCATGCACATTACCTGTGTTGTCTCAGCAGGTCAAAGAGGAAATCAACCGCTACTGAGCATCACCTGGTTGCATTTAGTAATGGACATTTCAGACTTGAGAGGCTTCTCTATGATTGATGCTCTTTTCCGATATGGCGACTGTAGAAAGGAGCAGCCTGTGCGCATGGCCCCATCCTCACAATGTGTATGCAAGTTGAGTGACAACCACCAAGGCCGAAGCTCAAATTCTAGTGGCTAAAAAAAAATTAGCAGTCAGTGTGAAATGCATAGGGGACTATAGGAGCAAGGCGGGACTTAGGAAGAATAACGAATGTTGTGGACCTCTAGCCTTTTATAATAGTTCTGAACCCCACTATCATTTTAAGGATACATAAAGCTTTGATACTTAAATAAATCCTCATAACAGCAGCTTTAAGAGATAACAAAATAAAACGGATATAACTGAATATTCCATTAATAGAAAGGTCTAACTGACTGCTTTTCAGAGGTTACACAACTGAAAGACTTATATTTACAGTTTAGGATAACTTTATTTTTAGAGGAAATCACTTAAGTATTATGTTTCCCCAAAAACGAAAAAAGTAACCAATATGACAAAGAAAAAAATTACATTTTGTTATCTACACTCCTTCAATACCATACTGTACTGTAGTTAGGAAGGATGAGCATACTACATACATACCAACATGAAGGCCATCAGGACAGATGAGGATACAGGGTCACCCAGCGACGGCCTGCCAATGGCCCATGGGTGAGCTGACAAAATCTTGTACCAAGCTGAACCACACATACAGCAAACTCCTGGAATAGTCTGCATTACTTTTGGAGGAACCAAAATGCATCACAGTAACCACATTCCCCGTTCCCTCTGAGGGAACCATCAGCTGGCCATTGTTTGTAAGTTCCAGCAGGTGGTAGCTCGGTCAAAGATTGAAGGCACAGCAGCTTTGATGAGGCTTGCACGACACACTTTACAGCACTGTTTTTTCCCCAGAATTTTATTGCTAATTATAAATAAATGAATGAATGAGACAATGAAAGATTTGTAGTTCCTCCTGTTCGATTTTATTTTATATCCAAATAATGTTAGTTATAATCACATAATTTTATGGTCAAATGACCGAAATTAATGTTCATTCTTACCTCACGGTAACCACACGTACAGTAATCTGCTTTCAATAGTACACCAGTTGTCGCAACCATAGGCTACACAAAGAACGGGCAGAGTAAAAGTGTGCCTCTAATTTTATTTTTTTTAAAAATGAATTTCATTTGTATGTGTAAATTATGAAAGACCCAATACCTCAGACATTATATTCTCTCATGTGACCCCCCCGTTGTCAGTGAAGTAATTAACTTTGTCTTCCATCATTTGTTCTTAAGATTTGTCATTTTTTTGTATTAATGTTATAACCATAAAATGTATTTATCCTACACATGCATGCATGTTCTCTACATGTGGTAGTTCTTTAAATGAATAATTAAATAAATAATCTGGCAAATAGTTGTTCAATCTGCATTGATTCCAGATAGGTTTGTAGTGTAATTGTATTTGTTTTATATCCCTTTGTCTTTAATATATTAAATATTGACTATTTTTACTTTGATGTTGTATTTCTTAAGATAGACTTCCGGCTAGCTTTGCAATGCAAATAAGAACATATCTATATTGCTTCCGACTACTTATATTTTCCTTTTAATTTCGTTTCCACACTAAGAAAGCAGCATTTATGCCTTCCTGTGCTTTTTCACCTTAAAATGGATAAGCTACTCTCTGATTCAGATCCACTCAAAAAGTACAAGTTGGACCTACAAGCATGTACTGTAGATTTCAGCACAGCCAGACCCCACTGAAGTTGGATAAAAGCTTTATGGGTTGTCTGGAATTTGCATATGTAAGTGTTGAGTGAAAAGTGAGACCTCACACTTGAGTACAAATCCTATGGAATGTGTCATTTTGCTGTAGAAATACTTTGATCTCTTAAATGAAACTCTGGCTGCTGCATATCCTGTGTTAATGATAACGCTGGTATACCTACTTCTTTTTTTTTCCTTCTACATCCACTGATATGGCTGTTAATGACTGCCTATTTGTCTACTCACAGTTGACAGCATTAAAGCACATTACCCCTCCATCTGTACTTCTGCTCTCCGTGTTATGAATTATGCTGTTTAAATGGGTTCCCTACTTTAGAGGAGCTTTGGGCAGGGTCTGTGGAGAGACATCTAAAGGCAGCTAAATGAATTCATGCCCAGATATAGCATAGGAAACAAACATGGCAAAGTGACAACAGCTGTCAAACGCAAAGGGGGGAAGCCGAAAGAGAAGATGGAGAGATGTACAAAGATAAGACAACATAGCATGTAAGTCAAAACTCAGATAAAAAAAAGCTTTCAACATGTGTTTAGGGGGTGAAACTAATTGTGAGGAAATCAATGGATTGCTACAATTCTCCAAGACAAGAGGCTGAAGCAAATAAAGGGGAGCGTGTTTTTATGATGGATAATGTTTTACATTACATTTTCTTTTGGAGGCCACTTATTCACTGAGGATGGTGCTTATATTTGGATTTTGTTAGTACTTGTTTTTACAGGATAAAATATATTTATTTTTCAACAGGCCATTCACTGGTAACCCACAACACCACTAGCTGATGTGACTGTCTGTAGACTTATTGGAAAGAAGCAGGAGAAGAAGAGAGGAAAAATGGTTGAAACCCCTTTGTTTCTTCCTGATGCATACTTTCCTAAACTGTGGCTGACGTGCAGTCATGCTTGGGATCAGAGCAAGCAGAGATCTGCCAAAGGGGTGAGAGAGGGAGGCAATACGTGTACCAGCAAATGAGGTGTTGGGGGTGGAGGGGCAGAGAGGAGCGAAGCATTTATACATGATGGATGAGAGGTGGAGAAGGTTGCAAACTATCAAATGTTCCCTTTATCTCTCTATCATGTGTTTATCATAGTTGGAATGATGGAGGGTCGGTAGATGGCAGGGCCTAGGACTGAAGGAAGAGGCAAGGTGACAATGGAAGATGGTGGCGGAGGTTGGTGGGAAGAAAAGGGGAAGATGTTATCACAAATATATCCGGCAGAACAAACATTGCATGTCTACTCATCACTAATGGGGCCAGGAGAAACATTATGCAAATGAGCCTTAATGGATCGTTAACTACAGCCACAATGAAGGGTCACTGATCACTCCTCTTTCTCTTCATTGGCTTACAATCAACTCTAGTCTTTCTTTGTCCAATTCTTTGTTCAGTTTGTTGGAGTTCATAAAATTTAATCCTCTTCCTTTTTAAGTTTCCTCCCTTACCTACCTACCTGAGGACGACTCAGAGTACAAACAAAGGACTCTGGACTTTGTGGACTAGTGCCAGCAAAAACAACCTGCTGATCAACACTGGGAAAATCAAGGAGTTGGTGTTGGACTTCGGGAGATGCAGACCCACCACACTGACACCGGTGAACATTCAGGGAGCAGACACTGAGATAGTACACTCTTATAGGTACCTGGGTGTTCACCTGAATAACAAACTGGACTGAAGCCACAACACTAATGCTCTTTACAGGAAGGGTCAAAGCAGACTCTACCTACTGAGACCGGTGAGGTCATTTGGAGTCCAGGGAGAGCTGTTAAAGACCTTCTATGATTCTGTGGTGGCTGAGGTCTTTTTTACAGTGTTGTATATTGGAGCAGCAGTTTATCGACAGCTGAGAGGAAGAGCTTGGATAAACACATCAGGAAGGCCAGCTCTGTTCTAGGATGTACTCTGAATCCAGTACAGGTGGTGGAAGACAGAAGGACTCTGGTTAAAATGCCATCAGTGATGGACAGAGTCTCCCACCCCATTCATGAAAATGTTGCTGAACTGCAGAGTTCCTTCAGTGACAGACTGCTGCATTCTAGAGGCATGGAAGAGCGATTCCGCAGGTCCTTCCTCCCTGCATCTGTTAGAGTGTACAATCAAAACTGCTCCCAACAAACATAGAAGTTTGCATCAGCGCTGTAAACTGCACTTATCAACACAAAAACACCACTATGGTTATAACTTGCACATTATGTTTTCCACAGACTATATATATTAATTTATTGGAAGTTATACAGTTACTTTTAATGCACAGTTCAATGCACAATCTGTACTTTTCAAACTTTCTAAATATTTTAATTACCTCAATAACTGGACTGGACTGTTTTTGTAAATGTTGTACATGATTTAGATATTTGTTCTGTTTTTTTTTCATTTTCTTCTGTAAAAAAATGTGTTTATTCTATTCTATTCTATTCTATTCAAACCTTCCCTTAAACCCCATAATGTTCTTAGGCTTTCCAGCATATCTCATCATCCTTTCCCCATTTTCAAAGATGGTGCCATCAACCTCAACTTCAGACATGGGGGCTGATCAGCTGATGAATCCTTGCCCCCATAAAGTAGACATGAGATATATTTATGAAAGCACACTTTAAACTAGCATCTGTGGAGTGGAGAAATGAAAAGGTAGAAGAACCAAATAATAAAAAATGAAGAGGCTAAAGATAAGTATTTAGAAATGCACTTTCGAGTCTTCGGTGGAATTTTGAGAGCAATTCCTGAATGATGGCTCATCAAGCTTCAGAATGTATGCCATACGCAATTACTTTTAGATGTGTTCCTATGGAAACTGTGCTGCTCTTTTTGGTAAGAAGAAGGGATATTTCATCACATATGCCTCCCTATAGGTTTAGGGACACTATTGTGGAGTTGGGACACACAGACCGAGCACAGACTGAACAGATATTGGCTGGTATGTGTGGATTAAAGTAACATGTATGGCAGAAGGGCTTTTTCTGACAAAATTGATAGACTGACACCACAATAAAAATATGTATACATTATGTGATGTATTTTTTTTTGTATAAAGCTTTGTGCTGCCAATGGCATGAAAATTGCTTTATTAAATACATATTTATTTGCTTTTATCTGATTCAAGGCTATCCAACCTATACCATACTTTGCAAAAACATTTACATTCTAAATACTTACCTGTATTTTTGATGCGGCCACAAACCCCAAAATATTTCATAATTAAGATTATTGGGACAAATCAATCAATGCAACCATAACAGGTCACAGCCCAGTGATTTCTTGTGCTAGTCCCTAGTCTGGAAAAATGCTGTATGGTTTAGAGACAGTACCATTGAGGAAAAGACAGGAAGAAGAACTGGAGGTTGCAGAACTCAAGATGTTGAGATTTTCTTTAGGACAGATAAGGATAGAAAAAATCAGGAATGAGTACATCATGATAATTATTTGGAGAAAGACAGAGAGGTCAGACTGAGATGATTTGGACAGAGGAGAGACATGGATTAAATCAGTAGAAGGATACTGAGGTTGGAGCCACCAGGCAGGAGGCAGAGACCAAAAAGGAGATTTATGAATATGGATTTGGTGACAGAGAAATGCAGAAGATAGGACTAAATGGAGACAGATTATTCTCCTCTCGGAGAGGAAGGACGTGTTTTTTCTGTCCTTCCCCCGTCCCACTCTTCCCTGCTGCTTTTGCCTTTACTCTACTATTATTTCCCTTTTATTTCTTTATTTTAAAAATGTTCCTTTAGTAACTTTGTACACACTACTCAATACCAGATGGATTTCGTCTTTTTGGACTACTTTATTAGGACTGAGGATTACAAAATGGCTCTCTGCTCTGCCAAAACTTTTCAGGAACTACTACAAAGAAAGCATGATATGGAAAGGAAAATTTGCTGCTTTGAGGAAAGCGCACAAAACAATACAACTCTACCGATGGCACGCAGGGATCATCAGCCTGGCAGCCCAGTGCCAGCTACATAGAATGAGACGAGAAAGGAAAGTAGAAGGAAATCCCAACTAGAAACAAGATATTTGAATCTACCAGGAATCCCTGAAATCACTTTGAGAAACATATTTGTGTCTCCCGGCCACCTCCCAGAGAAGAGAAGATGGAACCTTACCACCAGATGCTAAACAAGGTCGCCGAAATAAAACAAGCCACATGGAACAGAGACAGAAAAAGCACAGAGGGAGAATGTTTGTTATTCCTGATGGATTGATCAAATGTATTGAACACTTATGCCACAGCACCAGGGTCTTTAATTGTCCAAAGATAACAGTGAAAGAAATCTCTGAGAGAATTCCATCGATCTTTGAAAATAACCCAGGACTAGAGAAACTGCTTGTTCACGCTAAAAATGCTGAATGCCCTCTCAGACAATCTGAAATTCAAAAACCTCAAGTTCAAGAGCTGTTAATCAGTGGCCCAATCCCTGCGGTTCAGACGGACGAACAGTTCAGCAGAATACACTTTTTCAACAAGTCCCTCAAATCTACCTGTGCTGGTAGCTCAATAACATTTATACACAACTTTAAAGTCTTCTATGGAGCCAAGCACTTATTTACAAGTAGCCAAGACAGCCTCTTCATGAAAGGTCAGAGAATCTTTTTATCAAGCTTGTTTTCCCATGTGAAGTCTAAGGCGCCACTGAGTTCCCAAACATAGATTACAGTGGCAAATGTCCATTAGCAGGCAGACACAGCTTCCTCCAGAGACAAACCAGCTGAGACACACAACGGGAAACAAAAACATCACCCCTCAACACCGTCATCAACAGTGGTACCAATCAACCCTGAACAGGCAGAGTCAGCTCCCTCTAGATAGAAATCTAGAGGGAGCTGAATCTATTGTTCTCAAAACACAACAATAGATATTAATCTGCTGAGACACACAAAGGGAAACAAAGATATTACCCCTCCACACCTTCTTCATCATCATCATCATCATCATCACCGCTTGACTCCCCATTTAAGACTTTTTCCAATGCCCTTAAAGCTCAAGTAAACAAAGTGATTCTTTTAACACCCAAAATAGGACTTAACACTTCCCCTGGCTATAAGCAGTGTAGCTCACCATAGAACTTGTGTCTGATGTCTGATATCTGATATCAACCGGACACTACCTCCAGACCCACTGCCCACCAAGATGTGTCCCGTCATTTTGAAAGTAAAATCCCGGTAATTACAAACAATAGATCCCTTAACACTAAAACTACACATAACCGAACTGTACAGAATCTCAAAATAATACCCTGCAAAAATAATCTCTCAATCACCAAAATAAAAATTAAAGCAGCTACATTAAATATTAGCTCTCTGCCAGAAAAGTCTCTCCTGATAAATTATTTCATAATTATACAAGATATACATGCTCTGTTTCTATCAGAAACCTGGTTAGATGTGAATACAGAACAAGCTGTGCTAATAGAAACTTGACCCAAGATTATTACTTTATTAGTGAGTGCAGAAAACACAGAAGAGGCGGAGGCCTTGCTACAATCTTCAATATCTCTCTAAACTCTCTAAACTAGTATCACTAGGTGAATTTGACTCTTTTGAAAACCTAGGTACTGAGATAAATTAGCAACAAAAAAAATCATTTTCCTAAACCTACATAGACCACCAAAACCTAACAGATTTTTTCTTTACAATTTTAATTACCTTTGCTCTGCAAAATGTATAGACTAACACCAGTTAATAATTGTGAGAGATTTCAACATCTATACTGACTACAACCAAGATAGAGAAACAAAAGAATTAAATGATACCCTCCAAAACTTCCACCTAACCTAGCATATTAATGAACCAACGCACAACTGGGGACACACTCTGGACCTCATAATTAGTAAAGACTTAAATATCTACAACATTGCGGTAACTGATATTGCATTATCTGACCATTTCTGTATCACATTTGAAAGCACCATCTTAGCTAAAATCTAGTTTCAGTAAGACTACTGTTAAAAAACGCTTCTTTAAACAAAATTCATCTGAAACCTTTAAACTGATGTACACTCCTACTTTATCCTAATCCCCAACATCCACCAACACAGTAAACAAACTGACTCCAAAACTCCAAAATCTCAGACATCATGGATAAGATTGCACCAAATAAGGTAAAAACTGTCTTTAGCAGAAAGAAGTGTCAGTGGAGAAACGAAAAAAAGAGAATGTCGACAAGCAAATGGAGAAAATGGCGGAAATCTCAACTCCAGGTTCATTATGAGATATACAAAGAGAGATTGAACAAATATCAATTAACCTTGAAAGGTCAAAGGGAATAATACTTCTCTGAAATTATTCACAGAAACAACAATAATGCAAGGACATTATTTGCAGTGGAGAGATTAACTACTCCTGTGACAGTAGCCCCCGAACTAAGCTCCAGTAGGACCTACAAGGAATTTGACAGCTTGTTTACTGAAAAGATCTTGCACATCCTAAGGTCAATTACTACATCAATTTCGACCCCTCTACCAATGTTATTCCCTGTTAACATTAAACAAATTGAGCTTTGATGAAATTATTGAGAAACTAAGCTTCACCATCTGCTGCTTGGATATCTTACCAACATTCTTTCTCAAAAAACTCCTCCTTGTTAACTCATCCCTCCTGTCAGGTGTTTTCCCCCAAGCTTTGAAAATAGGAGTTATCAAACCAATACTTAAAAAAGCTAGAAAAAGCTCTCTCTCAGGACAGCAAGGGGCGCAGACCTTTTCTGCCTAGTCTGCCATCACATATACTGAAGGTCTAAAAATGTTTCCACTCGGAGAGCACGAATGGTGCAAGTGACAGAGAGACCTTGCGTTGACAGATAATGGCACTGCGTGTCTCCGTATCTAATCAGATGGAGAATTAAAAATAAGGTTTTTACTGACAATCTATAAGCTGCATTCAGTCTGCAGACATCGTCCAGCCCTGGTCCTCATGATGCTGTTTGTTCTCTGATGTTCTTCAAGGAACGTTAGAGGTCTTTCAAATAACAGTGGCACTTATGCTATTAACCACAGGTGAAGTCTACCTACTATAGTTGATTTCTGATTTCACTAGATTTTATTTTGGGGCATCAGACCAAAGATAACGAGTTAAAATTCAATTCAAACGCACTTCACATTTTCAATTTGACAAACATATATAAAAATGGGCAAATCATCTACAACTTCAGAATAAAGTGATCTACCATTTGATCAATCAATTAAATGATAATAGACAAAAAACAATTGTTGTAACATGACAAACTGTGGAAAAGTTCAAAGTGTGCAAATAACAGTATGCTGTTGACTCATCCACTGCAATAATGGAAAAAGACGTCATGACTACAGATTATATCAAAAGGCAGGAACAATTCAGGGTATTAGATATAAGCCCTACTCCCTTAGACCTGCGCATGAGTGAAAATTGCTCCCTGACATTGTCGATAAACTCAAGAAAGACAGTTTCCTGAATATGAACAAGTAGCAGGTTGCTTTTCTGTTTTTTTTTTTTCCGTTATTGCTCTTTCCTCTTCAGAAAGGCCTACAGCAAAAGCCTCTGTTAATTATATATATATATATCCATCCAACCATTTTCTGAACCGCTTATTACTCAAGGGGTCGCAGGGGGGCTGGTGCCTATCTCCAGCTGTCAACTGGCGAGAGGTGGGGTACACCCTGGACAGGTATATATATATACATATATATATATATACATATATATATATATACACACACATTTGCTGGGTGCCACGATTCGATCCGAGTCTCATTTTTTTTTCTCTCAAAGTATAGAGCACTATGCCATTTTTAGACTAGTCTAGTCTATGATCTTTGGTCTTATTCATAAAATTTTGTACAGTAAATCTTAAAATCTTATTTCATTTTACATATAAGTGATTCAATTTCCAGTATTCTTTATTATATATATATATATATATATATATATATATATATATATATATATATATATATATATATATATGTATATATATATATATTAGTGATTTTTGACGTATTGGCTTTGAGTGGACATGATTAAATTCATATGTTTTCAGTGGGAACTTTCCTTAATTTCCATTTGCTTCGGATGTCGGCTCGGTTTGCTATTGGCCGCTTAGCCCCCTGTGTGTGGTGGAAAGAGTATAAATGTGCCGTATTCATGTTGATTTATCTATGCTAGTTCACTATATAGCTTCAGTACATTCCATAGTGTGATATCGCTTTGTTAAAATGTGCATTATTCAGTTAAAGTTATGCTTACGGACCTAAATTAGTTCCAACTAAGGGGCAAACTCCGCTTAAAATATGTGACGCCAACCCGGAAGTGACAGATATTGCAGTTCAGCTCTCATCCGCTGGGGACTGGGTCCAAAAAGGAGCAAATTCCCATTGACTCCCATGTTAAAAAGGCCAAATTTACAGCAAAAATAAACATGTTTACAGCCTGGTTCAAAAAAACATTTTAGGTTAGATAGTTCAGGTTTACCATCATGACAACTCTGAGGGGGATGGATTTTTTTCCAACTTCTCCGTTTATTTGTAATTTAATTTTGAAATTAGAAATAATTAGGGGCGTGTCCCTTTGATTGACAGTTCCGTCTAGGCTAACGATGGTGGCTAATAGTGGCTAACTGTAGCTAATAGCTGCTCCGTAGTCTGCTGTCCCCCTCTGCTTGCGGGGAAGGTCTTCACAGCCTGGGACCTAGGACTAACGCAAAGATTTCAGTCATTTGGTCTTTCTGAACTCCACTATCAGTTGCCTCTGCAGTTTTTATTTGGTTTTGGATGTAATCTGCAATTATTGGGCAAAGACGGCTTGCTATGGTGTTGATTACAGTAACAGACCGTCCAAAAAGTGTATGCTTTGGGGGTAGGCTTCATACTGGCTGATGTTTAACCAGGTTGGGGGGTCTCTGTCAGGTGGCCGAGAGGAATGCTGTTCTGGTCGGAGCTTTTATCTCTTTCTACACACGAGTTGGAGCAGGCGATCGGTCGGGTAGCAGCAGAGTAGCAAGTCGGCAGGACCGATAAACTGCAGCATCCCGAGCGGGAGAAGGCTAAAACAGGCTGGAATACTAGAGAGTTGGAATCTAGACAGACTGGATGATCGCTGGTTAGATCAGTACTGCTGTGAGGAACGCAGCTGGAGGCATGAATTAATGGATGTTTGAGATGTGAGGTGAGTTAAAAGCCTTTTATTTTTTTTAGAGGATCTGAGTTTTCATGATGACTTTTTTGCTGGATGTGTTGTTAAGATGAGCCCGTCTATGTCCTCACCCTCCACCGAAGGTAATGGCAATAACACCATATTAAGCAGTATTGACCCGACCCATTTGGGTCTTATTATATGGATATGTTTTCTCTACTCGAGATATTTCTGGGTCTAAAGTAATCGTTGTTGAAAAACGGGGTAAAAGTCTCTTAACCATGGTCTTCTGGCTGAAACCGGCTGCAGCCTATGTTAGCTTCAGTTAGCTCCCGACTAGCTTCTGATTAGCTTGTAGCTATGTCGGCTCGGAGCGTCTCAGCTCCACCTCTTTGCCCATTTTTGGAGTTTCTGAGTGTAATGAGGTGAGTGACGCGGACTTTATAGGAGACAAAACTTCCATTGATCTTCCTCCTCACATGTATACCATCCAAACCTGTATCAGCAGCTGTCTTGTAGTAATAAAGAACAGAAATAAATATAACAGCATTTTCTCCAACTCATGCCTTCTCATACTCTGAATGTCCTGAAGTGGAGCTCTGGCAGGTACTCCCAGTGTGAACAGAGTCATCCCACTATGAACCAGTATCTCAATAGATACCTCAGTGTTTCATCCATTACAGCAGTCTTAGGATACTCCCATGAACAGGATGCTCAACGTTTGTCTAACATTAATAAGAAATGGAAAGATTTACATACAGAAAATGTTAGCCATTTAGTTTGGCTATAGGTTAAAAGGGCTAAGTGTGATTGTTATTATGGAGTTCAAAACATAAATTCTATTGAGCTCTACTTTATTTCATTTAAAACAAGCAACAACATCTAGATTTGTCCATTTACACCGAAGGTTTTTGTTTTTTAGTCATATTGAGAAATATTAATTAATAATGACTAATCATAATTAATTCACAGCTACCCTGTGATTATTTGGATTAATTTTTTTAATCTTCAGCCCTAATCATCAGTAGCATGACACCACTTTGAATACAATGCAGATTTTTCCACCTTTGGTTTTGAATTGGTTTTAAATGTTTCCGATCATCGCTGAAGAGAGAAAAAAAGATCAGCGACTTACCGTATTTGTGAAAAGTACTGTAGTTACCTCCAAAACCTAATATCTGGTTATGCCACCTTTGGCAGCAACAACTGATACTTCGACATCGTCAGTTATTTATTATGTTTTATATGGAGAATTTGGTACATACATATTTAAATAATTCTTTTGATTCAGCCACAATTGAGAGTTTTTCAAGAACAAAAATTGTTTCTACGACCATGCCACAGCCTCTCAATTGGTTTAAAGTGCGGCCTTTGAATAGCCCATACCAAAACCTTGATTCTGTTTTACATTTTAAGCCATTCAGAGGTGGACTTGTGTGCTTTTGGCCAAATATGAATAAGTGAACTATCATATTGAAAACTACTCTGGATGAATCTGTGTTTACTTGGGTTTTGAAATGAATATGATGATCTGAAATATTCAGGTTTTTACAAAGAGCAGAAAGAAAAGGTTATCTGAAAGTGGTAGATACTCTAGTCACCTCCCTGAACTGAAAGTAACGTTATCTAACTAAAACATAGTAAATGCTCATTTATACATACACTGTATTATTGAAAAATTAAATGCCTAATGGTCCTTCCCTTTTTTCACTCTGTAACCAGTTGTTTGGATACGACTGCCCCAGCACGTCCTCATGGCTTGTTGCTTTATGAAGGTCAAGTGTTTGTAACACTTAGAGTAATTTATCACCACATTATCAAAGTGTCAAAGAAGACAAGGAAATCAAGCCTGTGTGTGGGCTATTGCTTACTGGGAAGCTTGTTAAATCCCATGCTGCTATTGTTCCCTTTAGCTTTTTACACAAAGTTGAAGATCATTAGCCTCTCATCTTTGACTTCTAACCCTTCTAACGGTTTGGGGGCTGAAGCACCCACAAACTGAGTCAGAGCACTCCCTAAAGTTGGATTTTTTTCAAATTTAATTTTTACTGTATGTGCTTTTTTAAGGAAATAGAAAAGTATAAAATCTTCCAGGATTCCTTAAATAGAAAACTTTTGTTTCCTTATGAAAAACATAATGTTGATATTTGGTGTATTTTACTAAACTAATGATGTGCTCATCTTGTCCCTTTGCATATGGATATCTTCTTTAGGGACCTGTTGTGGTCTAGTAATTGCAGGACATCCTCCTCCTGGCTGCCCCTGTCAAATGTGATCAGTCAACAACGTTTGCGATATCACAAGAAACTTTCTTAACTGCAAATTCAGTTGGACTGCATTAACAGTAGGGATGCGTCAAACAGGCATTTCCTGGCCAATACGGGTATACAATTGTCTTTGAAGCCCAACTGATTCAGATTTTGATCACCATTGATTTTTTGTCCTTAAAAAGCTACTATCTGTATAACACAAAACTTTCTCATGATCTCTCGTGATTTCAGAAAAACAAAGGTTTTTACCAATTTATGTTTCAATTCAGAAAAATAGCTTTCTGCATTATTTCAAGCATTTTGATTGGTTTACACATAAGAAGTCCTTCAAACTGCAGAAGACAAAATAAAAAAATGTCTTAATATTTTGAAATGTTTTCTAATGTTTCCACATGTTTTAGATATTTCTTATAATTGCTAATAATTGTCTCATAATCCCAATTGAATATGCCAAAGAGGTTATGTGTGAGGTGATTTATCTGTTATTTATCTCTGAATGAATGAATAAATAGAATATTTATCCTGCAGTGTGGAAATTCACATGTTAAAGCAACACACTCATAAAGTGAATAAAAATGTAGGGCAAGGGAAATAGCTCTCAAGTGAAAAAGCTACAGAGTAACATATCAAATAAAATAGAAATACAACTGTTGATAAAAACTCAAAATCGTAGATAGCTTTCGATGCAATATTCAAGAAACGGCAGAAATAGGCCAAGTAACGAGTCATTCAATTTTGGTGATGATCAGGTATTATGAAAGAATCTTCTAAATTGTGTGCTTGACAGATATCTATGCTCTTTTAGTTATGCTTTTCTAGTTTTTAGAAGATAATTTCTGATCAATTTAGTTCATAATATTTTTATTAGCAGTGACTGTCTAAACCTTATGTTAGAAGCATGTGCATCCTTTGCAGCCAAGCTGCTACTGACTACCTTAGAATATATATCTCTTTTTTGTGTGTATATGTGTGTTAAAATGTACAAAACTTATCTTGCCTGGCTGGGTGCTCGGCACCCCTAAAACTCTGATCCTAGCAACTTGGCTCGTTTGTTTCCGCAAATATCCAACATTTTTTTATGGTATCGTCCCATAACAAACCCACTGAAGCACATTCAAAAAAACCTTTGTGGTTTGTTATCCACAGGGATTTATTTAGTTACTACTTTCACAATCTTCCATTCAAGAGGTTGATTTAAGTATGAAAAGGTAAAGTATATTTAAGGCTATCTCTGCATGTGCTGCTTTTGCAGAGATAACCATTTGGATAGTATAATATAAATGAAAACCCATGCTGTCTCTGCGCGCCTTTCAACTCCAACAGGGAATAAAGTTTAAAACAATGTGTCTTTTAGGTGGAGACTATTTAGCTTGCGTAACATATTTTAGGAAAATATAACACCAATAAGTGCAGAAAATACAACACATTACCTAAAAAACTCACCTACCATTGGATATAGAAAAACTCCAGAGGAGGCTGATGTGCTTTTTGTGCAAAGGTTATAGTTTTTTAGCATGGGATTACAGAGCTTTAC
Organism: Apricaphanius iberus; assembly: GCA_028564705.1. Lineage (NCBI taxonomy): Eukaryota > Metazoa > Chordata > Actinopteri > Cyprinodontiformes > Aphaniidae > Apricaphanius > Apricaphanius iberus. Next base: position 1,455,887 of record JAPXFQ010002799.1, on the reverse strand, counting down.
TTTTCTATTTATCAGCGGCAAAGCAAACAACCCCTCATCAAATCAGTACACTGTTGCAAGAATTATAAATGGTCATACCATTCTTGTTTGCAGCCTTGGGATATGTCATTTGCTAATGCAAATAGGAGAAGTCACAGGAGATTCATATCTGCAAAGTGTGAGGGTTGAGTCCGATCAAAATGTCTGCAAGGGGTTACTAGATCTCAGACTGGGGAGCAGGACTGGCAGGTGCAAAACACAGTGACATGAAACACAGAACCAATATCCTACACCGCTTTTATCAAATCAACAGAAATGCTGCTGCAAATTCAAAAACAAAGATGAATAGAGACAAGAAATAATAATTTAGCATACCCCTATCATACCACGATGTGAGAGTTTCTATAATCTACTGAATGTCTGCTGTATGAAACATTTTAATATTAAAAATTAATCTGAAAGCTGGATGTGACTTACAGTTATATTAGTTTGATCAGGGGTTCCAATTACTTATATTTCATGATTCAACAGGTTCAAAAGAGGATCATGACCAAAATAAATGGAAATATGATTAACAAAGGTTCCAGAAATGTTTTATGTATATACTTAAAACAAATTCTGTGTGATATTAGAAAATGTTTATGGTACTTAATTTTCAGAGTGTGTTAAAAATATTTCACCACCTAGAAAAATGATGCAATACTTTACACACATGGCTACAAAATTGAGCTAGAATGTAGTGAAGGGACGAATGGATTTGGTACTGTGGGAAATACTAAAGAATGTCCAAACAGTCATTAACGGCAAAGGTAGCGAGATATGACCCAAAATGACAGGTTGGGAAAACAAAATATCATTATAACTGGAGAGTTTGCCAAGAGGCCAGTGGTAACACCGGAGGAGCTGCAGCAATCAAGAGTGCAGGTGGGACAATCTATTAACAGTACAAGTGTGAGTTGCACAATCCACAGCTTGGAAGAGTGCTGGTAGAAGAAAACCACAAGAACTCCTGTCTGTGATTTGCAGATTTGTTTTGACTTATACTGTGAGTGACCTAATCCGAGCTGGGCAAATACACTTACCTCTCTTTTTCTCTTTATTATTGTAAAAGAGGAAAAACATTTTCTTTTCCACATTTTTAGATGTTCAGTGTAGCCTATATCATTGTTCAGGTTCATTGGCTCATTGTCTATTGGACAGGTTCCAAGAGTTGCCAGAAAGTTCACAGGTTCAGGCTTATCTCTTGCTAGCAGCTGGACGTGAATGAATAAGCTTTTAATACCCACAGTTGCTGTGTGATAATAACCCCACTCTTGTCACTTCTCACCTCTCTCACCCTGTCATTTTGCTATTCTTCTAAAAGCTGCTGCCGATTAGCTGTAGGATGTAAAACGCATTGTCCTCATCTGCATTTCATCCTTCCCCTCATCAGTCATCTCAGACTGATCTCAGACTCGTTTCTGCCTCTCTCTTAGCTTTCCTTTAAGTATTAAGGTTAATTATTTCTAGCTGTGTTAAAAAAAAAGTTATTGGATTGGAATTTTGGACCTCTCTGCATTGTCTACACACATGAATCAAAATCATACTTGTATTCACCAAAACCTCTGTATCTATTTAAAAAAAAACTCAAGTTGGTGAATCATCTGTAATTTTTTTCTGCCATGGGATGTTTGACCAGCAGGAATCATTGAATTTAATTGCTCAATGGCAAATGAGTGTGGGATGAGCTGCTGAGTTCTCGCGAGAGCTGTGCGTAAGTAAACATGGCGGAATACTGGTAATATAAACAAACAATGTCAGGTAAAATAAGGCAATAATTTTGAACCAAATGCAGCTTCTGTCCGTTTAAACTAACCATCAAATTATTTCTTTCATCTAATCAACCTGGACGAGGAAACATTGGATTCGCTGGAGTGCTACCTAGACGAGTGCTTTGAAAACATTGTTATGGGTAAGTCACGAAAACCTGCTTCGGATGCACCGACAAGTACTCCATCTAAGAAACGCACTTGTTCTGAGGCCAGCACTTCCACCAACTCGCCAGAAAGAAGCTAAGGCGACGTCCTGGACTCAATAGATAAGAAGCTAACCAGCCTGGACACCCGTCTCGCGCTGGTTGAGGTTCTACACAAAGAATTTCAGGCTCTGAGGGAATCTCTGGAATTCAGCCAACAAAGGGTAGCTTCGCTCGCTACCGAAAATCAAACATTGAAAGAAGACGTTAAAAGACTCACCGAGGGGATGACGCAGCTGTCTGGACAAAATAAAAATTCAAGGAGTCGATCCTAGACATCCAGGCCCGATCCATGAGAGATAATCTTGTCTTTTCTGGGATACCAAAGCAGGCTGAGGAAGATGCTGAAACAACCGTCCGACAGTTTATCCAACATAAGCTGAAACTCCCAAGCGACATGGTTAAAAACATAACCTTCCATCGGGTTCACCGGCTCGGAGGTAAGAAACCCAACAACACCTGCCCGCAACCAATTGTTGCCAAATTTAAACACTTTAAACAGAAAGAACACGTCAATGGACGTGGGAGAGAGCTGCGGAGGACGAATTACAGCATTAATGATCAATTTCCGAAAGAAATCCTGGACAGAAGACGCGTGTTTTTTCCAATTAGAAAGAAACATATTAGTGAGGGTTGTAAGGCTACAGTTACGGTAGATAAACTGTATGTTAACGGTCAGCTTTTTAGGGACCCTCAGGTTACTCCATGGCTTTATTAGTCATACTTAAAAGAGTCTAGATAGAAGCTGTTTTATCAGACAACTATAGTTTAAAGAAGCACAGCTCAGCAGGTTGTTTACATTTGTAAATGTTGACTGCTTTCTTTTTTCTTTTTTTTTCACATTCGTGTCACCAAATCTCTTTATGACTTTTCTACCTTTTCCTTTCACACACACAGACTTTTATCATGGCATATTCATGTTTTTACATCATGCTATCATTCTTTACACACCTGTATGGTATGTTATTTCCCTCGCTTTATCTCTGCTTCTGGATTTTCAATCAGGCAACTCCATAGATAAACCAAAACTACACCTATATTCATCCTTGGCTATAGTAAATGTCTAATGTTCATCTTAGCCCTATGAATCCTGTAAAATTTCTAACATGGAATATTCACGGATCTAGTTCCAGAGAAAAAAGAATTACGATTTTCAACCATCTTAAAAGATTGAAGGCAGATGTCGTCTTACTACAGGAGACTCATAAATCAATTTCAGCTGCTAGTGATTTAAAAACACCGGAGTATCCTAATATATTTTCTTCATGTTATAACTCTAGACAACGAGGAGTAGCAATATTAATAAATAAAAATACTAATTTTAAAGTAATAGACACAGTTACAGATCCAGAGGGTAGATTTATAATATTAAAACTATTTATACATAACCAAAAGTTATGTATAGTTAGTGTATATGGTCCAAATGTTGACGACCCCTCATTCTTTCATACTTTCTTCTCGGTTTTGGCTAATCACATGGATTGCTCACTTGTTCTTGGGGGAGATTTCAACTTTGGATTAAATGAAGAAATAGACAGGCTCAGTACAGCAGGGACTCAGCGCAGCTGGCAATCCATAGATATAGTTAAACAGTACATGAGCGATTATGGACTTTGCGATGCATGGCGATCACTTCATCCCAATGACAGAAAATACACTTTTTACTCAAATGTCCATCATTCTTATTCTAGATTGGACTATTTCTTAGTCAGCAGCTCACTGTTGAATGACATTTCAGACACTGAGATACATCCTATAGTTATCAGCGATCACGCTCCTGTTTCTTTAAATTAAGCAAATAGAATAGCAACCCTTCAATATAAAAATTGGAGATTTAATACATCATTACTTAAGGATAGAGAATTTATTAAATATATTGAAAAAGAATGGGCTTCATACATGGAATTTAATGATCTCCCTGGTATGTCGCCATCAACTCTCTGGGAGGCAGGGAAAGCTGTGATTAGAGGTAAAATAATTTCATTCTCATCAAATAAAAAGAGAACAGAAAATAAACATGTTCAGGAATTAGAAGAAACCATCAAATCATTAGAAGCTTCCCTTGATAAAGAGAGCTTAAGCAAAATACGGAAAGCAAAATAAGAATTAAATGAAATTATTAATAAACGGACGCAGTTCTTAATCCAAAGACTTCGAATAGAAAACTTTGAACATAGTAATAAATCAGGTAGCTTCTTAGCTAATCAGTTAAAAATAAAGAAAGAAAAAACAACTATATCTGCAATCAAAGACAAAATTGGGAATATAATATATGATCCTGAAAGAATAAACAACACATTCAAAGAGTTTTATGAGACTTTATACACACCGGAGATAAACCCATCAAATAATGAAATTGAACAATTTCTGGATAAAATAAGTCTTCCTAAACTTTCAGACAATCAAGCAAAGGCCCTGGATTCACCGCTAACAGTGACTGAACTCCAGGAGGCCCTCCAATCCATGCCTAATAATAAAGCTCCAGGCCCAGATGGATTTCCAGGAGAGTTCTATAAAGAATTCTGGAATATTCTGTCAACAACATTTTACAAAATGTTACAGGAAACAAAGGAAAATGGTCGATTACCACCAAACATGAACTCTGCCTACATCAATCTTCTATTAAAACCAGGAAAAGACCCTGTGTCTCCTACCAGTTATCGTCCCATTTCTCTTATCAATCTTGCAAGAAGGATTGAGAAAATGACACCTCTAATAATCCATCCTGATCAAACAGGTTTTATAAAAGGTAGCCTCTCTTCCACAAATTCACGTAGATTAATAGATTTAATAGATTATTCCTACTATAAAAACGTCCAAACCAATATATTATCTTTAGATGCAGAAAAAGCATTTGATAGAGTTAACTGGAAATTTTTATGTGCAACCTTACATAAATTCGGGTTCAGTAATTCTTTTGTAAACTGGTTGACAAAATTATATTGCTCACCAACTGCATGTATTAGAGCTAATAATCAAACATCATCAAGGTTTTTCCTTCAGAGAGGTACCAGGCAGGGATGTCCACTTTCTCCCACCCTCTTTGCTATTTTTATTGAACCATTAGCAGCAGCAATCAGGCAAGATAATAATGTTAAAGGTATACGATGCAACAAAATAGAACATACAATTAGTCTGTATGCAGATGATGTACTACTCTTTCTACAGCATTCATAAACTTCCTTCTCTCAGGTAATTGAGTTGAAAAAATTTTATTCAAGAGTTTCAGACTATTCCATAAATTGGTTAAAATCTACAGTCCTTCCAATCAACTGTTCTTTCCAGGGTCCCGTTGCTGTGCAACTCTGGTCGGGAAATATTACATATCTAGGCATCCATATCTCACCAAGACTGGCAGACTTATCAAAGCTAAACTATGTCCCACTTTTAAAAAAAGTGGAAGATGATCTGCCAAGATGGAAATCCCTTCCAATAACACTTATTGGAAGGGTAGCTACAATCAAAATGATGGTTTTGCCTAGAATCAATTATTTATTCTCAATGATTCCAAGCAAACCATCACCTGATTGGTTTAGATCTCTGGACTCTTCTGTCTCTAAATTTCTTTGGAAAGATAAACCCCCACGTATCAGCTTAAAAACACTGCAGAAGTCCAAAGATAAAGGAGGTCTAGACCTACCAAACTTTCGTCATTATTTCTTAGCCAACAGGCTCCAATACACATCAAGATGGGTAAAACACAGTTATATCGATGAGTGCTTGGTAGATGTTGAACAGACACTATGCAATAAGATAAAACTTTCAGATCTACCATTTATTAGCTCAAATATAAAACAAAATGAATGTTTTAAAAGTATTATTATCAGCTCCTCTCTGACAGCTTGGTGGGAATTTCTTAAAATGACCTTAGACCTTACTAGTCCCATGCAGGCGTACACCCATCTGGAGCAACCCAGATATCTTACAAAAAAAATGCATGATCAACTTTCCAAACTGGAGTTGTAAAGGAATTGAATACCTGGAGCATATGTTTGATGGAACAGACTTTATCCCATTTAATACATTGGTTACACAATACGGAATTAACAAGAATAATACGGGGGGAGGGTGGCCTAAACTCAGCCTGGGTGTCTAGTGTCCTGTGTTTTGTTAGTAGTTTGAATGTTGGGAGGGATTCAGGTCTGCCCCTGGGAGCTGCCGTGGGCCTCAACTTGACGTGCTGGGGCCTCCTGCTCCTGGTGGGTCAGCTGAACGGGGGTGTCTATTGGGGTCAGCAGGGGAGCTGGCTCCCTGGGGTTGGCATCGTGTCACCCCAGTTATTTCCTCCCCATTCCCATTTGCCTCTGTCCACCTGCTCCTTCATTCTACCATTCACAAGGCCTTGGGACGTTGGCACGTCACTGGGGTGCGGGATGGAGTTTCCGTCTTCGCTACCCGGTGGCGGCCTGGGTCCCAATTTTATTGAGCAACTTAGACACTTACACTTGCAACATTTGCATCTATGCATCTAGACACTGAGGGCCCGGGGAGGGAGATGGGGGTACCTGGCAGTATTCCCATGTCCCACCCCTCTGTTTTAAGTGCACATTAGAACAACACGCAACAACACCACAATTGAGCAGGGGGAGAGAGGCTGGGGGTCTTTCCACACCCCTGTTCGTTGGACCATCAGGGGTTGGAGCCCGGGTAGATTATCAGGTCGTCTGGTCGGGGACCTAGGCTAGTGGGCTACTCTTGCCGGGGTGGGGGCCTTGGCGGTCTGCTTGTCCCCGTCCTGGTGGGCAAGGGGTCCGTCTCCCGGGTGCAGGGGCAGGGTGCTCTATCGGGGCGTCTGTCCCTGGGCCTGGGAGTATAGAGTATGTATGGGGTGTATGAATGAGTGTACAGCGTCCTTTTTTCGTGTGTCCTGTATATGTAAGAATGTGTGCGCATGAGAGGGAGGGTACGTATGAGTGTCTCTGTCTGTCTATGTCTACTTGTCAGGTTGGGTGTTTGGCTGCCCTCTGGCCTGGTGCATCTTCTTCCCCTCCGTCACTCCCCGTCGGTGATGGATGGTCCTGCCCGCTGGTCGATGATGGCTCTCGATGCCTGGGGCCGGGGGTCCCGGTTGCGGCCCGGCTCGGTCCTGGTGCATGCCTAGCTGGTCCTGGGTGGGCCGGTGTGTCGGGCGGCCGCTGTTTCGGGCCGACATCCTCCTTGGATTGACTGGGGCACCTCTTATGGGGGTGCCGGGGTTGTAAGTAGGTTGGTGCCGTCCGGTGGATCGGTGGGGACCGTGCCCGGCGCCCAAGCTCCTGCCAGTTCCATGAGTTCTACTGCCTGGTCGGTTCATCTGGGGGGGCTGTCCGGTATTGGCTGGGCCCCAGATCTTGGCCCTCTGCATGGGGCGGGATCTGGACCCGGGAGCTGGTAGATCTGGATGTCCAGATGCTGGCTGGGCGCGGCCTGGGGAGGGCGTACATCCGCTGTGGCTTTACTGTGGCTCCCTGGCGTGTGGGTGTGTGGGGGGGGCCGGGTCGTTGGCGGTGGGTATTGGTCTGGGGTGGCGGCGGCGTGTATTGTCCGTCGATCAGCTGCAGGCGCCTCCTGCCCGGAAGCGGCGGGGGACCCCTCTCGGCGGGTCCCTGGTCGGGGCCCTGCTGGGGGGCGGGGTGCCCCTGATCCCCGTGGCCTCCGGGTCCTGTTCCGGGCACGCCCTGGCGTAGCCGGTTTCCGGCGGAGCCCGTGGGCTCGTCCCTGCGATCTCTCGGGGCCCCAGCATTACGGCTGCTTGGTGTTCCCCTGGGGCTTCCATCTGTTCCTCTCTTGGTGGGTGATCGGCCCTGCGCTGGTCCGCCTGCGGCTCCTGCGCTCTGTGGGACTCTGGATGCATGCGTCTCCTGCCTCCTTCATGTCTGTGTCGATTCCTGTAGGACGGATTGACGGTTCCTTACACCAGCTATCAATCACTTGCATGGGGAAACCTTATTCAGACCTGCATGCTCGCACACACACATAGGTGTGGGGACATTGGTGTGGACGGACATATCTTGAGTTGAGGTTATTGTCATTAGTTAGCTTTTACCAGGAGCTTAACAGAAACATTAGTATTGTGTTTATTAATCCATGCTTGTGTGTAGTGAATGTGTAATTCTTTATTTTTATTACTGGATCTGAACTATTGGTGTGGTTCTGTTCAGTTCGTTGTTTTTGTTTGTTTTGTTTTACCGCTTCTCTGCCATCCGGCAGAGGTGGAGGACTGGGATGTTTTCTTGTGTTCTTTGTTTGCCTCCCTGTCTTGTGTCGTCAGTTCGCGCCTCTGCTGGTGCGGTTTCTTTTCTTCACCTTCTTCCTTTCTTCCTTCTTTTCTCGGTTTCGTGTCCATGACTTCAGGAAATTGAACCCTCAGTAATTACTAATAAAGATTATTTAATACATATACATCAAGTGGAGTGTTACAGCAAAGATGTAATACTCTGCTTGGGAAAGTAAATCTGTTGGGCTTTTACTTGGTACTCAGACACCAATTCTGACTGGCAAACTGCTAGACAGGACACGTAAAAAAAAAAGAAAAGAAAAAAAATAATAATAATAATTGCTCCAAGACATAAGGACAAGAAAAAATCTGTAGAACCAGAAAAAGCTACATCCATAATGCTGAGCACCTACAATTTTAAAAGGAGAGTTTTTCTTCTTTTCAATATGTGGTCCCTGAGCTGGATATCAAAGGAAAAATAAGGTATTGATAAAACAGCTCCATGAGCCTGAATTCTGATGCCTGTGTTGACCTTGTGGTCTTTCATCTATTGAAGCAAAATTTTCTAATCTAAAGTGTCTAATTTGGCTAAATCCTTTCATCCATGTCCATTTTCTTCTGGGGGGTTTTCTCAGTGGTTGGATCATATGAGCAGAGTCTTTAATCTCTGTTGGTGAACCTATCCAAAATGAGATGCAATTAGAAGAAAAGCTAATAAGTTCTGTCTAAAATATATTTTAGATAGATTTTTGTATATTTTTCCCTACTCCTTTAGCAACACCAATAGCTAAAGAGGTTTCAGTGCTGGGCAAATCAGTGAGATTTAATGTGTTGTTCACAGCTCAAACAAGCAAACACTATGCATATATATATATATATATATATATATATATATATATTCAGTATTTTATAGTCATCAGCAAAAACTGTTTTCTTATGTTTTTTTGTGCTGCATTATTCACAAGCTGTTGCAGTGTTGTAGTCTTTAAGACTTGAGTGCATGAGCAGTTAATTTAGTTCTTTTAGTTATTTCAGGTGTGTTGGACCTGAGACACAACAAAATATGGCAGGAAACCATCCCTCAAGGACTGGAGTTTAAATGCCTGTTTTAAAGTCATTATTTGTTCAGTTTAACCCATGGAAATTAATTAATGCCAGAGTAAACCGTACCCATGAATCACAATAACAACATAGTAAGGGATCACATTCATAGCATAGGGAGTGAGAACATAAAGTAAAAGCGAAACTTTAAGAAAGCTGATTGCATTCCTTTATCTGTAATAGACACCAACTAAGTACATGAAGTAATACTATTTGATGATAACTAGGGAATTTGTGATGATACGTCTGTCTTTTTCATTCAGTCCTATTTCGAAGTCGCTTAAATCTACAAAAATAAAGCACAATTATTTTTATTGTACAAAACACTGAATGGATTCAGAAAGATTTGAAGATTTAAGGCTGAATGCATCATTTCTGGAGTCCAGCAACACTTACTGGCAAGGTAGGCAATAAACAATTATCTTCATGCTTAATCCATGTGATTACTAGCAGCTAATTTGTTTTAGAGCAACATGGGGAATTACCCAGTTGTGGGCATCAAACCAAATACTTATGACTGCCAAAATGTTTTACTCGGTTATTCTTTCTTTTTATATTGTAATGTAATGATGCAAAGAATCTGTAAGTGAAAAAAAAAGATACATTTTTGTATTTCTCTCAGTCAGATTATGACAAACCTGCATTGAACCTGCAGTCCAAAATTTTTTTATTTTTTTTTTGTAGAAACTGGATGACAGCCCAGTAATGGCTTGTGCAGGTTTTCCCCAGCTAACCCCAGCAGTAAATCCCACAGACCCTGGGACCTTAACCGTCCATCTAAAAGCTTCCATTAGACAACTCTGACGTGTGGCTGCAGCCAGCAAAGCAAAGCTATGACTAATGCAATTTCATGCAATGGAGTGTGCAGCTTAACTTACACTGGGACCCCATGTAAGAAAAAACAGCCAGCTTTAACAGAGCCACCAGAGTCCTACAGTAGATAGAGCGGAATTTAGTAGTGAAATCATCAGTATAGATATATTTTTTTTTCAAGAGTGAGTAATTAGCTGAACTCTGGTGAGAAGTTTAAATGCATCCTTGGAGCATGAATCTCATTTGTCATTTATTCATTTCTAAAGCACCTTCCACCACCAGTCAAAGAAGCCCAGAGTGATGTACAACAATCGCAAAAACATGCAAACCAATTAAAACAGTTCAAACCAACAACAAAAATGGCCAGCTAAGCAGATGTCAAGGGAAAGGTATTGCAAAAACAGCTTGGCTTTTACACTGTTAGGATGTATCATCTCTGATAGCCAATGGCAACTAATTCCAATGTTTAGGAGCCAGTACAGCACATCAAGAATATAAATACAATTCTGAGTAATTAAAGACGTGTTTGCTTTTAAAAAAAATGAATGCTACATCATACAAGAAGCAAATGTAAGAACTAGAATAATACAAATATTTATAGAACTTTTTTACCTCTGCCAAGGAGATTATGTTTGTTTGTTTGTCTGTAAAATCTGGTTTACAAACAGGCTAGTTTGGGCAGATTTGGTTTGGGTGCCTGGTTTGTTGCAAATACAAACACATGTGCAGCCTGTTGAATGCGACATGTAGCCAGGGCTAGACTAAGACAAGAAGTTGGCCCAGGCATTTTGACTAGAGACCGGCCCACCATGTATTATTGAAAAAGCCATAAAGCCCACCGATCATCTGCCTCATCATGCTTAATCAACGTATTCAACGTTCATTTATTGTATGTGTAAAACAAATGCACAGACATCTATTATTTTTTATACAATAATCAAAAGATTTAACACCTTTATTCAACATAATTGCAGACTGCACAGATTGTACCTTGCCAAAGGCGATTGTCAGTGCGCCCATGGCAGCTGTGGCTACAATGTAGCTTGCCATCACCAGTGTGTGAATGTGTGTATGAATGGGTGAATGACTGTATGTAGTGTGAAGTGCTTTGGGGTCCGTAGGACACTAAATAAAGCGCTATACAAGTACAGGCCATTTGCCATTTATAACTTACTAGTGTGATGACCCACAACTAGGGGTCTCTGTTTTTGTTTTTTTTCCATTTTGGAGTCTGCCATTAGTGCCAATTAGGTGCACCTGGGCCTTGTGTGTTCCTGCCCCTTTAAAAGGTTGCTCCTACGGTGGTTGTTCCTCTGTTCAGTGAAGAGTGCACCCTGGCCACGTCTGAAGTTTGTCTTTGTTTTTTTGGTAACAGGTCCAATCATCCAGGCACTCTTACATTACTAATCACTGACTTAACATGTTATTTTTGAGTTAGGTTAAATAAATAATTTCTTATTTATACAACCACATTGTGTTGTCGCTCACTGTTGCAGGCCTTGAGCCAGTAACATACCTGTAACACAAGGGCATATATTAGATTTAATAGTTTCTGTATATGATAATGGATTTCTATATATTTGGACTCAGGTGGCCATTTTGGTCTTTATTAAAAATAACTTTTTTTCCCCATTTCCCTGTTAATGCCCCACCTGCCCCCTGGCAAAACTTTGCACAATTACCAGCTTTCAGTTATATAGAAAAGGAACCTGTTGTTATTTGTCTTTCAGGAACAGTTCATAACATCCCTTCAACTCATTCAATTCAATTCCAAATTACGTTATTGATCTCAGAGGGAAATTAAGTGTTTTTGTCGCACATAACTAATTCATTTTTCAAGGAGTTGTTGCAGACCATGATGGCTGTGGGGAGAAAGGATTTCCTGTGTCAAAAGTTAATGTTACTTAAAAGGTAAAACTGTTTCTCCATCACCTGGTCAGCTCTGATGATTCAGTAAGGACAGCTCCTGGCTTCAACTTCATGTTTCCTATCAACAGATATCCCAACTGATAACATGACCAGCAGTTTTTACGGCTGTGGCTCCAGCAAAGATCAGCTGATCCTAGAAAGTAATAAATACATTCTAAAAACAGGTTATCAAGCTGTTGCTGAGTGCGACATCCACAGTTCTTTTGCTTCTAGAGTAATGTAGTTGACAAACTACCATAATAATCAAACATCAGATAAACAACAGAAAAGCCGATTAGCTGATCAGTTTCATGATTGAAGGAGAGACAGGAGAGGTTGGGTGAGAAAATGAGAGAAGAGGCAGAGGATTTGTCTTTTTTTTTCATTCCAGATGAAGTAGGCTACAGGAAAAATTTGATTCCTTTTCACCTCAATACGGAACGCAAATATTTTTCTCTGAAAACAGGATGATTCCGTTTTTTGCAGGACAGTTAGCAACACTACTAAATAATGATTAATCATTATGATTAATAATTTGCTCTCTGTAACATTATAACACCGGCCCAGCAGCATAGAAACTCCGTCATGCCACCTAGTACCCAGTAGGAGCTATTGTAACTGAATTTAAAAGTTAGCAGCACAACAAAAATAAACTACTGTACACGTAAACTTGGTTTATTTATGACCCATAGACTGGAGTTCATAACTTCTTCCCTGAATTTCAGTTCTCCTGATATTTCAACGGCGTTGGATGGCCTGTTTTGGATGGACTCCGGTAGAGCCCCTTCCCTTATGATGTTTTGTGATATTCCCCATCAGAGCTATAGGAATATTTGTGAGTAAATCACTGTGTATAGTCTAAAACTTATACAACAATTTAAAAGTCCTGCTACGTAAACCAGGCCTTATTTAGCAACATATCTCAAAACATTGTAGATCTATTTGGATGAAATTGTCGGGAAATGTCCACATTGGGACCCTTAACAAGTGTTTAGCTTTTGGGAATGATCCGAATCACAGGAGGGTAGGGGAGGTGAGCTGTCTTTGCGGAGGTTTGCACTCTATGGGTGCTTTTCTAGTTTTGTGACGCAACAATTGTCATAGTTATACATATAGCCTTAAATAAATACATACACTCCATGAATATGTAATGTTAGATACACCATAGATACATCTCTACCACATGTTTTTATAGCCATCAATCAGCCTCTAGCATAATTCTGGCTGTATGTTTTAGAACTCTCCTTTGCAGAATTTGTAACTGATTATTAATCTGTAAATATTCTGGCCTTTTAAATTAATCTAGTTTGCTGTTGAGATTGTGACCATCCCAGAAGTGCCATTTTAGCCTGTTTGAACAATCATTTGTCTCCCGCTTTCAACCATCTCCTCGTTGTGTTGAGATGATTTAAAGAATTCTCCATCTTCCTGAATGCTCCAGTATCAGTGACCGCTAAACAAACCAAAAACACATTTAAACCACCTCTTTGCTTGACAGTTGCTACAGTATTATTTGCTTTTAGCCTCACACTGAAACATTCTTATTGCCATTGTGGAGTAATAGCCAACACTTCATTTTGTCTGAACATTAAACCTTTCTCTAGACAACATTTTGGTTGTCCATGAGGACAGCTGCACATTTCAGTCAAGCTTGGATCAGGGGCATTTTACTAGGGCAGTGTCCTCTTAGTCTTTTGTCATACAAAAACTTCCTGTTACTGACGTTCTTAAAGGCAAAACATTATAATGACTTTCATGCCTATATTACTTGTATGTACACTTCTCACCAGAAATATATCATTGCAAAGTGGTGGCAGAAACTTCTCAGTGAATATATAAGTCAATTACGTATTTAGAATGTTCACTTCATCTGAATTTGAGTTTTAGGTTCAATCAGTCAGTCACATGCAGAATCGTTTGAGGTGAAGAAGAGTGTTTTTTTGTATCTTTGAGTTGAAATGTTTCCCTCTGAAGATTTAAAAACTGAAAATTACTTTAATTCAAAGTTTCCATCAGGATCAATGTTATTTTTTTGTAAGGCTTTATTTTCTTCTTCCTTTTTTCCAAATCCAACAGAGTTGCTGTTGCCTTAAACAATACAAGTATTGAGCAACAACAATGTCATATTCTTGATGCATTGTAAAATAGGCTGGGTGTAGCAGTAAAGCTGTGTTCCCCAGGCAACATGTATAGACCAAAATTATTATTTTTTATTTTTACCCCTGGTCCCCTGCGCCACTGGAGTGTATTTCTTTGGGCCTTTAGAGTTTTAGCAAGTTAAGGTCAAAGTTTCTGAAAAGATAAGTAGGTTTATGGCATCAAAAGATTACACTCTTAAATGCATTTTATTAAGTAATGTAAATGAAAGCAGCGTGTTTGTTTTATCTGAAAATTGTAATCTACATTAGCTTTATGGAGTCTGTGTTTTTTGAGAGCCACATTTCACTGTAATTACATTTGCACAGACTTTGAAATAAGTTTGTACCAGCTTGAGACGTGAGCTGGCTGAAATGTATGTCTGTTCTTTATAGCAAAATAAGTCAAAGTCAGCAAGAACTGCTGTAAACAAACAATGCTTTCGAAATGGAAGTGTTAATCATTTATGTTCATGAATCAGTAAAATGCAGTAAATTAACAAAAGATAAATCTAAATCAAATCAATATTTGTTGTAACCACCCTTTGCCTTCAAAACAGCATGAATTCTTCTCTGTACAGTTGCACACAGTTTTTTAAAAAGCTTGTCTTAATAACTTTGTTTCATGTCATTGTCCTTCTGCAGAATAAATTCGGGCCAACCGCATGCCTCCATGATGGTATTGCATGATGTATAAGTACGGTTTCTTTCTGTATCTCTCAGCATTGAAAACACCATTAAACCTGACCAAATCTCCAACTCCACTTGTAGAAATGCACCCCCAAACATTCAAGGAACCACTGTTGTCAGATCATGATCATGTGATTATCCCAATCTCCTATTTAACGAGAGATTACTCACCCGCTCACCACTCTCTCTCAATAGCCAAATATTTCAAATTTTGACTCATCAGTCCAGAGCATCTGCTGACATTGTTCTGCTCCCCAGTTACTATGTTTTCCTGCCTACTTGAGTTGTTTGGCTCGTTTTCCTGTGAGAGGTTTGGCTTTTTGGCTGCAACTCTTCCACAAAGACCACTTCCGGCCACTTCTACCTGTGAAAAAGTGGGTTGCCCACAGGTACCTGTCCTATTGCAGGACTTTAAACTTTAAGCAAAAATGTATGTTTAAGTTTCAGAACGGGTAACAACTGCAAGGGTACGAAAGAGAATGCATTTTATTGTTGTGCGTATTCTTCTGGAGCAAGTACATATATAGCCATCATTGTTCTTCGTGTTACAATGTGAATTTTAATTATTCTCCCAAGCCAACATGATGAGTACTTTTTGAAAAACGAAACAACTAAGCCTATGGCTTTTAACTGTTATTGATTGAATAAAGATGCGATTATCCAAACCTGTTCATAGACTTAAATGTTTATTGTAATGAGTTCATTGATTGATTGAACCGGTTCATTGTTAAGCACTAGAGAGCTGTGGAGGGGTTGGACATTTTAAACTGACTTATGATGTGACCAGTGTTGGGAGTAATGCATAACAAAAGTAATGAGTTACAGGAATATATTACTTTTTTAAGTAACTGAGTAATGTAATGCATTGCTTACAAAATTTACAGCAATATATTACTAGTTACAATTTTAGTAACTCAAGTTACAAATGCATTTTAAATTGTTTTTCTGGCCAACTAATGCAACAGACCAAATCAAGTTTGATATGATAGAACAAGATCCCCCATCCACTTCCTGTTGCTCAAAACTAAAACATCAGAGAATCAGGACAGCTGAGGAAAACAATTGACTGTTCATTTAAACAGCAGCATTATTCACTCCGATGTCTAAAGTTGTAAGACTTCAGACATCGGAGTCTCATCTTTGTCAACCATCTTTGTGATGAGCACTTCCATAGCCTTCTTTTGATTAGATTTAACAAACAAAACCATGAAATAGAAGGCATGCAAAGGAACTTGAGACTTAGTTTTATTAAACTAGTGTTAAAAATACAGTATTTTTGGTGTGACACTTGTGTAAAATGTAAATTAATAAGCTACGGTGGTTAGAAGTTGTGTTGGATATTTGAGATATTTTGCCAAAAGTAACTTAAAGTAGTGTAACTCAGTTACATTTTTCAGATAGTAATATGTAATGCAACCATATTACATTTTTGACATTGTAATTAGTAATGTGAAATATATTACAATTTCTTTGTAACTTGCCCAACACTGGATGTGACACATGCAAAAGGTGTCGAAAGCAAAAATGTAAGTGCACTGTTGCCTTTTGAAATGAGCACCAGATTCTCTTTAAAATGATGTCTGCTTAAAATACATTAATATCATATGTTTCAATAAGTAAGATACTGGAAAAAAAAAAACACTCTGACACAGCTTTTATTGGTAAGTACTTGCAAATTTCAGTTCACAGACTTTAAAGTGGGCCCTCTTTTTGCCAAAGAGCTAGATGTATGTGTTGTTGTTAATGCATGCAGCATTTATATAATACTATATTTTTCTAAAAAAAAAAAAAACATATACATCTGGAGCCAACGACAAAGAACACTTGGATATTTGACGCTTTCATTACTGTGTGTTTTAATGCAACGCTCCATCACTGCTGTCACAAGTGATTTATGATTTTTTATTTTTTTTGGGGCTCAGTGCATAGCCATCAATCACTGTCAACGCCATTATTGGCCATTGATTTTGCAATCTATGTGGCTTTCTTCATTCAGGCCAAATTTATGTTTATTTTTCTTCTCTTGTAGGGCTAACTTTTTAGTGGTACCCATGCATTTGTGAAATAGCAGCGATTGTCCAAAAAAGAAAATATTTAATTTGCAAAGTGAGCCAACTGAGTCTACACACAGATTTGATACACCCTGTTGTTGCTCCTGCTGTCAGGAAGAGGCAAGGCTCCATTATTAAATGCATTATTGTTGACAAGTATTAGTAATTTGAGCAGAACTGAAAAGCCAAGCAGACAGCGGCATTATATTTGAAATATTTCAAAAAGCTTAAAATACAGTATAACCTGAACTCAGGGGCTCTATCTATCTATCACTGTCAAGACGACCTTGGAATGTATGCATGACAAAAAACCCATCATAAACATTAATCCAACATTATTTACTAGTGAAAAGCCTGATATTCAACAGAGAGAGCTGGATGCTTTATTAATGACTCTTTGAAATTGAAACTAAATAAATAAAATAAACCTGAACATTGGGATGAGAGGTCTTTGGTACCGGTACCACACAGAAGGTCTTCTACAGCTGTGGCACCTTCCCCAGCAACAGGCTCAGGTTGAACAGATATCCTAGAATGCCACACAGTTCATCTTCAGGAGTGTGGAGCCGATGCCATCTTGACCTGCAGTCTTCCGCACTTTGATCTTAAGGTAGCTCTTTCCTCACCTTAAGTGCTGAGAGGGACGAGGTGTTGGTCATTGGCTGGGAGGTTTGACGTCCTGAGATGAAAGGCAGGCAGTGACTGAAGTTGAGGGAGATTGCAGCAGGGGGGGCAATGCTGGGGGAGGGGTGGGTGGCTGTCACTGTCATCCGTTGGAGGTGGGTTCATACTACTTCCGCCGGTGTGAGTCCTAACCCGAAGCGCAGCTGGAACATCCAGCACTCCCCCTCTGTGCGCCCCCTTTTGTGTGCACGCATTGCACATTCTCGGCTTTAAACAGGAAGTCAGGTAGCACTATTCACCCTATATTATGTTGAATACAATGTCAACATTTTCTTACTTGTGAATGCTGAATGTACTCAATGGAAGCCAGAGAACGCGAATCTCCACGAGAACCGACGAGGCTATGCTGACTGCGCGTGCTTGTGTTTTTGAGGCGTGGTTTAGGGAGAGAGCCTGAAGAAAACAGCTCTGGAAGAAAGGGGTGGGATTTTTATTTTGAAATAACACCCTCTTGAACTGCTCTCTCAGAAATGTATACCCTGCCTTTACTGCACATTTGTGTCACTCCAGGACTCTGACCATTCACCCCTAAAACAAGTTCTCTGGTAACACGCATAATATAATTTCATTTTCTATTTTTTACTGCATACATTTTAATGATAAAATCTGGCATTAAATGGGTTATATTTCAGAAAAAACTCATATTTTATTAGGTTTTGTGAGGACTGGAGCTAAGGTTAAATTCATAAAACAAATATACTTTTTTCATATTATAATAATTATTATATATGAAGTTTGGTTTGAATATTTTTTTGTGCACGAGGGAGTGAGGTGTGACTTTTTTTAGAAAATCTGTCACTACACAAGAAATACAGAGTAAAAGAAATAAATGTTCCACAGTAAAGCTCAAGCTCCCATTTGCCTGAGGTCTTTCTGGCACTGCTAATCATGGTTGACTGGCATGTTGCCCCCCTGGTTAACCCTGGGTATCATTTATGGATTGAACTCACTGACAGCTGTCACAGAAAAGGTGACACTGGGAGACATGGCCCTGCATCAGCTTTCCTATGTTTTCTTATACTGTTTTCTCTTCTTCCTCCAAAGTTGAAAGAAAAACTAGACTGAGGGAGATAGGTCAGGCTGGAGAAAAGCAGTGTGGCCTGACGGGGCGAGAATAAAGGTAGGATGGATAGATGCTGCTGCCAGGTCCTGTCACCAATGACAAATGGAAGAAGCAAAGATGAAGCAAGTAAGACATTAGAGAACAGTGATGTGGTGTATCACCAGTATGAGAGCATGTGTGTGAAGCAGTCTGCATTTGGACCAGGAAGTGTTTGTGTGTGCTCCTGTGGCTGCTTTAAAGACTGTGTGGGAGAAAGAGAATGAAACACAAAGTCTAGCGTGCCAGTGTGTGTGTGTGTGTGCGTGTGTGCGTGTGTGTGTGTGTGTATAGGTGTGTCCTCATGCTCCAAGTTGCCAATCTTGACAGCAGCCTTCCAAGATAGGAGAGTGCTGGGAAATTGATTTAGCTAGTGTCTGAGCCCGACAGAGATGAATCTAAGTGTCTGATTACAGAAGAAAAATGGCAAAACACCAAAAGGTGGAAAAGACAGAACAAAATTACCTCTCAAAAATGGAAAAAGCAAAGATACACTGAGAAAGGCAGCAGATCAAAGGAAAAAAGCCCTTTAATAAATAAATTAGTGAATTAACACATTAGAAAATGCCTCAGAATCAAGCTGTTGTAATGCTCATCATCAGCCTCTGCTGCTCTACAATCTAAAGGCAAAATACAAATGTATCACTTAGTTTTACATTCTACTCAGAAACAACTTCAGTCTCTTCTTGTTCCTACTGAAATGAACACCAAACTTGCTGTGTTTATGGTGTTAAGACTCGTAACAACCGGCTTTTCTGTTCCAAATAGAAGTGTGTTTGTGAGAACAACGAACAACAGCTTTTAGGCAGTGCAAAGAAATATTTTCACAGGTGGGTGGGCTGTGAGGAAGTTTAGAACCAATGTTATATAGTATACTGTTGAAGATATTTTACCTCCTGTGTACGCATGTCTCACAGTATGGTGTTGTTTCTGATTTCACTGCATTACAAAAAATGAGTCATTGCCGAAAGAACTTTAGTGGTTGCTGTTACTTGTTAATATTAGCACAATGTCCTCAGCAACTGGGAATTCCCCCCCGGTATAATACTTTTGATATATCCCCAGACTGGCTAATGCATGTTTGTTAATGACTTGTTTTGTAACTGAGAACAATAGGCATGTGATCTGTCATAAGGGGATATCCCAAAAAAGATTAAATAACTTTTAATTTTACTTTATTTAAATAAAAAAAAGATTACTTTGATGAAAAAAGACAGGAAAATAAAAAGTTTTCCATAATCTTATAGGAATCCTATTAGATAAGAGGCCCCAAACACAATGACTTCCCAGGATACACAAAACAACTATTTTTATGGTTTCTTCCCATTTTCTCTCTTGTTCTACATATATGTACACACACACACGCACGCACGAACACACACATACTGACTAGTGACGATAAATAGCATCTCAGTATCTTTACTAGGTAGCTAAAAGTTACCCAGGCTGCACTGCTTATGCTACTATTTCAGTTGCAGTGTTATGTTCTGATATCTGTCCTCTATAACTATGCTACAGCATTTTTGATAATAATTCCACTTTTAAATAGGGTGTAGAGTTATTCTTTTTTTTTTTACATAGGCCTACAGGATATCCTACAAAGTTTTACAGCATTGATGACACTAAAACTGTAAAGACAGTTTTAGCAGTTACGTGAGATTTCACTCATCCAACCTAAAAAAAAAAGCAGAGAAGAAAATAAAACCTGTTGCATCCCTAAATAATTTTTTTTCTCAAGCCTTTGCAAGCAATTTGTACAGAGCTTGGAAGGTCAAAACCTAAGTAAAACTCAATAGAGCTTATTATTTTTCGAGCCAAGTGTGCTCAGTGAAAGTTAGTTTTTGTTCAATTTAATTTGCAGCAATGGAACTTCAAATGTACTATAAAGTTTAATAAAGTTAGTTTAGGTAGATCAAAAAAACACTGCAATCAGGGATTTCACTCCTCTTTTTATTCAACATTTTTGTCAGTTGCCACATCTACGGAAGAGGATTAGGGTCACTAAAAAAATAAATAAAAAATAGAATTCTGAGAAAAAATTCAGAATTCTGACTTTAATCTCAGAATTCTAACTTTATTCTCATAATTCTGAGAAAAAAGTCAGAATTCTGATAATAAAGTCAAAATTCTAAGATTAAAGTCAGAATTCTGAGAATAAAGTCAGAATTCTGACTTTTTTTTAGAAATGGAAAAAAAATCCTTTGTAAATGTTTTTTGTTTGTTTTAGGTTTCTGAAAAAAGTCAGAATTCTGAGATTAAAGTCAGAATTCTGACTTTTTTCTCAGAATTCTGAGATTAAAGTCAGAATACTTTACATTGTTTTTTCAGTGGCCCTAATCCTCTTCCGTACACATCTATTAATAACACCTCTTGAATACAAAATCAAAAACCATAAACAGTCTTTTTTCAAAAAGCTTTCTTTGTTTTAAACTTCGGAAAATTCTTTAGAAGCTTATCTTTTGTCTATCATGTTTTCTGCCAAGCCAGAGTGTCAGCAGATGCCTGATGCTTCCACCCACAAATAAACATATGGCTGTATCCGGAGAAATGCACATTTATGAATAATAACACAGCCCTGCCACAGAGAATGGATTCCCAGAAGGTTCCTGGCAAAGACGAGCACATTTTTGACATAAAGCATTAAACTGATTTCTTACTGCTTCAGGTAGTGAAATGACAGATAAACATTAATACAAACTCACAACTAATTCATCTTTTTTAGTGACTATTATTTCTAAACTTTTTTTTTATTTTATTCTTTGCACCATAATTAAGTTTAAATTGTCAAATGTCCTTTTAAATAGTTGTATGTCACACTCCTCTGAATATTTCTTCTGCAAAATGCAAATCCATGAAAATTTATGATTGCACATTTTATTTCAAGTATTTATTTATTATTAAGTATTATTTATTATCTTCCTTTTTTTATAGGGTTGGAGTGGTAAAGGCAACAGCCTAAATAGAGGCCCAGACTTCTTACTCCCTAGCCACTTTGGCCAGCTCCTCCAGGGGAATCTCTACACCAGACCCTACACCAGTCGAGAATAATAGTCCCACCAGCATGTTCTGGGTCTACCCCTAGGTCTCGTCCCAGTGGACCATGGCTGGAATAACTCACCAGGGAGGCTTCGAGGAAGCTTCCCAACCAGATACCATAGCCTCCTCAATTGGTTTAATGTAGAAGAGCAGCAGCTGTACTCCTAAGCCCTTGTCTCTAAAAGAGAGCCCAGGCAACCAGGCCGTCAAAACGGAATCCCCCCCCCCAACAGCTTGGGCGCTCTTTGAAATTTTGTTCATAAAGGTTAGAAATAAGTGCAACTTACTGCTGGGAATGTGGAGCAAACTCTGACACCGATCATCCAGGGAACAATCTGTATCAAGGTCCCTGGTGAAACACACCCTATACATATTATAACATGGCCTAAACATACATTTCCTGTACTGAAATTCCTATGTTATTGTAAAAAAAAACAACAATTCAAATGTTCCAATAAAGTGAACTTTGTAGTTTCAATTAGCTCTAAGCCAGGAGTTATATTCCTGTATTCATCTGGAATTTTTTTTTTTTTTATATTCAAGGATTCAAGGATTCTATAAATTTTTTGTAAAGCATTCACCTGGTCTTGTTTACCTACATCACAATATTTTTTTATGAAAACAGCTCTTTTATAATAATGCTGTGACTCCGAGGCAGAATATTAGTTTTGCTGAAGGCAGGTAAAAGCAGTTTTTTCCCCCACAAATTACATCTTACAAGAAGCCATTAATCATATACTTTAGGAGATACGTTTCACATTGTTGCACTTATGTTGGTCACACACACATGATGAATCTCTGTGGATGGTTTTGCAGTCATGGTGGCCAAGGTTGCATCTCTATTCTCTTGTAGCTTCAGGCAACCCATCTGTGAGATCTGCTTTAGCTTCTCCATAAACACAAGCATTGAGTAAGACAAACTGAGGTCATTCTGCAAGCCCTGAAACTACCCACCCCAAATGTTCCTCTCACATACTTCAATCAAGGCAACATATTAAATCTTTATTCAGCTTGCACTGATACCTTTTCATGATAATTGGTTTACAATATTTTTGTCTTTCCTTAAAATAACTAATCAGATTTGAGATATGAAGCTGAAGATAAAAATAACTTTAGGAACAGCTAAAAAACTGTCGCTCAATTTTCCTTTGGGGAAACCTTGTATATGGTCTGTTAAAGAGACATCTGTTTTCAGTACACAAAGGCCATGACCTTTTTCTAACCTTTCAGTGTGTGTGCACTCAGGGATCAAAGCTGTGGGTCAGTCTTTGCAGAAATAATGGGTCATTTTTATGGAGTACATTTATTCTGCAATGTTTCCCTTCCGAGATGAGGACCCATATTACATAGTAACATAAACTAGAATATATATAAAGCAAAAAGAAATGAGACCAAACCAGGGCTTCAATTGAATGGTTTAGATCAAAACATAATTATTTGTCAGGAGGTTCCACTCACTCTAAGGCTGAATTTGTAATTGGGTTTGGTTAATTTTTTACGGTATATACTATATATATATATATATTATCAGTGAATATCTTTGAAAAAGTTGTATTTCCTGTCATTTACAGAATTGCAAAATGTGGCGATGGCCTATTGCAGCAATAATCCACTAAAAGGCATTGTGTGTGAATACAACATGACACAATATGAAAAAGTTCAAAGAGTATGACTAATTTTGCCAGGCGCTATATATGCATTGCTCTTGGGCATTTATTAACATCCTAGGGCCTTGTTGGCAGCTTGTGAGAAGGTCTGTACATGAAAGCAAAGGTCAAAACTTTTCTCAAACCAAATAGCAGGACCAGAAAAAAGAACCTCATTATATTCAATTATTCAAACAGATTTTTAAATAACTGTGCGCCTATGTGCCTTACTTACCACACAGATATATAACAAAAGTTAGAGAGCCACTTTCTATACAGAGAAAGAGTTAGTTTGCTTGACGTAGCTGAGCTATAAATACAGTGTTCCAAAGGCCATATTGACATTTAGGTGCTGATTTATCTGAGAGCCCCACTCTGGTTTATGAGTTCTTCACCACTATTCCAAAGGCAGACATGAAGCTATTGAATCCTCCTTTAGCTTTGAGACAGTATGGTTTAATTGGCATAGGCTGCTTTGGTGGTTGTTTGTTTTGGCTTTTGGGTAAGAAGAACTAAATCCTGTCTATAAAAAGAGCATATGTTTTTAGCTTTGCAACTTTTCTGAAATGTTAAGAGAAAATGTACCCAACAGAAGAGTATTATGTGGTACATTAAATAAAATTAATTACATGTCTTGTTTCTTAATAATACTGTTGATCAGGTAAGATTCTTTTATATTCTTGCATCCTTTTAGATATCTTTCTATGTTGAAACTGAAAGTGAATAATGACAACTAAATCATTCAGACTTTATCATAAAAATCATCTTGTTTTTCTGGTATCTAAAAGGAGCACAACACCACCATAATGCTTTCAGGAGGGTTCAACTTGATTCTGACATATTGTCTTCCCTGCATGTCTGCACACAAAACATAAAGCTCACTGTAGTCATTGTCAGCAAGGTCACGTATTTCTTTACCGAGAGAAGTTTGCATCCACTGCCTCCAGCCATAACTGGCTCATGCAATGTTTGCGCTCTTTCTTCCCTCTTTCACTAGCTTGTCTTCATTATGCTGCCAAGGAGCATATGGTTCTGTGGTAACATAGTAATTATACACATTTCCACCCCATCTTTTATTTTCTCTTGGAGCTTTTTTGTGTGTGCTGACTTGTGTGTAATGAATACACGCAAAGTATTCATGTTGCAAGTCTGTGTCAAAAACAATCTGACTACTTGAGGATAAATTGGCCTTAGGCGCTGCTGAATAAAGAGCTTGGCTGCTGATTCTACTAAGCGCAATGTTGTTTTTTTCTGTTGTTGTCTTCTTTTTTTATATACCAAAATAAACTAAATAATGAGGCCAATAAATCATCAAGTTTAATCATGGAATATTTTTCGGAAACCGTAATCCATCTAGCAGAATTAGTAAAAGTATGCAAAGTTACTATTATTGATAAACCGAAGAATGAAACAGGATAAAGGACTTTTAAAAATGCTCTTTTGTTTGTATTTTTTCAGGAAGGAACAGAATACGAGAAATGTGACTTTTTTTCTAATTTTGGGAAACTAATAACAGTATCACAGGTGGCCAAGGATAAAAGATGCATTTTGGGAGCAAGTGGGGTTGGCTCTAAGATGGAGACAAGCTATTTAAGCTGAAACTCTAGAAAGAGTTGATGCCGAAACAGATAGAAAGGTTTCTGCAATGTCGGTCTCCTTTAGAACACATTTTCAACTTTTATCCGTAATGAAGCATATTGTAGGTGTGTGAATTTTTGATAGCCTGTCACAAGACTGAAAAAAAGGTTGATAATTTCTACAATCATCAAAATAAGCGGAGAGAACAGCTGTCACAGTAAGCCATTCTAACAAAAAATCACAAATAAAAAAAAAGCTTTAAATGTCTTCTTTTCCTGACCTTTTTTTATTAAGATGGATTTGTATTGCTTTTTTTAATCTCAAACATGCAAAATTTGTGTAATGTTGTCTTTGTTGATGAATAATAATGGCATATTAATGCAAGGATTCTGTGGATGTGTGCTGGAGATTGGTGTGTGTATGTTCTCCAACCTTCTCTCTAGGACGTGGCAGTTGGTTGCTCATCAACCTTCTGCTTAAATGGGGAGGGGCTCCGGCAAGCTGACATCAGTCGGTTCTCGCATCTCATGTGGCCGAAGTTATTTCCTGAGTTTAAGTAAGGAATTATTCTCTGAGTTTTAAGGCTCTGACTTACCCACAGTCCTTTCTTCATCGATCATTCCTGGATTCCTTGTTTATTCCCTTTAAGTTCCTCCAAGGCAAAGACATTCAGCTTGGATTCCCGCCTGGTCAGCCTCTGCACCACTCACACCAACCTCTCCGCCACTGATTCCTCACTCACTTGCCTGCCTGCCCGCCATCTCCACTCTCATCAGCAGTCATCTCCTTCGGTTGATCTTCCTGCCACAAAAACATCCAACCAAATCAGTCAGTATCCCAACAAAATCAGTCAGTATCTACTCACCATCTTCAGTCAACCTCAGTCACGGATCCTAACACAATTAAGATCTTTTCTTCTAAATAATTCCTCACCTACATTATCCAAACGCTTACTTTCCCCCTTATCTGTGGTCAGAAGAGATCCTCCATGTGGTGCCTCATTCCTGGTTCCTCCCAAGACGTTTTCATCTTAAAATAAAATAATTTTTTTAACTTACACTTGTCTCTTAGTCTGTTGTTGTTCTTTTTCTGAGTCCTCTCAAAAGCAATTATGTCAATTAAAGGCTCTAATTTTGTTGCTCGGTGTAGCACCATTCCAAACAGTAGTCATAATGTTTTCCCCTAAAAAGGGTTATAAGAAGTAGCTTTCCTCATTAAAAAAAGCATTTTCTATTTTGAGAAAGTCTGTTGTGCCCCCTCCTCTGCCATTTTATAGCCTGTCGTCTAGATTTAGCAGCTCTGCAACTGATAAGAATAAAAACACATGCTTGAAGGGATCAAATTGATGCTTGGGATTTAACTGTCAACTGATTTAACTGTATTTAAATTTTAAATTTAATTGAAGATGTGGCCACAAACTGCAGCAGTATGGCTCATAGTCCCTGTGGGATTTGTTCATATTAGCTCACAAAACTAGGACTAAAGACAACACCTAAAGTAGATTGAAAAGTAACAGCAGGAGGTAACTAAATGTGGATCTTGAACTTGGAACTAAAAAAAAAAAAAAAAAGGACAACAGAATCTCCTCACAACATTCAAATGTATATGTAAATTCTACTCAGTTGAAAAAGCAGAAACTTTGCAACACTGCATCCATCCAGAAGGCGGTGAATTATTCACTTTTGGGTTGGCAGGAAGCCATGATGATGAAAGTCTTGGCTTCCATCCTCAGAGGGAAATAGCTTCAGGGATTCTGTTCCCTCCACCCTTCCAAGCAGCAATAAATAAAATAACTTTGGTTAGTGGTCAACAGCAGTTTGTTCATTAGCAGACCTTTGCTGGGTGATAACATCCAGTCAGGGTCAATTAGACGGTGGCTGTAGAGCAGGTGGGACTGTTACAGCTGAAAGTAGATTAATCATTAGGCTGAGACATGTCTGCCAGGAAGTACAGCAGTTACTCCAAGAGGTAGCCCCTGATAGAAGGAGCAATGTTTGTTTTTTTTACATTTTTGTCCTGGCGTTTTTACTGATAAAACCTAACTACATTAATTCAGGGAATGACGTAAGGTGTATCTGCAAACAATTTAAGGCAAAACATTTTTTTCTGTTTTAACACTGCTTGACTGAGAAAATTAAGATTCTCCTCATTGAATTCAGTTTTTTTTTTCAATTGATCAGTCCACCATAACGGCCCAGCATTCATCAGTCATCTCAAATGGCATTTGAACTGGCATCTAAAAGGTTGCTGAAGGCTTTTGCCTCTTGTGTGGACATTAATGCATTGTACTTTATTTCAAAGTAAGCTTGAACTTGTACCTTGGAGTACTTTTATTAATTTTGTAGAATGACTGAAAGGAGGACTGAAACTGAGGATATAGATGGTGGGGGTTGAGATGCTGAATCGTTTGATTGTAGATGTAAAATGCCCAATTCAATACAAGTGCCCATGAAAAGTATAAACTCTGCTAAATTCCCTTAAGGCGCAAGCCATGACTTCTGTATGGAATTTGGGTAATAGGTAGACAAGCTATATTATCAGTCCTGATAAATAATCCTGATAAAGCATTGATGTCCAAAGAGCTTCGGGAGTTGACGTCACTTCTCCCAGCATTCAACAGTTCAAATCCAATCAGCGCCATAGTGGCAGGCAGCCTCCTACAGTTATATTACAGTTATGTGGCAAACGCAAACCTAAAAAACAGTAAATATGGTGGATACCTGCTGTGCCTCTGGAAGCCATAACTGATACGTACGAGATAAAGGAAGAGAACTTAACCAGATATCCAAAGATCCAGAACACATAAAATGTTGGATTATTGCATAGAATCGTGCTAGCAATGAGCTAAAATGAAGCTGCGCGACCCCTATAAGCAAAAGTTTGTGCTTATGTGACGACCACTCAATATCAGGTAAATAAACCAATGTATCCTCAACTTTATATAGTATTTATTTTACAGGCTTTTAATATGCTTCTTAGGGACTTCTTGAAGTTATCTTGCTGTGGATTTTTCTGTCTTGTTCCTCTCATAGCATCCAGTACACATCTCGTAAATGTTTGCAGAATCATAATCTTTGTGATGTCTGCATGCTGTTGTTTACATGTCTTGTGATCATAACAACTATTTGAGACAGAATGTAAAAAAATATATATAATCCAGGAAATCACATTGCATGATTTTTTTTTAATTTGTATAATTGCGCAGAATATAAGTATTTAGCGCACACAAACAAACAAGAACTCTGACCTTTACATACCTGTAATTCCTTCTTTAGAAAGCTCTTCTTTCTCTACCCATTGCCTATTTAAATGGCACCTGTTTGAAGTCATTATCCACATAAAAGACACCTGTCCTGTCCACACCTTCAAACAGTAAGACTCTAATCACCACCATTGAGATGTTCATGGAGACTAGGGACAAAATTGTACACCTTCAGAATACTGGGATTAGTTAATCTACAAAAGGTGAACAGCTCGGTGAGAGAAGAGATCAACTGTTGAAGCAGTTCTTAGAAAATGGATCACTGACAAGCCCTCTAATCCTGGGGCTCCATGTAGGATCTCACCTCATGGATTACATATGATCTTGAAAACACAGAGGAAACAGCCCAGAACTACATTGGGGAAACTGGTCAATAACCCTGAAGAGAGCTGGGACCATGGTAACAAAGGTTACTATTAGTAAGTTGTCATATCATACAGTCCTGCAGTGCTCAAAGAGTCCCCCTGCTTAAGCGAGCCCGTCCACCCCAATCTAAAGTTTGCAAGATGTTCATCCAGATGATCCAGGGGAGGATTAGGATCATGTCATGTGATCAGCTGAGACTAAAATAGAACTCTTTGGAATAAACCCCACTAATGGTGTTTGGAGGGGAAAGGATGCTGAGTTGCATCCCAAGAACACAATACCCACTGTGAAGCATGTGGGAGGAAACTTCCTTTGGTATTTATACACCAAAGCCTTATATATTTAAGTATTTAGGTGAACTTTTGTAACTTACCATATACTTATTTTCTGCATCATTATACGAATACATTCTTTAAAAAATGATACTATGTGATATCTGGGATGGGCTGCACGGTGGCGCAGTGGTTAGCAGTGTTGCCTTGCAGCAAGAAGGTTGTGGCTTCGTATCCCGGATACATAACCTGCATGGAGTTTGCATGTTCTCCCTGTGCATGTGGGTTCCCTCAGTCCAAAAACATGATTGTCAGGTTATTTGATCTCTCCAAATTGTCCTTAGGTGTGCGTGGTTGTTTGTCCTGTCTGTTTCTATGTGGCCCTGTGATGGACTGGCGACCTGTCAAGGGTGTACCCCGCCTCTCGCCTGTTGACAGCTGGAGATAGGCACCAGCCCCCCCGCGACCCATTAAGGATTAAGCGGTTAAGAAAATGGATATCTGGGATTTGTTTTACATTCTGTCTCTCACAGTTGAAGTGTACCAATGATGGAAATTGCACACCTCTCATGTGTTTAAGTGGGACAACTTGCACAATCATTGGCTGCCAAATACTTTTTTGCTCCACTGTAGCAACTAGGAGGGATGGATTATAATGACCAAGACTGTACAGCCTTTCAAAAAAAAAAATCTTCCCCAAGATCCTAACGTACAGTATTGCACTTCTAATTTAGGTTATCATCCATTTTAGTAAGTATAGATATGCAATGTTGGTTGTTTTTTTAATGAACATGTAACAGGAACTTCATTGAAAAGAGAACAAAATAAATGTCACTGTGGCCACAAATGTTTAAAAAAAACAACAACAAAAAAACACTTGGCACGGTTGTACGCCGCAAAGATTATGGGTAATCTGTTTGTGTTAATTGTAGAAGTTCTCTGTTGTAGGTTATGGTTTGTGTTCCAAATGTAGCCATGCCCCTTAGTTATCCTTTGAGTTATGTTGTCAGTGTTTAGTGATTATTGTCCGCGCTTGTCATAGAGATGGTGGTTCACTGGAGTTAAGTCTCTGCCTTGACTCTTGCAATTGTGTGGTGAAAGAAAGTAAGAACTCCAATGAATTTATGTTTCCTGGTGGTGTCAAACTAGGAATTTTCCTTGCTCTCAAACACAAATATTTCATAAATTAATTGTTAGAAATAAACATTTGTGCCGAACACTTTATTACTGTCTTATTAAAAGCTCCACCCCATACATGCATTTCGCTTAAAGACATGAGATAATGTACAAGTACTATAATTTTAAAACATAACAATTTAAGGTTCTAAAATAGAATATTTTCCTTTAATTAAGAATGTGGTAGACTTGCAAATGTAAAAGCATAATCATCTTAGATGAAAATCTAAATTGTCCCTAGTATCCCCCCCCCCCCCCCCCCCCCATTGTTTCAAACTGGACGTAAGTAAATATGGTAAATATGCTCACCGTTTCAACCAACTACGACAGTTTAATCCACTTGTACACTTCCTGTCCTTATGCTTGGTGTAACATTAACTACACTACATCTGTGTTATGCTTTTACAATACAAAAAGCTCAGAAAGTACTCTGTTATTAGTTTGGAACACACTGAACATATGGATTGAAAGAGGCAAGGGGATTAAGTGACAGAAGGCATTTGAAAAGTTTTGACTTTCTTTTCATTTCTGTAAAGCTTACACTTGCATATATTCCTGTTCTTCTGTATAAACATATATATATATGCATTTTTGTGTCATTCAGATAATTCATCCCACATCACATATGTGCACACATCTTTAAACGTTCCATTGGATCTAATCATCACCAGAGCAAACATGCATTTCAGCTCTGCTGGCTAAGAGAAAACCTCCCTTAATAAAATGTCCCCATAATGAGATTTTTGTGATGGAGCTTCATTGTTGAGCTTGACCTTGTCCAGCACCTTACTCTCATTTAAACCACAAATCCATCTCCCCAGTCCACAGGATGATTTTTAATTAAATGTATATGTGAAAAATTAGAATACCTTCCATGCTATTTTCCTTTTTCCCATTTAAGCTGATTTCATTATCTTTGTTTAGAGAATGGCCTGTACATCAAGATTTCACCTAATGCCACAGTGATTTAATACCTTCCTTAGAGCAGCCAAACGCTTCAAAACTAGGGAATTGAAATGCTCAAAGCATCTTGCTGTAATCCCCAAAGTGTAGCCAGAGTTAAACAAACTGAGCCCCTTTGCCCTTACAGGATAATTTTTTTTTAAATCACTGAACCAGAAAAAAGCATGAGTATGACATTTTCTACATTGTTAACATACCTCACCACATCTCATTGCCTTCAGCAAGATTTGTCCTTTATTTCTACAAGGCCTGTGAATTGTACATCAGTGTCTGCTTTAAACCTCAATTCAGAACTATACTGGCAAAATGTTTCTAGTGTTTACATGAAAAATAAGAAAACATTTCATTTGTTTCTCCCTGTCATAGTCTCTCCAATTTCTGTATGGTCAATGTAGAAAACATTTGACATTGATTCACAATTGTTTTGATATTCATTCGCAAATATTACAATATATACATTGCTGTCCGACTAATTGAATCATTTGTGCTTGTTGATGCATGTGTTTTCCAGTTGTGCTCAACAGGATTATCTAAACGTGTTTACTTCCTTGTAAATGTGTATGAAAATTAGCGTTGTATTTATTAATCCATTTTTATGTGTTGTGAATGTGTAGTTCTTAGTTCGTATTACTGGATCAGTTTTGTTAATGTTCTGTTCTATTGGCTTTTTTTTGTTTGTTTTGTGTAGTTTTTCCCACTTCTCTGCCTTCTAACAGAGGTGGAGGACTGGAATGTTTTGTTGTGTTCTTTGTCTACCTCCCTATCTTGTATCATCAGTTCACACTCCTACCTGCCCTGTTTCTTTTCTTTCTTTCTTTCTTTCTTTCTTTCTTTCTTTCTTTCTTTCTTTCTTTCTTTCTTTCTTTCTTTCTTTCTTTCTTTCTTTCTTTCTTTCTTTCTTTCTTTTCTTTCTTTCTTTCTTTCTTTCTTTTCTTTCTTTCTTTCTTTCTTTCTTTCTTTCTTTCTTTCTTTCTTTCTTTCTTTCTTTCTTTCTTTCTTTCTTTCTTCTCAATTTCATGTCCATAACTTCAAGAAATGAAACCCACAGTAATCATAAATAAAGATTTGTCATACATATATATCAAGTGGAGTACTATAGCAAAGCTTAAGCTTTTAAGATTAAGCTTGCAAAGCACGTGGGCGGGCCTTTCTCTGCCGGATGGGATCGGGATTGGCTAGACAACGTTGACGTCGGGCGACGACACTACAGTGAGACACTTTGATTGGTTGATGCACTGCGTCAAGTCCGTCGAGAGTTCAGCTGGCTGAACTTCTGCGTTGCTTGCGTTTGCTATGTTACTGCTTGAAAAGTTGACAACGCTCACAAAGCACAGCAGAGACTCTGAAGGACCTCTAACGGACTCAACCATAGACTCTATATGTAATCTTGCTGCAACTGACGCTGAAGTTTGGGGCGGTGTGAACGCACCTTTACAGCTAATTTCCACAATGGGACCAGGAAGAACTGATTAAATTTTGGGGTTGAGGGAGCTCACAAGCGGCTCCCCTCATGCCCAGGATCTCTGCTCTTCACAGCAAGAATGCAGAAACAGCAGGAACACAGACTACCGAAAAATCTGTAGTACGGCGCAAACACAGCCTCAACACAAAAAGACAGTAGCACATCTGCTTAGAAAATAAAACATTGAAAGTTGCCAATCAATCTTTTTTAACCAATTACATTGAGCCTGAGTAAAGGGTAACAGTTCTTCCCAAAAAATATCAGAATTCAAGAAACAGAGGAACTCAAAGACTGATAAAAGCGTTGTTGTTGGGTTCTTTTGCTTCTCCTGTTATCAATTCTAGCAAAGGCTAGGCAAATTAGAAATCTGAAACATTCTTGTGGGACCAATCTGGCTGTTTTATTTTAGCAGGGGATAATCCAAGAGAGACACTTTTAATTTCCAAATGCCCCGAGGCAATGACCCAAATTTAATTGTTGCTCTTGCTACAGAGGGAGACCCCTTGAGACAGAAACAGAAACATATGAAAGAAAAAAATCTGGGTAATTAAAGAATTGTACACCCCATTTCAATGGATCAAAACTGTTTGCATAGATTATGTATGTTTAATGGACGACAGCGTTGACAAGAGGTTATTCACAAAAGACTTGCAGTGCTGATACACAGGAGTGCAGCTGTTACCAAGAACATTCTCTTAAAATAGAGCAGATAGCGGTTCCAGAAAAGGAAACATTTTTACATTTCAAGATGACTGCCATTCTTGGGTTATTTTGTGAAGTTTAAGAACAATCAAGATAGATATCTAATTAAGAAATCTAAGTACATATATTGCCAAAATAAGGACAGAAAATGCTGGTGCTCATAACATTTATCTTTTGAGATAACATTTACCAGAAACAACCATCTTTTCAGAAAGGCAAGGATAGGCAAAGGACAGTGAGCTTAATCAAAAAAACAATCGAGTAAGACTAAATTCTATGTCAGCCTAAACAAAAGCTTACAACAGGAACTCCCCCAGAAGCCTACGTACCATCTTTTTATTTCAGGAACAACAGAAAACAAAACAAAAAACAGATTGCAGCTACTTTGAAGACAAGGGCTTTGAAATGTATCATCTCTCTCGCTTACTCTCGCCAGCATCCAATGTGTTGCGCTTGAAATTTACTAATTAAATTCCCTCAACATCACAGCACAGCGAATAGTAAACAAAAGCTATTGAAGCTAAAGTATTGACTAGATAGCTGATTCACTGCTTTGCCTTTTTATTTCATTAGAATACCAGTATGCCTAATTAATGTCATTCCTAAGGTGGTGGAAAAAACCGACAAGCATGCAAAAAGGGGACTTTAATTTCACATCTTTTGGAAAACCTTTAATTATCAATTGCAAGGTTGGAAGTAGATGGTTGGAGATCAAATTATCTGCACTTAGACAATGAAGGGAATAACAAAAACTTACTTTGCATATCAATAATGCAATATAAAGTAAACATTATATTATGATACTTCATTCAGTGGGTACGGAAAGTATTCAGACCACTTTACATTTTTCACTCTTTGTTTTATTCCAGCCATTTGCTAAAATAAAAATGTAGACATTTTTGCACATTTACAACAAAAGAAAAGTGAAATATTACATGGTCATAAGTACCCTTTCCAGTGACACTCATTTTTAACTCACATCCTATCCATTGACCAGATAATCACCCTACTTTAGCCTAATTATCCGATAGGAGGGTCGTACCCATTTGCTAAGTTAAATCCAGCTGGCAACTTGGCCAGGCAGTGTATCTCCCTGGCTGTATAGCCAGAAAGCCAGGCACAGAAACATTGTAGTTGGAAATATAATCCATGCCCTCGATAATGGAAGTTCAGTCCATCCATCGAAGAGATGGATGGCATTTGGGGTTATAGTTTAGGTATAATGTGAGCTATCACAATGCTAATCAGCTGCTCCGGAATGGCTATGCATTAGGGCAACTGTCTGACAGTAAAAATGTAATAGTAAAAACCCTTCCAGCTGCATATAGTCCACAACCAGAGGAAAGGATTATCCCAAGAAGCAATACCTTAACCAACAATATCTCAACAAAATACTACCAAAATAACAAATCAAGACTAACATAACTGAGCTACTCCAACATGCTGCTACTCTGAGCAGCACAATCCTAGAACAATTGCATAAATCCAGCAAAGCTTAACAACAAAACCAAAAAGAAAGCAAACTGTGGTGTCTGCTTTATTGTGTATACTATAATCAGTTCAAATGTTGATTTTCTTTTCACAAAAAAAAAACAAAGAAATTGAGTTTAATTAAAATTATGCTCCTGCTATAAAATAGTTTATTCTTGAGAAAAAAAATAGAATTTGTACCAACATACTGTTGAATTATTCAATGACAAAAGGCCTCAAAAATGTTAATTAGAATAGTCAGACATGGAAAGCAATCAGAGTATGGCTAAATAACTAGTGTCAGCTAATTTTTTCGAAAGAATATAAATTGATTGAGATTGTGGCTAAAACAGGAAGCGTATGCAATCATTTTTTGCAGCACATATCAAAACACTGACACTGGCAACACATGGTCTGAGATGTAATAATACAATTAATCATCAGCTGTCTGAATGAAAATCAGGGAGCTTTTGCTAGAGTTGTTTCAAACACAACATTGTTCCCTCTCAATTCTCTGAAAATAGCTTTCTAGAAACTACCCTTCTACATCTCAGTCATATCCTTCCTTTATTATAGCTCCTGTAATACCATTTAACTATTTTTGAGAAAAAAATCTCCCCATTCTACACACACACACACGCGTACACGCATATACTATTTCATCAGATTTACCACAACAGTAGTTTCCACATGACAACTGTGGGGGAATATTCTGCCTTGTGTGTTTGTATGAGTGCTTTAAGAGAGTCAAGGGACTCTTATTGCCTCTGAATATTACTCTTTTTTTTCAGGATCTCTCATGGAGGCTGTAATGCACTATTGATTTGTTTAGATAATACATTTCTTTGACCTCACTCATCATTCTTATCCCAAAATGTTGCAGCCTGCCATCAAATTTCGCATTGAAGCCACGCCTCAGCGGTACAAAAACCTCTCAGACTCAGCAGGTGAAAATGAAACTGCTCTCTGAATTTCACCAGAATTCTTAATAATAATAATAATAACAATAATAATAATAATAATAATAATAATAATAATAATAATAATAATAATAAAAGTGTGAATATGCAGTGAATGTGTTTGTGAATGGTTGAATAACTAAATGTAGTGTAAAGCGGTTTGGGGTCCGTAGGGACTAAGTAAAGCGCTATACAAATACAGGCCATTTACCATTTGATAATACAAAAGAATAAATGGTTTTCAGCTCTCACATTATGGCTCCTGGAGGCAGAGCTAATTTAGAAACAGATGTAATAACAAATAGAGAGTAATATTCAAACTATTTACTTTCAACCTTCTATACCTGAGCTGATGTACTTTAAAGAAAAAGTCAAACACACATTAAGGGCACTAATCTCTTCTTCAAACCTTTAGTGGAACAATTTGAGGGAATTTGCTTTAACTGTTCCAGGATTTCCTCTGACTTCCTCTCGCTTTGGCAAATCAGTATAAAACGTAGCTGAAAAGAAACAGTGTGGACAACCCTGGCTTAAACTATAATCTTCAGCTAATGACTAGTAGCAGTGACACACTAATGTTCACTTGAGAACCCATTACTACTCATATCTCTATATGTATCTGACTTATTCCAGTTTGGAGAACAAAGCAAATCTAGATAATTCAAAGCACCACAAATCAGTTAACATGGTCTGATTACATTGAGGCATGTAAAACCTTTTTTCTTCATATATATTGTCAAAGCCAAAACGTGATGCATACCAGACATTATTAAATTATTTCAAACATAGATGCAAAATTTGTGTGTCAAATACAGAATATCAATAACTGACTTTTATGACTTTTCACGCAATAAAATCTATTCTCATTTATTTCTGATAATTATTTTTGTCTGCAGTTACAGTGCAGTCTTATACAGGGTGTATGTAGGGAATCTCCAAAAATGTTAAAACCTTTCATTAATTTTTCAAGACCTTCTCAAAAAAAAATGTAAGAATTTATCACAATGCACCAATACATTTTTTTTTATCATTTCGTTTTCCTATTTAGTTAATAAATTATTCTGCAATGTCCAATTAAGGAAACAGCCTAAACAGTTCCATTTATTCCCTTTACAGTATAGTGAGTTTTTCTAAGCTGTTAAATACCAAATCACTTAAGGCTCCTGTGCTGGTGTGCCCGCTAGCACCACTCTAAGGTTGGATGCGGCATTTGACGGGGTCGCAGTCATTGCTGTGGAGGTGGTCAGATAGAAGAATGCTGCAGGTACCAAAGGTGTCACAGTTGCTCTTGCTGTCACATCAAAAACTTCAGAACAAAACCTGATGATCAAACGCTGCTGATGTTAGAGCTAGCGGTTTTGTGCCTAGCATACACAGACATATTTGTGGCTTTGCAGCACTTCACTATCAGTTAGCAGGATATGTTGCCGACGGCACATCCTTCAGAAGTTTATACCTAGTCGTGATCAGTGTATATCCATATAACGGGAGTCAATGGGGGCACGTAAAGTGCCGCCTCTAAATAGGGCAAATAATAGGGCAAAACTCTTTCATTTAACCAATATTTTGTTATTGATGGAAACTACTATTCCCCTCAGAGTTCAGGGGGTCTTGGACGTGCTTCTTTGTGTTCTTTCTGTGTTATTTACAGACTTTTAATACAAATTACATCAAGCTGTCCTTTCAGTGATTCAGTGAAAAACAGGAAATTCTCTGATGTAACAAAGTCAAAAATTTGCAAGCGTAAACTCAGAACATTTACATTATTTAAGACATATATTTTTGATATTTAAACAAAGATTTTTTATAACATTTGATCGTAGTCTATAGTAATAGACAGAAAACTGAGCCATCTTGAAAAAGGCCAAATTCATGAACTCAAATGAAATAGTCCATAAGAAGTCTGACGTTGACAATTCAGCTTAATCTCCTGCTTAAAAGTTTTTCTATCACCTTCCTTAGGTGTGGTAAGTTTTATTAGCATGCTTCTTATTAACCCAAAAATAATATATCAATCTACTCCTGACTTTATAGCAATTGGCAAACAACTTGAGGTGCACAACTGCCACTTTCTGGAATGTAGAGGGGATTGGAATAGCTTTTAATGCCTAACCTCACATTCTTAAGTAAATACCTGTGACTATTAAAACCCCTAATATCATTATGACAATTATATCACCTCTCGTGCTGCTTTATGACACATCCTGTTCTCGACTGCTAAAACTGAGTGTTCTTTATCTTAACAACTGCATATCCACAACACTGTATGGAGTTGTTTGTTCTCTTAGAGCTGATTAAGAACTGGTCAGAAACTGATCTGATAGGGTGTAGTTGCTACTATATATATATATATACTTGTGACTTCGTGAAGAACCCTAGAGCTTCTTGTGATCTCTCCATGCTGCATGTAATAAACTTTGCATGCCGCATGTAATAAAACTTTAATGATTACAGCTGATCCTAGTCTCATCCATGGCTTTTCAGACACATTTTTTCCACGACCCTTGTTTTATCAGCTATTGATATAGATAGATTGATAGATTTTGAAAATAACACATGATTCTTATGAGTCATTCTGAAATCATTGACTTAGTATGCTAAAACACTAAAACTAGATCCATCACTGCGGTGACTGATCCATTAAATCAAATCAATTGTCCAAAACTTTATTAATTTCTAATTCAGCAAATAAGTTTATCAAACATTGCTTCATCCAATAAAAGTTTTATCTTCACTTCTGCTTTTCATTGGTAATTGGTTATTTACAGAGATGTCCCTTTTGGATATTTTAAATGCTCTTATATTAAACTATGATGCTCAGAGGGTGACAGTGTTGGTTCTACTGGATCTAAGCACTGCCTTTGATGCAGTAGACCACACTATTCTTTTAACTTGTTAAAAACAGATTGGCTCCTCTGGTGCTTTTCACAAATGGTTCACATCTCACTGACTGGACTTTTATGATTATGATTACATATGGTGCACAAGGTTCAATTTTGGGCCTAGTACTTTTGCTCCCTCTTGGCTGCGTCATCAGAAGAGATGGAGTGAACTTTCAGTTATAATGACAATACACAGTTGTACATCTCTGTTGTACCCGATGGCACATAGCCAATGGATTACATTTTAACAGCATTTTAGACATAAAATCCTAGATGAGAGAAATTGTTCTCCAGCTCAACCAGGACAAAACTGTTTTAGTCATCGTTTCTGAGGCTAAGATACTTTAACGTAACAATGAATGTCTTTCAATCCTTCTTTACAAGTGAAGGATCCGGACGTGATTTTGGATTCTGAGCTGACCTTTATCCCTCACATTAAAAACATAAGCAAAATAGTTTTTTATCACCTAAAGAATATTGGCAGAGTCCGTCTCATTCTCTCTCAGGCCAACACTGAGACACTGATTCATGCTTTTATCACCGGTAGAATTTATTCCTGAAATGCCCTGAATTCTGGTCTTCCCAAAAAGAGTATTTCAAGTTTACAACTTCTACAAAATTGGGCAGCACATGTCCTGTAAAAAGCAGGAGCCCATTACACCGGTCTTAAATTCATTGTATTGGTTCCCCATATGTTTTAGGATTTATTTAAAAAAATTTTAAATGGTTTTTTAAGTGTCTCAATGGTCTTGGGCCTCTTTATCTTTCAGAACTTCCTTTTATATATGAACCTGCTTTGTCTCTGTGCTCCTCTTGCAGCCGTCTACTTGTCATCCCTATAGTCAGGACACATAGTTGTGGCAATGCGTCTTTCCATTGTTACGGCCCGCATCTCTGGAACAGGGTGCTGGAGGACCTCGAAGCCAAAGAGAATGTTCATGTTTTAAGAGCAGGCTGAAGACTCACCTTTTTAGCCAAGCATTTAAATGAACATTATTTATTATATTCTGTTTATTGCTCTGTATGTTTTATTTCATACATTTTTATCAATGTTTTACTATTTAATCTTATCATATTTATCCACTGTTTATTTTTATGTTCCTACCAGTTATTTTTATCTTCCTTCCAGTGTTTCCTCTGGAGGAGCCCTCTGCCTCTGGAGTGGTGGTCAGCTGTCACTGCCTAGGTGCTATCCAAGTGGCGCCTGGTTGGAGGTGGGGGTCTTGGCCTTGGCTCCTCTGGGTGCCATTGGTTGATGCTTTGGCTGCTGCTGTTGATCTGCTGCTGCCAATGTAGACAAGTCCTTTATGGTGTTTCCTGACCTGGGTCATCTGTACTCGTCCCAATGTTGTTTTTTTATTGCTGTTCTTACGTATGTGTGTAATGAGGGTTGGGACTGGGGGAGGGGGGTGTATAAGTGTGATCATGCATTTTAAATATGTGGGGTTGGCATGAGAAATTGGTTTATGTGGGGTCATTTTAATTTTGCAATGTACGTTGTATTGCAGGTTTTGTATGAAAGGTGCTTTATAAATAAAGTTTGATTTGATTTGATAGTGCTTTAAGTGGGCCGGTACATTAATTAGTACCACCACTTTTAAAAATATCCCTTTAGAGTTCCATCACTTGTCCAAGTACTGAGAACATTTTCACAGAATCTTGGTGTGCTCATTAGTATATATGTTGTAATCCTTTTGAAAGTTGCCCTCTCGAATTTTCTAAACATCCACCCTTCAAAACCTACAGAAAGGCAGCACTTTTCCCACACTACTCTATATCATATACCTGCAGTGCATCGCAGTTTGGAATATGGAAATTATAACAAGAAACAAAGGAAATAATAGCATAATCCATAAACATATCTTTAATGGAGGTTGGCAAACAGTGTTCGATGCATACTAAAAATGCACTACATACTTTTTACAAAGTACTAAAAAAACAAACTATTTTCTCTTCTACCCAAGACAGTAGCTTACTTTTTAATAGCAAAGCTGTAACTATTGGTTTGGAAGAATAAAGCAATATTGATAGAATTTATATCGTAATATAAATTTTGGTCCATTTCATCCAGTCATAGAACGAACAATAATGCTACTCTGTGCTCACTCAACTCTGTGCTTGTTCGCACGCGGCTGTCTCTGTTCACTCAACTCTACCTAAAGGATTACTTTAGAAAATACTTTATTACAATTGGCCCTCTTAAGTAATCAGCAACAGACACCCACAAACTACACTATGAACTAAACTAAACTTAATCTGACTCGATCGGGTCATTTCCGAGTCATACCCCATCCAGGTACTCCATTAGTCCCAGAAATGGCTCTGAAAACAGCCCGTAGGCCCAGCCCAATGAAGTGGAGATACGCGCGTATCAGGACATTCTGGTCAAATTACCGTGAAGTTTCCAATGCGTTGTAGCTCTTAGCCGTACTACGTAATTATTCAAGGATTGAAGATCTGATGGCCGTGGGCAGGAAGGATTTTCAGTAGCTGAAAAAGTTAACCAGTTAGTTAACTTAGCCACAGGCTAAAAGATGAATAGGTTTAAAGGACCATGTGTAAATGTGATAGTAGAATTAAAAACAAAAGCTCTATGCATCTCCTGTATTTCCTCAAAAAAAGCAAAGACTTTCAGGTTTGTCTTTATTTACACCAAAATGTTAACTTTTTCAATCATGTTTAGTAATGTTGATTGATTGTGAATAATTTACAGCTAACCCGTCACCAAGTTGAATAAAATTTCTAATTGTTCGACAGCCCTATTTTTTTATTCAAGGTATATTATATATGTTGTGTTAATTTTAATATAGTATTAATCTAATTTAATCCTGACAGCCTCATCTTTAAACTCATTAATACTAGCCTTGGTCTTTGTACATACATGTTGATACTGGACTGTGACATCAATATCAGTTTACTTGATATTGGTAATTTTTTTATGTTTGTACTTTTGGTAGTTAGTTTTATTTTTCATTCTCTTTTACTTATTGTTTCTGGATCAGCTGCAACTGTCTGGTGGATTTTTTTAGGCAGACCTGTGAAGATACTATTTCAGTAATCAAGGCGGCTAGAGATAAATGCATGGATTAGTTTTTCTAGATCTCCTTTTGTCATCAGTCCTTTAATCCTAGAAATGTTCCTCAGGTGATTGAAAGCTGACCTTACTATTGCCTTTATGTGAACTTGGAGATTCAACTGTAATCAAAAGAATCCTTTCCATGGGAGGTGTAAGCAGAGTGAGTCTGCCCCGTCTCAGGAGCGTCATGTCACTGCACTTTTCTTAATATATGCGGAGGTCCTATTTTCTATGCGGCATGCCTCTGAAACGTGTAAAGTTCAACATTTTGGATAGGGGAAGTGAGTTTATGCTA
Source organism: Apricaphanius iberus (assembly GCA_028564705.1). Taxonomy (NCBI): domain Eukaryota; kingdom Metazoa; phylum Chordata; class Actinopteri; order Cyprinodontiformes; family Aphaniidae; genus Apricaphanius; species Apricaphanius iberus. The sequence continues at coordinate 1,414,072 of JAPXFQ010002799.1, read as the reverse complement.
CTTATTATATATGCTTCCAATTGGTAAAATATTTAGACAACATGGAATGGATTTCCACAATTATGCTAATGATACACAATTATATTTATCCATAAAACCTGATGAAACCAATCAGTTATGTAGATTACAAACATGTCTCGAAAACATAAAAACCTGGATGACTCTGAATTTTCTACTTTTAAATTCAAACAGGACAGAAGTTGTTGTCTATGGACTAGAACCTTTAAAAATGAAACTGCTATATCAATCACTTAATCTAGATAGCATTAATTTGGCCTCTGATAATAATGTAAAGAACCTCGGTGTAATTATTGACCAAGACATGACGTTTACTTCCCATATTAAACAGGTTTCTAAGATTTCTTTCTTTCACCTCTGGAATATTGCTAACATAAGAAACATCCTGTCCGGGAGTGATGCAGAGAACCTACTCCAAGGCTGGACTACTGTAATTCCTTAATTCCAGGCTGAAAAAAGTTATTTTTACCCGTGCATATGAAAATTGAAAGTATTTTATCTGCACTCTTGCTTTTTATTGTAATTAATTATTTTTTACGTTGATTTTAGGTTTTTGTTTATTTTTTCTTAATTTATGCAACTGTGAAGCACTTTGGATTGCCTTGTGTATGAATTGTGCTCTACAAATAAACTTGCCTTGCCTTTTCGTGCTCTCTTGGTGACAGCTGCTTCCCTGCTGCTACGCGCCACATACGCCCCCGGTGGAAAGGGCCAAATAGTAGAATACGCGAACAAAACGTGCTGCTCCTGTAATGTGCTGCTTGCATGTGCGGTGAAAAGGCCGGTTTACACCTAGTTTTCTGGCCTGGCCAGTAGTTTCTAGTTGGACCAACTTAAGCTGTGTACTGATATTTAATCAATCTTTTTTTGGGTCAGAAGATAAGTACTTCCATTTTGCTTTTGTTCAGTTTGAGGAAATTTTGGGACATCAAGCTGTTAATTTGCTCAATGCATTTATTTCGGATTAGGACTGATTTAACATCACCTGGTGGCATTGAGATATAAAGGTGAGTGTCGTCAGCATAGTTGTGGTAGTTAATGTTATTTGTTGGTATTATCTGGCTTAGTTGGAGCATGTAAATGCTAAATAGGAGGGGCCCTAGGATGAAACCCTGGGGGACCCCACATGTGATTTCTGTTTCTTGTGATGACAATTTACTTATTGACACAAATAAGTTCTTGTTCGTCGGGTAGGATTTGAACCAGTCAAGTGCCGTACCAGAGAGTCCGACCCAGCTCTCTTGACGTTCCAGTAATATATCATGATCAACAGTGTCAGAGTGTTTTTAATTATTTTTGTTAATAAACTTGCGTTTGCTATTATTCCATATTAGGGTTGGGCCGCTATCGGTGTTAATGTGCTGCGTTAACATGATACTCTTGTCGGGTGATAAAAACATTATCGCTGTCAATCTATTCTCAAAGTTACTTTGGGAGCTGGGTGTATATTATGTAAGCTTTGATGACTTTCACCTTGATATTTTAGAAGTTAAAGTGTTAACTTTGGAATCAGTTAATAAATTCTGCTTTCCATATTGACATTAACCTGGTAGAATAATAAAGTCATCAAAGTCCTTCAAGGAGGCCCATCTGATGGTTGAACAGTAGTGAAAAGTTTGACAGGTGAGGGCAGGGAGGCCCCCATCAGTACTGAGTGGCCTGCTGACCTTTATTAGTGAGCCTTTGTGAGTCATGCCAGGTGGCACGTTGAATCATGTTGTTGTTGAATCAATCCTGTGTGCCTCCACATCATGAAGTGAGGGAACTGTGACAAAATTGTGTAAAGGACCCAAAGGGATGACATTGTGTAGACTGCCTCTATCAATGTAACTTGATGTAAACATGTGGCTTAAATAAAAAAAATAACAACCTTTATTAATTCTGCAAGTGTCTGAGTCATTGTGGAAGTATATCGCTTTAGCAGTAATCTGCCAAACATTAGCAACAGTATTTTTAAAAAGGCTGCAGTAACAGGCCTGGAAGGCTATTTGAAGTGGGAGTATTATGCAAAAGTCCAAATCGAGGGGTCAGAAAGGATAGGAGGGAATTACGGTGTGTCCACACCAAATGTGATGGGAGCGACTAGAGCTTCAGGTTTACATGTAAAATCAATGGAGGAGCGCGATGAAGCGAGACTTCGGGTCCCGCGACACTTCAGATGCAGATTTGCATCGCGAAAAAGCCTTTCTGCCTGATTTGCGCGATTAATTCGCGCTACAGATGCCATGAAAATTCGGGCTGCATTTTATGTGGTGCATTTTGTGCATTCGCGCTCATGGGGTCTACCCCTCGAGTTGGAAAAATCTGAACTCCAGCGTCAAAATCGCGCCGCGACAACCAATCAGGGGACAGAGTGTCAGTGATTCTGTGACTGTCATGGAGTCACAGCCTCAGCAGGACATGGAGGAAATACTGATAAACACCGTGGCTAATCACTCCGAGCTACATGACACAATCAGTTTTCAATACAGAGACATGGAAAAAAAATTATGAATAGGTTAAACTATTTAGACAGGAATGCTCTAAAGAGGTTTGTGGGTGGCTCTTAAAAGAGTCGTTGTTGCTGTAAAAGCACCTCTCGGCCTAGCAGTGAGCCTTGAACGGCCTCCTCACCTCACCTAGTTTCCTGATAGTAGCTCCTGCACCATGTCCCACGCTGCTCAAATGTTATAAATTTTTACGAACCGCAGACAGATGGACAGCTGCTCGGCAATGTAGTTGGTGTGTTGGGTGGCGAAGCTTGGACCTTCACGGCACAAACTGGACGGGCAGGTCACGTTCTCCAGGCGGCGAGGAGGCGGTGTTGATGAGAGGGTGCTCGCTGGTGTTAATGGATCCCTCTGCCGTAGCTAGACTGTATCTGTAGCTCACCAAACCCCCAGTGCAGAGGTCCCAACTCTACCGGAGGCCAGGCCGAACACATAATCCACTCTGTCCTCCATCAGATTGGAGACCATAGTCCATAATCCACCGACAACTGCACTCTAGCTCCAGCTCCGCTGAAGCCCGGGCTGAACACGCTGTCCTCTGTCAGCTCAGTCCATGATCCACCTGCAGGGGGGTTTCCCGAAAATTATGGCTACAAGGATATATAGCTTTGTATTTGGAGTGCAATCACTGTCAGTTAACAATACTTGGCATATTTATAACAGAAAGTCGCAAATAACCTAATTGACTGTAGCTGATAAACAGCTAGACTTCATTTGAAATGACTAAATATAAAATCGAATAAAATGTAAAGAGATATGATTGCTAAAAAACAGTTTGTTTGGTTGGATTTAGATCACTGAGACGTAGCAGTGTTACTAACTAAATACATTTACAAAGTATTCTCCCCAACACTGTATGTATGTGATTATTTCTGTATATATTGAAGTAAAAAAACAATCTTAAATTTGTACCAGGCTTTTACAACAGTCATGAATACCAAGCTTTATTTAGACCAGGAACTGATAAATTGCAGCAGACTGTGTTTAAACAGGAAGAAAGATAGTTTAGGTTAAGACCCCTATAAAAACGGGTGTCTGTAAATTATTTTGGGGGAGAACCAGACTTGTGGAGTATATGATACTTTGGCACACAATGAATGTTTATGTATTGGGAGTGACCATGTCATGTGATTCTTGTTTCTTTGTGTTCAATAAAAGAGATGAGCCCTGTTTAGCCAGTGCGCACATTCGTGAGCCCGAACTGCAGGTGGTTCTCATAACCAACAGATCTGATGTTGTTGGGTCTTTCTCCTTGTCTCCTGGAATAGATATCACTTTTCGACCCTGCTGAGACCGCTGGATTCTCAAACCATGAACAGAGATAATTGACAGTTTTGGAGTTAATCCACACAGAGGAACACTATAATATAAAATTTAAACTCCAGAAAACTTGAGACTTAATTTTAATAAATTAGTGTTTAAAATACAGTATTTGTGGAGTGACTGTGGTGTAAAATGTAAATTGATGAGTTACTGTGTTTAGAAGTCATGTTAGATATGTAAGATATTTTGCCAAAAGTATATATATATACTTTCTGTATGAAGTCATTTATTATATTTAACTGGCCATTTACATTCTGCTGTCTTTGAGACTAGTCCCAAGTGCTGCCTGCAACCTTCTACTTCTGCACAATTCAGTAGCATTCTGAACTCATTAGGGTAAATATCTGATCTGAGTGCAGCTGGGTTAAAAAAAAACACAAGTGTACACATTATTTTTTATAATGATGGCTTGCCATACTGCTGAACCTTTTTGGCTGGGTGGAGTTGTAGTGTGCGATACAGGTTGCCTGCTGTGAGCTTTACGACGGAAAGCGCCCAACTGCTCGGTGAGGCGAATATAAATGTTACATGCTACACCCAGTCTCCAATAACACCATAAAAGTTAATAAATGGGACACGTCTCCTCCTAACTTCGCTGTCACTACAATGGAAGCCAGTCATCTCATGATGAGTATACAGCCAATCCACTTCAGGGTCTGGTTAACCCCTAAAGCATAGTAATCCCAGTGCATAAAACAGGTTTTTATTTAAAGGCGACTCACATGCAGAAATAGTAAAATTACTGTGCTAAATATGGCTCTAAATAATCAATCACAATTATTGCAACAATTTGACACGCTTAAAAAATATATATATATATAATATGAGAGAGAGAGAGAGAGAGAGATAGAGAGAGAGAGACACCAACCAAGGCTGAAGGTCTTTTAATTTTATAAGTAAGAGTATGATTCTAACTTCAGTTTGGATATAAAACAAATGTTTTCTGGGCATGTGTGTCTCCCTCAAATTATTACACAGACAGAACTACGGCAAAATATCAAAGGAATCCATGTCAAGGCTGTACCAAAGCACCTGCTGACACTAGATATCTGATGGAGTCCAGCCCACAGCCTTGGCTTCCCCACAGCCTCTTTGCCAACTGACATAACTCTGATCAGAGCCTTTGAGCTGAAAAACAAAGAGATGTCTTCCACTGATCACGGGTACATTTTTTAAAAGCCAATTTCATCAAGCACATTAAGATTCCTTTGGGTATCAAACCTGGTGAAGCGATGGGATTTTTTTAAAACTAACTCCCTTTACTGTGTAAAAAAATATTATGTAGGTTCTTTAGAAAAAGTAAAACAAGTAATGAGCAACCAAGTTGCTAAACTATTTAGAAAACAATGCACACACAGAGTGATACACAACCTCCACCTTCTATCTGACTGTCAAACCACTATTTATCCCCTGCTTAGTCTCAATTTCCATTAAGAAATCATGAACCATCTGCCTTCAAGACTGAAACTGTGCATGATGTGAGGAATGCCTCCCGTGTTTTGCTTAATTAATGAAGCACTGTATTCTAGCCAAGGAATCCCACAAATATAACATGATGCAAATGTCCCCTATTTCTGTGAAATGAGTGCTATTCTTTATGGATGGTTGGCTGTTTTTTTTTTATCTGATTTTTTGAATTTGCAGAGAAGCTAATACGTTCAAAAACTGCTAATGTCTTATTTAGACATTTCCTATGAAAAGCTTTGACTGATGACATGCTGGAATATGACAGTGAATGACTAAACAACTTAGATGATACAAATATTGTGAAAAGAGAAGAGTGATTTGTTCTCCCAACCGCAAATCTAAGTTTTCAAAACAGAAACTGACCAGCTCAATTATTTAGTCAATCATGATGTCTGACGTATCAGAATTTGACGGAATGAGAAACATTAACAAAAAGGACCAGCAAGTAATAGGAGACAGATAGCACAGGTTCAAAAACAGAATCAGATAACGATAATCACTTAATTTATATCTAAATAACACCTCATCTATATGAGCATATACATTAAATGTTATGCGACATAAAAATTAAAACTGAAGTGGTTTAGAAAATTCTAAATAGAATTTGGTGTGACAAATGTCCATCACTCAATAGACAATATTAAACCATGAAGGGATTTATAAAAGTCCTTTGTGCATTTCTGTTGACTTATTTTTTTTTTAGATATAACCTTTTTTCATGAGATGATAAACAGAAAACATGCAGTTTTTCAATGATTTAATTCATAAAAAGAAAAAAAAATTACCTCACCTGGACTATGAGGATTGAAAAGTAATCATGCTCCTCTATTGTTAAATCATGATGTCTAAAACTAATTGCCAGTTACTGCAAATGCTTTAGTGCAAATGCTTTAGTTTTGGGTGCCTTAGTGGCACAACCAGTAGTTATTTTTAATCAGCAATTTCTTTTTTACATAGGGTCATTCTGATTTTGATGGTCTTAATAATTACAATAAATATTTAAAATCTTATTTATGTGTTTACTCAAGTTTTCTTTGTCTGATATTAAAACTAATGCTGTAAAAGAACTAAACTAAATCTTTTGTAAGGGATTTAATCAAGTATCTATTAATCAAACTAGTGTACTAAAGATTGTTTACATTTCTCTATAGGGTTGTAACTAGTGAGCAGTGTTGGGAGTAATGCATAACAAAAGTAATGAGTTACAGGAATATATTACTTTTTTCAGTAACTGAGTAATGTAATGCATTACTTACAAAATTTACAGCAATATATTACTAGTTACAATTTTAGTTACTCAAGTTACAAATGCATTTTAAATTGTTTTTCTGGCCAACTAATGCAACAGACCAAATCAAGTTTGATACGGTAGAACAAGTTCCACCATCCACTTCCTTTTGCTCAAAACTAAAACATCAGACAATCAGGACAGCTGAGGGAAAACAATTCTTTCTCAACCTTTTGTGATGAGCACTTTCATAGCCTTCTTTTAATTAGATTTAACAAACAAAACCATGAAATAGAAGGCATGCAAAGGAACTTGAGACTTAATTTTAATAAACTACTGTTAAAAATACAGTATTTTTGGTGTGACACTTGTGTAAAATGTATATAAATAAGTTACGGTGGTTAGAAGTTGTGTTGGATATTTGAGATATTTTGCCAAAAGTAACTTAAAGTAGTGTAACTCAGTTACATTTTTTAGACAGTAATATGTAATGCAAACATATTACAGTTTTGACATTGTAATTAGTAATGTGAAATATATTACAATTTCTTTGTAACTTGCCCAACACTGCTAGTGAACAATACTCTTCATATTAGAACCAGACATACAGTAACCACATTTAAATGTAAAGTGTTTTAACACTGACAGAAAGATCACGGATTCTTTGAGTAGACCTCAAGTGTTCAGCGGGCGAGAGGCAGATGTTACTTGAGCCTCTAACGGGCAGTGTTGGGCATCCTACAATAAAAGAGTAATTGAGTTAGTAACTCAGTAACTACACTGTAAAAATAATTAGTTACTCAATACAGTAGCTGTGGCGTTCTTTTTATGTTCCATAACGCTGTTATGTTTTAAATATATGTAACGTCAAATATTTTTATTACTGAATGGCCAATGAAAAACACCATACACAGTATTTTTGGTATTGAACTTGACCCAGTACGATAAGCTGTATGTTAAATTAAATGTTGGTCATACATATAAACACACTTTTTATTATAGTGCAAGACTATGGCACACAAATTTCAGTAAAAAGAAACAAAGGAAAATCTGTCTAAGTTAGTTTTTTGTAACTTAAACGTTAGTTTCTAACTTAGCTTAGTTTTTCTACCTACGTTTTTTCAAATCTATGCATCTGTAATATTTCACATTTAATAGGGCACTATGTGGTTGGCTGTAGACATTTTAAGAAAGATCTGTTGTGATCCTAGTCACATGAACTGAAACCCTAATGAAGAAAAATCTAATATTACAGTTATAATATCAATAAGAAATATTACATCTGTTAATTTTTAAATGAATGAATTGTTGTGTTACTTTGTTAGTAGAACTCACAGGTATTTTCTGGATGCATGGGGATATATCGAAAAAAAAAAAAAACGTAATCAAACCCACCGCCTTCAGGAGCGAGCCTTTAGAGGCGATTTATCCACTCTATCAGCACAGTTTTGGAGCGAAAAGCTGCAGAGTGTGGACCAGGGCAGAGCGCAGGCATTGGAAATTAGGCGTGAAACGTTGGAGTGGGTCTCTCTCTGCTTTATGAAAACTAATGTCCAACGTAAAACTAAATTCACCGCGGTCTTTACAGCACACAATGAGGCAGTGAGACCACTACAGGTATCCGCCCACACTGCAATAATTACCGACATCTGATCTCTCTCCCTGCAGCACGTTGTAGTAACGCGCCACTACATCCCCAGTAACGGTAATGGCATTGTAACGGTGGGAAAAGTAATTAATTAGATTACTCCGTTACCTTAAAAAGAACGCAGTAAGTAACGCTGTTATACTTAAACGCTGTTACTCCCAACACTGCTAACGGGTCTCACAGTCTGGGTAAGTAGGCTACACAAACATGGTGGAGACTGTTGACTGGGCATGTCTCAATAAACAGTCATTGACACCTTCCACAAAGAGGGTAAGCGAAAAAAGGTCATTGCTAAATAGCTTAGCTGTTCACAGAATGCTGTATCCAAGCACTGTTATGGGAAACTTTATATTAAGAATTATGTGTTCTGTGTATTCTTACACATTGACTGTACTGTGTGATAATTCCTCATGACATATTGATTTAGTCTGATTGTATGACAGTGTATGATACTAGGTCAGGTCAAATGAACTGATATTAGGATTCCTACGTCCTGTATCACCATGGAAACGACCGTCGGAGCACTGAACATTCTGACGTGTTCTAAGATTGAGCCTGCCTTATCAGATGAAGACGCTTCGTGGGTCTAGGGTGGCCAGTGAGAAAACTTGTTTACAGATATGTTGTTGATAATAGTAAGGTTGACTAAATCTATAAAAGGTCTGTGTCAGTGTGAAGCAGGTTCAGGTGTTGCAAATACTGTTCCTCCTTGCTTGATCAAACAAGTCCGTATTAAATAACTTCCATAAAATGAAGAAATCTTTCTTGTCATTTTATTTAAAATGTTATGTCCGGTAACAGCAGATTCAGAGAAATTTGAATGAAAGGAAAAAGTGTGTTAGGGAAAAATTGCACCAGCAGCAGGGATAACTCTAGCCTTAAGAGACAATAGCTATGTTTATATGGACACAATTACTCAGCCATTCAAATAACTCTGACCCTATCAAACTAATTCGTATCAAAATTCCATTCCGATTGAGAGGGGTAGTTTATTCCAAAAGTTAATCCGATCATGGTGCATGCAAACTCCTATTCTGTATGTAGGTCATACCTGCACATGTCTGTTAAGTCTTGCGTGGACGTCTAAATTAAATAAAGAGATTTGGTTTGTAATTTGATTGTGTACATAAGAATGAAGGCTTGTGTATGTAAAACCGGGACCAGAAAAAATCAATAAAAACAAGCTCTGAAGAACATCATAGTCCTCCATTTCAAATGGCTGCAGCCTTGTTTGTTTACAAAGGAAGTTTATTTCTTCTTATACGGCCATTTAAGATGTTTTAGATATTTACATTTAGACATGTTGCGGATGTAAACACTTATCATAATCACATAGATGTGAAATTCTAATCCGAACTATGATCGGATGAAAAATATTTTGCACATGCAAACATAGTTAATGTCAGAAGCAGATTATCTGGGTTGAAGAGAAAAAAAAAACTGGACTGCTGCTTAGTGGTCCAAAGTCGTTTTTTTTCAGATGAAAGTAAAGTAAGAATTGTTTGAGAAATCAAGATCACAGAGTCTGAAGGAAGAGTGAAGAGGCAGAGTCCACATAGCTTCAAGTCCAGTGTAAAGTTTGCAAAGATTTAAGGAGCTACTTGCCGCAGTTGGTTTTGTGTGTTTTCTAAAGTCCACTGTCAGATCATAACCTGGCGCTCTAAGTTAGATTCTTGCGATATTTTGAGTTTTCCAAGAGCTTTACTTGCCAGCTTGCACCACTGGTAGTGAAGAAACTTGGGAAACGGTGATTGGCTAAAGACAAATCATGGTTGGCGGATACTTGCTGGCCTGTCCTCCAATCAGCTCTAAATATAATAACAGATGGCCCTCCCTTTGTCAGATGCTTGCTATTGCCCCTTTTCCATTGGGGCCAAGTGACCCAACATGTCCATCTATGGACTGATTGGAATTGGTAATGTGATAACACTCTCTCTCCTACCTCGCAATGGTAGCCACTGATTGGCATGGCAATGTTTGTTTGCAACCTGGGCTGTTATCGCCTTCCACACTCAGGTTAGAGCAGGCTCCAGTCAGGTAGCGATAAAGCAGCCAAAGTCGGTGTGTGACAAAAAGGCGAAGCTGCGGCGAGCCCGGCTGGTACCCGGTATAGCAGCAGAGAAGCAGGAGGTCTCTGTGTTGATCAGAAAAGTAGAATCGGCTAGCTTGGGCTGGAAGGCTGCAGAATCTCCATGGACTTGATTATTGCTGTTTAGATCAGTGCTGGCATAAAGAACACAGATCAGGAACTGGAGGCATGAACGGATCAATGTCAGAGAGATGCGAGGTGAGTCCAATGTCTTTTCATTTTTGAGAGGATTGGTGTTGTCATGATGACTTTGTGACTGCTTTTTGCTGGAGCTTTTTTTAAGCTACGCCCGCTCATGTCCTTGCCCACTACAATTCTTTTAAGTTGGTAATGGAAATACATCCTTCCTATTCTAGGGCGTGCTTACCCGACCCGTTTGGGGCTAACACAATCCTAATGAAAAAGGAGCTTATGGGAGCAGTTCCAGATGTGTAGACTCAACATGGGGCAGGGCTACACATAGATCCGGCTTTTCAGGGGTGATAGTAAAAAAAAATCCTGAGCCTGAACTTTTTTTTTCCCTGGGAGGCCCCTAAGCCAAGACATATGCCCTGATCAATGTTACTTTAAGAGAGATCCAGGGTTGTGCTCCCCTGGGAGAACATTTTGATAAATAACCCATTGCATTAAAGATTCTGATGACTTTTGTGGATATAAATGGATATTATTCAGACATGAAATGAACGAACACAATTCAAGCCTATATTAGAGAAGCATATATGTGTAGAGCAGCAGAGCTCTTGGGACCCTGGGCCTGGTAGATTTGTTCAGGAATACATCTCTGCTTTTAATTATACCCTTACCTGCACAGGTATTGCTTGTATAGCAAACTGAGACTACGGATACTACAGCCATACCAAGACAAGGTCAGTAGGTGGCAATTAAGATACTCAAAAGTAACTAGGAATTAATTAGTAGCCTAACCATTAACTAAAGGGCATGAACAAGTAGACATTCATTTTTCTGAAAAATATGCACCATTTATTATAATTGATCACGTATTTGTAATTTAGAGAAAGTTTATTAAAAAAAACGTTAGGTTTGCGTATTTTAAAATCCTCTGAGCTATATTTTTTTCGTGTTCTGAGACAGATGTCCCAAACCGCTATCAGCACCTGATTATTCACGCTGTAGCAGAAGATGTAAATGCTATCCTGAAACCTGCTTCTAATTTAATCAGCTGCAACATGGTGGCATATTTTTTTCCAAGACTGGAGAAAGAAAAAAAACTAAGTAAGCAGTGATATTCGTTTTTTGCCAGAGACCACACGCCACTGAATTACTAAAGTTGTTACAGGACAATTTAACGTATTTACCTAAATACATAAAAAAAAAAGGCTATAAGGACAATGGTCATTAAGGGCTTACCCAGCTTTGCAGTCGCGTTGAGGATTATGCAATTCTCCTTTGCAATTCCTCACAGCTGATACGAATCACGCTTTTTCTGCTCGTCTGACCTCCATTTTAGCACAAACACGGTTTTCTGTTTCGCAGAGATCGGCCCAACTCCCCTTTTAATCAACATAATCTCAGGCCTCCAGTCTTTTGAAAACCGTAAACTTTTTATGTGTGAAAGGTCGGCTTTAGGAATAGTAATAAATATCCCCGGCGGATTTGTGGCCATGACGCCGGTGAATCAAACTAACGTCTTTCATAAAGCTAATAGGTGATTTGAATAACTTCTATTTAACCGTCAATTGCGATTTTAAGTTTCTCTCTAAAGTTCTCCCCCTTTTCAAATGTTAAAGTGGCTATATATTAGAGTTTTTGCCTGCTAACCCTGCTGGCAATGTTCCTTGTGTCTCTATAACCGCCGTAAATTTTGTTTGTTTTCTGCAACCCAATCACTCGCCTATGCGCACAAAGATATCAACACAGATCCTCCTAACATTAGCATGTGTAACTGATACATCTATTTGATTGATTGAAAACCCAAGACCAGCCCCTGGCCTATAATCAATGTCTATAACCGATTGGCTCAAGTAGGCCTACAGTGGTGTGGTTTAGAGTGAAAGCGCCTCTCAGATCTTGGAAATTTTCAGATCACGCAAACCTGATTTTTTTTTTTTCTCAAACAATTCAGTACGCTGGAAATCCGGCATAGTGCCGGAGCGCTATCAGGCTAAGGCTTTTGCCAGGTTAGTCAGTCCAACCATTAACCATGAAATTTCAGACGACTGCATGCCTACTTCTGGTGCAAAGCTATGTGGAGCTGCCAATTTCATTTTCCAGCAGAAATTTGTTCCTGTCCACACTATCAAACGTATCAAACATGGTGTTACTGTACATGATTGGCTATAAAACTTGACTGAGATAAACCACATAGATAATCTATAGTTATTTTTAAGAGAAATATGAGACACAAGATCAAGCAATGCAGATGACCTTACAGGCGACTATTAATGCAACTTGGTCTTCCATTACACCTCAGAAGTGCCAGAGGCTGATCGCCTTAATGCCACATTGTATTGATGCAATTCAATAATTAATGCAAAAGGGGGCCCGTTGGAATGAAAATAGTTTTCAGAAATACATATACTATAAATATAACATAATTTTCTGGATATCAAAAATCATTTATACAAATTTTCAATCTTAATTTTCAATTAAGTTTCCTGGTACTTGATTAGATACAGCAAACAAGAAGGTTCTTTGGAGGTCTAAACAGTCTGACATTATACCAGTCGGTGAACCTAAATTGCACCAACTGGCAATACAAACAGGTTAAGATACCTTAAGTCACAAAGTCCTAATCGTTTTTTTTCTTCTTTTTTTTTTACAGCTAAATTCCACAGAGAATTTTGCTCAGAAAACAGGCAATAATTAGCTAAAATGATCAATTCTGTTTCTGATAAATTGACAGAAGTTGCCTATTAAAAGCGAAAGAAATAAGCTTTAAGGGCAGTTGTAATAAACAGGTTTAAGGAGACGCCGTCTTCTCCTTTTTGTCCTCAATACAGAGTGAACACTCACACAGAAAATCTAATTTCTTCCCAGATACTCTACACGCACATCCACGCAAACACACATCAAGTCGGTCCTTACTGCAACAAGCCTCTCAGCAAAGAAATAGTCAGTTTGGTGAGAAGCGATTAGAACTCCCTTTTGTCGCTGTGGAGTTACTGATGATTGATGTGATTAATAAAGCTGTTGTCATGGTGCCCTCTATGCCTCTGACTGCCGACCGAAGACAGGGAGGAAGAGGAATCATCAGATAAGGAGAGACATAGAGAGACTCAATGGTACTGGTGTATGTAAGGACATATGATTTATATGTGATTTATTCTTTAACAACTCTGAGACAAACCTCAATCATCAGTATATTATTTTACACACCACATCACCTTGTCACACATTTTGTTTTGTCTTCACGACAAATCAAAGGCATTAATCTGTCTGTAAGATACGTTTACATGTGCAAAATATCTTTAATCCCATCATAGTTCTGATTAGAATTTGACTGTGTACATGGGCCCTGAATAAATCTATCTGATAAGAAAGCATTTACATCCGCTACATGTCTGAATGGAATAAATCATTTTGACATGCGCAGAACTATCTAAAACACTGGAAACAGCCATAGAAGAAGAAATAGACTTCTGTTTTAAATAAACATGGCTGCACCCATTTGAAATGGAGGACTACGATTTTCTTCAGAGCGTACTTTCATTTATTTTTTGGTCATGGTTTTACATCCACAAGCCTTGATTCTTATGTACAGAATCAAATTATATACCAATTTTTTTTATTTCTTTAGGCCAACGTCTTTTATATCCATGCAGGACTTAACAGACATGTGCAGGAATGACCTACATTCATAATAAGCGTTTACATGCACGATTAATGGATTAACTATCAGAATAAACCACTCCTCTCAATTGGAATGGAATTTTGATACGAATTAGTGTGATCGGGTCAGAGTAATCTGAGTGGAGTTTTTACATGAAGCATTTTTATTTCAATAAGGCTTTTATTCCGATTACTTGAGTCCATGTACACGTAGCTATTTGTAGGGGAATTTATTAATTAAAAATAATGAATTCATTGATAATCGTTATGATCTATCTGGTTATGTTAAGAATATCAACTAATAATTGTAAATTAATAGTTAATTATTCTTTAAATCATTTAATCGGAGCACCATTCTAGCCTCTGGATTATAAACAAAATATTAAATATAATCAAAAATGGGATATCAACAAATAATCTCACTTATAATGATTAATTATTAGTGATTACACTAGAAAGATCCTATCTGAAGGAAATTAATTCTTTGCAATAATTCACACCAACACACTCAGAAACCAGAGATATGATTACATTTAACAAATTTATTCAAAAAAACACAACTAAAAATAAAAACACTACAACTAACAGGACCTGAACAATATGGCGACCAGCAATTACATCACTTAGGCCACGTCCACACTAAGCCGGATAATGCCTTAAACGTATAATTATTTAGTCTACACCCGCCTATTGTCCACACTAACCCGGCGTCGTTTAAGGTCTGCCGGATAACTATAAGGTAATAAATCGATCTCGTCATCTGTCCACACCAAAAATTCTCTCTTCTTCTGAGCAGCTATTGTTCTCTTCGGTTAACGGGACAAGCAGATATGTACTGTGCTGTAGAGCTTCTTGTATACATTATGCAGGCGCTGGTGTCACGTAGATTATACCCGTGTTTCGTGCGTCTTTTCGCGCATGCCCTGCATTTGCACAGGTCGGTATGGGATTGCGCAATCATGGGACCTTAAACGGGGCGTAAATGCTCGTGTTGAGTGGATAACATTAGGCGTCTAACACCCCATATAACCTTATCGGCTTAGTGTGGACGTAGCCTTAGGCACGTCACAGGGCGCCTCCTACTGATGTCGTACGCAGCCCCTCGTGTGCATGCGTGGAGGCGGTGTACGACGTGGAGGCGGTGTACGACGTGAACAGCTCGTCGAAAAGAAGGGGTGGGGGTTTATGACCTATTGTTTAATTGAGCAAGAGGCCGGTGGTTCCTTTCTAACAAACAGACTTCGGGGCTATTATCAGTGATTTAGCTTTTGCTAATAAAGACTCTGGTTGGGAAATATGGAGGAAAAGGGATTAAAATGTCCTTTGCGTGCTGCGCGTGCGGGTGCTGACTCAAATGCCTTTGACACCAACACTTACTATCAAACTAACGGAGATGAACCAAAACTTCTACAGACTAACAATTCTGCTCACTAATAAAAGACAAAACATACAGGAAACTTACAATCAACAAGTACAAAACTCACAAATTTACCCGTAAGTAGAAACACAGCACAGAGGAATCCCAGAGCGCTCAAGGAAGGCAACTCACTTCACATTAATAATCATAAATGCATACATTTATAAAGAAAACTTTCTAAACTCTCTCCACCCAGGTCACAGAAGATAAAGATAAAAAGGAACACTCTTGCTTCTTTCGAAAGGAGGGGGAGCTCCCAGTTGTGTAAGAAAAAGGTTGGAAAGCGAAATGTTCAGCCGTGCGGAGGAAAAACACAAGGAGGGGAATTAAGCGGATCAAAAAGAGATAGTTCGGGTCAGCCAAACTATTGGGAAAACTTGGTTGCAGGGATGGAAGGAGAAAAATCCAGAACACGTGTTGCGAAGGAAGATCTCTTCTCTCAGTTCCGTGGACAGAACTAAACCCCACTAAAGCGAGTTTTGAAAAGGAAGAATGATTGCTTTTTGCGCTTTTATGCTGAGTGTGGGCGCTTTGCCCCCCTTTCCCCATATCTGTCTCCAATCAGGCTGCGGGGGGGGGGCGAAAAGGAGTTTGTCTGATCTTAACAATCAGACTGTCTTAGTTCCAACATTCATGGGTCGGACCCAACACACTGATGCTCTTGAAATTAGCTTTAGATTGATCATTAGATACTCTCTGAAAAAGCTATTTTATTTTTTTGTAATATAAAAAATATATTTTATGTTCAACCAAGATGTTTGAATGCAAGAAAATAAAAATGGGGTTCTATAAAAATTCTGCCACAGAGTATTTTCTGCTTGCTCTATTTTAAAAGGACAACTGGTACTGAATTCACAATAAATCTAAAATTAAATTGTTTTAGTATTTAGTGCAGAAAGTTAAACTCATAAATTTAAAATAAGATTCACAAATATATTCCAAATACTTGTTTCTGTTATTTTCGATGATTGTGACATACACCAAATAAAAATCTAACATTCTGTTTCTCAAAATTTAAATATTAAATAAGACCAATTTTTTTTTTCAACACAGAAATGTTATATTGTGTCATTGCTTACACAATCATGTGGAAGACTGTTGACAGTTGTCCAGCAACAATTAAGGAGCTTGAGCTACAAAAGGTCTAGAACAACCTTATTGTTTCACAGAATGGTGTATCTTAAGATATAGGCAAGTAACTAGGTTAGTCATACTTACAGCAAATTTTTAAAGCAAAGCCCATAGAGATCCGAAGTTATGCCCTTCTACTATACATCTAGTCTATGGGTCCCCTAATGTAAAAAAAAATATAAGTGAGAGTCAATGGAGCGATAAAGGTAATTTGCTGAACCAGTTTGAAACATGCCATGGATTTGTGTAATAATACATTGTAGACTTCAACTGAAGAAGAAGAATGCTGGGGGAGTAACAGTCGGTTGAGTGAGTGCCAGCAGCAGAAGAAGAAGCCAGGCAGAGAAGCTCTTCAAGTTCTCGTTGAGCGTTTCAAGTGTTACCTCATACATGCACCTTCTAATTTGTAGGGATTTATTTACGAATTTATGCAAGTAAATAAATCACCAATCACATGAAAAACATGTACAGCATTATGTGTGATACAGGCGTAAGGCTAAGTGCACCAGAAAATAACTTTTATCGCTCCATTGACTTTCATTGTCTTTCTTTTTTTTTGGGGGCAGGGGACCCATGGGCCACTAAGCACAAAAATATTGTTAATCTTCTAACAGTCTTTGTAAATACATATTCAGTGTTGCGCACATCTATCTGGTGCTTGCTATTCTTTTAATTGTTTCAGCAGAACTTCTGCTATTCAAGGAGGTAACAGATGATTATTTACACACCTTTACAGTAGCACACTCATATTATTGAGCAATATGGTTTTTATGTTTCTTTACCTCTAAGGGGCACTTACAAGAGTTGAGCTGGATACTGGGCTGAAATGAGTATCCGGTACAGATAAAGCACTTTTGCCGGGTACGAGTATCATACGAGTAATACGAGTCAATATCTGTGCTCGGATTAAATAAAAAATCTCATTGGGTAGCTGACTGTGTCTGCGTCTTGGAGCCACCATACTCCCGCATTTCTCCTAATATCTGATGGCGTCGCTTTTCATAAACACTGATATGTTTTTTTTTAAATACCGTGATATGAAAATTTTGACATAGCGCCCAGCCCTACCTGATCCCATCTGCAGGAGGATCACTGACCTGCTGACGGACATGAAGCAGCATGTGAGGCTGGGGAAGAATGTCTTGGATTCCCGGACCATCAGCATTGGATTGGGAAAGAACTAAAAGCTGTTGGACACTGGCCCTCAAGACCTGGATTTGGGGATCCCTGCTGTACACAAACTGCTGCACCTCCAACCACCATTTCGTCAAGATAATTAAGTTTGCAGATGACACCACCGTTATCGGACTCATCTCGGATGGGGATGAGTCTACCTACAGGTGGGAAATTGTGCGTCTGGTGCCCTGGTGCATTTGCAACAATCTGGTGCTGAACACCCAGAAGACATTGGAGAATATTGTGGACTTCGGGAAGCACACAGCCCAGCCCTCCCCAAACTGATCTTTTCTGCACCTGTCTGATTTGCACTAATCGTTACCTGCACTTGTGTATATATCAATCTTTCTAGCACATTGTATTTTTATTCTTATTTAAGTGTTTGTCTTTTTTTCAATTTCCTAATGTTGTAAATCGGCCCAAGATTTGGCAATGAAACCCTTTCTGATTCTGATTAGTGCTTATGCCCTTGATGTGTATCCATATAAATGAAAACTAAAACTAAAATTTCAACTGAAAAACTGAAATTAATGCAGAGTTTCTACGTTTCAAGTATCGGTTCATGGTTTTGGTTAACTAACCGATACCGATATGAGTAAATTTGAATGGTATCTGCCCCGATACCCAAGACCAGTATCTGTATTGGTGAATTCCTACTCATAGCTCTGACTGGATATAGACTCGTTAAGGACTTCAAGTGGCTCCAAATTTGTCTAGGTAATTAAATGAATGTAATGCATGCTATAAATAAGGTCCAGGTTGAAAAAAAAAAAGAACTCCCCCTTTAAAGACTCTGTAACTGTGTAGATATTTGCTCTCTGTTTTTAATGTCACTGTTGTAAAAACAAATCTCTATGGACGGCATCTGAAGAAGTGTGCTGTACAGTTTCACCTTGTGTCACCAGTCCTTTAATCCTAGAAATGTTCCTCAGGTGATAAAAGGCTGACATTGTTATCCTTATATTCCTTATTGAGGTTCCAGTAATATATCATGATCAACAGTGTTAAATGCTGCTGAGGTCTAAAAGTACCAGTACTGTGTTTTTTACTGCAGTCACTATTTATACGGATATCATAAAAAACTTTGACGTAGACAGTCTCATGTTTTGGGACTTACGGAAAACTAACTGATAAATATCAAAGTGGTTGTTCATTGTAAAAAGCTGTTTAACTGTTGGAAAACAGCATTTTCAAAAGTTTTACAGATAAATGGGAGCTTAGAAATTGGTCTGTAGTTTTGCAGTGATGTGCTGTCTACGTTCTTCTTTTTTAGTATTGGTTAGTTAACTGCAGTTTTTAAAGCTTGGGGGAAAAAACACCTGACATGAGGGATGAGTTAACTATTTGACTTTAAAGTTGTTTATAAATTTTATTGAGCAACCAGCACAGGTAGACTTGAGGAACTTGTTATATGAATGCAGCCTACTGAACTTTTGTCTGTCTGAACCGCAGGGATCGTGCTGCTGACAAAAAAGCTCTAACCTGAGGTTGTTCGGTTTCAGCAGTAAATTCAAAGTCTTGTTTTAGAATTTCAGATTTTCTGGGAAGCATATCAGCAGTTCCAGCATGAACAACCAGTTTCTCTAAACCTGGGGTATTCTCAATGATTGATAGAATTCTCTTTGATATTTTTTTCACTGTCATCTGTGGACAATTAAATATTCTGGTGTTGTGGCATAAGTGTTCAATACCTTTGATTGATCCATCATGAATGACAAGCACTCTCCCTAAGTACAAGCCCAACAGATTTACTTTTACAAGCAGAGCATTGCAACTTTGCTATAGTACTCCACTTGATATATATGTTTGAGAAATCTTTACTAATGATTACTGTGAGTTTAAGTTCTTGAAGTTATGAACACAAAAACGAGAAAACAAAAGAAAGAAAGAAAGAAAGAAAGAAAGAAAGAAAGAAAGAAAAAGAAAACAAGATAGTGAGATCAACAACGAACACAAGAAAACATTCCAGTCCTCCACCTCCTTTGGACAGCAGAGAAGTGGGAAATGCAGGAAATGCAAGTGAGCATGCAGGTGTAAATTAGATTTCCCCATGCAAGTGATGATAGCTGGTGTAAGTAGCGGTCAATCCGTCCTGCAGGAATTGACACAGACATGAAGGAGGTTGGAGATATATACTGTATGTCCGGAGGGCAAAAGTGTCCAGGAGCCACAGGCGGACCAACGCAGGGCCGACCCCCCCACAAGAGAGGAAGAGAGGAAAGCCCCAGGGGAAAACCCAGCAGCTACAATGCCTGGGCCTGGAAGGCCGCAGGGACGAGCCCACAGGCTCCACCACTAACCAATCACGCCAGGGTGGGCCCGCAGGTCACGGGGATCAGGGGCGCCCCACCCTGCAGCAGGGCCACGACCAGGGATCGACTGACAAGGGTTCCCCGCTGCAAGGCAGGAGGGACCTGCAGCCGGCCGACGGACGACACATGCCGCTGCCAATCCACACCACCAAAAGCCCAGCCATCCCTACGTACGCCAAGGAGCCACACTAACAGCTACAGTGGATCTATGCCCTTCCCAGGCCACGCCCAGCCAGCAAGTAAAGAAGATAAGCTTGGCCAGGCTGAAGCCAGTAGTGCTGGTACTTCCAGTTTGAAAACGCTACTTTCAAATTTCCTTGGGGGGACCACTACCCAAGGAATCCAAGGGAACTGCCCTCGATGTCCATGCATATTGCAGAGCTGCATTAACCAACACAGTCTCTCAACATCCAGAGCCTTGAAGAACACTGGGCCAATCTCATCCACCCCTAGAACCTTGCCACCAAGGAGCTTTTTAGACTGCAGAGCCTGACCATAAGTCCTCAGACTCTTCTACCACACTGGTGGGACTGAGGTCTTCGAAGTATTTCATTCACTCACTCAGGACATCCAGAGTCAAGATCAGCAGCACACTACCCCCATTGTAAACAGGGTTGGTGGTGCACCGCCTCAACTTCTTAAGACACCTGATAATGGACCATAATTGCCTTGAAGCAGGATGGACATCGTCTTCAATGGCCTCACTACTAGGGGTGGGCAATATGGCAACATTTTCATATCCTCATTGTATTTCATATCGGTATTATGGTATTTAAAGGAAATGTATGTAAGAAATTAAGTTGATTAATCATAAAATGGCCCCGATATGTCACTAAACATTAAGAAATCATGTTCTTTTGAACTACTTATATCACTGTCAATAGTGGTCCGGCCAGGATATTATTATGTAAAAGTGAAAGTTGCAGCCCTCAAGTGATGTTATTGTTGTCATGTTCTGTTTTGGTCTGAGGCTCCACCCTCAAGCTATCTACAAATCACGAAGTCAGTAGAGTTTCCTCATCCGGGTTGCCAGCTCTGCTTTGTTTACCACAGCGGAAGCTTCGAACGTTACGGACAAAGCATGTATAACGTTACGAAACCTAAAAGACCTCGTTATCAATCTGAAATACGTTGTGACAAAGTCAGAAATAAAACAAGGATTTGTATAGGAGATGCCATTGAAAGATGGAGACGGCTGTAAATGGAGAAGAATTTGAATACAGTCGCCAATTTTCTCCTGGACAGGTAAGATTCACCTATGTTTGGCTAACTTACTTGTACTTAATGTAAATTGACATTTCAAATATTCATGACAGTCGAACAAAGTTATGCATGTTCGTGGAAAGTAACTTTACGTTTGCGCATATGGAGGAGATTGGTCATTAAATTGAAAATGTAAGGAATTGTGTGGGAGATAAAAACGGCGAGTCGTCATTGCTAACATTAGCATCAGGGCCCGTTTCTTTGTCATTATGCTGAACTGTTGAGGAAAACAACAGCACGTCGTTTCTGGCAAAGTGAAACGTAATGGAGACGTATTGAGTAGCCTATACCTCGGTACAAATAATTCCTCATTCGTTCTTCGCGTACATTGTGGACTACACATGCTGTAAGTTAACCTGTATGACCATTGCTAATGTTATTTAGTTAGGGTCAGCCGTTCCTGCTGGATCCCGCAGCAGCTGGCAACCTCGAGTCAGGAAGGGATACACAGTTATACAGTATTTTGAATTGCTTGCAGTGATTGCAGTGATTGCAGTACTGCTTTTGGCCACAATCCTACATACGTTTCGTTTAGCTGTATTTTTTTTTCATACAAGACAGTTCATATCCACATTATCTTATAAGAATGAAGAATATAAAAATGTGCTTTAAATAGCCGGTTCTACTGCCATATGGACTGCATCATGTTTTGTTTTTTTCAGACACAGGTGAATGACATGGAAATAATTAAAATGATTATGATTCTGGTAGACCTTCTTGATGTTCTAAGGCTGAAAGTATATATTTTTTAAACCTCACGTTGGCGCAAGCCACAAATTGAATCTTCTAATAGCTTTGCATGTAGTACTGAAGAACCCCGCTAGGGAGCAGAGTATGGACTCGGATCGGATTTTGCCATATAAGAAGTAAAATAAACATGGCAACCGTAGGTGATTATTAGCTGGTTAATATTCAGATAACAACAGAAAAAAAGACAGCAGAATTATCGTAAATGGTATGTAAAACCTATTTACTGCTATTAATGATTTATTTTCTACTGATTTTGCCGCCGTTGACTTACAGACGGTCAAATAGCTCTCAACACTTCACTATACACTATCAATAAACACTGGTTAACGGTATGAACCGGTATACCGCCCAGGCCTACTCACTACACTCCTCCCAGGCCGGAGCTTGGCTCGTCAGGATCTATCAGCTGCTTCCGGAGTCCACAGGCTAAGAAGACTCAGTTAGACTACTTCTTCAGCTTGACAGCATTCCTACATTTAAGGGTTTCAAACACGACAGGCACGGATCACCTCTCAGCCACAGCTCCAGTCAAAGTTCTCCTGTTGTTTCCACTTGTTTGAACATGGTGTTCAGTATGCACAATCCACAAGGTATAGATTTTATAGCCTGTGGAGGCATGTAATGCCTCTTAAAATTACAATTAGCATACACTCTGCATTAACATTTCATTAAACAACGACTACATGTTCCATTATGAGTTCAGATGGCATTGATAGTAGCCTTTCAATAAATGAATTCGAGATTATATATATATATATATATATATATATATATATATATATATATATATATATATAATATATATATATATATTATAATATACATATATATATATTATATTTTATTTTTATATATTTTATTTTTATTTATTTTTTTGGGGGGGGTATTACCATGGTAACAATAACTCTGCAGAGCTTAAGGAGCAGAAATGATTCATAGCAAATGCAACACAGATCAAATAAGACGTGGCCCTCAGGGAGGAATTGCGAGGCCTGAGGTCCACCTGTCTGTGAATTTAGGCCACTGGGTGAGAAATAGAAAAGTGCTGTAAGCCCCCTTATCTCCCCCATGCTTGGATGTAGTCCTAAATGTTGGCGGTTATTGCATGACAGGCTCTGCTCCTCTGCTCTGGTATGTTAATATTACATGAAACTGTTAGAGATGACAATGAGCCTGAGGCAAAAGGCAGATATTCAGGTTTTCTTTTCTGTTTCCGTCTGCTAGATTATTCTCCCCCCTCCCCCCCCTCCATTCCTCCCAGTGACTTTATTCATGGCCTCATTATCCAAATGGGCAGTAAGGAAGCACACATCTGGGTATTTAATTTGGTCAGTTTTAGTTTTTGAAAAAATAAAAATAAAAGGTGTTTATTGTTGTGTGGAAGCTATAAAGACATGCAGAGAACCATCAGATGCAATAGTGTCAAAATCACGTAATGAATAGGAAAACTTCAAGACTTGGAACTCACAGTCTCAAGACTCAGAGCTGGACTTGGACTCAAGCTCTAGAATTAACGTCTTATGAACATACTTTATCTCATTTTACTGTGTGACATGGTGTAGGTATCTGTAGATCATCTGAAAAAATTAGTTTTCTCATACAAATGGCTGTTTGTCTACATATTTTTACACACAGCATGTTTGAGATGTCCGATGTTTCTCAGCTTTATATGCCAATAAAAGGTGGTGACCCCCAAGTAAGTCTGCTTTATTGCTACAATCAAGAAAACATTTTAATAAATTAGCCAGCTCTGACATAGACACTTAACCAAAGGTTACCCTAAATTTTTTTTAACGTCCATAACTCTTCAACATGGTGTAAACTACCAGATGCATTGGGTAAGGTGTTCAGGTCTGAGATGATGTTCACATGCCCTTATGGGAATCTTTTTTGATTGATTCAGTTACCTGTACGCTGTTCATAAAACTGAACATTTCTACGCATCTGTCCCAGGTGATCAGGGGAGAGAATTGCAGTCTGTCAAAATTACAGAGAGCCTTCAGATTTTTCAGTAGCCATTTAAAAAGAAGTGGTCAAAGATGGAAAATATTAGATTAATGCAAGCCCTGCACCTCTATTCCCCCTCTAAAGAGTCAGCTGAAATGGCTGAAATGGTTTTTAATGACATTTTAAAGGTTATATTAAAAATACTATACAGAACCTAATAATATGTAATTATCAGTAGAAACCACTGCATACAATCTCCTGATTATTGAAATAACGTCAATTGCAAGTTGTTGCAGTTTATTTTATTGTCTGAAATCTTAACACTAGTTCCAAGTTCAGTTTAGTAATCCAGTTAGTTTAAACAAAATTGCTCACTCTGTGATTCTCAGAAGAGAAAGGATACAAATCATTCACTGGGAAGTGATTTTTTAGAAAAGATAGTCACATTCCGCTCTTTAGAATTCTAAATATTTATTACTTGTCAGCCTCATAAGTGTTGGGACACACACACAGCCATCGGGTGGCGTTAACCTGCTCTCCTCCACCGGAAGAACTGCCAGGAGAACCTACAAATAGAGGTGCTCGGCCAGCTGCTCTTTCTTAGCCAAGCAGCCTCCGGCAGGGGTTGACGCAGGCAAGACCCTCGCTTCATTCACTCCTAGCTTTGGCCGAGCTCTGATCGGCAAGGCCCACATCAAAGAACCTTCCTTTGTGGGCAAAGTAGAATCATCTGAGTTTGAGGAGGAACTCAATCAAGTCAACACCGACGGACAACTGATCAGGTAACTGAAAAACATTGATAAACAAACCCTGTTGTTCTCCCTGAACTCTACAGACCGTTCCTGAATCTGCTTTTGACCGTGAAAGAAACGGGAGCCTGAACTGCTTGCTTGCACAGCTAGAGGCTGCATCCCTTCGTGCCAGAGCCGATAAAAATTGCAGTGCTGGAAAGCTGCCAAAAGGTATTGTTTCCAGTGAAGAAGTTGGAGCTGATCACTGGTTAGCCAAATTGGAGGACGGGCTAATTTTATCGCCAACGGCCAGGAGGCCCACTTTAAGCGGCTACCGCAGCCATTGTTAACAGCTATGCTAACGTCGCCGACCCCCTTCCCTCATCGACACGGAGAAAACCTGGAGAACTTTAAGCGTTCATAAGGTCTGTTTGGGAAGAATTATTCAAATTATTTAGAATAAGTAATTTTAAAGGTGTTTCCTTTTTATTGTAACTTGTATATGTTTCACTCTGCTATCTTTGGGTAATTTTAATCAGTGTTTTCCTGACAAAGAGTCGTTTTAAATACTGTAATTTAGTTTTCCCCTTTTTGTTAAAGGTTTAATAGATGTACAGTATTTTGGAGCTAAACTAAGATCAGCCACGTGTTCAGGCCCAGGTCGGCACTCAATGAATAGACAGTCAGAGGTGTTCAAATAAAGATCGGTTCAGAGAAGATTAAGAACAGAAACTAATCTTATTAGCTGTGTTTGGAACTACCTTTTTCATCAAAATACTGGAATTAGTTTGTTTCCTGCGGTAATCAACCCAAAAATTAAGTAATTCTCCAAAGGTTAATTACTCTCATCCAGATCAATTTTAAACAAACATTTCTTGATCCAAAGAATTTTAATTTTCCATTTTATTTGTTTACACAAAAATCAATGGTACTAAATTAGTTAAACTAATTACAATTTTACATATATATATATATATATATATATATATATATATATAAACATTATTAAAAATACATTATTTTAGTTCAACTTACTACAACACATTTTCCCACATGAGTTTGGGAAATTTCAAATGTGTTTTTTCCTAAATTAAGCTTGGCTTGGATGTCTTATTTCTGTAAGATAAGGCTTCCATCTTGCCACCCTACCCCACAGCCCAGATATATGAAGAAGACGGGAGATTGTTGTCAGATGTACTACACAGCCATTACTTGCAAGAAATTCCTGCAGCTCCTTCAGTGTTGCTGTCGGCCTCTTGGCAGCCTCCCTGATTAGTTTTCTTCTTGTTTTATCACCAACTTTGGACAGACATCCTGTTCTTGGTAATAACACTGTTGTGCCATATTATTTCCTCTTAATGATGATGGTCCTCATTGTGTTCCATGGTATATTTAATTCTTTAGAAATTATTTTGTAGCCTTCACCTGACTGATATATTTGAATATTGAGATCCCTCTGATGCTTAGGATAATTTTTGTGGACCATGGCTTGTGCTGAAGGATGTGGCTTCAAAAATGTCAAGAGAATCCTACTTATCTGAGGTGTAACAGCAGCACTTTAATTGGTGACAGGTGTGCGCTCACTCCAGTTTAACATGAGTTTAAATGTAATTGCTTAAATTTGAACACAACCACTTCCCAAGTTATAAAAGGGTGTGCACAATTATTTATATAATTAATAGGTTATTTATAACCTATTATGCACATTATCTTAGTGGTTTATTTTTAACTTCACCTCCCTGAACTATTTCTCCCTGAAATATTTCTGTTTGTTTTCAATTGCATTGTACTGGTTATAAATCACATTGAAGGTGGAAAAAGTTGTGAAATCTTGGTGTCATTTTTTTCATTTTTTTACATGACAAAAACCTGACATTTGAACAGGGGTGTATATACTTTTTATACCCACTATATATATAGATAGATATATTCTGATATAGAAAATTATTTAAAAAAATACTTAAGGTTTACTAATAACACCTGAATTTAAAAGCAACATAGTGTTAGGTGTACAGTAGCAATGTTAATTGCAGTTCTTGAATACTTGACTAGGCTCTTAAAGACTTAAAACCTGACTCAGACTGCAATAAATTACTTTTAAACATCTCTGTAATTTTTTGCTTGCTCTAAAATTGTGTTCCTTTGGGTTAGATTTCTTAAATTAAAAGGGCAAGCATGCATATAATCATTAGGTTTGACATGGATGGAAAACTAATGCTCATATCTAGCTTTCAAATTAAGAGATTTGGGTTTTCAAAGCCAACATCAATCTGTTGCTTTAAAATGTTAGATATGGTAATCAGAATCTAAATCCTCCCCTGCTTCCTACAACAATCAGCATTTCATACTCTCAAAGTACCTCTATTTCCCCCTGCTGCTTCATGTGCTGTATCTTCTGCATAATTTCCTCCATTTTCCCCCACCTTCCTCCTTTTCCTCCTGAAATCACTTCATTCCTCCAAGGACACCTTCACCGAGTCATTATCTTCTTTCTGCTGGCATATATTTGGAACATGAATAAACGGAAAACTTCTATGGCAGAAATGCACAAAGGCAATTTTATTTGGGCACTTTGTTGCCAAAGTTCAGTGGAGAAAAAACATAGTTATTTTTTGTCTTTTACATGAGAAGGCAACCCTTTTCAACAAATTTGGAAAGATAATTCAAATATGCCATTTCCACATTTCTTTCCACCTGATGCAACATGTAACGACTGGGCAAAGTGGTCAAAGAGGGGGCCTGTGACAGTGACACAAATACACTGGTGTTCAGTGAAGAGGGTTGCATCGCACGTTAGACTGCTGCTGCATTGGCTTGCTGCTGAGCTGAGGTTACCATGGCAACAGGCTGCTGGGAGACAGAGGAGTGAAAGTCAGGAGGATGGTGTTGGTGGGACTTCAGCTTTTGATCACTCCAAGAGATTAGCTTGAAGCAAAACCCTAAAAATCCTACATGTGTGTTAAAGAAAGTAAAATGCAAAGAGTAAAACAAAGTGTTTTATGCAGACATGGACATGTTCAATAATTTTTCCTTTTGAGATTAACCCTTTCAGTGGAACATGAAGTGGGTGCATGCATAGTACACCCATTATTATAAAACATAGTAATGGTTATACCTGTGGTGAGTTTCACCCACTTTTCATAGCTAACTGAACTCTGATTATTTGAATAGTTACAAGATCGTATTGCTATGATTCAAGGAACTGATGATTGCCATGGTAGAAAAAGAAATAAAACAGTATGTGAAGAAAGATAAAAGACGCAACATGTCATGTAAAAAAGGTGAGACTAGAGCAGGCTCAGAGAGCTGCAGGAGGAACAGGTACCGGAGTGAGAAACAAGTAGAAATAAATAAATGAAGGAAATCTAGACGAGAGATGGGAAAGCAAGAGATGACGACTGAGATTGAAAATATATGGTGTAAAAAACAAGCTGGGGACCAATAGATATCTAATCCTTCAGAGTGCTTTTAGCCTAATTCGGGGTCGGGGATGCAGTCAAATATGAGGTAACCATGAGGAAAACAAAAAACTGAACTCCATATGGGCGGTTCTTGTAAATACCAAAGGGGGAATTAATCACCTACTTACAGTTTTATGAAATGGTCACGAGGAATCAAAGAGGGATTGTTTCAACTCACCCTTAATCCTCCTACTTAAATAGAACATGACACGGTCTCCCTGTCTCTGAGACCTATCTCCACCTGTAGGTAATTTCTACCGGGACAAGAGGCCACGCAAATGAGGGTTATATGTCATTTATGCTTTGATTGTTGTTTCTTTATTTCTTTCTTTCCATGTAAAATGTATATCAGAATAACATGGTGTAATATTTACAACTGCAAATCCACAAGTTACAAGTAAATCTGTAAGTCAGATAGCCTTTGTCAATACCCAAGTACTCAAGTGTGTTCTTGTGTGATTGGAAGTGCTCCTGCTCTGTTAAAATCTCACCCTCACTTTCAATTGATTGTTCAGTTTTACTCAGCAATGGGATTTATTTTGGCTCATTTATAATAGATAGTAAAATCAGATTTCTTGTTTTACTGATATGAGTTATACATAAATATGTAGGTAGAAGAATCAATCCATAGCAGAAAACTTAAAAAAAGGTGGCAAATTTAAAGTTTATGAAATCTACTACCTCATTTTACTTTTTCAGACTTCTGAAATTGAATAATGATTCTCTAATAAAAAAATAAAACCTTTGCTGCCTTCATAAACCTATTTTGTAATCAGTTATTTACTTTAGATTTAGCTTTAGATTATTTCCATTATTTCTTAAGTTCGTACTGGATCCATAAGTAGCAAATATTTAAAGAATTATTTCATAAATAATATTTTACTAACCTGCATCTGACCAGGGCTGTTGTATCATTCAGTTACAATAACTACCAAACGGATGAATAAACTTTTTTTTTTTGGTCCTAAGAAGCCACCTCAATGACAAGAACAAATCTAGGGCAATAAACAGCCAAAACCTGCCTTGATCAAATAGCCTGCGGGAATAATATGTTGGCCAAAGGATGAGATACAGACCACGGATGTTAAGGCATGAAAGCTCCTCATCATGTGTGACAGTGTAGGGTCCTGTCAATATACCTCCAAGAGATTATGTACCCTGGCTACTTGGTCACTGGGATATCCCTTTGGCTGACTGCGCAAATGACTCACACCCAGGAGTCTGGGGATTAAACCCTGTGCGGGCCCTCGTTGTGTGACTTGCCAAACCTGCATGGAGGTTTCCATACCAAATCCAGCACCCTGACACTGTACACAAGCCGTAAGGAAGGAGGCCAAGGACTAATGAGTTTGAGAGCCACTATCCAGGATGAAAAATCCAAGCTCCACGAGTACATGAAAAACAAGGCTCAGACAGATGACATATTCATTGAATACCTGAGACAATGGCAAGATGAGAACATGCTGGATGAGGGACCATGAGATGTACCACCATAACATAACTGAAGTGGTTGATCTCAAGAAATCCTAGCAATGGTTAGAGAGGGCTGGTCTATAGGAAACCACAGAAGCACTCATCATGGCAGTACAGGAGCAGGCGCTGAGCACCAGAGCGATGGAAGCTCCGATCTACCACACAAGACCCAAGGTGTGGCCAAAGGGATATCTCGGTGGCCAAGGTATAAGCTGTGCAAAGAGGCACCTGAGACAATTCAGCACATAACAGCACAATGTAAGATGCTGGCAGGGAACGCATACGTAACCAAGTGGCTAGCATAGCGTACAGAAACATCTGTACAAAGTATGAGCTAGAAACCCCAATGTCAAATTGGGAAGCACTTCGAAGGTGGTGGAAAATGGCCGAGCGAAGATCCTGTTGGTCTTCTAGATACAGACAGACAGGATGGCAATGGCGAACCAACCAGACAATGTGGTGGTTGATAAAGAGCAGAAGAAGGCCATTGTGGTGGATGTGGCAATACCATTTAAAAATCAAAAGGAAGGAACACGAGTAATACCAAGATCTCAGAGAGAGGTTAGAGAAGGCTGGGAAGGTGAAGGTGACAGTGGTATCCATGGTAATTTGAGCATTTGGGGCAGTGATCCCCAAACTAAAGGAATGGCTTCAGCACATCCATGGAAGAAACTCAGGTATCTCATTCCAGAAAAGTGCAGCACTTCGAACAGCAAAGATACTAAGCAGGACCATCAAGCTCCAAGGCCTCCGGTAGAGGGAATACTTTTTTTCATTATTACAGTAACATTAATTATTAACCAAGGTGTACTCATATCTTCTGCTAGGTATGGAAACCTATACAAGAAGATTTTTCCATAAGATTCCAAAGATGGCGGCTATGGGCCTACACTCTGGTAGAAAAGAAACAGCTACATATCAGACCAGCAGAGTGCCAACCCAAGACTTGGTGCTTCAAAATGGGTGTTGCTCATTAGACCGTCAAGACGAGAGCATTTAGGAGGACTGGAATTATATTAGGTCTGCCAACCCCAACAACCCAAGAGCTGTTTTAGAAGCAAATATGTTGTGCACCTCTGTTGCTTTTACAGAACTAATTCCACCTAACTCTACCACCCATAGACACAGGGCATTATAGCTGAGCAAGATATCAAACCCTGTGTAGCTTCTCTGCAGAGAAAAACACTGAATAACAAGGTTAACTGTTGAAATAACAGCAAACAAAATAAAAAATGAAATAAAATAAATTACATTTAAAAGTAGCACAGTGAAGAAAAGTGCCTTTTCCACACAAAACCGGGTAGCTCACAAAATGAAGATATTTTATACATTTTGGCCTGTGATCCACAGGAAAATGCACCAAAAACAATTATTAGTTTATAAAAACTCAGGCCAAAGTGAATATCTGCGTTTTCTCTGTTTTATGCGTTTGCATGTGGACAGATGTAACCAGAGTTTTAGGTGTCGCAAAACAAAACTGTTCACACCAAAGAATGCTTCAACATTGCTTGTGCAACATGTATTTACACTCAGAAACAGGATTTATGCCCTCAGAGCTGTGTTAGTATCATCGACTGTCCAAGCACTTTTGAGGGGGAAAAAATGGCTGTGTGTGTACATGGCCTAAGCATATGGCAACCATTCTAACTACAAGCTACAACTATAAAGGTATTCATAACTTAACTAAAACAGGAATGGTACAGCATATTTACATTTTTTTTCAACTTTATTACAAAGCCTTATCTTTGATCATTGTGTCCTCATAGCATATCACAGATTTTACTTGAGAGATGATGATGGTATTATGGCATTTTAACAGACAAAAAAGAGATACTTTTTAGTTAGACCACTGTGCAATCACTCAACATATGAACAATGGCTTTGATTACAAGTGCGGTTGAATCCATACACACACATACACTCAAACTACACTTTTGAACATCTCTCCACTGAGGATGCCAGAGGCCCTACCTACAGGCAGGAGAACTAAAGAAGGTCTCTCTGGCTCTATAGCCTGGAGGTGGAACTCCTTCCAGCATTTCAAAACACTGGTTTCACTTATCCTACCTAAAAACTTCAAGCAAATGCTGTGTGTTAAAACCATTATGTAAAAAAGGAGGAACAAATTAAATCCCCCACAGAAAAGAAGAAAAAAATGAACCTGGGTGAGACCAAACTATCAACTAGTACTTTTTTTCATCATTAAGGAGTATTCGGTAATTAGTAACATGTTACACAAACACATAAAGCAATCTGTAAATATCTGTCAACCCTGTAATTACTTATGCTAATTTCTAAATGTGTTCCTAGGCATTGATTTAGTAATTTAAAACTGCCTTCACTAATGGCCCCACTTCTTCTTTCTTTTTTCTGCTTCAAGTCTTGCAGAGACATTTTTTAATTGCCAGGTTTTTGCAAACTCTAGAACAGTCCAGCCCCAAAGAAGCTTTACTTTCTGTTCTCCAAATATCAATTGCTAGAATAAGATTGTCCCATTAAAAAAGCTTTAATAGGCCTAATCACTGAGGCGGGAGATGAATAGCGAATCAATTAAACAGATTTGTGTAAGACGAGACACTGTTGTAACCTCACATTACATTCAGGAAGATTTAAAAAATGATTGACAGTCCTTTGTTCTTCCTGAAGGTGTGCCACTGTAATTCCCCACAAGCTTTTGGAAATTTCACACTATATAAAAAGGGACCATCTTGTAAGTTCATAATGCTATCTGGAAGAATACTTTACAGACTGAACATGAGTATTAACATCAATCTTGAACATGCCACTGCATTCATACTCGAGTAAGGGAACAATAAAAATAAGTTCCAGTCTGACTGAGCTGACCTGTTAATGTCCTAGAATTTTGCAACCTGGTTTCCTGTGCAAGACAGCAGTGTATTGTCTAAACATCCAATAAAACAATGTTGTCAAACATGGAAGAAACACAGGAATGCAAGTATGACTGCAAACAGCAGAATAAGTTTGGAGTTACACAATTGCACGTAAAATGCAAATACCTGTTGGTCCACATGGAACTGTACTGGACACCTGCTTTTTGCTTAATCAAATAGTGTGATTACTGCGGACATTATTGTCATGAGTTTTTGATTTTTGCCTCAGACAGATGACTTCTCATGGGACTTTGGATTTTGTTCTGGAGACTGAATCCACGCTTTGCTGCTGCACTGAAGACTAGCATTAAGCACCACTTTAGCCAAAGTTTAAAAATAAGAAAACCTTTCTCCAATTGAACTGATCAGATGTTGAACATCTTTGAACTCATCCGGAGGAAAGCAGCAGCAGGCCCCAGTGTTTGGCACAAATCCGGCTACGTAGCCTCAGAAATGTTTCAACATGCAGTAGGCTACCAGGTAGAAAAATGCATTGAATATAGTATCTGGGAATAAAAAAATTAAATAAATAATTTACCTGGACTGTGTGCAAAAAGTACTAATCTGTGTAAATGATGGACAGCCTTTGGATTTTACCGAACAGCTTTTAGACAAAAAGAACAGCTGAGCTTTTAGAACAGTTGAGTTGCTGTAGAAAGTAACCGGTCACATATTAGGATTTATTTAGTGAAATACAGCAGGAAGTTGAATCATTTCATAATGTATTTTATAACACTCGTTTAAAAATCTCAGAGCTCTTCTATGATCTTTTCGAAGTCTACAGTCTCAGATCTGTATAGCACAGCAGCAGCAACATTGTACCCCATCAAAACAAATAGGCTGCTTTGGCTTTGCATGGTCCTTATCTGATGAGAATGATATATTATGTTGCAATTCCCTATTAGATTATTGATGAATATTGGTTGTTATTCAAGATGGAATAGTTAAGTTATTCTAAGGGTTTTCAAAAGTTGCTCTAGGTGCCTGCCCCTCTGAAGGTATCTGAAAGGCCCAGATATGCATTAATAAACTCAGCGAACACTGCAGAAGCCTAATGTCTACTGTATTTATTTTTCTTAGGTCATGGAGGTACAGTCAATCAACACCAGGAAAAAATAAATGGCACTCATAAATTGTTGTAACCTCACATTACATTCAGGAAGATTTAAAAAATGAGCTTCCCAAGTTTATTTTTGTATAAACATTACTGTGAAAAAGTTTTATGCAGGTGTGAAAAATTACTTTAAAAAAATGTTTTCAAAAATAGATATGTTGATAATTTATTTTCATCACTCAAAAAAATGCAGTGAATAAACAAAAAGGAAATCTAAATCAAATCAATATTTGGTGCAACCACCCTTTGCCTTCAAAACAGCATCTATTTTTCTACGTACACTTAAACATTGGTTTTGAAGAATCTTGGCTGGTAGGTTGTTCCTAACATCTTGGAGAACTAACTACACATCTTCTGGGAATGTAGGCTTCTTCATATCCTTCTGTTTCTCCATGTAATCCCAGACACATTCAATGATGTTGAGATCAGGTCTCTGTGGGGGCCATACCATCACTTCCAGGATTTCTTGTTCTTTCTGCTGAACTCCTCAAAATGAGGCGTTGTGCTGGCGGACCAGGGAGGCGGCTGGTGGGACTGTATCAGCACACAAACAGCCAGATAGAAAGCAACAGCAATGACAGCTTTATTTCCTCAGAGGGAGGCAATTTTTAGGTTGAAGACTTCTCTCCTCCTCCTTCACCGGAGGAAAGAGAGGAAAGGAAATAAGGTTCTGTGGAGCGGGCGAGCAGCCCTGAGCCATCTTTGCCATGTTCATTTTGTGTAGATTTCTATTAATTTGAAGGTTCTTACTGCAACACACTGAGCCCCAGGCCATTTTATTTTAAGCCGATGCCTTGTGAGTTGCCAACTCCAAGTTGCTAACGAGGTGTGGCCGAGACTGAGCATGTTTTATACTTCACATCTTCCACATGAAGATAGTTGCTAGTGACTTTTCTGGTAGGCTAAAGTATATTTTATTTTCTAACCAGGCATGTTAGTGTCTTGTTGGTACAGTGTTTTATTATCTAACCAAACATATTACTGTCGTGTTGTGTTGATACCGTACTTCCAATTTTCAGGCAGAGCTTGAAAAAACAAAGCATAAATTAAACTAAATAAAAAAATAAAAAATATATTTAAATCTTCTGTGTATCATCTTTCTTTGTAGATATCACCTGTTACAATATGAAAACCAGCTGCTTTTATTTGGGTGTGGCATATTTGGGTGTGGTACAAAATGTATTTTCTTCTCAAATTTAGCTGTTGCTTCCTATTTGTAGGCATACTCAATAGTCTGAAAAATATAGGATTTACATCTGGCCACATGCATTGTCTTAGAGATAAATTACCAAGTGATGTCAATAATTATAATTAGCATTATTGTTTGTTCCTGACTCTGCGAAAGTTGCATAAGTGCATGTGCCACTACAGATTGTGTAGAGTTTTCATATTATACATTTTCTGGTTCATTCAGGACACAGAAATGCTGCCTTTTTTATATAGATATCCAAAAATATTAAACAGTCAGTCCGTTGTGTGGTCAAAAATCCCAGGTGAACGTTGCATAGCTACATGTCTCAGCTGATAACTTCACCTGCTTGGTTGGTATACTTTTCTGCTTGGCCATGAGTGGAAGGGGGAGGACAGAAAAACAGGGAGCAGAGGCAGCTGCTGCATTTTTCATCAAGGCATTGTGGACAATGCAGTAGCCTGTAGAGCAAGAGGGAAGAAGGGGGGTGGACAGCACTCACAACCACACATGGGTGCTTTTGTTTCTTCCAGACAGCTTCTATATTTAAAAAAAAAATCACTTAAATGTTTGTTGTTGTTTCAAGTTTCAGTACACGTTTATCACTGATGCTATAATTAGAAGATACTTTGTTGTAGGGTCCAAACATTTTACCACACTGTGGTTGTGGTAAATGTCAAAAATCTAACACAGAATTATGAATTGCACATCAGTTATCCAGTCACCAGAGGAGGGTAGAGGGATATGTTTATTGTTTGTTTTTTTAAACATAACATAACAGAACACCAAGAAATAAACAAAGGGTGTATTCACACCAGGAAGGTCTGTTAATTTTCATGCCTTGATCCATCCAACTGTTTTAATTTTTTAAAATTTTTTTGCTTTTGTTCCTACTCACACTGCGAGTAAATGCAGCAGGGGCAGAGTCTCACTGAAAAGGCACGTTTGCTAAGGCCATTCAGCCATTGGACAGTTAAGCATGTGTGCAGGGTTAAACCAGAAACCCACGTGAAAATAACTCAATATATTTTCTGTTTGACCGGTTTTAAAACGGTGACGGAAAAATCATAAGGTGACAGCACGTTTGGAATATATTTGTGGGTGCACAGGTGGCATAACACAGGCTGGCAGTGAAAGATTACTGACGCAAAAGGAGCACCTCCATTGGCCCCTTGTTCAGAGAGTTTTTTTATCCACTTTAATTGGATAAATATTACCCGACTTCAAAACTATGAATGAATTGGCGCTTCATCCTCTGTTGCGCAAAGGTGAAATGTTCCTACATGCATCTTATTAATCTCCATGATGTGTGATAACATGATTTGAATTCTCTGTTTAATTTGTTCAGATTTAACATAAAATGAAATAAATTAATGTTATAATGTAAATAATAAAAAAATGGGAGAGATGTTTTTATTATGACCAGATTTTGTTTAAACTATCAAAATTACTGGAAAAATTAGTAGTAACAAAGTAGTGCTGGCTGTGATACAGCGACAGATCTTTACAGAAATGTTTTAACATTAAGACCTAGCCCGGCTTCATGGCTACACTGCAGTTGTCTTGTTTAAAGATTTGGCCCCCAAACCCCAGCTCTGTGAAATAATCAACACTATACATTGTGATTAGGGCATCCGAGTTTAAAAATGTTTTCTTGGAAGCCAGATGTACCTTGTCAGGTTAAGACTTGTGCATGCAGCAAAAGCTCAATTGACTGAATGATAGTGACATGATATTTAACACCTAGTCAAGCCTAGAATCATTCCTTAGAAACCTCTTGAAGTGCTCCTGACACAGTAGTTTCCTACAGGGTACGGTGTGGGGTCACAATATGATTTTATTTACTGCTTAAGTGCTTCCTTGTATGTGCTATTGAAAGCACTCTAGCATAAGTTAACCGCCGGCATTTCTCAGTACAGGATAAGAACAGCTGCATCTCTGTGCCACTGTGCACCCGGGAGCCTGTGTTCCGGTTCACGGACTCTGTCCACTGCTCCTCGGTGGGATTATGATCGCTTTCTGAGATGTCGACAGGAGTTAATGAATATCTTCTTTCACAAAGCCCGGGTAATCCTTCCAACAAAATGATCCCCTCATTGATAAGATCTACCGTCACACAAGGAGGAAGACCACTGGCATCTAGCTCTCAACTAAAGTAGGATTTTTCACGCTTTGAAGCCTGAGCTGCTTTTTCCCTTCTTTTTTTTTCACGACACTCTGATGAAATTTGGTGCACTTATTATTGGGGAATTTGTTGCTGGTGGTGGCAATGAAACTGTCTACCTCCTGTCTAATCTCCCCTCCAGTGTGTTTGCTCTGCTTTTTTGTCTTTTTTATCACTGTTGCTCTCTCACATGATCTCTTTTGTTCCCCCGCTTTACATTTTAAGTTCTCCTCCTTTTTTTGCTGCTCATCTCTGCCAAGGTTGTAAAAAGTAATTGGCTATCTATCAAATAATCCTCTTGCTGAGTGAAAGTTCATTTTTATTTTATTTTTTTAATTAAATCGCTTTGATTTACATTCTAAAAAAACTGTGCCAGCTTTCCAGAACTTGGAGGCTGACTTTTATCAAGATTTACAATCCAAAACTGAAAAGCTTGTTTCTAAAATATCCGGGCTGTTTTTCCCCCCCTTCAACTCTAAAACATAACAACCTTGCACAGTAATGCCCCCCACCGGGTGACTAATTATAGATGTTCAAACAGAAACGATGTTGGATGTCAAATGATTCAAAAGAAGTGACAAGCCTACAGGTTTATGATCGGACTTGCTGGCCACAATGCTTTATTAGATGATGTAAGCAGATATTTGGGCTAATTGTGTTGAAACCACACGTGTAAGACGATTAACCGACCATATATATAGGGAATAAGACTTCAATTAACCATTAAAAGAATAAATAAAGTAGATAGAAAAATTGCTGTCAGTAACAAAAAAATTCAAAATATTACATATCTATAGTCATGACAAAAGGAAAGTGCATCATCTAACTCTCCGAGGGTTTCAACGTATAAACGATCCAGGCTCACTGTTATCTTCTATTGTGCTCTAGTTATTTTTCATTTAAGCTGTGTACTATGCTAATCAATCAATCAATCAATCAAACTTTAGTTATAAAGCGCTTTTCATACAGGAATTACAACAGGAATTTAAAAGAAATTATCTCAGTTGTACCCCCGTCACATGCACACCCTTAAGAACAGCAATAAAAAGGGACATTGGGCAAAGTACAGATGAGCCAGATAAGGAAAAGTCATCATTAGACGTCCTATGAACGTGCAAATCATGTCTATATGGCGTCGGTCGGTCCAAGACCAATGCCAGATTACTAAATGATGTGCAAATTTGGTCCATTATTTGGACATCGAATCATGACCCTATTTGGACGTCAATATGCAGTTTAATATTTGAACTGCAAACTATTAATATTATTGATATATTATTCATATAATATTAATATTGTTCAATAATAATTTTGTTGTTTTTGTTTAGTCGTATGCTGCAAAGACTTATGGGTAATGTGTTCATGTTAATTGTAGAATTTCTCCATTTTACATTATAAATTACGTTCCAAATGTAGTCATGTTCTTTAGTTATTGTTTGAGTTATGTTGTTTTCAGTGTTTGGTTGTGTTTGTCCCTGCACCTTCTTAGAGATGGTAGTTTACGGGAGTTAGATGTCTGCATCAAGTGACCAGTTATCAACCTCTTCCTATTTATACTGATGTTGCTTTGAATTCTACTCCCTACTGGGATTACCAGAATGAACAATGAGAGAAGTCAAATTTTAACACTCATTACATTTTCTTGTACAACTAAGCTGAGCTTTATGGCGCATTAGGAACATGCCCTCCACTCCCTTAAAAGTTATAGAAGTAGTGCAAAACAATGTCTAAAATTGGTCTAAATTTGATGTTGAAAAGACATCTAAAATAACCATGTTTGGACTATAAATAGCCTTTACACAGAGGTTCCATGGACGTGAACATTAGACATGCAGTAGACGTCTAAAAAAGACGTCACCTGGCGTTACATTGCACAGTGTGCAGGGATGCCATCTGCACCAGCAGCAGAGGCCTGAGGTCTTCCGGCAGCCTGTTGCAGCGATGAGGGCCATAGTGCTGGAAAGACGACTCGCCAGGATTATGTTCTGACTTCGGGGATGACAAGGAGACGGCTGGCAGAGTAGCGCAGAGACCGCAAAAGTTCATATGGTAAAAGCAAATCTGAAAGATAAGAAGGCCCAAGACCAATAAGACATTTACAAAATTTAAAAGAACCTTATATTTTTTCCTAACATATTTAGGGACCCAAAGCAATGAATTTAAGACAGGTGTAATGTGCTACTACCTCCTGGTCTTAGTCAGGACATGTGCTGCTGAATTTTGTAGAAGTTCTAAACCTGAAATACTCTTTTTGGAAAGACCAGAAAGCAGGGTATTGCAGTAATCAACTCTGCTGGTGATAAAAGTACAGTATGCATCAGTGAACTGAATTATTAATGATATATTTGCTTTGTCAATGCTTTGATCAGTTTAGTTTTTTTTCAGAAATTAGTCGTATTTATTACGTTTAAATACACGTTCTAATAAGGCTCACTTGTCAACTTCCTATCAAAAATAAAATACATTTTAAGCAAGTATCAAACTCACTTTTCATTAAGCCCACAGTTCTGTAATAAAACCAATTTTTTGTTTGTTTGATGTAATGTTCTAATCTTGAATGTCATGTTTTCATTAGATTTAAGGGGTAAATTGCGATGTTTAGCAGAAAAAGGTTTTGAAAAATTTGTTCCATCATCTGCTACTACATAAAGTCTTTATTTTTGACAACTTTTTAGAGTGTGGTGACAATTAATAATTTGACTTTAAATGTCATACATATTTTTCTTAATGAACAGTCATCCACTCAGGGGACGCGTTAACGTATATTTGACCGTTTTTTTAGAACAGTGACATCTCTATGCATGGAGTCCAGGTAAGTAAATTCCATACATTATTTATCACGCTTGTCCCTCCCAGTGCGCCCGGTTAGACGCGCGCCATAAATCCCGAAATGTTCCAAAGACAGGTGTGCGGCGCCTGCTGTTGCTTGCATGCTTTCCTCTGGTAGTTCAACTTATAGTCGCTACAACGGGAGAAATGTTTTGTGTTAAACTTTGTGTCTGACGTGAATAACGTAATTGTTCCAGTCTCCAGTGGAGCGAAGCGTGGATTCTGCCTGCAGATAAACAGCTATGATTACCCATGGGGGTGATCTAGGCTGTTCGTGGAAAAAAATACAAAACCTCATGTTAATAACTTCTGCAACAATCGGACTATTAGATTATGAAAAAGAAAAAAAAAGTAAAGGGAGCATTTTTGTTCCATGCTGTGCAAGAACCCCATCAGGTATTCTCCCATTGAGCAATAGATGTCTATTAGACGTGTCGTCTAAATTCAAACTGAAAATAGCCCCTCTATAATCGGTCTATATTTTAGCCCGAATCTAGACGACACAATTTAATACATTAATTATTAAATACTAAATAAAAAAATAACTGTAAATTGTGTGAATGATGGCCAAGTGCTGGATTCAAAGATTTTTAACAGTCTTTGATCAATGTACAATGTAGTTTAGATTTAGATTCGATTTAGACGTCTAAATAAATACAACATATCAATGTCTCTTTTAAGACCAAATTTAGATGATTTAATTAAATACATTAAAAAAATGAACAATGATCAAAAAATAACTAAGTTGCACAACTGGGGTCCAAATATTGGACTTAAATAATTTGAATTGCCATTGATCAATATACAGTAAAGTTTAGATTTAGCCTTGATTTAAATGTTTATTCAACGTCTATATTTAAACCTGGTTTAGACGTAGATTAAGTTATTTTAGTGGTTCCCCCCGCCCTCACCACTAAGAGGCAGCAACACACTTAAAGTTCCGCTGGGTCTAATCATCGCTGATGGTGATCTGAGCATATCGGAGTTGTCCGGACCAATTTATTTTACTCTCATTAGGACCACTACGTGTGAGAAACTGAGAGAAACATATAGGTGAGTGCTCAAAGGTACGTTATTGAAATGTTGTTTTGTTCTGCAATGTTTGTCATTTTAATCGTTATCCATTTGCAGCATAGCTTGCAGCTATAGCTTACCTGCTAGCTAGCTTGCAATTAAGTATCCATTAAACCGAATGGTCCTTTGAAACCATATACCTTGTCTTAATGGATAATATCTCTGTGATCTCTGTGACTCTTACAATATTTCTTCATTTATTATATTGCTTTGTTTGCAGAATCTGTTCAGAAAACTTTCAAAGAGGCCATGGAGTCTATGATCAGCTCAGCAATGGCTGTACATCTAGATACGCCCCATCTTGAAGTGGTGGAGGGGGCTATAAGAGGCCAAGGGACACCATTGGTGTAATTTGTTTTTACATTTTGGTTTAGGTTATGCAGTTTCCCAAAGTTTTTGTATATTTAAAAAAAATGTTTTGGTCTAATTTTTCTTTTTGTTTTGTAAATGTTTTGCATACAAATACCTACATTTTTATTTTATTTTAGTAATTTTGTACTACTTGTTTTTCACCACAATCTTTGTTTAAATAAAATAAGCAAACGTTTTTTTTTATTTTGGTAATATTATATATTTTATTTTGTGCTTTTAATTGCACATTCATATGTTTGTGATGGTTGGATAATGTTTGAAAATGTATTGATTTGCATTAAAGTAGGATAGTTTGGTTAATGTTAACATCAAAAGATGTATTTATATCCAGTGGTAAAATAAGCATATTGTTACTGAAACCTTTTAAAAGATCGTCATAACATCCAGGCACGGCATAAAGGAAAGCCTCCCCCTTTTTTTTTTTTAGAGAACCCGATTTAACATTCAATTTCACAACTTTAATTTTAATAGGTTTGTTGTGATTAATTTTATAGATTGTAATAGCTGGAATTAATAGAATATCATTGGGCTGTAATACTGTAGAAGGCAGATTCATATTATATTACACCGTTAGGATTAATGTTTATATAACTAGTTTCCACATTGCAAGATCTCCCCCATTAGCAAGGAATGTTTGATACGGCCAAAGGATTGTTTGTGCGAAGATCTGGCAGAACATCGACTCACTGTGGATTTCCAAGAAAATTACTGATTAGTCAAAACATGATAGGGTCGACTTGACCTGGCTACAGTCTAGAAAAGCACAGCTGGAATCCATCTTGTGTGTATGCAAGAAGCGCACGCTTCCATGTGCGCAACGAGGTATATAACAATATATGCACCCCATTTTTAGAGAGAGTCCCTGGTACAATCGTTTGATGCTGTGTTAAGGTATGGTCTTTTGTCATAATTTTGATACATTTGATTAAAACCTGGCCCAAGGCTGAATATCCATACTCTAAGGCTTTTTCTGTGTTTTTTAATACTTGATGATACTCTGAGAACCAACAATACATTTAATAGATGTCTATACGACGTCTAAATTCTCTAATGGTGTATAAATTTGGTATAAAAATAAACGTCTGGCAAACATATAACTTTAGACATCTATAAATAGACATTCATTAACGGTTATTTAAACGTCTTACATTAGACGTGGCGTAAAGAGGTAGACGTAGATGGCTAGTCTAAACCTAGACGGCTGAAAAACGTTCAAATTTTTAAAACCAGCGGTAGACCGATTTCACTTTGTGTGGTTCTCTGGTCAGGTTTTTTTGATTGAATACTACT
Organism: Apricaphanius iberus; assembly: GCA_028564705.1. Classification (NCBI taxonomy): domain Eukaryota; kingdom Metazoa; phylum Chordata; class Actinopteri; order Cyprinodontiformes; family Aphaniidae; genus Apricaphanius; species Apricaphanius iberus. The sequence goes on along the minus strand of JAPXFQ010002799.1, from coordinate 1,371,437 downwards.
TAGCAGATTGAAAACCATAATTTTACTTCCTTTTTTTATTTTTTTTTACCATGATAGGCCAAAAATAAATGTTACACTGTATATCTACCTATACTGTCAATAAAGTGAATAGAGTCAATACATAAGCCAAAAAGTAAAATTGGTATATCTATTGCATATTGTGTAGATTTACTTTGGGTTTATTTACTTTTACAATAGCTGTATTTTTTGTTTTGGACAGAACAAAATTACACTTGTAAACATAACATTTAACAAAGTGTGATCTGGTTTTGACAAAATAATGATAAATGCACTTTATAGAATGAACCTGTCAAATGAAAAGATTGGATTTCTAAAATAACATCCTGTCAGACTCAGTGTGAGTTTTAGCATATGATTAAGCCCTAATCTTCTTTCATTTCACTTCATGCCTAAAGCAAGAAGCAGACGATCAAGGCTTCAAAACATTGATCCAAGGACTGCACTCTGTCCTTTAAAGCTGCTATACTGAAGCTTAATTTTTTTTTCATGCATCTTAACATTTTAACACAGCATAGCTATTAATATTTTGTGGAGATAAAAAATAATAAAGTGATTCTGCCTTATTTGTCTAAAAACCTCAGGCAATAACATAGCTTGGTCCGAATCCAACGATTGGACAATCTGGTTGTCTAACTCACCGGACAAGTGCAATTCCGTATTTATGTGGCTAATCCACTCATTACATGCTATCGCATTCTGCAACAGAGCACCACTGATGTAGAGGTTCTCTGCTCACTTATGTCAGAGAAGGAGAAACAGCTGGTTGCTACCACTTCAACTTTAGGACATACTACCAGAATCCCAATGAAGAAAAATGCAATTTCAAGTCATGAAAAACAAAAGAGGGGTGAGTGAACCGCAACTGTTTTTTTGTGCTCTCTTGTCTGCTGCAGCAATGCGTTCCCAAATCAGCAGGGCGTGGCCCAAGGGGGATACCTGTTGGGAGGGGCGAGTGTTCTGTGACTGTGTTTATGTTTTAAGCTAGCTTGTTTAAAAAAATGGGTATAGCAGCTGTAACTGTCATTTCGTATAAGAAATCAGATAATCGTATAAGCAGAAACAAATGATCATGACATCGGGTTATTTGTAGTTATGGAGATTCTGTATCTTAAGCCTTTAAATAAGACAATCTGACAACTTTTGGACCTTTAAACTCAATATAATGTTTCGCTCTAGTCAGGTTAAACTCATATAAAAGCGTGCACAGCTAGGGGTTTATATGCGTGTTTATAAGAGAACAGATATATTTTACCCACAGTAGTGGCAGGCCTTTGGAATTAATTGTGCCTAATTCCCCTGATGTCTAATCTGATAATGTCTTGAGATTAAATAATGTGTTTTATTGAACATAAATTCTGTACCATTGTTCTGACTAAGAAAGATGCACGGCCATTCACTGTTTTTAGCACATAATCAGTAATGTGTAATTAGCGTAATCAATATTAGTAAAATAAATCCTCCCTATACGGGGCCCGTTGGCTCCCTAAGCAGTAACAAGGTTAGAAAAACAACATAGCACTTAGTTGTTTCCCCACTGACACAGACAGATAAAAATACATTTTCAGCTGTGCGGAAACTTCAAAAGGCTGCATTAATCCTGCTTTATGTTTTTGTGAGAAAAGCTTGGTGTTTCTTAATAATTTCTGTGCTATTTACTCTGCTACAGTGAATGCTTTCATCTCATCTGAAGTAGCACAAAAGCTTGTCATATTTAAAACCAGTTGTCATCACTGTGTGCTTCCTGTCATTGCTGAAAACAGTGGGAGTGATCTGACTTGAGAATTGTCTGATCTGGCGTGGGCTGTTTTCCATCTGTTAGTGACTGCGAAGAATCAGAGAAAAATTTCAGACCTCTCGACTGTTGTATCCGGCAATAACTCATTGGCAGTTGATTCAAAACATCTCAGCACAAGTTGTCCGCTGGTTTGTAGTTTCAACCTCTGAATTCAGGCTTTTATGATCCTGCAGGAATCTGTAGGAATTGTTTAAGGGTACTTTGTTAAAAATAATATTAAGCAAGGTAAGAAAGCTTCTCAGGAAAATGACCTATTGAATGTGTGGCAAACTCTTGCAATCTCCTGTTGAATTTTACTAGAGAAACAACCCGGCATGACAAAGTTGACAAAGGAGCCCTAGAAATGCGCACTTGAGTCAGTCATACATAAACTTTCTGACCTGAGATGGGGAGACTGATGTACACATGAAAATGGGAAGTGTTTTTTATTTTTTATATCTATATTTATATATTTTTTTTTTTAAAGTACAGTGACAGACTGACAACACTACCAGCTTTGATTAAACAGCTGATGATTCAGTATTGTTAATCTATCTAGTCCTCGTTTTACTTTAATTTATTTAAATTTAATATTCTAATTTGCCTCTAGGGTCAGTCAAGTCTTATTGAACTGAATTGAATATTCTGTAGGTCGGATTTGAAAAATCTTTATAAGATTTGTAGCTTATAACAGAAGTAGTTTTTCTTGCAAGCAAGTAATTAAACCAGCGTATGAGAGAAGTGGAAATTGGTAACAAAACATGTGCAGAAAGCAAAGAGACATGATACGAAAGAAGAACAGTAAGAGTTTGAGTGGGTTTGGGGTATCCTCCCTGGATCTGCATGGTTTAGTTTGAGTACATTAGTTTGAACACACAAAAGTGTGCTCAAACTAATGTACTATTTTTCTTCGCTGGCACTGGATCACGTTGGTACTTAGCACTCCTATCAAGACTTGCAAATTTGTCTCATTTATAAATCTCTTATGTAACAAAAAGTGTTGCTTTTCTTGGAGTATTCTCAGCCAAGAAATGCTAAGGCGTTCCGGAAAAAGACGTGTTATACCTTTATCTGGCAGCATGAGCCATAGACAGGTCACACTTCTTTCACAAAAAAATTGAGTGTAAAAACCTTTTATAAGTCTGCAAACCTTCTGGGCAGAAATCAAACTCATCAACTTCGACTTGAATATATCTGCTCATCAGGTTGAAAAGAAAGTAAAATACAGGGGAAATACTGTAAAAAACGTGGGTTAAGAAATGCAAAAAATTCCATGTACATCCGAGATTTCGAAATAAATCCTTGAGGCTGTTAAAAATATATATATCTGGAATAGGGTACGCTAAATCTTCAGCAATATAATGTAAAATTGTTTTTGTTTTACTTTGAAAATATTAAATTGAACATAAATATATTTGAGTTATTTAATTCGAAAATACATTCCAAACCAAAATGGAAAAGTAAATAATTGTGTAGATGCTGTTTAGTGTTTCATTTTGAAGCATTTCCATCAGTTACTTGAAAATTTTGAAAACCTTGTTTTGTATATTTCAGTAAGGTATATTACTCTGTAATTATTATTTATAACAGCATCTAACAATAAGTAAAACATTTAAGTCAGAGGAGAAAACTGCTAATGTTTGGTCCCAGCTGAGTAACTGCCTGTGTGCCTGTTGGACCTGAAATAAGACAAATAAAACTATTTTGGTACCACCCACAGATATTGCATCAATTTGATTTCTAACACTTTAGAAACACTCTCTTGCCCCAAAAAGATTAGTTTTAATATCTGTAGAGATGTTTCCATTGCAACAAGGCTAAAAATATATTAACAGGTATGTGTCCTAATAAAGTTCAGGAGAGTAGATTTAGGAGGTGGAATTATGTGGGTAAATCTCTAAATGCTGACTCTAAAATTAGAAAATGGCTAAGTAATAACAAGACAAACATTTCATAACTGAGCTCAGTGGGAACACGTTTTAGGTGTGTGTGCATTTCCTTTGGATGTCATGTGTGAACATGATTTGTTTTCCGTGCTAAAAATGAGAAGCATAGACCCACCAACAAAACCCTCCGACACGCCGACCCTATTTCATTCGTAGCTGCTTGTCTTTCTATAACCCTCCGGCTAAATTTAGCTATAGAAGTCCAAAGTAAAAAACAAACCTAACACAGCACAGATGGGGAGACTGAAAGCAGAAAAATAGCTTTCAGCAGGTTATTGACAGAGCCTTCATGATTCATTAGCACATAGACAACTGAATGTATATGTATACTCTGAAATTCTCAATTTGTGAGTTGCTCTTACCACTGTACAGTAGCAAAGGAGAAATATATCCAGCATTCAGTGTTTTATGCATCCATGTAAATCATTTCAAACAATGCTGTAGACACAGGAGAATATACTGCTTTTGTGATAGCTAAAAATCACGCTTGGCTTTTGTCTGTAAATTAACAAAACTGACATTTTCCAATTCAGTGCATCATGTGTCTAAAATTACACAACCCAGAAGTTCAGAGAAAAAGTTAGGATGGCTTTGAGAGTTTTAAATGATAAATTAATCAAGTATCTGAACAACAGCTCTTGGATTGGATCTACTGTAGTTTCCTATTATTAAATGTGCTTTTATGCAAAACTACATTTATTAATGCTTTAGTTCCTGAGATCTTTAAACAAGATCTTTTTCAATATTAAAACACCAGCAGGAGTATGATGCAAGTTTATTACAGCCAGTAGCTTTGTGTGCTGAGCCAGATTTGTTTTTCTTTTTTTCATTTCAAAATTAAAGCTATAATATTTAAAGTACATTTCAGAGGCTTCCTAAAACTCAAGTGGTAGAAAAGCATTGTGGACATTAAATGTGGTGAGTCAAACAGGGATTTTGTTGTGAATACTATCCACGCGCATCACGCACTGTGCGGAGGACACCAAGCTGGCTGCAGGGGCACCAACTGAACTTATGAAAAAAATATATATAGACAGATTTACAATTAAAAAATATGCAAAACAAGTTACTAGTAAGCAATACAAAACGAAAGCAAGACAAAAAGAAAAAAGATGGACCTCTTTCTCATCTGCCTGTTAATTAGGCTTGTATCAAAAATAATTTACTCTAAAATGCTAAGATTTCATTTTTTTTGTATTAAGTTCCTCCTAATAAATCTTCAAGAAAAATAAAGTTTCCTCTGTGAGGTCAGATGTCTGTGCTGTTTTAAAACAGAAATAAACAAAATATGTCCACCCAAATGCTTAAATAATTATCATAAAAACAAAAAAAAAAAACGGTCAAGGTAAAGTAAGAACATAAAAAAAAAATAATCAGCAGTTGTTATTAATCATGATTTAACTCTATGGACATGATTTATCATGATTAAATATTTGGCCGATCTGTAACTCAGATCTAATATTCCAAATCAGACAAACCTTTATCAAATGAGGTATTTGCTCTATGCTGATATTTTTGAAACATACAGGCAAAGGGGAACATCTGCTGCTGATGGTGTAATTTTAAGAAAAAAAGCCATATTACAGTTAAGCTAATCTCCTCCCTTCATATTTAGAGTTTTCTAGTTGTGTGCAGAATGTTTGTATTGTCTTTCTCTAGTTCTTCTCGATAAAGGTTAAATAGTTTTGAATTTGCAGTTTTTTTAACCATAGTTAAAAAAATTATTTCAATTTAAAACAAATGACACATTTTTTTTGTGCGTTTGAATGCAGGCTCAATGTACAAGTACATGCAAGGAGGAATTCGAGCCAAGGACAACAAGATCAGCTGCCAGCCATCAGGTCTGTAGCTTCTGCTAAATACTGGTGCATGTGTGAATCTGTGACATAGTTGTAAAGAATAAGAAGGTGGCATTCCTATGTTGAGTATGTTATGTAAATATTAAGACGGTTTTTGTACTTATGTATAGTATTTATTGAAGACACTTTAAAAATATGAATAAATAGAGAGATGCACTTGCACAAACTGCGGTATCATTCTTATTTGTGGCGATGGTTGGGGGGTGGGGTTACCACTGAGCGTTTGTGCTCAGGGCACCCAGATGGCTAGCACCGGCCCTGAATACTATTCATTATAATGCATCTCTATGGATATTTTAAATGATTTTAGATTAAACTTTGCTGCTGAGAAGGTGACAGTGTTCTTTCAACTGGATCTAAACGCTGCCTTTGATATAGTGGACCACATTATTCTTTTAACTCATTTAAATCAGATCGGCCTCTCTGGTGATGTTCATAAATGGTTCATATATCTCACAGACAGGACTTTTATGGTAAGTTTAAAAAACTGTTCGCCTAAGGTCCATAAGATCACATGTGGTGTGCCCCGGGGTTCGGTTATTTGCCCAGTGCTTTTTAACCTTTATATGCTCCCTCTTGGCAGTGTCATCAGAAGAAATGGAGTTAACTTTCACAGTTATGCTGATGATACACAGTTGTACTTCTCCAAGTCTCCTGATGACACACGGCCAATGTATGCACTTTTTAACTGAATTTTTGACATCAAATCCTGGATGGCAGAAAACTTTCTCCATCTCAACCAGGACAAAACTGAAGTTTTAGTTATCAGTCCTGAGGCTCAGAGAGAGAAGCTTTTACAAAAAGTACAATCATTGTCTTTTAATCATTCTTTACAAGTGAAGAACCTGGGCGTAATTTTTGACTCTGAGCTTACTTTTATCCCTCACATTAAAAACATAACCAAAATTGTTTTTTATCCGTCTCATTCTCTCGCAGGTCAACACTGAGACACTAATGCATGCTTTTATCACTAGTAGAATTTATTCCTGTAACACCCTGCTTTCTGGTCTTCCCAAAAAGACTACCTCAAGTTTACAGCTTTTACTAAATTTAGCAGCTGTGTCCTGATGAAGACCAGGAGGCAGGAGCACATTACACCGGTCTTAAAATCACTGCATTGGCTCCCTGCATGTTTTAGGATCGATTTTAAGGTTATTTTAATGGTTTTTAAGTGTCTTAATGCTCTTTGGCCTTCTCATCTTTCAGAAATGCTTTTACCATATGAATCCTGGCAGTCTCTGCACCCCTCTGGCAGCTGCCACCTTGTCATACCCAAAGTAAGGACAAACACTCATGGTGAGGCGTCTCTTCATTATTATGGCCGTCACCTCTGGAACAGGCTGCCAGAGAACCTCAGTGCTGGCTCAAGACTCACCTTTTTACCCCGCTTTTAGCTGATTATAATTTAATAATATCTGTTTAATCGCCCTGCATGTTTTCCCTGATTAAATTTTTTGTTTAGCATTTAACTGACTATTTATTATTTATTGTTAATCTGCTTTACGTTTTATTTTGATCATATCTTATTATTGCTTTACACTTGATAATTTAAAACATTGCCAGTCTCAACATTTTGATCACTTTTTACTACTTAATCTCATTATCTACTGTTTGTTTTATATTTTAACTTCTTTTAACTTCAGATTGGTTGGGTTAAGAGGGGAGTGTAGGTAAATTATATATATATATATTTATTTAGATTAGGTAAATAAAAACAAAGTCCAGATATCTAAATGTCAGCAGGAAGGACAAGAAGGACAGATAACCAAAATAAAACAGGAACAGGCTACTACAAGGATAATAACAAAAATGAACCATCATTAGAGTAAACTAGAATTATTTAATAACTACGACTAGATGTACAAGAAATTCAATTCGGATTATGACATTCACTGTATATATATATATATAAATATACAGTACTATACTATAATACTGTTATACAATACTATAATACAATACTATAATATGCAATAAATAATATATTTATACATTTTATATGGTCCATGTTTTTGACAAAAAAAAGACATTCTTCCCAATATTGTATTGTTTATCTGGATAAAAAAAATAAAATAAATAAAACTTACATACAACACAAATGCATCCTTGGAGAACTGGGTAAACACTGTAAATGTGTTGCATAAAGATTGCTAATTCTGCCACCAACACCAGGTAAACCATCTTAACTTTACACTTTACACCAACAGTCACACACCCTCCACTACTTTATATTCCTCAATCACTGGCTTATTCAAGAAACTGAGCTTTCCATGTTAACAAAAGCTCATCCTCACAAATTTACTGTTCAGTCTACCCTTCGGTTGCACCACCAAAACCATCGTCTGTTTCACCTCTCCTCTCCAACTCTTTCATTTTTCCATCACTCCATCTCACTCCCCACTCCTCCCTGCCTCTATCTGTATGAAGCTGTTCCAGCATGTGATCAAAGGCACAGTGTGCTTGAGTTCTTTCCTCCCTCTCTCAGAAGCAGAGATGAGGGAGACAAAGGCCCCACAGTAGTCTGCCACAAATAACCTCTTCACACCACAACGCTCACTCACAAATACACAAACGTGCATGGACTGACACAGCCATTGGTTTTGTTAGAAAAAGTGAGGGTGACAGATATGTCTGACGGCACTGAGACTATCCTGCCACTTGTTGGGTCTCTATAGTGATCCCCAGCATAAAAGGATGCAGCTTCTAATTATCTCCTATTCACAACCAACTGACACGACACTCAGAGAATGACTTGACTGAGAGGTGAGTTGACTGCCTGCTTTGTGGTGCAGAAAAGCAGTTTAAAAATGTTGTGCAGCCTAAACGCCAGCACGTACTGCTCAGAATATATCGCTACATTCAGACTGGAAAGCGGCCCTGTCCTGTTTTCTGACTGTAGCTATTATCGTTTGTTCACTTCTTCTATGTAATCAGCTGACCAATAAGGGTCATTGTGAATTGCATTTTACTTTACACAAGAGAAGCGGTGCAGACGCCTTTTGTGTAATTTTTAAGCAGACATACTTCACTGAATAAACCCAAGAGAGCCAGGACTTTTTTTCTGCACACATTGGTTGTTGTAACTTTTTGTCTGTCTCCAAAGCAACACCCACCTGCACTCTTCTTGCTCTCGACAAAACAGTCTCAAGTCCACTTTCAACTACACACAGCCAATGCTCCGCATTATGCAATAGTTTTGCATTCATCTGCAGTCAAATTCAGGCTTTCAGATCACAGACCTGTATTCAGCTGGAAGCAGCAGAAACAGAGCCTTCGAAAAGGGAATATGTGTTAGAAGGAGAGTTCGTATGACTCGTTCCAATTTGGCTGCAGTAGCAAAGCAGCTAACAAGACCTCTGGATGTATACATGAAGTGGACTCTAATGAGCCCCAGGGTATTTTGGTTATAGTTTGTAAGAAAATGAAGGATTCTCTAAAGTCTTTATGTAAAACAACAATCTTTAAAAAAAGACTGCCCAGAGAAACAGTAGGGGACCAAACTTTAAAAATCAGCTGAATCTTAAAGTAGCCAATTTATCGAAGATCAAACAGAGTCCTGGTCAGCCGTGGCTATTGTATTGTCCCTAGTGCAGATATTGTCAGAGATTGTGGCACTGTCATTCTATGCTCCATGTCTTTTGGGCATTGGGTAAACTGTGCAGCTCATTACCCTTCATTAGGGTTTTTTTGGCAGAATCAGTGTGGAGGCAGCTTCTGGCTGTATAATGAGCTCGGCTGATATCACAGCAACCAGCATCACGGAGCAGGTGCTGCTCGAACACAAACCGTACTATGCCCAGCATCACTGCTAGGACTGCGGCATGCAGAGTTACACAGATCTACAGCATATCGACTCCTGAAGCCACTTTACAGCGACAGACATAGCAGGCAAAACTGGCAGAAGATCTGTTTTGAAACTGTTAAAGGAACAAAAATTTTACATTTTACGTATTTATATACATTTTAAACGTTTGTGATTGCACCTGATACACTTTAAGACTTCATTTTATTTAAAAAATAAATAACTAAATAACATTCTAGATAGAGTGCTCTGTAAGATCATTTATACCCCTTGAACTTTTTCAGATTTATCTTGTTAGTAAAATCTATTGAGATTTTATGTGATTAACCAACACAACCAACCAACATATTGTAATTGTGCCATTCACGAAAGGCCACAGTAGAATACCACAAATGTGAATATAACTTCGTCTGGGCCAGGCCGCATACTTTCTCATTGTCACCTCACATGCTTCTATGCCTGTGCTGTTATATCTGCCTTCTAAAATTGGAAAGATCTATCTACCAATCCTTACTTTCCAGGCTAGACAGACTCACCAGATAACCAGCTCATTATGATAATCAAAAAAGAACCCAAGAGGCCTATTGTAACTATGGAAGAGCTGTAAAGATCACAAGCTTAGGTAGGAAACTCTGCCGAAATGACGGCTAATAGTTGTGCACTCCATTAATCCCGTTTTTATGTGGAAAAGTGGTAGCATGGTAGCAGGGGTGCCGCCAGAAATTCTGGGCCCTATGGAAACAAAAATTTCTGGGCCCCCTACATTTTTTACAGATAAAATGTAACCCAATAAACATGCCCTGTATACTTTAAAAAAGATACTTAGCACATTGCATAGTTAAAATGTCTGATGAGTAAAAGCCTACAAAAACAAGAAAAAGCTATGGAAATATGTACTTGTTTACATAAAAGGAGAATATTTATTATCTCAATTGCAATTGCAAACACAACAGAACATAATGTACACATATTGACATATACTTTACGTGAACAAGCTTTAACTGGGTCCAACTGCTCAATCAGGAAACATCAGCTACAACTAACCCATAATTAAATCAGTCCAAGACTAAAACTAGGCCAAAAGGGCTCAAAATCAAGACACACCAGGAGTAATGCCAGGCCTAAACCAGTCCAGGACTAAACAAGTACTGAACCAGACATAAACTGTTTGTTATCCAGGTATAACAAGTTATGTTCAACATCACTTTATAATGGCCCAGCGTGCCTTTCTGCTGGCAAAATCATGTATCAAATCATCAAAGTTCAGCTTTCTTGCCAGTTTGCTTTCAATGGACAGTATGGCAAGGTGACAAAGTCTGTCCTGCAACATAGCAGACCTAAGATAATTTTTAATCAGTTTGAGCTTACTGAATGCTCTCTCGCCACCTGCATTGTTGAATAATATGAAATAGATAACTATACAACACAAGAAAAAAATTAGACAATCCAAAACTGTATTTTTTTGTATAGTTTTCTTAATATAAAATATTAAATATCTATTCTGTAAACTAATTATAGCCAATGGTTACCACAGACACATTTTTATTCCACTTTATATTATTTTTTCAAGGGGCATTTTATTCATATTAAGAACGTCAAGTTTGACAGCATCGATCGTAGCAGCAGCACTGTCACTTCACAGAACACACGGCAAACTGATTTTGTAATTTTTGAAGCGTGTAGATTACTTTTTGTTTAGTAAAGTTATCATCATGTGGAGAACACAGTAGATAAGACGTGCTTAGAGCTTTCAATCTTCGTGAAGTTTTGCGCTCAGGCTCACCTTGTTTGGCTGAGACGGGGACGGGGGCCGCGGGGGAAGGAAGACGTGGGTGTGCAGCGGCCGCTGAATCTGTGTCTACGAGACATGATAACCCGGAGACAGCAGAGATGTTATTATTGTTGGATGTAAATCATAATTCAGTAATTATTTTACTAAGCTAGCTAGATAAAAGCAGGTCATGTAGCAACAAAAATAAATAAGTGAAAGTTTTGGAATACAGGAATAGGGCAAGCTACCTTTCTTTTTGAAAAACTGTGTGACATACTGTCGACTTCGGCGTTCTCGGTCTTCTCTTTCCTTCTTTTCTTTCCGTTTTTGATGCCCTGACTTTTGATGTGACATGCCTGCGTTTGTCACTATCTGCACTGCATCATAACAAATGCAATAAGATAGAGACGTTACGCTAGCGAGTGTAGCTCGTACAGCGCAGGTGGAATGAACCATTGTGAGGGGGGTGTGACTTAAACAGTAAATACATTATTTGTTTGTTAAATATTAAATCTATGGTCAAAACGGACAAAATACACATTAAGTATATGAGGGGCCCTAGCACATTTAACGTATGTATAAAACAGAGAAAAGAAAGAAGAAAAGAAAAAGAGGGTCTGCTCTTCTGGGCCCCTCATCAGCCTGGGCCGTTAGAATCTTCCTAACCTTCCACCCCTTTACGGCGCCCATGCATGGTAGGCATGACCGGCATGACCGGCAGACCCATATCCATATTAGAATTGGTGGCACTACTTATAAATTGCCGTTCACGGTTCCCTTCTATGCAATCTGACGGGGCTGGTTGACTTGCTTCTCAAAAGACTTGCAGCTGTATTTGCAGTGAAAGGTGATACAAAAAATATTGATTGAGGTGCTGAATAGTAATGAATATCACATCTTTCAGATTTTTATTTGTAAAAATATATTCAAATTATGTTCTACTTTATGCCGGTCTATCACATAAAATCGCAATAAAACAAATTAGAATCCAGGGCTCTAACATAACACAATGTGGGAAAAAAAAGCTATGGTAAATGGACTGAACTTATATAGTGCTTTTCTAGTCATACTGAACATTCAAAGTGATTTATACTGGAGCCGGATTCACCCATTCGCAGATTCATGCACCGTTACAGAGCTTGATAGGAAACTTGGGGATAAGTGCCTTGCTAAGAGGCACATTGACGCGTGACAGGAGAAAGCTGAAATTGAACCTATGACCCTAGTACCTACTGAGCAATAATCAGCACCTATGGATAATTGTGCAAGGCACTGTCAGAACTTATATATTTCCTATTGATCCTTCAATTCTTTTGTTTTGGAACCCAGTATATCAGAATAACCTCAAAATATAAACTTTATAGCAAAGACATTTTAAAAGTATTACTTCTGGACCTTCAAAGGTAGCGCTTTGACAATTCTTTAGGGATAGACACGTTTTATTTAATTCAATTCCAAAATACTTCATTGATCCCAGAGAGAAATTAAGTAAATTATGAATCTAGTTTTCACTTTATGTCTGAAGTAAAGTTTGTAAATGGAGAGAAAGCAGTTTTTATTTGCCCCCTCACTCAGTTTATCCCACTTTACTGAGATCAACAGATGGACCAGCTTTTGTCCAAGCTCCAAATCCTCTTTTTGTTAAACTGTAGGCAACTAAGAGCTCTATTGCCCATCACCACAACTTCAACTGGGGAAATTTTGCTTCATTAACCTTCTCATTTTTTTTATGTTGTCAGTAACTTGTTTGCATGCTGTGGACTGATCTCCTGTTTTGTTCATAATTGTTGTCATGTTGACTATATCTGTTTGAGCAGCTATTTGGAATTGTGTACAGATCTGGTTTGAACAGAGATTGTTTGTTTGGATAGAATGCAGCACAGACACTGTCTAAAACTGCGCCAACTCAAAATTAGTCAATTACACTTTGTCTACTCCTAGTTGTCTATAAGTCCCTCTGGCTTTCCTAAATCTGTTTCAGATGCTGTTAGCTATAGGTAATCATACACTACTGCCTTTCTGTACGCCTTATACTGTAGCACATACATTTTGATACATTACGTATGGCACACTTTGCCAGTTGAAATGATTAAACACTAGTACTTATTTTACACCACCACCCTGAGCAAAAGGCAGCAATAAAAGCAATGACCACACACACATTATGATTGATTGATTAATGGTAATTTTACCACTTGCGGATAATTCTAGACTAGACTTCTTCTAAAACTAGAAGAAAAATGGCGGCGGTGTGAACGTGACGGCAGACAGCTCTTTCCAGCTCACTCCACTTTAAACTTTACCGTTAATTGCACTCATTGTACTCAAGAGTCACGCTACATGTGATTGAACGAACTTTATTACCAACATGCCCAAACCACTGAAACAACTGAGCAAGGACCGCGACACTTCTGAAGTCTGCAGTGTTCCGAAACAGGCTACTACCCTTAGCACTGATAGTGATAATGCTAGTCCCGAATCAACCTCTGTCTCTATGACTGAGGCTCTGCTAAAAAGCATTTCAGCGGCGGTCGCAGCTGAGGGACAGCGCATCTTAACGTCTGTAAATGAAACAATCGGGAAACTTGAGACCAAGATGGAAATTTTGATAAAGCGCATTGATGACGCCGTAGCCACCACAGCGGCACTTGTTACTCGCCAGGCTGAGATTGAAACACGCGTCTCTCACATGGAGGATGACATTGCTCCGATTATAAAGCAACTGGATGCCCTGGAAAAAACTAACAAGGAGCTGAAAGATAAAGTTACGGATTTGGAATGTCGACAAAGATGGAAGAACATCAGGCTGCTCAATCTAAAGGAGTTAATGGAAGGAAACGACCCGCCTGGATTTTTCGAGGGATTTATTCCCAAGGTACTACAACTGCCTGTTCCATCTGTATCCATTGACCGGGCCCATCGGGGCTTTGGAACACTTGGAGATGGTCGCCCGCGCCCAGTTATCGTGAAACTCCAGCGCTTCAGAGATGTCTCGGTGATATTGGAGGCTGTCAAACGCCTCGGGAATCTCCAGCATGAGGGACGTCCCCTGCGGATTGTTCGGGACATCCCACCTGATGTGCGGGCGGCGAGACGAGCCTTCAACTCTGTATGCGCGGAGCTTATAAAAAAGAACATACGCTTCAGGATGGCTTACCCGGCTATCTTGTCCTTTAAGGTAAATGGCATTCCAAAGACATTTAAAGATCCTAATGAGGCTGAAGTCTTTCTTTCAACTGTCCTGTGATGGTAAGGTAGCCTCTATTTTTCACGTCTGATGAGAGTGGTCATGAGTGCTTATTGTCCCGTATGTTTATACAATCTAAATGTGATTACACATGTGATATATGGGACTTTCATTCTTTTCTCTGCATTTTCTTTTTCTTTTTTTGTTATTATACATGTTACTGTATGGAGAGCTGGAAATTGACAAGCTTTGAGTAAAACTTGAATTGTCTATGTTCTGTTATGTTTATTTTTTTATTATCTTAATTCACCGGGTGTCTTAATTGTTAATAATTGTATGATCCAGGGTCTCATATATAGAATGTATTCCAGAAATCTAAATAAGATATTAATAAATCTATGGGAATAATTGAAATTAATTGCAGTGATGACTTTGAGAAATTTGAATGTTTCCTTCGAACCTCTGTAAATACTACCTGTGACTACTATAGCCCTGAAGATTTAAAACAGAAGAATGATTCCTCCTTCTCTTTAATGCATCTAAATATTAGAAGTCTCAAAAAACACAATGATGAGCTGGTTTCATTACTTGCAAGTATGGGCAATAGTTTTGACGTCATAGCTTGTAGTGAAACTTGGATGAATGAACAAACATTTTCAGACATTTACAAATTAGATGGCTACTCATTATATTTTAAAAATAGACATCACAAAATTGGAGGAGGGCTTTGTATATATGTACGATCAAATTACTTAGTTAAGGAGCTTAACGAGATGACTATAGATGATGATTGCTCTGATTCATTATTCCTTGAATTAAAAACAGCAAATGGGACAAGTCTCATCATTGGAGTAATATACCGACGACCTGACTCTGATTATGAAACATTTAGAGATCGCTTTGAAAATCTCTTACTTGACATAAATCAGATGAATAAGAAGAGTATCCTCATGGGTGATTTTAATATCGACATATCAAAAGGAGATAAAATAGGAACAGATTTTTTAAACATCCTCTATTCCTCATCTTTTTACCCAACTATCGATAAATATACACGGGTTACTGAGAGAAGCAAGTCAGTTATTGATAATATAATAACTAATGTACTGGGTACTGGGAGCAAATCAGGTGTTGTACATGCTGATATAGCAGATCATTACCCTATCATATTTTTTACTAACTGGCTAAAAAAAGATGCTGCTCCACGTTTAAGGAATAAAATAAAAATCCTCAATAACAAAACCCTTACAAACCTAACACAACATCTACTAACTAAAAACTGGGATGCAATTTATAGCACTACTGATCCCAATGAGGCATATAATCTTTTAATTCATGAAATAACTGAATCTATTAATGAAACCATTCCAGAAAGAACTATGAAACAAAATCAAACAAAAAACCCATGGATTACAAAACGAATTCTGAAGTCTATCCTAAAGAAGAATAAACTTTACAAACAATATCAGAAAAACCCAAATAGCATAAATAAAGCCAAATACACAATATATAAAAATAAATTAACCAGTTTAATACGAGCAAGTAAACAAAACTACTACACGGACCGATTTAAAAAAGCTTCAGGGGATCAAAAAAAATCATGGTGTGTGTTAAATTCGATACTTGGCCGGAATGCAAAGTTGTCGGTTACACCGGACACCGCAATACAGACCCAGCTGAAGAGTAAGACAGAGAGTGCCGAGCTTTCAGATAATTTCAATAGATTCTTTGCTTCTATCGGTAAAAATTTGTCTCAACAAATCTTTCCATCTGGAGATGAAAATTATAGACTTTTTCTTAAAAATAGCTATCCTAGCTCATGCTATTTCAAACCTACCTGTAAAATAGAAGTAACCAACATAATAAATAAAATGAAATGCTCCTATACAGCCGGTGCTGATGGAATCTGCAGTAAGATTCTCAAAGCCATTGTTAATGTGATAGCTGAGCCACTTGCCTATATAATTAATCAATCTCTACAGTATGGTATTGTACCTAAATTAACTAAAATGGCAAAAATAATACCAATATATAAGTCTGGGGATAAAAATGATATTCAAAATTACAGACCCATATCGATCTTACCAACTCTGTCTAAAGTCCTAGAAAGAGTGGTCTACTCAAGACTGATGGATTATTTGGATAAACACAATGTTTTAGTATCTTCACAATATGGCTTTAGGAAACACAGTAGTACATATATGGCCATTTTAGATCTGGTTGAAAAAATAAATGACGCTTTTGATAGAGGAGAATTTGGTATTGGAGTATTTCTTGATCTCTCAAAGGCATTTGATACAATCGATCATAAAATCTTACTTGGAAAATTGCATCATTACGCTATCAGGGGCATAGCACTCCACTGGTTCAAGGACTATGTTTATGGAAGACAACAATATGTGAATATAAATGGATCAAATTCAGGACTTAAAAAAATAGACTTCGGGGTCCCACAGGGATCAGTTCTGGGCCCTCTTTTGTTTCTTGTGTATATTAATGATTTTGTGAATTGTTCCAGCGACATTCATAAAATACTTTTTGCTGATGACACGAGTTTGTTTGTTTCACAGAAATATATGGATCAGCTTGAAAAGTATCTAAATGAACAACTATCAAAAGTCAATTCTTGGTTTAATTATTACAAATTATCTCTCAATATGCTATATTGTCTTCGGTACAAATAGACATATATGCAATAGCCGGAACATAAATATAACCATAGATGGCAGATCTATCAATAAAGTTGATTACACAAAATTTCTGGGAATCCACATTGATCAATCTATAAATTTTAGGAAGCATATTGATGAGTTGACAAAAAAATTATCTAAATTAGTGGGTTTATTTTTTAAAATAAGACATGTGCTTCCACTAGAAGCATTGATACCATTGTATAAATCACTGTTTGAGCCTCATCTGTGCTACTCTAACGTTGTCTGGAATAATACATACCCGACCTATACTGAAAAATTACTTGTATTACAAAAAAAAGCCATAAGAGCAATCTCCTGGTCCAAGCAAAGTTCTCCAACAAATCCTCTCTTCCATAGATTTGGTCTCCTAAAGCTTCCTGAATATAATCTCTATCATAATGCATGTATAATGTATCAAGTTGTTCATAGGTCTAATACTTACTTGTGTAAACTCATTCCACTACATTCATCCTCTCACCAACATAACACAAGGGAAAAATTGCTTTTAAAAGGAAAATACAGGAAACTGAAATGTACTCGTTTCAGTATAAGTTTTAGAGGACCACAAATATGGAATGAGTTGGATAACAACATAAAACAATCTGATACATATTCTACATTTAAAAAAAACTTAAAGCACTGTCTACTAGAGTATTATGCGCACGATGGGTTTGCAGCTTGACCCTCAAAGGGTTGAAACTTTCTCCTTATATGAGGGAGGTGACGAGAATATATAGTTGATACTGCAATTATTATTGTATTGTATTGTTGTACGGCAGTATTTACGAACCGTGAAAAGTTCTTTATTTTTGGGCATGCTTAACACAAAGTTTTCTCCTTGTATATGAAATAGAGGAAGGTGCATAGTACATAGTTTATTATTTGTAGAAACTGTCTAATTGAAGGATTTCTGGACTGTGATAGAGAGCCTGGATCTTTACTATTTACTTTTAAGCATGCGTTAACACAGTATTTTTTTAGGTCATGCTGTACATGTTGGGTGGTGGTGTCTAGGACCCCTGTTTTATAAGCTTGTAGCTTCAGAGGGAGTCCTTTTTCACAATGTCCCATGCTTTTGCAATTTGCATTTCAGTTTGTGTTTGAAATTGTGAAAATTGTGAAATAAAATAAATAAATAAACTGTGTAGAGAGTTGTCAACTTTTAGAGTTAGACAGTAAGGTAATCATTCAGGAAGGAACAAACACATTTTATTTTTAGGACTGATAGATATATTAATGTATTCATGATGATTGAATCATTGAAATACTGCGAAAAAATATAAATAAATCACCAACACAACTTTTGAGTTTCTATAGTCTTATTTTAAAAGCATGTTTTACAGAGTGTATTTATTTGCACTTTGAATTTAGGACAACTTGGAAAAGGGATGATTGAATTAAAAGCAAGCTGCTAAAATATTTTCTACCATTTTTTAATTCTTTTTAAGAATAGAAAAGGGGGAAAAAAGATCAATATCAAAAATTGATTTTGACATGAAAAGGTTGAACATTTATTTTTTAATCCATATAACCCAGATCTAACCTCTTCTAATTTTTTGAAACAGTTGTATAATTTCCAATGACATGTTCAACTTTTTTTATTCTATGAAAAATTTTCATTTTGAAAATCAAAATCCAACATGTTCCAGCCAAACTACATTTTTCTAGTTTTTTTTTTAAGGTACATGAATCACCTGTGTTTTTGTGAGTTAAATCAGCTACAGTCCCTCCACATAAAACAGATCAAACAGTATTTAGAATGATAACCAGGGTTCTCATATTAGTGGTGTCCTCTGCAGAAGTGTCAGCAGCCCAAAAGGTAAGTATTTTAAGATCTATGATGCTGCTTTCTCTGGTAAAGCCTGCTTTCCACCAGACACGTAAGTAGTGCGTAACACCTGCGAAACGTAACACAGTTGATAGCTGCATTTATAGTAAATGGGTCTGCCGGGGGTATGAATCAGATGCATCTCAGAAATGTTGTGTTACGAGTCACGACACTCACCTAAATTTACACCGACTGTTTTTTATTCCAGAACAAATCAATCTCAGCAGTTTAAATTGAACCAGACAGGAAATAATACACAGGAGCAGTGAAAATGTAAAAATTAAGGACGTGTATATTTGCAATTGTTTAAGTGTGAAAAAAAAATTTTATCACCGTGACACCAGATTTGAAGTCAGTTTGTGGGTATAATTTGTTGGTCTACCAAGTTAATCCTGGAAAATCACTCAATTTATATGACGCTGGTGATCAATGAAATTGTAAAAAGAAGAAAGGATAAGTGCTGTTTTTTGAAGAGGATGGCGAGTTTAATCACCATCCTCTGCGAAAAACAAACATGTCTAACATATCCTCTTCTAAGTATTTATTGATACTTATTAACAGAGGAATTTAGTTTCTGCATACAACCCATTCAGTTATACAATTACAATTCTCCTGTGATTTTGTGATTTGCCAGGACCAACTAAGTGGGATGCATTCACAGGTAATATGTGTCTAAAACACTCCCGGTGGGAAGGGATGTGCTGCTGAGCTCACGGGGATAAAGTGTCTATTGTGTAGATTACGTTACATGCCAGTGGATAGCAGGGTCACCTTTCAATTTTATTTTAACTTCTTCATCACACTCTCTTATCCATACTTATGATAAATCCTGCATTTTATTACCATATAATTTTCTGTAGCATAGGAAAAAGTTTTTCATAATGAAACAAGAAAATGGCTTGTACACAGCTGTGATACTGATGACCTGATAAGCAGTGAAGTGGCCCCTTCATATTCTGAGACTGATTATTTTATAACATCAAGGTCCATTAAAATAGTCAAAAACAATTTTGACCTGGAATCCTTTTATATGAGCTCTCGCCTTGTCGGCAAAACCATTGCAAAGTAAAAAAAGAATGTGGTAGAAAATCTTCATAGCAAATAGAAAATTTGGCTTTACGGTGTGTATACCAACCAGTGGCGGCTCCTGACCAATATCTCTGGAGGGGCAACTGTTCCGATGATGGCTAAGATGACCCCTTCAATGGATAAAATAATGATGAAGTTCAGATAGCTAACTTTATAGCATTGCATTGTTTGATTTGGTTTCCTTGTTCCTATATGGCAACATCAGGTATGAATTGTACAAACAAACTGTACCGTATTTTGAATAGCTATATCAAGTTTGTAGCAATGGTCTCAAATACACTGAAACACTTTCATCGTGGCCATCAAGAGACACATTGTCATCAACTAGGTTGCACTCTAAGAGTAAAAGAATAAAAAAAAACTGTTTTACAATTACGGACATTTTATTTCATACATCAAAACTGTAATTAATGTAATCTTTCCAGAACATATTCAGAATAAATGTGGCTGCCAATATACAAATCAATACAACTATTTACAATTCAACATTTGGAGAATACAACATATAATATAAACACACCATTTAATAACACACTCATTTGTATTGAAATTTTGCTCGCCTCTCTTTTAAGCAGGCAAAGTGATCAATAACCCTCTCATTAAAATCAGGCATGCTCCTGACAAGCTCCCTCTCCATTGAAAGCATTTCCAATGCATTCAGACGTTCCTGTCCCATCGTATTTCTCAGGAACGTTTTGATTCTCTTTAAGGTGGAGAAACACCTCTCAGCTTCAGCTGTTGTCATTGGAGTGGTTATGAGGATGTTCAACAGCAGCACAGTCTCAGAGAAGGTCTCCTGAAGGTTGTAGCTCTGAAGGACCTGGTACAGAGCCAGTGCACCACAGCAGCCCCTGAAGTCTGGATTCTCATAGATGAGACAAAGTTCAGTCCTGAGCTTTTCCTTGTGTAACATGGGGTACGCCCTCACGGTGGTGTTCAGAGCCTCTTCAGGGAATGTTTGCTGATGCTGGTCAAACAACTCTCCCTCTAGCAGCACAGCACTCACAAGGTGGCTGGTGAACGAAAACCTGTCCCTGGCATGGCCCAGGATTGTGTCACAGATCTGTTAGAATTATAAAAACATTATCAGTAACACACAACTGTAAAGACAATATTTTACTGGTGTTGGCAGTGTGGCCAGGATCTACTCCTGTATCTACAGGCTCAAAGTTACAAAGTATGCATTTTGGCAGGTGCACAGCTCACCAAGGTCCCTGTCACGTTGTGATGTAAATATGGCTGTCTAACCAATGAGAGCTGTGATTGGTTTTACTTGGATTTCAATGTACTCAGGCACCAGGAGGGTCACGCAATTGCTAAATGGAGGGGGTAAACCATTTAGGAAATAAAATTGGAGAAAAGATTTGCAAATGTGAGGGGGGGGGGGAATGGATGTAGAATTTTTTTTGTTTAATTTATAAAATGGAAAGGCATTTATAAATCAAATTTATGAATTGTGTTATTTAATTCTCCTTTTAGAAACAGGATTTGAATGACATTTTCAAATAGCAGATTCAATGAATAAACACAATGTTTAATTCCTCTTTAATATTTCAATTCAAAATGTGCAATTACATTATTGAATTTTAAATTATATTTCACAATCTATATTTTTATTTCACAATTAATTACTAATCACAATGCTGTATTGCTTTTTCGATGACTATCCTGTTCCTCCATAGTATAGATGTAGTATTTATGAGTATAATAGATAATGAGTGAGAAAGAAAATCAGCTACCATCCATTATTGTATTTAACAGTAAAAATGGAGGTTGTGATTTTCTATCACTTGGTTCCAGTATTTGAGTATGCCTACATCATTGGACAGTAGTGGATGCAGATACCTCTTTAGACAGCCTCTGCTTCTCCCGTTCTCCTAAGGCTCTCCTTGATCCTGAGGTCCCTGGTGTTTCTTGATGCTGCTGCTGTTGAGAAGAGCTCTGGTCCCTGAAGGGAGACAGATCAAAAATGTTAGAATATGAATGAAACAGTATGTCATTATCAACAATTCCCGTCTTTAAAAAAGATCAGTCATAGTAAGTAATAGAAATAGTTTTTTTGCATCTACTCTCTGGAAATGGTTGAAAAAAATATCACTATTTCTGGATGAGCTTAAATAATGTATGCAAAAATAAAGTGATTAAACTGCAAAAGAAGTTTAAAAAATAATAAATGAAACAGAAAATGCAAGTGACTAAATTAGTTAATTACTTTTGAGTTCCTCTATATTACTATTATCACAACATAGACACATATAGTAATGAACATGATGTGCATAATTATTATTATAAATACAGTATTGTATTATCTTACCTGATGGCCTGAATGCTGCAGGTGAAGTTCTCCAGGGCACGTTTGATGAAGACCATGTCAATGTTCTTCTTCTGCAGCTGTTGGTACATCATGTCAACGTGAGGCATGATAAGATGAAAAAGCTGCAGGAAAAAACAGAAATCTTCGTCCTGCAGCATCCTCAGGAAGCCAGATGCCTCCCTCACTGTGGTGTTGTCAAATGAGCTGTCTGCCCTGATGGTCTCAAAACACACTATGAGGTCGCCTAGGTTCTCATAGATGGTGCTCACGATCCTGCTGTTGAAGTTCCATCTTGTGGATGATGCTCTCGGTAGCCTTCGTGCAACAATCTGGTCGAGAAAGGCCGTGCGTTTGGGTGACCGGGTAAAAAAACTGGAAATCCCACCCAAGTCAGAAAAAAAACCTCTCACTGCTGGGATGTGAGAAGTGGCTTGTTGCATGATTAAATTTAGCTGGTGTGCATAACAATGCAAATAATGGGCATTTTTGTATTCTTCGCGTACCTTTTGCTGCACACCCGCCCTCTCACCTCTCATCACACTAGCACCGTCGTAAGCTTGCGCTATGACTTTACTTTTCTCTTCCTCTGTGAAAACGCTGTTCAGTCTCTCCAAAATTGCATCGGCTATGGAGCCGGCTGTTGCGGACAAGATGGGGACAAATTTAAAGAACCGTTCCTGCACAGCATGTTTCCCGTCGATGTATCTCAACACAAGCACCAGCTGAGTTTGTGTAGAGACGTCAGTTGTTTCATCTGCTTGGATTGCCGCAAATCTAGCTGACTTAACCTCCTCCACAATCCGTTCCCTGATTACAGATGCCATGCAGTCCAGCAGCTCATTCTGCACCGTTTTTGACGTGCCCTTAAAGACCGTGGCCGTTTTTAGGTGCTCCTCGAACACCTCCTCGAGGGACGCCACTAAGTCGACCAGTCCTCGGAAAATCCCGGGGTTGCTGCCAGACCCCTCCCGTTCATCCTTGCCTCGTAACGCTAACTCAAACACGCCACAGAATTTCACGCAGTCAATAAGGCGGCCGAGTATATGCCGGTTCTTGCTCACCTCATCATTGTGACGGCGCACAGCTATTCTGTAGCTCTCATCCAGCTGCGTTGAGATGTTGACTCTCCCAAAAGCCGCCAGTTTTAAGAAGCTGTCCATATGCATCTTCGATGCTTGGTGTTTCCTGGCCTTCTCAGAGAGATGGTGCATATCAGTGACACCAGTCTTTGTCCAAGCG
Source organism: Apricaphanius iberus (assembly GCA_028564705.1). Taxonomy (NCBI): domain Eukaryota; kingdom Metazoa; phylum Chordata; class Actinopteri; order Cyprinodontiformes; family Aphaniidae; genus Apricaphanius; species Apricaphanius iberus. The sequence continues at coordinate 1,347,914 of JAPXFQ010002799.1, read as the reverse complement.
GTGTCCGTGTTGGCATCAGGGTGAATTAGGACACAGGGGTAGCAGAACAGAGCGTTAGCCACTTCACATCCCGCTATCCATGTTTTCCGCTCATACCAGCTCCGGGAAAATCCGCGGCAGTATGTTTTCCCCGCTTTTTTGGATACCTGCTGCTTTATATTTAAATTTGGTCTGGGTGGTCCTAATTCTTTTAAAGCCAATTTATCCACATTGCTTCGACGACTGAACGGTAAATCCCTCAAAGACACGATGGAGTTCAAGATGCTAGCCATGGTGTAGATGTCGGTCTGGCGGTCTTTCTACCCGTGTGCGTACTGTACAGTACGTGCTGTACGTCTCCGAGCACGCATCACTGCGTATTACGAAATCATGTTGGGGCGAGCCCTCCCGGTGTCCATTAAAATGCATTGTAGGGTCCAAAATTTGAAAAAAAAAATCTCACAATGTAACTCTATGGGAGCGCCTGGGGCGATTTTGAATCTGACTGAGATCGCCCCAAGGGGGCGGGGTTTTAGGTTGGAAAGTGACATTCAGGCTGTTGATTGGACAGTAATATGCAGACTTGGACCGGCAAAATAAAACTGTCTTTCTCCTCTCTTTTTTCGCGTGACTCAAGGAGGGCGATGCACTATCGCCCATGATGGGCCAGCCGCCCCTGATACCAACTAAAAAAAAGATAAATTATAATAATTTAAGATAAAAATATATTGGCAAAATATAGTATATACAGTAATGTGCTTACGTTTTAGGCAGGTGGGAAAAAATACTGTAAACAAAGACTGCTTTCAAAAGCTAAAGTGATAATCAATTATTGTTTCAGTCAACAAAATGTAGTGAATGAACTAAAGAGAAACTTAAATCAAATCAATATTTGGGGTTACCGTCCCTTGGCTCCAAAACAGCATACATTTTTCTAGGTGCAATTGCACAGTTTTTGAAGGAACTCTGCTAGTAGGTTGTTCCAGATATCTAATGGTGCGTTCACACTGGCCCAAACGTTAGCATCAATGGCGGCAAGATTACATGTTAAGTCTACGGTTCAGGCCGTGAGAGGAGCGTCGCAGGTTATGCGCCGCTTTGTGAGTGTTGGCTCCGTTACCTTTTCGAGCCTTTCAAGCTTCAAAGCACCAAACGGCAGCAAAGCAGAAGTTCACCTAGTTGAACTTTAGACGGTCTTAACGCTCTTGACGCAGCACCGCAACCAATCAGAGCGTCTCACTGTAGTGACGTTACCCGACGTTGACGATGCCTAGCCAACACGACAAGAGAACTAACAAAAGATTTTATGTGGATGTCGGCTACCTCACATTCTTCTGTCTCTTCATATAATCCCAGACAGCCTCGATGGTGTGGAGAACAGGGCTCTGTGGGGGCCATACCATCACTTCCAGGACTTCTTTTTTCTTTATGCTGACCACTTCTGACCTTAAGTCTCTGGACAGTAGATGAGTGTACCTGGGTCCCACTGGTTTCTGTCAGTTCTAAGAAGATGGCACGGCTGGATATCTTCCGGTTTCAAATGGTAATAAGCTTGATGTGTCTTTCAACTGCTGCACTAAGTTTCCTTGGCCGACCACTGTGTGTACAATCCTCAACGTTTCCAGTTTCTTTGTGCTTTTTCAAAAGAGCTTGAACAGCATATCCTGAAACCCCAGTCTGATTTGAAACCTTTGTCTGGGTGAGAACTTGCTGATGCAGTAGAGTTACAGTGAGTAGAAAAGTATTTAGTCAGCCATCACTTAAAAAGTTGAGAGGCCTGTCATTTTTAGTATTGGTATACTGTACCTAAACTATGAGACAAAATTACAAAATCCAGAAAAATCACATGGTCTGATTTTGAAAGAATTTATTCTCAAATGATGGTGGAAATTAAGCATATGATCACTTACAAACAAACCAAATTTCTGGCTCTGAAAGACCTGTGACTTCTACTGTAACAGGCTTCTCTGTCCTCCATCCATTACCTGTATTAATGGCACATGTTTCAACTTGACAGTATAAAAGAGACTTATACCATTCATGAAGAAAATGTACACTCAAAACTCTAAAATGGCAAAGATCAAAGAGCTGTCAAAGGACACCAGAAACAAAATTGTAAATCTGCAATAGGTAAGCAGCTAGGTGTGAAGAAATCAACTGTGGGAGCAATTATCAGAAAATGGAAGACATACAAGACCAATCATAATCTTTCTCGATCTGGGGCTTCACACAAGATCTCAACCCCTGGGGTCAAAATGATCAAAGGAAACGGTGAACAATAATCCCAAAACCACACGGACGGGACCTAATGAATGACCTTTAAAGAGCTGGGACACAAGTAACAACGGCTACCATCAGTAACACATTACGCAGCCAGGGATTCAAATTCTGCAGTGCCAGAAGTGTCTCCCTGCTTAAGCCAGTACATATCCAGGCCCATCTTAAGTTTGCTATAGAGCATTTGAATGATCCAGAAGAAGATTCAGAAGAACACCATGCCTACCATGAAGCTGGAGGTGGAAACATCATTTGGGACTGTTTTTCTCCAAAGGGACCAGGGCGACTAATCTGTATAAAGGAAAGATCGAATGGGGCCATGTATCGTGACATTTTGAGTGAAAACCTTCCATCAGCAAGGGCATGGCCAGGTGTTTCAGCAAGAAAATGATCCCAAAAAAACCATCCAGGTAACGAAGGAATTGTTTCTTAAAAGCATTTCAAATCTTGGAGTGGCCTAGTCTTGTCTCTAGATCCGAACCCCATAGGAAACCTTTAAGGGGAGAGGTTAAAGTTCCAAGTTGCTCAGTGACAACCCAAAAATATCAGTGCTCGAGAGAAGATCTGGATGGAGAAATGGGCCAAAATACCAGCAACAGTATGTGAAAACCTTGTGAAGACTTACAGAAAGAAAAAAAATTCTGTCATTGCCATCAAAGGGTATAATACAAAGTATTGAGATGAACTTTTGTTATTGACCAAATACTTATGTTCCACCATGACATGCAAATAAATTCTTTAAAATCTGACCATGTGAATTAAAAAAACAAACAAAATTCTTATTTTGTCTCTCGTAGTTGAGGTATACATATGATGCAAACTACAGGCCTCTCATCTTTTTATGTGGGAGAACTTTCACAAATGGTGCCAGTCTAAATAATTTCTGCCCCACTTTAACCTGTGTCTTGTTGCTGTGCTCAATCTTGTCATTGTGTGATGGAAAATTAGTGATGAGGATAATCATTGTTCTGTTTTATTCTCTCTTGTTCTGTTAATCTAATATGATAGGATGACACTGTATGCTTGATGATGTCATCAAGACAATGTATTGGACTTCAGATATATGTGTGTAGAATCTTCAGCCCTAGACGTCAGGTTCGCATGGCGATCACCAGATATCTATGGACACTGCTGACATAAGCAAGATGACTTGTTTCCTATCGGAGCAATTAACTCTGTCCTGCTGGGATTTGAAGCTGTATCTGATGGAAGACTGATAGTCTTGTGATTGTTGAATCCTATATAAGTCTGTGTCAGGTTGATGAAAGCAAGTCAGTCCATGCAGTTGTTCTGTCTGTGTACTGTACTTCCTTGTTGATCAACAAGGCGATATGAAAACTCCTGAAGGAATTCTCTCTCATCCTTTATTAAGTTAAATCCATAACACCATAACTTGAAACTACCTTATAAGACCTCACCGAGGTAGCAGAGTTTGGCTGTTCCTCACCCAGTTTAAAGACTCCAACACACCTGTTTCTGTTTCAGTCAATGACTCCGTTTCAACCTACATCTGGCATTAATGATCATCAGCATTTTTTTGGTTTAATTAGTTGATCATAAACCTGACTATAATCCTAAAAAAAAAAAAAAAGACTTTGTCAAAGCATATCTATAAGAACCGCTGGTTTGAAGGCACAAGGTACTAACACCAAATATTGCTTTGATTTAGATTTTTCATTGGTTTGCTGAATGGTTTTAGCCCGTTATAAAACGGGGGCTGGTTGAGTTAAGTCGTCAGCAGTTAATGTCATTTATAAAGACAACGTATGGCTAAAATGAAACTCAGAATATTTAATAACGCTGCATCATCTGGTGGAATATTTCCAACACAGCTCATTTCTGTATAGCTCAGTCTGTGTGATGGAACAACAATGTTGGTGTATTTCTCTCAGTGTTGACTGTAGGCTGCTACATTGTAGAGACTGCAGCCTTGTGTAGAAGGCTTGAGCTGAGATATGTTCAGCAGCTCAGCCATCTAAGCGCTACAAATTACCCACAATATGCCAGAGTGCCCACAGGGGAAATAAAGCTTCCAGACGTGAGACTCCATCATCACTGCATTCGAGTGAGGGAAGTAGTGGGGCAGAGAGCATTTAACCATTCCTGCTTCGCTGGCCTCCCGTGTCTTGTTAAAAGCCAATGGCCACTTATGACAGAAAGGATAACTGAGATGATGAAATGTAATGGGCCAGGAGGAAAGGGGCTTGGCTGAGGAAGGCTGGGGAAGTAGGAAGGATGAAGACACAGGAGCAGATGGGAGATCTAAATGGTCTTAACATAAAGAGGAAGGTCTTTCTTTGCCAACAATCAGCTGGTGGTATTTTTTTTTCCTAGAAGGGCTCTCTAAATTATTGGTTTGTGGAAATGCAAATGCAAACCCATTTAAAAAGGTAATTGAAGTCGCAGGCTTGGATTGTAAATTAAGAGGTTAGTATTTGTTTTAGTTGGTTAGGTGACAGCTTTTGTCTCAACACTTGTTTATCAAAACTTTATATCATCCAAATTATTTTCTTAGTTTGACTCAAAATGTGCTACTATATATTAAACAGATTTATGAAACATGGAGAATTGTGTTTTGTAAATTCAGATAATTATGCCTTACAGTTAATGGAAACTCTAGATTCCGTTTTGAAGACATTTTGTTAAGGCCTGCACAGTTATTGGTAGACTGATGAATGTACAGTTGTCCCACATACAGTCCTTAGCTATGCTGACATGGACAAAAGTAACTGGATTAAAAGCCTGATCAGAATAAAAATGCTCCATGTAAACATGCCATTCAGATTACTCTGACCCATTTACACTCATTTGGATCAAAATGTCATTATGATTGAGATGGGAGGATTATGCCGATAGGTAATCCGATCGCTGTGCATGTAAACTCTTATTCCGAATGTGGGTCATTACTGCACATGTTTGTTAAGTGATCGATATGTGTATAAAAAAAATAAAGGTATTTGGTTTATAATTTGACTGTGTACTTAACGACGAAGGCTTGTAGATATAAAACCGGCGTAACCAGAAAAAACAAAATCACTATCTGAAGAACATCATACTACAACATTTTAAATGGGAGCAGCCATATTTGTTTACAACAGAAGTCCGCTATGTCTTCCTCTAGTCGTTACCGGTATCTTAGTTGTGTGTATTTCTGCGCATGTCAAAATCATTTATTCCACTTGTCATAATCGGACAGTTCTTTTTCAGGGCCCATTTATACAGTCAAATTCTAATCTGAACTATGATCGTATTAAACACATTTTGCACATGTGGTACTGTCGATTTCCACAAAAGAAGCAAACTACAGAAGGCCACTGCTAAATAAACCGCCTTTTCACATAGAGCAATTGTAATTGAAAGTAAATGTAAATTGAAAGTTGAGTGGAAGGAAAACGATTTGAAGAAAGCAAGCAATTTTTGGAGTTAAGCTATCCCTAAACCAGATACAATATATGAGGCGTTTAAATTTTTTGCAAAAAAAACAAAAAACAAAAAAAACCCAACAACTTAACTGGTGCTTAATGCTCCACAGCCCTTTGCTGGATTAAATAGAAATGTAGCATTTCATTGGGACATCAAAGTCTCAGACTCTAGAGGAAGAACACAGAGGAAATCCAATACTAATTGCTTTAGCCCTACTTGATGATAAAGAGCCAGACACAAAGACACCAAATTTATTTTCAAGATGGACTGGTGACCTGCGCATCCTGCCAAGAGTACAATAGGTTGAAAAAACATTGAGCTTGATTGGGCAGCAAACTCACGTCAATCCAGACCAAAAAATATAAATGACCTAAAGGGCACTATAAAACCATTTCTTTTTAAGAGTTTTTTTGGGCCAGAGTGGCATTTATTGACAGTGGACAGAGTTTTGAAAGGGGAGAGAAGTGGGGGAAAACATGCGGCAAGGGTCACTCTGCTAATTTACGGTGATGCTGAAACTCATGCAAAAAGAGTCCTCACTAAATACCGAGTGCATTTACCTCACAGTATATGGACTTTTTGGTAGACTGATGTCTTTATTAAAAATGCAATTTAAAATTATCCAAGAAACAGACTTCTTAGTTTTCATTTGTTGTAACCTATACTCACATGATAGTAAATCAAATTAAGACTTATAATAATTCAAGGTAGCAATATATATTCTAAGTCACTTTAAATGTTTAATCGATTTACTGAAATAGATTAACATCCCAACCTTACATGTGTTGTGACTCACCTGCAAATGACTTTACCGTGAAGACGAATGAAAGCAGTTATTGCTTGTAACAACTTTAATATGACTTGTTGTAAACATTTAATTCCATAGCAGCTTTTCTTGGCCTTTAGTTGGAGGAAATCTAAAGTCTTACAGGCACAGACAGTAGGTTTGCAGTACAGTGGAAAGAAGTACAACATGGAAATTCTTGTTGTGTAATGTTTATGTACAAGGGAGTTACATCTGCATTATTTACATTGTGCCAAATGGTATGATAGATACATTTGCTTGAATAATTATTACATTTTGAGTTATGTCAAACATAATTAGGAAATAAAGAACAATTACTTTTGCAATTTTTGTGAGAAAGCAGGAATAAACATTTTTGGATGTGCCTAATCCAGCAAAACAAGCAAACCATGAATTATTTTGAATAGAATAGAACAGAATAGAATAGAATAAAATAGAACAGAATGATCCTTTAATTGCCCTAAAAGGGGAAATTTGGTTGTAACAGCAGCAAAAAATAATAGTAGAAGCATGTTTAACCTCACTAAAGTGAAAGCTATAACCTGATCACAAAAGAGAACTTGGATCCATTTCTCCAACACAATCTTGTATAATGAAGGCAAATAGATAATTGTGTGTTAAACTCGATCAGTCTCAGAAATTCAGGGTAATAATAAAAGGACCTTCGCACTATGCATGTGTCTCCACTTTGTTTTCCAGGTCATTTCAGGAACCGACCAATTACCAGAATGAATGCAAAAGCTCCCATAAGAAAATGTGAAAACCATGTATTCTTTTCTTTTTAATTTCGCTGTAATGGTTCGATTTAAAGGTTATCACAATTTCACTACATTTCTATCCACTCTCATAACTGGGATTTCTTTTAATGATTTATGAATTCAAGTATGTTTATTTCTGGTAAAATTATGAAGTATTCTGTTGTTGTAAAAAAGGCACTAAGCCAGTAAGTTTCCAAGTTACAACAGTATGCAGTTAAAAAAGGAGCATGATTTTAGAGCCAGAATGTTTGCAACCTCTTGGATCCTTTATCACCTGCTTTATCAGAAATACTTTGATCCTCATCTGAGTCCCCGTCGCATGGTAAAACAATTAACTTTGTCTCCTACCAGACGTGACCATCTCATAAATCATGTTAAGGTTGAAAGCCCAGTTTAGAACAAACCCCAAAAACGGTTCCCATTGAGTTCCAGAAGGTTCCCTACAGTCCGATTGTCAGCGTACACATGATGGTAGCGCCTAGTCTCTCACCCTGCTGCTAGAAGGTCAACTCCTCGCTGCTACATAGAACTACATTGTCTAGTTTGGTAAAAGCCCCACAAAGCATCCATTTGGACAGGATAAATTATCATGTGACACATGCTGACCAGTAATTTCCTCTCTATATCATTTTGAAAAATGAAGGCAGATGTAAAACAGAGGTAAAAAAAACCCCTGAGCCTATGGTTGCAGCCTTGAATATGTAACAACAAAAACAGTGTATCCACCAACAGAGCATTCTGCATTATCCTTTTTCCTTGAGTTTTAACATTTTTATGGATTCAGAAGAAAATTACAGTGGGTGAAATAAGAAATGCCTTTCAGAGTGATATATTTGGCCTTAGCTGACTTAAGCTCATAAAAGTCCAGACATCTATATAAGTTCATTCATTTTGTCTAATACATTCAGGAAATGGTTGGGATACAAATGTTTAAAAAAAAAAAAAAACATAAACATAAAAAACCTATGATCTAAGGAACTGAAACTGAAATAGAATAGACACTCGTATGACTAAAAATCCAATAAGTCTGAGTATATAGTTGTTTCAGTCTAGCAGTGTGTAAAGTCTGCCTGAGCTACATACATAAAATACTTAACACAGCAAACTGTATGGTATGTCGTTTCTGGAAAAAAAATATTATTTAACTTTTTAAATAAACACATTTAGTCACTTGGGAAATATAGTGACCGGTGTTGCCAAATAATGCAATTAAAAGAATATAATCATTAATAACTCTAACTTTCTTTTGGAACTTTGAACTTTCCAAACTGAGCAGAGCTCACTCAGGTAATATTAAATAACTTTACATTTGGGAGTGAAAAGGTTTTACCATCAGAGCTATCCCTGGATAAAATAATGCAGAGAATATTGGAATTAGCCCCCCTTCTGGAAAGTTGGATCTGATTGTCTGCTATATGTTCACACACACTGGAGCTGTATACACAAATGTGTGTGTCTAGAGCCTTAGTGCAGTCTTTTTGTTTTTGTTTTTTGTTCATTAGGTATTCCTTGTTTTTAAGTTAACTTCAAAAAACAGAAAGCTCATGTCTGTGTATCAAAACTTAAAGAGCAAAGACAGTTCTGACTACAATCCTAGTTCTGTTGCTGGCCCAAGGGAGCCTGCTCCCAACAGACGAAGGCATGTGCCTGTAACCTGCATCAGAGCATCTAATGTCAATCTAGCTTCAAAACGTACGTACATTTTCCATCAAGCGTTTGCTGCAGCATGGATACATACAGCCACTAACAGGCTCTATGGTGCAGAAAGTAATGTAGTGCTTCGCCTCTCCCACTCGTCCCTGCACTAGGGGTCGTGTTAACCGAATATTTTCCATATTTGACCGGAAAAATCAAAATCTCTAATTTTCACAGATTAGTATTCAAACCTCTGATCACTTGGTGCAAATGTGCAGATACTTTTGACTTTACGCACAGAGTCCAGCTAAAGAAATCAATTAAAGAAAAGATTCCCTGACAATGTATCAATGCATCAGCCTGACCAGAAGCATAATGCTTGTTGAAAACTTATTGAGGCTACGGAGCTCGACTGTGGTGGTTGTGGTTAGTTAGACGCGCTTCAGAAAGTCAGATATGTGCCAAACACCGGCGCCTGCTGCTGTCTTTCTCCCGCGAGCTTTCAAATAGTTTACAGGTTAGAAAACAGATTGTTCTGAGTCCTTTAGATTTATGATAACTTCAATTGGAGAAATGTCTCTTAATTTTAAAACATTGGCTTTAGTGACGCTTAATTCCAGTCTCCATTACTGCAGTGAATTCAGCCTCTAGAACAACATCTAAACCTCCATGAGGAGTCATCCATCTGATCCAAAACCTCATGACAACAACCTCTGTAGCAATCCCACTATCTGATTATTTGATTTGAATCATGGCTGGTACCATGTGGAGCAGGAACTTGGTATATATTGGAATTTAAAGTGCAATTGTTTAATTTCATATCTATTCGTAGATCTCTGTTTAGATAGTTTTGATTGTATATCTTTTTAAAATTAATTTTAAAAAAAAATACTTTCAAACAGACCATTGGTAGCCCTCCAATAGGATTTAATAGTTGATGGGTAAAAAGATTATGACCGGATTTTTTTTTTTTACCTTGCTGGTAAAAATGTCTTTCACTTTTCCCTACTTTCACTTTTCCTTACAAGAAAGGTAAATATATAATATATAAATAGTATATAACTATAAATATATAATCAGACCAGAATATAATACAAAAATTGTGTAAATAGATTACAGTTACATTGTTGGGGATTACCTGATTACATTTTATCATGCAAACAATGCAACTTGTTTATGGCAGCCTAACTACTAATTTCCTGTGGCCTGATTAATGAGCTTTGAAAAATAGATGTGTTGAGGAAATAAAAAAATCCTAATATGTTGAAAAAAAGAACATGTTCACCATTGTTCTAAGATATGTTTACAGATTTATTTTGAGATTTTTGAAAGACGTGGATATGTTATGAGATATTTTCAGAGAAATATGAGAAAAGATTTGTTTTTATGTTTTTAGTTGTAAACATTCAATATGTTAGAAAGAGTTAAAAAGGTTGATATGAGGATATGTTCTAAAAAACGGTTATGTTTAGAGTAAAGAAACGAATATATATATATATATATATATATATATATATATATAAAGTTATTGTTTAATTACATCTAAGAAAACATTTTGCTCTCAGGAAAGCATTCCTTTGTGAATGAACTAAAAACTGTATTAAATAAGAGAAAATAAAAACAGAATTCATTGATCAACTCTGTGACATGTGTCTTTTACTTTAAAGGCCCAGTGTTTAAATTTCCCTTTTTATTATTATTAATATTTTATTAATAAAAATCAATTACCGCTTTCATAAATATGTATTTTATCGAGGTCTAATCACAATCAGATTATCATGAAAGCATTCCCGTCTCTTAGAATACGTTGTTTATAGATACAGAGGGTGCACCCCCCGAGGCTGCAATGTTGCATCACCATCTTTGAATACGTTAGCCGAAAGGGGTTTAACTTGTTTGCCTTGTGCTTTTTAGCCAGTGATGTCGGGGGGAGTGGGAGTGGTGAAGAGAAGAAACGAGCATAGAGGACCGTGGATCATAGTTTTCAATTTCAATGGAGGACCATCTGTACTCTTTGCCCGTGAGAGGGAGGAAACGATACCACAGAAAAGAAAAAAGAAATGACTGAGAGAAAACAATCTACATCGGTGGAGCGTTTTCCAGATGGAGAGTATTCATGAGGGACACGAACTTGAAGACGGACGCAGAGGCTGCAGACTTTCTGCTGTATAGGTAAGTTAATTACATGCAACAATTAAGTTTATATTAGCATTATATTTGACACAGGACGGGTTAGTCCGGCAAGTAGTTTATTTTCTGTTTAACTCGGACAATTTACTCCGCAGCTTCCGCAGTAGTAATGATGTGTTATAATGGAGAGAAGCCAGAAAAAAATGCTCAGTTGCTGGCCTTCACTGAGCGCACCACTAGTTGGAGGTAATTCTTACACATGGGGGCTTTAAGGTGCATATTTATTGAAGTTATCTGAAAGTAATCAGATGATGTTACATGTTTTTTGTAATGCAACTAATAATATTACTGATTGCAAAAATTGTCAGTAATGGATTACATTTCAAAGTAATTTGACCCAACCCTTTCCATAGGTCACCAAATGTGACAGCAGATGCTCCCATCATATTATGTGACCCCTCCATCGCTCATGTTAGAAAAGTGTTAGTGGGATGAAACTTTTTATGAGAGTGTGTCCATGCATAAGTTATGAAAACCACAGTTTGTGAGTTTTTAAGGTGACAGAACGACAATGGCACAGAGGTCACAAATTCCTAGCTCACTGCTCCTGTCATTTTCAATAGCCTTTGCAAAACAATGTTCAACCCATTTCACATTTTAATAATGGTATTATTATTTATTAAAAGGTGGTACTACATTTGTTTAGGAAGAACCAACGAAATGGCACCCCTAGAGTCACAGAATCTGATGGTTGCATAAAATGGTGTAACACCTGCCCTTGACATAGGTCCAGTTCCAATTGTTATTATTTACGGTTATCTTTCTGTTGCAGAATCAGTTAGCTATGTTAGCTTGTTTGTTAGCCAAGGCCAGGGGTCACATTTACTAAATATTTTTCGTTGTCTATTATGTTTTTAGTCGGTAAACAAACAAAAAAATCTAAAGGCCATTGGTCATTTTGACAAACTACAACTCCCACCCCTGACCACTTTTTGCAGACACGCAGACATTTTCAACTTTATACACAAAGTTGACGTAAATAATCAAAAAAAGATTCCCATGAGAGCATCTTGGCATCATCTCAGACATGGACACCGAAGCCAATGCATCTCGTTATCCAGGGGCTGATAGCAAGTTGAAGAGTTAAGGAGGCACAGAGTAAGTGGTGGTGACATATTGTATCTTAACCACTGATTTAGATAGAATGCAGGTGGGATTTTTCTTTTGCTGAAGCAATCAGAAAAGCTACTATTCAAAGAATCTTGCAGAATTCTTATCGCTGCAATTAGATAAATTTCTAACAGAAATTCAGCTGTAGAGTGTGGTACCTGCCTCTATAAATGCGACTGCAGTTCACAACAAGGCGTGAATTAGGTTTAGGCATTTAAAAGAAAGTATATTTGTCCTTCTGTGACCTTAAGGTTAGGACATAAAACTTGTGGGTTTGTTAAAATTGGTTAGATAACTCCATTTACGATATGCTACTCTGACCGTTGGCTGTTATCAGCGATAAAAATGGTAGATAACATACTAGTAGGTAGAGAGGGCACAGTCTGACAGCATTTGATCAGAATGATAACCGCTAATAACTGCCATTTAATGGACTGACAACATCCGAATCGGCTGAAAGTTTCAGTGCTGAAGGTTTGTGATTTTTTCACCATTTAGTTTTTTCAGTAAAAGATGCATCTTAGCTGTAGCCTCCAGCACTGTTGCTTTTCGCCACGTTACATCATACTCTGAAATGTCATGAGAATTTCTGCCATTTTTTGTTAAAGCAGAAAGCTCAGGGGCTCATAATCTGTGTTTAGATGTCAAAATGATTTATCCAGGCAGCTAAAAAAAAAAACATGTGGACATGGGTGCATGTGTGTAAGTGCTGATGCATGCCTTCCTTGCTCCATCTTTCCACGTTGTGTACTTGTGAAGTGTAAGCCATCACAAAGGGGGCTGGTGTCGGTGGTGTCTCTAACCCAAAATATTTTCCCTTCACAGTGTAATTTCAAGCCTCTCAGAGAGTTGTCATGTGGTCCATTGACTGGACAGAGATAACAGGCTGAGGCGAACGCACGCATCCATGCATGCATCCTAGTTCCATTCAGGCTTCCAGTGCAGCTTGATGTGCCCCTTAATGTGTGTTTGTCATGTCCCTGTCTTCAGAGACTGCAAAACAAAAACTCACATGAAAAGACGAGCTTATGGCTGTGAATGTTTTATGCATTGCAAAAAAATGACATATCTCACCCCACTAGTGGATACCTGCTGTCACATCTTCGGTGGGTGTGCACACAGAAACCTGCCATACCTACAGCAAAGCCGGCTAAGCCTGGTGCCCTTGCTCCAGAAGATAAACCCCTAAAGCTTGAATGACACATTGAGTGCTTTCAGACCACACAAACACTCAATTTCTATGTGTTTTATCTCCATTATGATTTTGTTGGCTCTGTTGGCTCAGAAGGGTCAACTTTGCTTATTTTAAAACAGCTAAAACCAGATGTCATAGTGTCACACTCGCTTTCTTTCCCTCCCTTTTGTTTATATCTTTCAGTTGCAGTGATTCCCCTATCAATATTTTTTAAACACAATGAAACACAGACCAACATGAATACTAATAGGAGCATCATAGATTCTTCACCCTCCTCCTGGATCTCACTAAGGACTGAAGAGTGATAGAAATGATGAAATGGGAAGATGTAGTGGTCAGAGCTGAGAAAAATCACAGTTGATAGACCCTGTGAGAAATAGCTGAGAAGCAGCAGAAAATAGGGAGAATTCAAAATGAGTTGTGATGACTTGAATCCTTAGATAATCACTGACTGCACAGACCGTAATACTCGAAAGTACTCATGGAATTAATGTTAACAAACTATTTCATATTTTTTGACTGGATGTGTGTTGTTTTTTTTCCCTCTTTGTATATCAAAGGTTATTTTTTCCCTTTTGTGCACACCCTTAAAATAATACTTGAAGCACTGTTTGATTTTTAGTTTTTCAACTTTTAGTCTTCTACCATTGTGGCAAGGCCACAATGCATAACAAGGCGCATAACAAGGGCCCACGCGGGATTTGATCCCCCAAACTTCCAGGTGAGAGTCATGCGTGCTAATGACCGGGAATCGTGGGATCGAATCCTACCCGGGCTGTCGTTGTGCGCCTTGCCACATTTGGCGTTGCTGGCAGGTTTCAGGGTCCATGGATTGGAAATTGGTTGCATGACATTTGCTCATCCAGCTTTCTCTTGCTGCATGACAATGAACTGACTAATCATCCCCACAAGAAACCCTTACCCAAAAGGAAATACAGTGGACCCCAGCCTATTCATGGCTCAGTCTGTGCAGATTCACATTTCTTCTTTTTCATAAATTTTTTGAAGAGAATATCGGATTGGATATATTGGTAAGAAAAAGCCGCTCAGGAACCTGGAATACGTATACACAATGTTACTTGGAATGCTATTGGTTGGTGTTTGCATAGGAGCAAATCCAGGAGCACCAATTTAATTTTTTAACCACTGATTTGGTGTTCCCCCAAAAAAGCAGAGATTAGGATGACCTTAGATGTGGCCTGCAGTATTGGCAAGTCTGTTTCAACTGTGTGTATTGATACATATTAAGGTATATTTGGTCTTTGAACTATTAAAAATAGGTTTATAGTTATTAAACCTATTTAGGGGTCTCAAGTTTTGACTCAAGTATATGTATACTGATGGAAAAAAAAATTTGTAGAGTGAAATGTTCCTAGCATATAAAAGAAAAATGAGTTTAAAAACTGCCGTTCTTTTGACAGACCAAAGCTAGTTTTACAATTTAACATCAACGATGGGAAATCCTTTAGTGTAGATGGTTGGGTGTCATTTTTAAAAAACCGATGTTTTCCTAATTTATTTAAAAAAAAAAACAAGGATGAAAAATGATTTGGGTTTAGCTTGGTTTTTCATAGAGAAAAGCCATGTTGGTAAGTGGAAGAAACGGTGGAAAGTGGAAAGTACAGAAATCATCTTTTATTTTACAGCACATCATGGAAAATGGACCATTAACTTTCTTCACTGTTAAAATTTGTGGCAGATGTGTTCTAAAGTCTATAAAAATGACTAGGAGGTGGAGCTACTTTCCTTTTTAGCAGGTTTCTGAATGAAGCAGCAACCAGCGCACTGACTCACATGATGTGCACCAGAGGATTTGCTGCTACAAGCCCGTAGCAAATGCTGAGGACATTTGTATGCTCCCACAACATCCATCCAGAACATCTTGGTAATATTTTAGTGGGACAGTGAATGTGTAAGAAACAGCTTAGGATCAACTTGCTACAGAATGACAGTAAAAGTATGGAAACTGTTCAGAAGAGCTTAAGTAAAGCAAAAACTCCATCTGTAGGTTTCAGTTGCCCTAAAATTGAGTCCATTTCTGAATGTTAAAACACATCATAATCATTTAACTGACACTGTAAAATACAGCTGAACCAAGGCTATAAGAACATAGTAAGCTACATTCCAACTGCTGATCTCCTGAAATTTCAAATGTTGACTTTTTGATTACATATGTGATTATTTGAACATACTGTATGTATTTTTTAATTAAATTTCTATTCATGTTAAAAGGCTTATTCTAGTACCGTATTCACCTATGTGACATTTTCAGGCTATTCATATTCACTTAAGATATATTTAATTTTAAAGTGCCAATGAAATCAATGATTTGTTGCATGTGGTGTGAACCAGCGGAATAAACATTCTTAAAAAAAAAAAAAAGTGTTGACTGAAACAGAACGAAAAGACTGTAATTCCTCACTCTTTCCTACTTGTCAGGGTTTTTTTTTCATACCGATTGCTCCTATTTTGATTTGACTTCCATCAAGGTTTAAGTCTGTTCTTTAGGCTCATATCAGCCATGTACCTATCACTTAAATGTGTTCTCGGAAACTGCTGAAATAAAAACCCATATTTCCAGTTGTTGGCCTGCTGTTCAATAATTTCGAGGCCCACCCCAGCAAGTTCCGGCTAAAAGTGCATTTTCCTAAATAACACCCATGTTTCACTATAGTAACAGCACGTCTGAGCCAATGCTAACTGAGGCAGAAATAAACACACACCGTTAAACAGCCGAAGCAAACAGCGGTTGGTTGATGAGATTGAAACAGAACTCCATAGGAGTCACTCAAAACTCCAAACAAGGAAAATGCTTCACTTGTATGATTGTGACAAAACTCTTCAACTCATGACTCCACTTGATCCACTTATGTCATGGGTTAATCAGTATCTGGGTATGATCGTATGGACATTTAATTGAACTCAAATGGGACAGATCAAAAGATGAGTTTTATTAAAACAGTTGGATGGTACAAAGCCGCACCTCTGATATGTTCACCATTTAAAATAACTTGCACTTTCCCTCTAGCATTAATGAAAGCCATTGTGACTTCACTTTAAAAGGTTTATAAGGAAACAGCAGTTGATGTTTTTTTTCTGGTTATCTTGGTAACAGATGTTAAGATTTTTCTGAAACATATACAGTAAGTGTGACAAAAACACCCAAACAAGAGAAATCTGTAAAAGGGGCAGACATTATTTCTACAGCACCGTATATTCCGCATTTAACTTCTGTATACACAGATTAGTGTGTGTGCATGTATGTATGTCTGTATGAATGTATGATTAGGGATGCACCAATATGGGTATCGTGTATAAGGGCAGATACCGTTCTAATGTACTCGTAGGGGTATCAGATAGTTCACCGGTACAATGAGTCAATACTAAATGATGAAATTGCAACAATTTCATAAACAAATCTAATCTGTGTATAAATGCATTGCTTTTTTTCTTGTTTGGAAGAAGTATCAGCACTGATAATCTGCATCGGCATGTATTCAAATCATAGTATCTGTATCGTATCGGATTGAAAAAAAATGGTATTGTTGCATCGCTAATAATGATGAGAACTGAAATAAATATTGTGTCATTTCACGGTTTTGAGATTTAAGATTTTGGAAATGAGCCAGTTAGGACATCCAGACGAGAGCAGATGGGAAACCTATGAGGAGGGAGTGGTGACCCATGTTACCATGAAGCTCAGTTTCGCACCCTCTAGCATTTCCTTGAGAAAGCACCACTAATCCAACCAGAGTAGGTCATGTCAAGTACATGCACACACAATTTACAAGGACTTACATACACACTCACAGGCACAAGTTCCACACCACACTGACCCACACAGCTTACTCATAGCTTTGGCAAAGGTGCCGAGGCTTCTCAAGCTTTGGCAAATGACATACTAAGGCATGAAAAGATAGGGGAAGAACTGGAGGGAGAGAGGAATTTATCAAAGGATCATTTAGGAACATCTGGGCCTACAATCAGTATGCCCCTCCCTTCTAATTAACTTCCCTGCATCCTCATTTTACCCTCCACCCTGTCCTTTCCATCTTGTGCCTTTTTTTTCCCAGCAGCTCTCCCTTGTTCCATACACAGTTTCCTTACCAATCCCCCGAACCTTCTCTTTTTTATTCACAAGGCAGCAAGAAGTAGATATTTTCCTCGCAAAGGCAAAAAAAATAATAATAAAAAAAGCTCACAAACACACACGTACACACATGCAAACACTTCAAGAAGACGCAGACACATGCACACATGGCTTGATGCAAGGTTGGATTCTAATGCCATCGTCATGGTAACACTCCCTCGCTTCTTTGTTTGCACAAACGAACAGCACACACATCCCAGGAATCTGTGAGGATTCTTATGTAACTACACAACCCCACGCACAAATAAGAGAGACACACAGAAAGACAGACAGACGGACAGGAATGAGTCAGTGCTACAGCACATATTGAGAGCATCTGTCATCAATGTTATACCTTTCACTATGACAAGAACAGCATGTACCACTGTGTTACTTCAGGCTCATTATAACCCACAATCTAGCACACAAACTAACACACACAGACATTTAAGAGGCTTCTTCAAGCTTTGGTACAAAGTAAGAGGTGGAAATAGCTGTATGACTAGTTATGACAACACCACTCATACTGTATATCAGCATACTAATTACTTTGTTGGCTCCACGAGGGCACTCGTGGCTTTGTGTGAGAGGAGCGCTCGACAAATGAGTGTGGTCAGCAGGGGTATCGCTCTGGATATAATGAAAGGAGCAGTAATTTGTTCGCAGTGGAAGAAAATGTCTCGGAAAGAGAAGGGAGAGATAACGCCTTTTCTCTTTTCATTGCAATGTATTGATTAGAGTGTGGTAGAATGAGCAGAGGGCAAGTGTGAAAGCATATGCAGTTCAGGAAGAGAAGAAGCATTTCAGGATGTCATAATACCTCATTTATCTTAGTGAACATAGTTTGTATGTTGCCTTGTCTATATTGAAGATAAAATATTTAATCTGTGTGCTGGAACCTAAGAGATCCCTTTGATAGACTGTGAAATTAGGCTCGATTAGTCCGGGACTGCACAATATCTGACATTTACCTTCACTTGCTTTTCTTACAGTAAAGGCATCTGAAAAAAATGACTCATCCCCATTGAACCTTGTCGGATTTTTTCACATCAGCCAAACACTCAAGGTATTTTAGTGTGATACACCAACACTAACTAGCCCAAAATTGTAAAATGGAAGGAAAGGAATACATGGCTTTCAGAAAAAAAATGTAGCATGAATTCCATCTCCCCTCTACTCAGATAACCCTGCATAAAATCCATTGCAACCAGATACATACTAAAGATGAATCTGCTGTTCTGTGAAGGTGTCAGTGGTTTGTTAGTATTTCCCAACCCTGATCCTCAAAGCACACCGTCCTGTTCTTTAAACGTGATCTTCCCCATACAATAACTTATCAAACATACCTCAGTAATGTCAGCAAAACGATGAAGCCCACTTCTGCCTGCTTAGTGCTTTCAGGCTCTCCAACACCCCAGTCTCCTCATTCCCTGGCATGCTGAAAGAGATCTTCAGGGGATGGAGATACTTATCACTGACATTTTGTGCAACAAGGACATGGAGAGATGAGCCTTGAGCCTAGATGATGAATGCAAATTTATTCCAATACAGTTGTAAATTTAAAGCATTACATTGGATTTGCCTAACTTAACTGTTAAACATAAGTTTTTAAGGCTAAGAAAAATGCTAAAAGAAACACATTCTTAAAAGACAGCCATAAGACATCCACTCAAAAGTTTACCACAGGTCCTACAAAGGAAACGCATGAAAAACAGTGCTCTGGTCAGATAAAATCAAAATCTAACTTCTTTTCCAACATGCAAACCATTATGTTTGGTGGTAAATTATCGCCATATATCACCCTGAACACATTACAACATTGTAGTGGCAGCATTATGCTGTATGTTTAATATGTTGAACAAAGTGGTTGGCAAGATGGATTGAGCTAATACAGCACACAGAAAAAAAAAACCTTGTTAATACTGCAGAAGATTTAAGACTGAGGGTAAAGAATGGAAATGTGTTGTTCAGCGGCACTATCTTTAATCTGACTGAGTTTAAATTATAAGAGCAAAGGTCACGCTACCTGTATGGTGTCAGATCACACCCTGAATGTCTGAATGAAAACATACACCAAACCTTTCAAATTTGTATTAATAAAAAACTCTTTGAAAAAAATATATAATTTTTCTTCCAATTTACATTTATGCTCCACTGCAGTGATTCCCAAAAAGGGGCACATGTTCCCCTAGTGGTATGTGAGCACATTACAGGGGGTACATGGAAACATTTGATGTTTCATTCAAAATAAAACTGATTGTTATTTTTTCTGGGTTTTGTTTATATGTATGTTTAAAAGTGACTTATTTAAAATAACTTCTTCTTTTGTTATAACAAAGGGAGGTTTACTTACTCTTTAAAATATATTTAGTTTTTATTTTCCGATTGCTTTTTCACTTTCATGGCAACATATTTTGCACACATACACACACACATACCGTAAATATGTCTGTGTATGGTTAATTTGAAATGAAAATAACACGTTTCACAAATATATGCTCCAGTTAGGGAAATCTAATCAAGTGATTTTCATTATTTAATCAGTTGTAAATTCTGCTTCTGGGGAATCAACACATTTGACTAAGGGGTACTTGTATGAGAAAATGGCTCTTGGGGCACACAGGTCAGAAAAGGTTGGGAAACACTGCTCTACAGCATAAAAAAATAACTTTAAAAACATGCTGAAGTGAGGTTTTGTTTAAAAAAAATGTTTAAGGGGTACAGACACTTATTATTATATTTTATTATATTTTGAGCTGCTAGGAATATTAAAAGGAAGAATGACAAAAGACGTGTTTGGACACCAAGAGCTACCTGTGTGTTCCCCACAAAGATTTTACTGTTTGTAGAGATGAATCACTGCAAAAACCAAGCAACAACAGAGCCTCTGTTCCCCCTGCAAACAGAGATTACATATTTTTTCTGCAGAGTGAGAAAAAAGTAAATATTGTGGCAGCAAAAAAAAAAAAAAAAAAAAAAAAGCTGGGACACTTTGGACACAAACAAAGAATACCTTCCAAATTACATTATAGTGATAGAAACAACCCAAAAATGACATGTGCAATTCGGTTAACTTTATAACTTTTTACGGTAAGTTTAGATACCTGTTCCTCTAAGGTCCATAAGATCACTTGTGGTGTTCCCCAGGGTTCAGTTTTAGGCCCAGTGCTTTTTAACCTGTATATGCTCCCTCTTGGCAGTGTTATCAGGAGACATGGAGTTAACTTTCACAGTTATGCTGATGATACACAGTTGTACATCTCCATGTCTCCTGATGACACACGGCCAATGGATGCACTTTTTAACTGCATTTTAGACATTAAATCCTGGATGGCAGAAAACTTTCTCCAGCTCAACCAGGACAAAACTGAGGTTTTAGTTATCGGTCCTGAGGCTCAGAGAGAAAAACTTTTACCAAAACTACAATCATTGTCTTTTAATTCTTCTTTACAAGTGAAGAACCTGGGTGTGATTTTTGACTCTGAGCTGACTTTTATCCCTCACATTAAAAACATCACCAAAATAGGTTTTTATCACCTAAAGAACATCGCCAGAGTCCGCCCCATTCTCTCTCGGGCCAATACGGAGACGCTAATGCATGCTTTTATCACCAGTAGAATTGATTATTGTAATGCCCTGCTTTCTGGTCTTCCCAAAAAGACTACCTCATGTTTACAGCTTCTACAGAATTCAGCAGCTCGTGTCCTGATGAAGACTAGGAGGCGGGAGCACATTACACCGGTCTTAGAATCACTGCATTGGCTGCCCGTATGTTTTAGGATCGATTTTAAGGTTCTTTTAATGGTCTTTAAGTGTCTTAATGGTCTTGGGCCTTCGTATCTGTCAGAAATGCTTTTACCGTATGAACCCTCGCGGTCTCTGCGCTCCTCTGGCAGCCGTCTCCTTATCATCCCCAAAGTCAGGACACAGACTCATGGTGAGGCGTCTTTCCATTATTATGGCCCTCACCTCTGGAACAGGCTGCCAGAGGACCTCAGGGCCGCAGAGAACGTTAATGTTTTTAAGAGCAGACTCAAGACTCACCTTTTTAGCTTAGCCTTTAACTAATTATTATTTATTAATATATTTTTAATCGCTCAGCATGTTTTACCTGATTTAATTTTTAGTTCAGCTTTTAACTGTTTATTTATTAATCTGCTTTGCATTTTTATTATTTGTTTTACACTTATTGTTTTATACTTTATATACTTTATATTTTATTAACTTTATATTTTAATGTATTTTAATCTTTCTTGCCAGTGTTTCCTCTCTGGGGAGCCCCCTGCATCGGGGGCGGTGGTCGGCTGTGGCTGCCTGGGTGCCCCCCAGGTAGCGCTTGGGTGGAGGTGGGGGTACCAGCCCTCCCTCCTCTGTGGCGCCCTGGGTGGGAGCCTTGGCTGCTGCTGTTGATCTGCTGCTGCTGATGCAGATGGCTCCATGATGGCATTTCCTGGCTCATCTGTACTCAGCCCGCTTTTTGTAGCTTCTAAGTGTGTGTGTGAGTGAGTATGGCTGATGGGTTGGGTTGGGAGGGGGTTGTATTTGCACTGATGATTTTATTTTTTGAAGGGGGGGGGTTGTGGGGTTATTTTAAATCTGTAAAGCACTTTGAGTAACTTTCTTTGTTTGAAAAGCGCTTTATAAATAAAGTTTGATTTTAATTTGATTTGATTTAACAACAGTCTGATCATGGTGTGATACAGAGAGGTAGGGCAAATGCACTGTTGAACTAAAAGTCCCAAAACACTGCTTAGGAATTCAGCTACGGTCCTAGCTTGTTAGCTCTGTGCCGCTTTTGCTTGTTGTCTGTGGCTGTGAAAAACATGTTCGTGTTCAGTTCTTATTCTATGCTGCTGATATAGTAAGTAGCCCCCCACCTAGATGAGGACAAAGAGATCATCTCTTCTGATGAGGACAATACCCTCTTTTGCCATTTTCAAGAAACAAATCTGGATCCATTTTAAATTGTAATGGAATTTTCCCTAGGTGTTGGAAGAGATCGACTGAGGGTCCTAGAGGTCCTTGCTTTGTGCTGACTGAAGGACAAGAAATTTAACTCAGCAGGTGATCTGAAAAAAACACATCTTTCATGGGTAGATAAGTTAAAAAAGATATAGTTGGCCTTGGAACTGTATTGGAAGAGGACAGAACAGAAACACAAACTAATGGGAATTGCCTCTCTTTGCCTTTAAAAAAAAAAAAAAAAAAAAAAAAACTAGGGTCAGGACTACTGTGATTCAGAATTCGAGTCGGACTACTGCCCAGCTGTCCAATAGGAGCATGGAAAAGCAGCTGCCTTGAACTCTAATTCTTTTTTTAAATCAAACTGTTTATGCAATATAATGTTGTAGGAGGTTTACATTGATATCTCATGATTCAAATATTGACAAAAAGACCAATAGTTTTGTTCTCCCCTTTCATAAAATGAAACTTTCATTATACAGTATATAGAATCATTACAAATAGAGTGAAATATTTCAAGCATTTACAGTTTTGTAATTTTTGTTTTCAGACCGATCCTAGGGCTAAAAGGTTGGTGGGTGAACGCTGCTACTGCCTAAACAAGCTTTAGTCAATGTACATATATTTTATAATTTGGGAGCTGACAGCCTTGTGATTTCAATTATGGATGACAAAAAAGATTATAATGACCACTGTAAGCAAAAAAAGCCCTTTTTTTAAACCCTAACCAACATTCAAGAAGTAAAAATGAACCTTTGAACTTACTGCTTAGTAGTCCATTTTACAAGATAAAACCTCTCCATCTTGATCAAAAACTGTATTTTTAGATCTATAAAGGTCCGATCAAAGTCCGCCATCAAAGTTGTTGGTTCACAGCGAAGATAAATCCATAGAAGTTGTAAAGTAACAGCCTAAAATTGCTCTGCTAAAAACCTGAGATTTCCTGATTCATCAGGAAGTGACTTTTGACCTGTGAGGTCATGTCCGCCAATGGACTTCCAATTGAAAATATTTTCTCAGTGTAAGCTTAAAAGTGTAACCTTTTAATCAACAGCTTACTTGACCCAGTGGGAATGGGATTATACCTTCTACTACCTCACGTTTTCCACAAAAAGAAAACTTTGTAAAAGTCTGTTTGAGGAAAAAAAACGCATCTGTTTGAACCAATCACAGCGCAGAGTTCTGATGATCGAGGAATCGAATAGCCAATGGAATACTGAAAATAGCAATAGGTCACTCCAGGGATCGGGCTTTATCTTTGCAATAGGAAATGGCGAGCGTAAAGAAGCTTATCCAAACAGCAGCGAAAGGAAAGGATTACGCACAGTAAGTAACCCTTTGAGTGCTGGGTCAAACCGCACTTTATTGTCACTATACAACATTGTGGAAACCATGGTGCTTTGTTTGAGACAAGACAGTGGTAATTTTGGGAGTTTTTCTAACAGAAGGAAATAGCAGATTTAGAAGAGAATTAACCTTTTTTCGGCACCCTTGACCTTTATTTGATCATGTATGATGCAAAATGTAAATTCTTTGGTTTATTGCCGTCATTTTTTTTGTGGATAAATGTAATAAATCAGACTTTAGACCCACAATGTTTTTAGGGTCACCACACAATTCTAAAATTATTTTTTGAGCATATATTTTATAAATTTTAATAAGCAGACACAATTTGATCGTTTCCACTGTATTGAAAATTAAATTGGTCGGCAACAATTGCACTTAAACATATGTTCACTGTTCTGGGACAAATTTCAGAATGTTTTCTTTCCAAAGAGAGCCCAGCCATATTGCTACTTCAAATGGTTCAAGAGCAGCTCTAAAATTAATTTGGTTACGCATTTTAAAAATATTTTGGGTGGAAATTGCAGGAATGTTAAGGGGTTTAATACCCCAAATTCAGATGATTTTTCTTGTTATGTAATATAAAAAAAGAATAATTTAAATAATTGTCTGGATTCTGAAAATAGAGTTAATTTCTATGCAATCAATGGTTGAGCTTCCTTTTCCGACCAGGGACGATCAGCCTGTGGTTCTGCTGAGGTGTAATGGAACCCCAGGTTGGTTTGATAGCAGCTTTTAGGTCATCTGCAGTGTTTGGTCTCATGTCTCATCTTCCTCTTGTCAATACATAGATTCTCAGAGGAGATCAGTTCAGGCCATATTGCTGGCCAATCAACCACAAAAACACCAAGGTCACTGAACCAGCTTTTGGTTCCTGGGGCAGAGAGATCAAGTCCTGCTGAAAAATTACATTTGAGAAAAATAAAGTAATTTGTTACTACCTTCTTTTCTAAAAAATAATATAGGAGAATAATAACATGCAAACTGACTGAGTATACAGCAAGACTCCCAAGTTATTGTTTTAGTTCATGTTTCTGAGGAGGTAAAGTGATTACCTGTTCAAGCCTTTCTTACCACCTGGTTCAAGGTGATCAACTGAGGAGGTACCAAAATTGGAGGCAGGCAGTTTGCACGTAATTGGCTTCTAAAGGCTCTATCAGAAAATGCCTCCTGAAGGAACCGGGGGCCAATCATCTCTACAAAGCCAAGACCGAGCATGTGTGTGTTTGTGGCATTGCCCATGGTGCATGAAATCTGACAGTCAGAGTCTGCTGAAGCACCTGCCTGCAGACACGCACCGACGCATTCATGCAGATGGACAAACACATGTCGAAACTCGTAATTGGAGTCCTAAAGCCAAAGGAAAAGAAGAAGAGACAAAAAAAAAACAGCTCTTTGTGTTGTGTATGAGTGTGTAAGTGCTTTTCTGTGTTTCAGTTCGAATGCCCTGGCACACCACCAACTTTGTAAAACCAGGCAATTTCCTGCGAAGCCATCCAAGTGTGACAGCTGTAGGTGCCTAATGGGCATGGCTTAGGAAACGAGGCATTACCACAATCCAGCGAAGTCGATTGTATTAATCCCTAAGATTAACAGCTTTACTTCCCAACATGTTTCCTGTGTGAAAAGTCTTATTTCCTCACCTAAAATGAAAGCAGGACGTGGGGCAAATATTCAAATAGAGTGATTTGCAAACGTTTTCATACTCCAAGATGTTTTTCACATGTTTTCACTTTACCACAAAATCTCTTTACATTGTTGAGATATACTGTAAAGTTCTATGCAGCAGCTGAAATGGAATGAAAGATATATATTTTTTTAAACTATTTTTACAAATTGAGGATATCGTGCACATATTTAGGCCCCGTCCACACTACAGCGTTTTTGTTTAGAAACGGAGAGTTAAAACAAAAACTATCTCTGTCCACACTAGCGTTTTCCCTGTGTATTAGAATTGATCTCCATCCATTTCTAAAACGACTGAAAACGTGGATCACGTGACCATTCTCCAACACTGGGCATGCGCGCGCCGGTATAAACAGGAAACAGATTGACCATTCCTCAGATTTGATGAAAGTATCCAAGCTAACGTACCTGCTAAACATGTCGAAGGCCAGAGATTTTTTTTCATGGACCGATGATGAGGCCAGTAACGCTTGTAATTCGTTATCCATGTTGCAGTTTCTAACGTAATGTACTCCAGGCTTTTTGTAGGTTATCTTCCAGGAACGGGTCATGTGATGGGTGGCTGACGAATCAGGGAAGGATACGCCATGACCGATGACACCCAATCATAAAGCAGAGTGTGATCTGCTGCGTCATCGTTTCTAAAGTCCTCCTTTTTTAGACGTCCACACCAAAACGCCCTCCGGAGTTTCAAAACGAAAAACGGGGTCGGCAGCGTTTCTAAACTTCTCCGTTTTGGGTCTCTGTTTTTGCCGTTTTAGTGTGGATGGGAGGTGCAAACGTAGAATAAAGTCTCCGTTTTTAAACGAAAACGCAGTAGTGTGGATGGGGCCTTAGTCATTATCTAAACATAGAACCACTTTTCATTGCCATTAAAGCTTCAAGATTTTCAGCGTGTGCCAATAGCATTGTAAAAATGTTCTAGTATTGCAAAAAAAAATCTCTATTAGATTTAGGGATTAGGTCATAGTAAACAATTACATTATACCTGACGGGTAATAAACCTGTCAACAGCCTCTATTAGAGTCTAAAAACACTGACCCGAATTTAGCTTCAACCACATTTTAATCATATGGAACAACTTTCCTTTATGTGCTGGAAAAAAAGCATCCCCTTAGTATGATGCTGCTACAGTGTTACACTTTGGAGATTATACGTTTACCATGATGTGTCATGTTAGGTTCCATTACAAAAACAATACTTTATTTATGATAAGGTTCCCTTTATGTAATAGTGGATGACTTCTGAAGCTAGTTGGTTACACTGAATTTTATTTAGGGGTATCAGATTCAAGGCGGCTGATTAAAGATACACATCACGTTTTGAATTTTCATTAAAAAAAATAAAAAGTATGTAGCTTCTACTTCAGTCATACACAGCTTTTTTAACAGTTAAACTCACTAAAATATAAGGAAATTTGTAGCTGTAATGTGAAAAAAATACAAAAATATTAAGGGTGTTAAATACACTTTCAAAGCAGTGAATGACAAATGTATCATTTTTGTCACAAATGTATCACTAAAATGTTTTTTTAAAAGATGCACCTATAAAATTTGGGTTTATGTGCCAATTTTGGATGGGCTTTATTTTTGTTAATTATGTCATCAATCCTTTGCTGACACCTACTGTCTTAACCTCCCTCTGCTCCTTTCCCCATGAGACAACTGAACACAGTCAGTTTTAATCTCACTGCTAAGCACCTTCTTGTTGTCACACACCCAAACACACACACACGCAAAGCTTTCAAATAAGGGATTTAGATTACAGTGAACACCGTTATAGTCCCACGATGATGGAGTGTGTGTACTCTGAGGGTGAGATTTATTGGAATTCATATGATGTTTGTTGACTCCCTTCATATAAACAGGTGGCTGTGTGGAGATAACGTTCCACATATTGTGCCGACGATGATGCTGCCGAAAGTGACGTACGCAGTCATCCAGCGTTGTCAGGAGTCTGGGTGATTTTTTTTCTTTAATCCTAATGCAGTCAGAGGGACATTTATTAATCCCTCCGTTTCAAAAGGAAAGCAACAAAGCCTTTTAGGTGCATGAGCTCGGGGAATCCTCCAAGGGTATCTCCACGCATTCACGATTAGCTGAGACAACGCAACATAATTAGCTTTGTTTTATGGCCAGCACTGCAAAAAAAATTGCACAAAAACAGGCCCCTGTTTCCAATCCCTCACTCCTGAATTTCTATGCTGTCATAAATAAGCTTCCAGTTTGTTATCATGGATCAATTTAACCAACTCAAGAGGCATATGAGAAACTTGATTGTGCCTGCCATATTGATATTTTTTGAAGAGGAAGGAAGAAGAAGTTTCTTTTTTCTATTTATATTAGAGGCACCTGTCATAACCAACCAAAATATTGAGTTCAGTGTTGTCAACATAACAAGGTAGTAAGCCACCACCGCATTGATCCATAATTCCTTTCTTCATAAACTATGAAATAAAAACACAAGAACTTGTTGTCTTTGCCACTTGGTTAAAAATATGTGTGCAGTGAGAGCGTTTCCTGTCTTTGATCCTGAAGAAGGATTTTTTTTTTTTTCCTCCTCTGCTCAATGTCTTGGCTGGGTTTACTAAACCGCTTTCCTAAATGCCGACCTTGTCACTTTGGCGTGTTGCAGGCCGACCTACTTTTTGATCTCTTGTTTTAAAGGCCCCAAAACCCTAGCGGACATAGCTGAAGGATGCAGGAAAATTTTTAAGGGCAAATTCAATAGACTCAGGTTTCCAGCTGAATGTTTAATGCTGCTTGCTATTTATACTTTTTTTTCCTCATTTATAATTTATGTGACCCCCGGGGCCTGGCTGTTTCGCACATTTTTTTATAGCACAATTTTAAATGCTTTTCTTTAAGGTGTACCATCGCGCATTGTGTTCTGCGTCCTGACTGATTGGAGGGAATGGTCAATCTCCTCCTTTCGTGTCTCCTGCGCTTGCCGAACTTATGTCTGGTTATAAGAATATTCATGTTGTGGGAGAGAGGTTTTTTTCTTTTGTATTTGCTGAAACTTAAAACATTAATGACTGTATGGTTGGAGTTGGAACTGCTAGGTTTTGCCTTTTCAATAAGTTTTTGAGTAGTTATGTTTTATATCACTTATTTTGGTATAAAACCAGCCTTACACTGCAGGCAGTGAGCTCGTTTAACAGCTCTAATAAACGTAATTCCCTCTCTTTCCTGAGAGTCCAGACATGAGACATCTGTCACAGAGAACAGAGAACACATGAGGTGAAGTGTGCGTGCGGGGGGTGGTGGTAACGCTATAGGCTTGGTAGACTTTATTAAAACATTTTCTCGGCTTTTCTACTGTAGTTGCCTAAAACAGAACCCGCATGAAATAAAAAAACAAAACAAATAAATAAATAAAAATCACATGTCCACAGCTTTTTACGTAGTTTACAGGGCAAAGGATGTGAAATTGCGTCCTTGCTACGCAAAATGCGTACAGGTTGGTAAGTATGTTTTTTTTTGTTTTCAAGTGAGGAGGGATGACCACACATCCCAAAAATCACAATTGTGCAATTTTCTACCAAAGGTCAGACAGTTCGACCTCCAGAAAATATATGCAGCAAAATGAGAAGCTCAGACTCTCTTTCATCAAAGGCAGCGAGCGATCATCTTCCTGATGAAGACCAGGAGGCGGAACCACACATACATTGTGAATGTGATTGTGGATTTCAAAACAAAAATTTGATTGATTTCTCCTATATTTAGTTTAAAAAAAGAGCAACGACATCTGGATTTGCCCTTTATTTTCACTGAAACTTTTAGGTTTTTGGTCATCTTTAGGAATGATGATTAATTCACAGCTACCCTGTGACTAATTAGATCAATTATTTTAATTGTTTGAAAGCCTTACTAAAAATAAAAAAACTAGGGTTTTTGGATGAAGTTAGTGTGTTTTCCATTCTTTAAGCAGCATTTATGCACCGGCACCATTTCAAAAATAATTGTTTGCCACAGGTACCGGATAAAACATTCACGATACCCATCCCTAGATGTAACAGCTTATTAAAAAAAAAAAAAAATCAGTAAAGGTGTGTTGTCTACATAAGCTCATGTAGAAGGAAATGCAAGCGTATATGTCGAGATAGCAAAGATATATACAAAGATGCATATATTTGTTCTTTTGTGAAAAATATTTGGGACAAAACCTTTGAGTTAAGATGATATTAAATTAGGAAAAACAGATCTTATATACAAAACTGATTGTATAAAATGTCTCATACCATAACTTTGCTGTAGATACCCTGGAAAATGAAGTTCAGTTGGTGCGTTGTGTTAAAAAAGCAGGCAACATGGCGTTTCAGTTTCTTGATTATCAACGCATATTTATACAATTTATAAAATTACCTAATCTGCGTTTATCAAATAACTCACTGAAAAGCCACTCTGAATGTCTCAGCCCACACAACAGTCATCTGAACAATACAGTGAGCACTAAAAGCTCACTTACAGTAAAGGGGTCACAAAAGATTACATCATCATGTGGTTACTGAGAGAAGAAGGTTCACCGACAGTAAGCTTAAACATCTCCTATTTGACTTCTTAAAAAAAGCCAAGCAAATTACCTTTAGCAGTTTCATGGTTATAATAGGAATGGGGCTCAACAACAGAATTTGACAATTAATTTCTATAAAACATTTGGCCTTGTCAAGTTATTTCTTTGGAACTGACTTTCCTCAGCCTCCGGCACAAAATTCAAACTCTTGACCAGGCAGTAAATTACATCGTAAGTCAGCCACAGATCTCAGAAGGAATCTGGCTGAACAGGAAAATGCGATCAATGCCGTTTGCACGCATCATGTCTTTTGGAGAATTCTCTCTCAAACCCAGAATTTGTTTTGTTGTCAGAAGCTTGACCCTCAGAGACACCTTATAATGTTCTGCTTCAAAGGCTGTAGCACAATCTGTGCTGAATAATGGAAAAACTCAATACACAAGGACCACAAGTGCACTTGTATCAATGACAGCTAGCTGAGTGGATTTCACATTTCTCGTCTTCCCTTGAGCCAGAAGTAGATCATTAATACAGAGGCTTGTAAAAGCATTAATTCCCACAATAACTATTTTCACAAAAACCACAACCTTTTGTCAATTGAAATTCTCATAAAAAGTCTGAAAAGTATTGTGTGCATTAGTATTTGCACCCATTTAATCTGGTGCCACTAAATAAAATGCATTGTAACTTAATTAGAAAGGATGGTGTGAAGCTAAATCACATTTTACATAGAGCTGTGCTATGAAGGCTTCCGATTGTTATTATAGAGTTTTAAAAAGCAACCTAAAGACCAAGTTATAGACCAGGAATAAAAATATGGAGAAGTTTAAATCCTTTGTAGACCATTGTTTCAAATTTACATCAAATCACTTTTGATTTAACTCTTGCCTTAGTGCCTGACAATTAGAAGGTCAATCTGTATAGCAGCGCCAAACCCATCACCAGTGTCACCCCGATGTAAAAAAATTGTAAAGAAAATGTCTGAATTAAAAAAACTAAACCAATATCACCTCGATGAAATCATAAAACATTAAGCTCCTCCTCTTGCTGCCTCAATACCCAACCTACAACTTTTCTAAAGAAAAGTTTTCCTTAAGTGAGCTGATTCTAATTGTTATTAGTTATAATAGTTAACACCGTATTCAAAAAATAATCATAACAGTAGTAAACAAAGCTTTACTAAAGAAGAACAACCTTGACAACACATTAATACAGACCTCCAGGCCATTCTCTAATACCCCATTCATCAACAAGATTATTGGAAAAGCTGTCTTTCAACAGTTGAATAAATTCCCATGATCGACTGCTTTGATAATTTTCGGTCTGGTTTCCGTGCTCACCACAGCACTAAAACTGCCCTCCTCAAAGTTTTCAATGACATCCATATTAATACAGATTGTAGCAGAACCACAGTGCTGGTTCTATTGGAACTCGGTGCAGCATTTTACACTGTTGATCATAAAATACTACTGGAATGACTGGAGATCTGGGTTATACTCTCTGGTACAGTACTTGGCTGGTGAAAATCTTACATCAAGAACAGGAAATATTTTGGTTCAATAGGTAATTTCTCATCAGAACAGACAGAAATCGCATGAGTCCCTCAGAGCTCCATCCTGGGACCCTTTCTGTTCAATATCCATCTCTGCTCCCACTTACCCAGATTATAACAGCCAATAAAAAAAGTTGCCATAACTATGGAGATGACACTCTGTACATTAAAGTGTCATCAGGCGAATTGGATCCTATCCAGACCCTCAATTAATGCCTTGTACAAATCAATAGCTGGATGTCTCATAACTTTCTGCAGCTGAAAAGAAACAAAACTGAAGTAATTGTTTTTGGACCAAAACAGGAACAAGCAAGAGGCAGCACACAGCTTCAGTTAATCCAGCTAGAAACTACTGATCAGGCGCATAACCTAGGTGTAATAATGGACTCAGAGCTGAACCTCCAGGGTCAAATAAAGGCAATAACAAGGTCAGTCTTCTATCACCTGAAGAACTTTTCTAGAATTAAAGGACAAATTTCAAAACTGGACCTTAAAAAAACTCATCCATGCATTTATTTGTAGTCAAATTGATTACTGCAACAGTGTCCTCGCAGGTCTACCTAAATAGTCAATCGGACACCTTCAGCAGATCAAGAGCACTGTTGCTCAACTCACTAGAACTGGAAAACTAGAGCACATCACCCCAGTTCTAAAGTCCTTACATTGGCTCCCTGTAGCTCAGAGAACAGACTTCAAAATACTCCTACTAGTTTATAAATCAATGAATGGCTAAGCGCCAAAATATGTTGAAGACCTGCTGTCTTTTTACCGAACCCCCAGACCACTCAGGTCCTCCAACTCTAAGGCCATGTCCACATGCAGCTGGGTTTAAAAAAAAATAAATAAAGATTTTCCTCTGCGCCTTAAAAAAAAATCTCCGTCCACACATAACTGAATAAATGTGTTTTTCAGCACATTCATAGACGTGGCATACCTGTAGGGGGCAGTAGTTCTCCCAAATCCTATCCACTCAGAGTAACTTTCTAACCTCTATCTTCAGCACGCAGCAGTTATAGAGCTTCTAAAAGCAAACAAAAAAAACACGCTTTAACAATGGATGATACAAACACAGCTCTGAGGGCATAAGAGTAAACAGAGGTCGCACAAGTGATGTTGGAGCGTTTGTCAGATAGTGCCGTTACGGCTCTTAAAACTCTGTTTATACTGAAAACAGAGAAAACGGAAATCTCCACTTTGGCCAAAGTTTGTAAAAAGATTTATTTTTGGTGCCGAAATCTCTGTTTACATGTGGATGACAGGCAAAACTGTATAAAAAAAAATATC
The DNA here is from genome assembly GCA_028564705.1 of Apricaphanius iberus. Taxonomy (NCBI): domain Eukaryota; kingdom Metazoa; phylum Chordata; class Actinopteri; order Cyprinodontiformes; family Aphaniidae; genus Apricaphanius; species Apricaphanius iberus. The sequence continues at coordinate 1,315,070 of JAPXFQ010002799.1, read as the reverse complement.
TCAGTTTTGTGAGATACCCGGCTATGTGTGGACAGGGCTTAAATTATTAATAATCCCTAGAATCCTACCCTAACCCTATCTGGAACAAACTTCCTGATGACTACAAAGCTGCCCAGACAGTGGGCTCATTTAAAGCAAAACTTAAAACTTTTAAAGTCTCCTTCACTGGTGTTTTTATAAATTGTTCAGTGTTCTCTGGTATGAAAGAATGCCGTCTGAGTCGGTTTCTGTCAAAAAAAAAAAAAACTTTCGATTTATGCCAGTTCAGTGTGGGAGTGGACGTGGATACTTAACATCCAAGTTTCTCTCCCCTGATTGGCTAACTGCAACACTACTCATTAACTGTCTCTGTTTACTAAAATCAGTAACATGAGAAAAAATGGTGCAGGTATTTATGCTTACCGTCGAGTTTAAGCAGCATTACCAAACAAGTCTCCGACGTGCAAGACCCCAACACTGGAGCTATCGGAGTTACAGTCTTCAGGACGCCACACGCCACAGACAGGTATTCGGCACCACGGTCTTCCTCTTGGCTACTAGTTACTACTTGATAATTAATTCTCCTCCGCTTAGCAATATGCTTAAATCCAGTGAATTGTCTCATCTGATTGTAGCCATAACTCTGTTCGGAACAAGCACCGCTGCAGCACTTTCTTTATGTAACTGTTTCAGGGATTGAGGTTTGTGTAAAATGTTCATATGTAGCATGCTTTTAGAACACAGTGACTGGTTTTAATGAAAGAAAACTCAGTTTTTCAAGATTTTCAGTGAAGGAGAATTTTAAAGCTGCCTTAGAGTTAACTATTAGGATTGCTCTCTAATGTTTTCTTTTGATTCTTAAGTTTTATCCTTAATTGCTGTTTTGTCATATGTTTTTGCAGTCATGTAAAGCACCTTGTGTTGGAAGTGTGCTATACAAATAAAATTGCCTTCCCTTGCATGATTTTACAGGTATGTAAAAAAAAATATATTTAAGTTTTTCCACTATCAAACAAGACTCTGTAGATATTATTTTATGCCACATATGCATTTCGATTGCTGGTAAACAAATGACCAAAATTAGACATACCTGAGCATAAATCAGATCACTAGATGGAGACTAAATGTTTTCAATATGGCATCCGTAGAATGGGCATAAACTGAAATTATTTTGATGCATACTCTTTGCATTAAAGCAGGGTGAGCCTACTAACTACTTAGTTTCAGCCTTAATTCATGGCAGTACTGATCCGGTGAACCACCACTGGTTAACACACAATTATATAAACGCTACAAAAATAACGAGATGAATACATCCTCCAAACAAGACCCCAACATCGTAACCAGTTGTGCAACTGCTAGCATCATGCTAATATCATTTAATGTGTTAGGATGATGCACTCATGACAAAAAAGAAAATAAATAAAAGTAAAATTGTTTATTTTTATTGTCATTGGGGAGCTAAAATACCATGCACATAGTGCTAAGGTCCGATGGTAATGCTAATGCCTAAAGAGAATAAATGAATGTCTAAAATAAACATTGCTGTCATTTTAGTTTAATTTGAAGTTTACCACTTTGCTGTGTCTGTCATTTCCATAGTCAGAAGGAACTGACCCCTCGATAAGAACGTTTGTCAGCAAATCCTTCTCGATACTGGTGGAGGTTGCTGAAGCTCTTATTCTTTAAGTGCTTCCGCAAACAAAAAGTACTTTCTTAAGTACTCTCCCTTTTTCAGCAGTTCCAATGCAAATACTGTGACATAATAGTTCAAAGAACATAATAGAGGACACTGAATAGCTTAAGAAATATTACCAAAACCGTATAGAAAATATCTCCAAGCACCTGGAGGGATTTATTTATGCTTTTTTGCACTCCTAGAGACTAAATGTATAACACACTGTATTTAATGTCTATAGTGGAATTGGCATGATGTGTCCTCTTTAGAGAGTTAAGAAAAACGTGTATATGAGGATCCATGGAGCCTTTGGTAGAGAAACATCACTAATCCCCCACCACACGTCAAGGTGGGCATGAAGTGCGTGCCCACATATCGACCCTTCATGTCAAACCTCTTGTTTATTGCTGAAAAGCTCACTATTGGTCTGGATTGGTCAAACTACATAACACATCTTATGAGATTTGAGGGGTTTTTTTTCTGTCATAGCTCTCAAACAACTGCTTGGCATAGAGATAGCATCGATTGATTGTTTTGGAGACCCCAAGGTGCCACATTTCGCTGAAGGTCTCTACCAGAAAGCTTTGGAGATTTTTCATTTACCTTACCATCAAGCTCACTGTATGTGTTGACAAGATAAAAAGGGGGATATAGCTAGTCTAGTGAAAGGTAGCTAAAAAAATATTGATTAATAAATAAAAATGTTAGCCTCTGTGTCACATATCGCTTCCTACAAAAACAGACAAATCTATGGATTACGAAATTCCTTAAAACGCTTTGGACTGAGCGACAGGTAGTCCAAAAAAAGACTCGGCCCAGACAAAGGTGATGGAAACGCCCTAAATAGGGGCGGACCCCACCGGTCCGACCGAGTCAACCTTAGTGGAATAGGGGCATTGGTGTAATATTGTAATTACTTGAATTTTAAATTACGCTTGAGGAAAAAAATAAAATGCAATAAGCAAACTATACAAAGCCGATTTTCCTGCACACTCTGATAAGAGAGCTTATTTGCTGTTGTCCAATCAGCATTTTACCATCTAAGGGCCTTGGCCAAGGTGAAACCATACCTTCCTGCCAAAACCTTCAAACATCATATTCACCTTTTTGTTACCTGCAGATGGGACTATTGTAATTCCCTTTACACAGGACTGGACTCATCTCTGTGTAGTCACCTCCAGGTGGTCCAAAAAACAACTGCTCGCCTGCTGACTGCCACAAAATTGACCAACCACATTATCCCCATTTTAAAATCACTTCACTGGCTTCCTGTTTCTTTCAGGATTAATTTTGAAGTCTTGATGTTTGCTTTTGCTTGACCTTGACCTTATTTGTGTTTAAAGGCACGTTTGAGGTATTTACCCAATTTAAGGCGTATTCACATGGGACTCTAGTCAAAATCCACTTATTTAGTACCATGTGAACACAGCCAGGACCATGCCAGAATACAGCCCAAGAGACCTGACTTGGAGGTAGTATCGCAGTCCAGGTATAAGTGGATACGAATCATGTGAACACAAGTCGTTGTTGGGGATTTAACACCGTACTCTGCTTGTACCTGAGACAAAAGACATGCTCCAGACGGAGATGACGACACCGCTAACGGGAAGTTACGGAATCGCCATGCAAACATAAGTGGATCAAAACAACGCTGTTCAAGCATTTCACATCAGCAAACTTTGAAGATGACTACAGCAAGAGGATCCATCTAGACCGATGAAGAGGTGGTAGTCTTACTGGACATGTGGGCGGAGGACACCTTTCAGAAACAGTTGAACAGAACTCAGAAATGCGGAGGTTTTCTCCAAAATCAGCTGCCAGTTAATTAAGCGTGGGTTCCACCTTAATGCAGACCAATGTCGCAACAAAGTCAAGAAACTGAGGCTGTAGTACCTCAAAGTTCACAACAGGCTGCGACGGTCTGGCAGCTCTGCGGACGAAAGGGAAAAGCACCCATGGTACGACATTGTCGACCGAATTGAGATGAAGCCATCCACACAGCCGGTTGACTTCTCCACCTTGACGTCCTCCTCGGCTACAGAGTTGGAAGGCAGCCCGGTGATAAAAATGCCTCCAAGTGGTAAGATAATGATAAAATTATTATATTATATTTACACATTTAAAGCTAGACCCCTGTGGTGAATCGTCTTTTTCTCTGAAAAGGTTTGAAAGAACTTTCACAGACGAAGCGAGACTTGTTGATCTGTTACAGTGGCATATGATTGAGGGCCTGATCCTGGAGTCAAATTTGGCTTCTGTCATATAAACTCAACAGAAAACAAAGTTTATTGTTGCACAACTTACAATGCTTAAACGTCTCTGTGGTGCTTTAAGTGAGGGATTAATCAACTTTGTTTGAATAACCAAATGCTGGTTTTCCCCTATAAACTCGTATTTGGCTCATCTATGAACACCCCCCATGTCTAGCAGGATGAAATATATAAATTGTGTCATGTTGCATGTCCCTCTATTAAGTTCAGTTTGCTATTTTTTTCTTTTAAACAGACACTGTGGCAGAGGTGAGGTCCATGTCCCAAGCGTCCGGCAAAAAGTGAGGACAGACCTCACAGAGCGTATGTGCTTCTTCATTGAGACACAACAGCAGCAGTACAGACACTTTTTGGAGCTGGAGGAGTGGAGGGAACATTGTGACAGGAAGCACATGGAGAGCATGCTGCAGGAGCGAAGACGGGACCAGCAGGAGCTAGCTACAGAATTAGTTGTACACCGCCACCTACTGTTTCGGTATAATCCATCATGTAATCACTGGATTCAAATACGGGTTCAAACCCGCACCATCTGAACCAAAAGAAGTTAGCATTTTCTCTGGCTGTTTTCTGGCATGGCCACACATGTGAAAACGCCCTTAAACAAACCAGCTTTATTCAGAACCGTAACACAGTACATTCTCAGTTAAGATGTGCAGAATTACCTACACCTCCTAAAGTCACAATGTGTTTGTAATATCCAGTGGTCCTCTAGAAATATGAAAACACATGTGATTTAGTTATTTCTCCAAAAGCAACAATGTTTTAATACATTAAATATAAAACGAGAATAAACTATATGTGAAATTTTCTTCAATTGTATTTCAGCTGGAAAAACATAACGCAAATTTCATATTTGCAGTGTCAAACAAAAATCTAATAACTAGTAGGAGTTTTATGTCCATCTGTGGTTTCAGATGAGCAGATCAGTTTCCTAGAACATACCAGAATATTGCTCTTTTGCTGTCTTTGAGACAACAGATTACCTTTAAAATCAAAGCTTTCAGTTTGAGTTTATGAGAAAACTTGTTGAGCTGTGTGTTTAATTTACTAATGGAAGCATTTAAAAACTAATCACAAGTTTATTCTACACTTTATGTCGGATAGTGCATATATAGGCAAGAAGTAAGGAGATTATTGACAGATAGGATGTTTACTTTGGTTACACTGAACTGATCGCAATTTTGTACTACAAACCCAAATTCAAACAGGAAAACATACATTGTCTTAAAATAAACAAATTGACATCCTCCCCTATTATCTGATACGATCTATTGAAAACATGCTGTCTGTATCAATGCTCTAACCTGTTGAAGATCCAATCTGTATTGCTCTCCTCCCTCATTTTTTTATCTTCTGTCCTCCCTCTTCTTTTTTTCATCTCTGCCACTGTCCTCAAGCTGGCTAGGTGAGATAACTCCTCCACAAAGAGATACTCGTAACTCATTGGCTGGATATTGAACATAGAGCTCCAATCAGACTCTGCATCATCAGTTGTGAAAATCATGAGCCTGAGTCGAGGCTGCTTATCTGGTTTTACAGAGCCTGCACTGTCCACATGTATAAAACTCCCTTGGAAAAAAAAAAACTTGAAGCTGTGGATTTTCTGCACAAAGTTCACCGTCTTTACTTGGATTATTCAAGCAAGAGACAAATTCAACACTCCTTTGGCTGACAAAATTAAAAAAGGCAAATTTTTCAAGGTCTTGGGTGCATTTGGTCTGTAATCACCCTTCACTCAGGGTGTTTATTCAACAGCCCTGCCAGCATTTTTTGTTAATGGGAGAAAATGGCAGAAAATTAGCCACTCTGTTCTGAACACTTAACATCAGTTCCCATCTGCCCAGATTGTGAAAAACCTCTATTTTTTAGAGAGCCAGTAGCATTTATTTGTCTACCCAGCCACTGAAGAGAAAAAAAATAAGTTCACCAATAGTGTCTCTTCAAGGGCAAAAGGTTTTTCTTGTCACGAGAGTTGAATTGAGGAACCAAATGCTGCCGTGGGATCTTTAGGACTTTAAATAAAGAGAAAAAGATGACAAACACTTACAAAAATAGCATGAAGGCAAAACACAGGAGAACAGGAAACAATGAGAAGACAGAACCGGTAAGCTTAAATATGCTGAGGAGTAGTGAGGAGTTGACTGAGAAACCCTGAGAACTAATAACTGACAAATGCATGTTGGTTAGGGGAAAATAACCGGTTCAGGCAATTACCTGGGCTGGGGAGTGGGATGGCAGAGAGGAAACAGAAAATAAAAAGCATAGCATAAAGTTCATGAACGGCAAAACCTCCGAAATTAGAGAAAACTAAGTAGTTAACACTTAAAAACCCAACTTCCATTTCTTTGGCGTGACAAAATATATTAAGTTTACAAAACACAAAAATTTAAGTTTTATTCAAGTGAGCCAATAACATAAGTTAGACCAACTAACCAAGGAAGTTGTAAGCTTCAACTTACTGTTTTGAGGCAGCAGTACTTATCTGTAAGTTGTGCTTCATTACAATCAAGGAAAGTTGAGCACACAGTTATTTTGTTGAGAATTGCAAGAAATCCAAATCCCATAGTTGTCTTTAAAATGTAAAACAGACAACTTCTCTTTTTTGGCATGAAAAACTATTTTAACTTGTAAGAACTTCAAAAACTAAGTTTGACAAATTACAGGTGCTGTAATTTAAGTCAGACCAAAAAACTGAGGTAGTTGTATGCTGTAACAGTATTTAGTGAGTTGTCAGTACTTGTATCCCCAGTAGGCTTTTTATAATATCAATGCAACTCAATTCCTCCTCTCTTCATTGTTGTTGTAGTGCTAATGTTCCGTAGTCTACGGGGAGATCCCGTTAGCATCTCGTGGGATAATCTATCCTATCATGGGATTATGTAATATGGCAATATCTTTTTTTAGTCTTATTGAAATAATGACTAAAATGCAGTCACTTTGCATCACTGGGTACTTTGTAATTATTTAAACAAGAAATAGTATATATATATATATAGGGGGGTTGTGCTCACTCATGGCGAGAATGAGAGCAAGACCCCACCGACGCTGATTACAACGGCTAAGTGAAGTACCCTCAGAAAGTCTCCTGGAAACAGTAAATGCAGCATTGAGAGTGATTCCTACCACATCAATCACTGAAACCAATGAGCTGATATACACAGCAGCAGCAGTGATCCTAGAGATGCTTGGCTATAAGAGCAACCATGAGAAACAATATCCGCCATGGAAAAGATGTTTGGAAGCTAACATCAAGGTAGCTCAGAGAGAAGTAAGTCAGTTTACAGAAGGCCAGAGAGGTGCAATGAAACGACCAATACCGAAGAGGTACACCCAAATGTCCATACCTGAGACACTTGAAACTGCCAAACAAAGACTCCAAGCCTTGGCCTATCGCCTTAAAAGGTACACGAAAGACAATTAACAGGCTGTTTGCAACAAAACACAACCAGCAAAGGTGTACACTCAGTGGCAGGGCAATAGCAGCAGAGTAGACCCACCAAGGCTGGAAACTGAAAGATACTGGAAAAGCATATTGGAGAACGAGGCAGCACATAACAGCAGTGCTCAATGGCTGGCCACTCTGAGATAGGAGCACAGCAACCTCACTGAGCAGAATCCAGTTACCATTACAGTGGCAGACATCCAAGAAAGTCTCAGGTTTGTAAAATTGGACAGCACCAGGCCCTGACATGATTCAGGCTGACTGGCTAAATAAACTCACAGTACTCCATGAGCGCCTGGCAGCACAACTGAACCAGCTCCTAAGAGATGGTACTCACCCAGAAAGGCTAACCGAAGGGTGAACAATCCTGATCCAGAAGAATCCCACCAAAGGTGCTATCCCATCCAACCTGTCTCTCCACAACATGGAAGCTCGTCAGGCATCATCGCGGCTAAGATAAGCAAGCACATGGATCAATACATGAGAAAAGCACAGAAGGCATTGGTAGAGATACCAGAGGTGCGAAACACCAGCTCCTGGTTGACAGAACAGTTGCCGAAGACTGCAAATCCCGGAAGACCAACCTGTGTACTGCCTGGATGGATTAGAAGAAACCCTACGACTCGATGCCACACACATGGATCAATAAATGCTTGAAGCTGTACGACTTCATCAGGAGTGTCAGAGCATTCATTGCGAACTCGATGAGGCTGTGGAGAACCACCCTTGAGGCCAATGGCAAGCCACTTGCACAAGTGTCCATCAAATGTGGAATATACCAAGGTGATGCTCTGTCCCCACTGCTGTTCTGCATAGGTCTGAAGCCCCTAAGCCAAATAATCAACAAGACTGGGTATGGATGCTGCCTCAAGAACGGAGCTACGATAAGCCACCTCCTCCACATGGGTGACATCAAGCTGTATGCTAATAGCGAACGGGACATTGATTCCCTGATCCACACCACTAGGATCTACAGCAATAACATTGGGATGTCATTCGGGCTTGAAAAATGTAGTAGGATGGTCACAAAGCAAGGCAAGGTAGTCTACACTGAAGGGGTCTCACTCCCAGAGGGAACAATAGCAGACATTGAGGATGGTTACAAGTACCTGGGAATACCGCAGACAAATGACAACCTTGATCAGGCAACAAGGGAAGCAGCAAAAGCAAAATACCTAGTGAGGCAAGGCCTAAGAAGCCAACTCAATGATGAGAACAAGTCCAAGGCAATAAACAGCTATGTCCTGCCATGAATCAGATACCCTGCGAGAATAATAAGATGGCCAAAGGATTAGATACAGACCACAGATGTTAATACACGAAAGCTCCCACGGTGGGTGAGAGGGGAATTTTTTAATATATATATATATATATATATATATATATATATACACACACACACTATATACAAATTGTGTATTTCATGAAGATAGTTCCTTTTTTCTGTTTTGCTGGACTACTTGCAAAGGACGTCAGTGGACGTCGTCACAAACTCTGGAAACTTGGCAAATTAAATTAGTTATTGCAGTGTTAACCATGCAAGGATTAAGAGTAGATTAACACATCTGATTTCATAGAGGGTCAAGATGGACTACAAATGCACGTGTAAAGGACTTCACCTAGAGGACGTCAACTTACAACTGATTGACAACATGGTATATGTTGAACTACACATAGCGAAAAGTCAAAATAACAATCATACAGGTCACCCTGGAAAACTTTACACAAGTACAAACCTATCTGAATGCATTTTTAGGGAAATGTTCTGTTACAAATTTTTACCGATTTAAGTCGTCTTACCGCAACCATTTATGGCCAGGGAGACGACTTTGCCATTGCATCAATATTTAGGTTGACTCGACTTTCCCAAATATATAGTTTCAACTTAAAAACATAAGTTCTATCAGCTCAAAGACATGAGTAGACCCGCTTATCTTCAGTTTGTTGAATTTAAGATTATGCTTTGATTTACCCTCTTTATTTAGGTTCACACAATGTAAACACAGTTGTGTTTACTCAAATAAGCTGTGGAGCTGATTCTCTTAGTTTTTAAAGTTTAGTCAACTTTTCTTCTGTACAGTGAATTTTCAAAGAATTTGATTCCTAAAACAATGATGTATTAACCACTGACTGAAAAAACTAAATTCCTATGCACTTTTTGCTCCATCAAATGTATTTGTAGTGATTATATAAAAATATATAAAATAATTTCTGTTGCAACTGTAACTATATTTTCACACTGAAGTATCTAGAAAATGCAGCTTTTAATTTCAAAGCATCAATGCATTTAGGGAAAAATGACAAATGAGTTAACTACTGCTTTTAAAAAAAGAAGTCAGCTCTCTCACATTTTTGTTTTGTTTTGTTGTTTTGAGATAGGACCGAAATGCAAACTAGAATTTGAAATTATCATGTTTTCTTTAATAATAATAACTGGGGGGGAAAAACATACAGGGCCCCATTCCAGAAAGCTTGGTTAACTTACCATGTTGTAAACTCTGAAGTCTCGGTTAATCAACCAAAAACCTGCTTTGCCTGAGTATGTTGGTTCCAGAAAACCTGATAAGAATATGGTTAATCAACCTATTCCTGGTTAACCATGACACATAAAGACCCTCTCAATGGATCACAGAATTCACAGGTCACAAAAGAAGCTGAAGAGAAAAAAAGGGCAGAATAACTCAAAGAAGTGGAGTTGGAAGTACTAATGCTGGCCTATGAGGAGGAATTCAAGCCAATCATTATGAAAGAAGAGCAATAAAGCTAAAGAATTTAAGCCAGTCATTATGAAAGAGCAATAAGGCTAAAGAAAGCATGTTGGCTTGGCAGAAATTACAGCATGTGTGAGTTTAAAGGGACTATATCATGCTATTTTACAGCTTTCAACTTCTGGGATAGACCTATATATGATACAATTTTACCGTTGGTGTTATACAGTATTAATTTGTCCTGAAATGTAACTTTTATCCTGTAGTTAATGTTAGACCACGAAAAGAAACTGCTCCTGCACCCCAACACTATACTCCGCTCCCCCACTCTGCTGAGCTTCAGAGCCAGGAGGAGATCACACTGAAACTAACAGTGCTAAGCTTCATCACAAACAGTATTCTCACAAGAATTTGAAAATCACGAAGCACCACCCTGAAACATTGTTATATTGAGGGCACGGACGTTTGGTTTATTTTATTTTTATTGTAAAAAACGTAGTCAATAAAGCATATCTCAGTTGCTAAAATTCCAGGCTTTAGACAGAGCCCAAACCAACACAGCTGCGTCCACTAAGCAAATGTTTCCAGGACAGTATATAAAACAGCAGTGGGTGTTGTTTGCATCCATTTACTGACCATTCTGAGATGCCACAGATCAATTAATTAACCACACAATGCTGTTATAAGATCTCATAAGCAGCTTGATAAATGGCTAACTCACATTAGCATTAGCATGTAGCCACTTACTTCTCTGTCCATCAGGAGTCTTTGTTCTTTGATCCAACTGCTGTTCTTTAGGAATGTAGAATAAAATCCTGTAGTCCATGCACCCAAACAGGCATTTTCACAGAGAAAGTAAATAATCTAACAAAAAAAGTGTTTTAAGCTGTCATGAACTGTGAGAAGGATGAGGGTGTATTTGAAAATCTACCAGGGGTGAGCCGCTCTGCCTGCAGGGGAGGTGCAGACACCTCTAGCACTCCCTTGTTGTCGGGAGGACTTGACTTTGCATGATACAGCCCCTTTAAAAAAAGTTGGAACAGTAAGGCATTTACCACTTTGTAGTGTTGTCATTCCTTTTCGCAACTCTTAAAAGACATTTAGCGACTGAAGACACCAAGTGATTGTGTTTCAGGTATAATTCTGTCCCATTCTTCCTGTAAACAAGTCTTAATGTGGGCAACAGTGCGGAGTCTTCTAAATGTGCTACAGATTCTCTATTATTAATTATTATTATTACCTTTGCAAACTGAGTCCTGAGCTAATATGGTGATGTCACTTATAGATAAAGGAGAATTATTGATGCAGTGTTGCCTGAGGGATCCGAGATCACAGTTGATTGGCTTAGGCTTGCGCCCTTGTCCTTTACATACCAAAATTCCTTGAATCTTATAATTATTTTATGTATTGTTGAAGGTGAAATATCCAAACCTCTTTTAATGTTTCTATGAGGAACATTGTTTTTAAAAATATCAATAATTTCCTTACGTATTTGTTAGCAAATTGGTAGGAGTCCTGGTACGCCAAAAATCTTGGTTCGGTACGTACCTTCTGTGCAGTTTCAAAATATCAACTTTTTATGTATTCAAATTTTGCCTAGGGAGAACAGATCCTGGCTAGATAACTAACAGTATGCTAGATCGACAGAGCACCGGCACACCTCTACAAACTGGCAATAATGCACCCATTTTTGCTCCATTCTTCTTCTTCTTCTAATGGTGTTTTTTGGCGGTTGGCAAACAACTTATTGGTGCATTACCGCCACCTTCCGATATGGAGTGTGGGCCGACATGGCCCCATCAGTCCTGTGTCTCCTATACTAAAAATAAATAAATAAATATATATATATATATATATATATAAAGTATATATATACACATATATATATATATATATATATATATATATATATATATATATACATATATATACACTTTCTTCTATTTTCTCCCCTTCTCTTATTCCTTCTTTCTTTTCTCTTTTTTCCCTTCCCTTCCTTCCCCCTTCTTCTCTCCTTTTTCCCTTCTCCTTCTCTTCTCCTTTCTCCCTTCCTTCTTCCCTCTCTTTTCCCCCCTCTTTTTCTTTCCCCTTCCCTTTTTATTTATTCATTTTCTTATTTATTTTACTTTTTTAAATTATTATTATTTAGGCCATCTATTCATTTTCTTCTTATATTCTTAAAAATAGCCTCGTACCCCGAAGGAACCTCATTATCGCCTTAACAACTCCTGCCGAGGAACATCCCCTTAACATTGTTCCAACCGAAAACCCCATTCCACTTTCATTCATATATGCCTTTAGCTCTTCTCTGTGTTGTCTGTACCTCACACATTGCATAAATACATGCTCTACAGTTTCTCTCTCACCGCAGCACTCGCATTGGCCTGTCTGATGCTTTCCCATTAAGTTCAAAGAACTATTCAAATATGTATGCCCAAACCTCAGTCGTGTTAACACATCTTCCTCCCTCCGACTGATCCCACGTCCAGTTATAGACTCACCCACTCGGCGCTGAATAGAAAAATAAAATCGTCCCTTTCTCTCCTCCTCCCAACTTCTCTGCCAAAGTTCTTTGATTTTAGCTTTCACAATGCTCTTGACTTCCTCTTTGCTGATTTTAACTGGGAAGTTTATATCCCTACTCCGCGCACCTTGCTTTGCATATTTATCTGCCATCTCATTCCCCTGTATCCCTATATGTGCCGGCACCCATAACAGCACCACTTGCTTTCCTGATCTATTCACTCTGTCCATTATGTTTACTATCTCAAAAAGGATGTCTTGTCTTGATACAGATTCCATACATTTAATACTCGTCAGCGCGCTACTACAGTCAGACGCAATCACAACCTTAGCTCCCACTGACGCACTCTCCTCCACCCAAACCATCGCTAACAATAAAGCCAGCAGTTCTCCCGTGTAAACTGCCACATTGTCACTTGTTCTCTTACTGACTCTAACACCCAAGTCAGGGATTACAAAGGCAACTCCCACTCTACCATCCTCCAATTTAGACACGTCACTGTATATTTCTAAATATTCAGGGAAGTTCTCCCAGATGTATTTTACCACATTTCTGTTGCTACAGCTCTTCCTTTCTAGCAGAGACAGATCCACACAAGGCTCAGTCAACTCCCACAGAGGGACAGTAGAAATTGGGACAACAGGGCTCAGTTCCAAATGTCTTATTCCAGCATCTCCGGCCGCTTTCTCTATAATCCACCCAAAACTGGCCAACTGTACACTCTCCCTCTCCTGGGTCGGTGTAAGTAGACTTCTACCAGGGTGATCTTCACTGTTGCCACACAAGTTGGCCCAATATGTAAGAGCCAGCTGCAGTCTCCTAAAACTCAAAGGCATCTCACCCATCTCCACCTGCAGTGCAGACACTGGGGTTGATCTAACAGCTCCACAACATATCCTCAGGGCTTGATATTGAACAGCGTCCAGTTTCTCCAAATTACTTTTGGCTGCTGATCGATATACAACACATCCAAAATCTAAAACAGACCTAATTAATGCTACATATACAGTTTTTAAACAACTTCGACTAGCTCCCCAGTCCCGTCCTCGAAGGCACCTCATTACATTCATTACTTTTTTACATTTCTCCACAACTTTATTAATATGTGACTTCCATGTCAATTTACTGTCAAACAGTAATCCCAAATACATAAACTCACTCACCCTCTCCAAATTTCTCACATACAAGGTAAGATTAACATCACTACCCACTTTCTTCTTGGTAAAAAACATAACCTTCGTTTTATTCACTGAAAATCTAAAACCCCACTTCAATGACCAGGCTTTAACCTTATCAATGGCTTGCTGCAACTTCTTAACAATATATTTCACATTCCTACCCCTCTTCCACATTATTCCATCATCCGCGAACAGAGACACCGCAACTGAGGATTCAACATTACAAAATATTTCATTAACCATAATGGAGAACAATACTGGACTCACTATACTGCCCTGAGGCGTACCATTTTCTACCACATACTTAGAGCTAAACTCCTTTCCTACCCGAACTGAAATACGCCTACTTGACAAAAAACTCTTCACCCACCTTAGCATTTTCCCCCGAATACCCATTTGATGTAATCTTATAACCAAACCTCCCCTCCACATCATGTCATAAGCTTTCTCAACATCGAAGAAAACTGCCACCACACACTCTTTGTTAATTTGAGCCTTCCTAATTTCATTCTCTAAAATCAAAGAGGAGTCTGTTGTGCTCCTACCTCTCCTAAAACCATATTGATGACTTTTAAGTAAGGCATTTCTCTCCAGAAAATAAATTAGTCTATCATCAATCATTTTCTCCATCACCTTCCCAACATGCGATGTCAGAGCTATAGGCCTATAGCTTTCTGCTGCAGAAGGGTCTTTTCCTGGCTTACAAATAGGAACAACAATTGCCTCCTTCCATTGTTCTGGCAAATTACCCTCTTCCCATACTTTATTATACAGCTTGAGCAACACCCTTTTACATCTATCACTCAGGTTCCTCAGCATGCAGTAGCTAATATCATCCTCTCCAGGGGTTGTATTACTACACTTATTCAACGCTCTATTCAGCTCCCACATACTAAACTCATCATTAATCGCATTGTCACAATACCCAACATCCTCAAGAATATCCAAACATTTTCCAACTATCTTTCGTCTTGCTCTTCTTTCCTCCACTGTTAAATTATCATTGCTATGGATTTTAACAAATTGTTGCACTAATAACTCCGATTTACCCTTACTATCCAGAATTATTCTATCACCACATGACATTAATGGGTATCCAAAACTTGCCTTATTCCCTGCCATTCTCTTTATAGTCCTCCAGACTTGACCCACAGACATTTGTCTTCCTAACGTATCACAATATCGCCTCCAATATTCCCTCTTATTTTCTTTAACTACTTTCCTTACAACTGCAAGCTCCCTTTTATAATCACAAAGGTTTTGAAAACAGTGGTTTCTCTTAAAGACCTTAAAAGCTTTATTCCTGTCTCGAATAGCTTTGGTACATTCATCTGACCACCAAGGAACACACTTATTTTTACCCTTTCTTCCTTTCTTCCTTATTGTTTGCTTTGCTGCTCCTAAAATTGCATTACACAGAAAACTATTAAAATTTTCCACACTTGCATCTACATTCACCTCTTCCATTTCTTTGTCACAAATGTAACTGAATCTATCCCACTTAACTTCACTAAAACACCATTTCCCTAATCCTTCCATGCAAACTTCCTCAACATTGAAACCCAGCTCAACTTCAATAAGGTAATGGTCGCTACCTATTGTTGTCTCTTTATCAACCTGCCATGTACAAATTCCTGCAATAGACTCAGATACTAAAGTTAGATCCACAGCTGACTCATTACCATTCTGAATATTAATCTGTGTTCCACTCCCATCATTCAAACAGACCAAATTCCTTACATCCAAAAGTTCCCCAATAACTGATCCATTCTCATCATTATGCCCACCCCACAATGTGTTATGTGCATTAAAATCCCCACAACATATTACTTTCCCCTTCAAATGAACACTAAGTTCCTGCAAATTCAATTTTTGCTCCATCTCTTGCATGATGCTTTTGTACTAAATCATAATTACAATCACCTGGTGACATCACCTGTTTCAAATCACATCATTATTTTACCAATTTACCAGGTTAGTAGCCCTAAACTGCTCCTGTCCCACCCAATTTTGTGCTGTAGGTCTGAATGACAGGAGAGGAGGTATATTTTCAAATGAAATGAGGTTGACCAGACAAAACATAAAATATTTTGTGTTCATATCGTCTGCAATGAAATACAAGTAAAATTAAATGTAGAAATCATCTTTTTTTCTTTTTTTTTGCGTTTGCAATAATGTCCCATTTTTTGGGGGTTACATTAACTTATGGCTCAGGTGGCCTTAATACAAATACAAACAATGTTTTTCGAGCTTTCATTTGTGAAAGCTAGAAAATGTATTTAACTTTACCTTCCACTTTACAGTTACGCTGTTCTTTGTGTTGATCTATGATCTGAAATTTTTTTGAAATCCATTTAAAGTTGTTGTAATGTGAGAATTTGTAAAAATGTTCAAGAGATTTGAATTATTTTAAAGCCACTGTATACTGTACTTATAGGATACAAAAGAAGACAAGGACAATGTTTGTATTGCATATCATCCCTACCGTGTCAAATTTAGACTTGTGACTCACTTGAGCATCACTGAATGTTGCTTCATTGAGTAATACTTCACTACTGAACTGACAGCCTTTAAGGCTCTTAATTTCTTCTCCTCTCCTGATGTCTCTTAGATTCATGCGGAAACATGAACTATCACAGGCTTCAAACTCTGTTCACTTTGAAGAGAGTAGTTTGCATTATATTGCATTTATCAAAGCTTAGAATTAGAACTCTGGTGGACCCTCAGTATGTGGAAACCTTAAAGTTTAAACAGTCTTGTGCTGCCCTCTTGTGTTAAGCTTGGAACAGGACTTGTACTGTATTTCTACAGGAGAGTATAACAGCTGCAGAGCTGTTATACCCTCCTGGCTACTGCATTTCCATTTGACTTCAATGTTGACCTCACCCAACATGATTCATCTGACAAAGTCAAACAGCACATAGAACATTTTGACACACCAAAAGGTTCACTAGTCTGTTGTCCACAAGTCAACCAGCAGCGGTTTGTCAGATTTTCTGACAGGTCATTAGGCTTTGACTCTGACCTTTGTCAGGGAGCATCTAATCTCTGAGGTTCAAATGTGATAACATTTTGAACAGAAAGGTTAGTAAGAGGGCTTGAGCAAGTCAGAGAAGGTCAAGAATATTTTTCCCTCCACTTTATGTTACAGAAACAAACGGCTCAATGGAAACATGAGCTGCACGTAATATGGGAAGCATTGAAATGCTAAATATATATAACCCCAGTCATATTAGAATATAATATCAGGGCTGTATGTGGCATTATCCTGAAGAGTAACAAGACCGCAGGTTACTCAAGCTATTATCATTACTGTTTCTTTGTTTGCTTAATTCAGTGAGCCCTAGGTTCACTTCTTTATGAGCTGTTCTGTTATATTGCCAGTAGATGGTGTAGTAGTATTCTTTGAAAAAAATATCTTGCGATCTTTACTAAACTGTCATGGTGTTGAGGTAATCCCAAGAACAAGCAAAGTCATCAGGCAATATGATGTCACAGAGTGCAGAGAGTTTGACCTTGCTTGTGACACGAAAAGACAATATATTCAGAAAATATAATTTCACAAAAGCTTGTGCATTATTTAATTACATACCTTTTATTATTTCCGTAGGCTATATTGATTTTATAGCGCAAAACATGGGCAATTATGTAAAAAAACACCCTCCTATATATCACTCAATAGCTTTTTCTGATAATACTTTAAATGGATATAACTATTTGGTATTCTGTTGATGCTGGGGACGTGTGGGTGGAGCATTAGGTGAAACGGAGGTGTTTTATATGAACTGTCTGATCATTTCCGAGTGCCTGAGGTCATGCTGACTCATGCTGCTTTGAGATGAGCAGTCTTTTCTAAGCCACATTTTCTCAGCAGCAGCGGTCAGCATGCTGTAACCAGACCTCAGGGAAGATTAAAGGCTAAAGAGCAGCAGGTTTCAGAGACGTAGGCAGAGGACAGTGAACTCTTTTTGGTATATGATGTGATCAAGAATTGGTTTGTAATTACACAGATATGAATCTGAGTAATACAATTCGATTTGCATATTATGGATGCAATGTTCAATTCAAGGTTTTTTCTTTTTTTTGGGGGGGGGGGGGGGTCCCAAGCATACACTTAAAAAAAGTTAACTCTTAATATATAGATAATTATTTATAAATAAAGTAGAAAACTGAAAAAAATGGTTCTTAAGGTCCTCTATTGCATATCAATTTATACAGCTATTTTTCTCAAATTTATTTCATTTTTTGCATAAAAACAAAGCCTGTCAATGACATAAGCTATCTAAGTTCATCCCACCCCCAGCATTACTCATACAAAATAGTTCATCTGTTTTCTTTAGAAGCAAAAAGGGCACATTATTTCAAGTGAAAAACCATGTGAAATGTCTGATATGACGTTCTTTTGTATTTTTTATGTTAAGTAACTTTTTTTTAAACCTTCCATAAATCAGTCAATCTCATAACAATAGAACAAAATCTGAAAATGTATTATTCTCCAATACCATTGAATGATCTTTATTACATATTAAATAAAAAATCAGGGAGATGTCTATGTTACTCTCTGTGCTCTCTGAGTGCTTTACAAGTTAAAAGTTGATCAGGTTCTCTGAAATCCAAGGACATTGCTTTCATGTCTCAATTATGATGGTGAATGTCTTGGAACCACTTGTGCCTATCAAGTTTTAGCACCAGAACTAACCTAGCAGAGCTAGAAAAGAGTGACTCTCCAATGCATAACTGTGCTGTTACATATAAATAGATGGATGTAACAAAGCAAATGATGTAAACCAAAACATGTATTGCAGTCAAATCTTAAGGCTGATCTCTTGTAACTTGGTTCTTCTATACTAACCCTATTACTCTACTCTCCTTATGGCAGCATGTAGTTCCTGGAGACAGTTGTCAAAAGGAGCGGCTCAATGAATCAGAGGAACACTTGGGGTTATATATGATCATTCATGTAAGAGAAACTTTGAGACATACAACAGGCTTTAATATGAAACCTTTCTCTGAGCATAGCAATTGTTTGGGGTCAATTGAGGACAGCAGCTCTGGAGGTAGGGGAGTTCATCCTTTAACTAATAGGTTTCCCTTTCAAACCCTCACTCTGTCATTTTGAAGAGAACTTGAGAAAAGCAATCAATGCAGGGAAAAGTTAAAATCTGAATTGCACCTTTACATTGCAAAGATTCATTATTATATTATCACATTTTGTTCATTGACTTTCAGTTTTAAGGCATTATAATGCTTTGTATATTTTCAAGTATGCACATTAAAGCAGATATTAGATGAGTTGTGGGGAGTAATGGTAATTGAATCAGCACTATATTTAATTATGTTTAGTGCCTCCTATAACATGGGTTGACACAAACAGTTTGTCACAAATGTTGTTTTGCTAGCATAAAATATCTGAAAAATTCCCCAACAGATCAACTTATTTTTATTGAGCCATTTCTAGCAATATATATATATATATATATATATATATATATATATATATATATATATATATATAAATATATATATACATACATATATATATATATATATATACATACATATATATATATATATATACATATATAAATTGTAACACATCATGATTCACTAAAGAAAGACATGAAATCCCTTCAGAATATCTCATTTTCAGGAGGAACTGTATCTAATCTATAATATGTATTATGAATGATTTAACTAATAATTGCAGATGATTTCAGAAAAATTTTCATTGAATAACTGCCCTAAGTCAGTGATTTCCCCTTAAGAACATTAATATTAACAAAAGAAGAAAGCTGAGCAAGCTCAGTCACTCTCCCTTTCCCTCCCCTCCCCTCCCTCCTTCTTATACTCAGACTCTGGATGCAGAAGGCGCACACACGCCGGCAGCCTTTCTCAGCTTTCGTACCACTCTCATTTCTGCCTCTCTGGATCTCTGACCCTCCCTGTAACCTTCCGCCTTGGATTTTAGCCCACCTGCTGTGTGGAGCATCGGTAAGAAAGACTGATCTCTTCTTCTTCTTCTCTCCTCCGTTTGTCTTTGTTTCTCAGACTGGGTTTGCCAGGAGCCAGACAAAGGACTGGGGTGTGGCTGGATGTGTAGAAGCTGGCTGCTAATGGCAGCAGGGACATAATGAGAAAGATAGGAGGGTGAATTGAGGATAACTGTGTCCATGACAAAGAGAGCAATATTGCTGGTATATTGAGGTTTGTGGTTGTTGTAAAATTGGGTAGAATTTGACTTATATGTGACACAAGCTAAAAAAGATACTAAGGTGGTCAAGTTAAAGGTTCAAAGTTGCTCTGACTATACAAAAAAATGTGTACTTAAAAATTTTGCAAAGTGCTCAGGAAGCCCAACATCATATGAAGCAGAACCTTTTAGGCCCTATATGAGTCCACAGTGGTAAGGCTAAATTTACAGATGCGTGTCCTGCTTATGAAGACTTGCAGACATGTCAGCTTAAGAATTATTCGATAGACAGGTGGTTCAGTCAGACATACTGGGATCTGGACAGAGAAAATACTGGTTAGTTAGACCCGAGACTGTAGGGCTTACTGCAGGGGAGCCTGGGGACTGCATCGATAGTGGACAGAGAAGGGAAAAAAAGATTGATAAAACGAGGGAGGATGCAGTGAGAACAAAGACTCAAGCCTCAGGGAGGGAGAAAAAAACACAGCAAACGGAGACAAAGGATAGAAGAGACAGCTGGGTAAAACAGGCACATGTTAGCCACAAAGACATTGAGAAAAGCAGATATGTATGTAGACTGAGCATGTGTGGGAGGCAACCACTTGTCTGAGCAGCACATGTTGTAGCCACTCCCTTTATGTGCATCCACTGATCAAAACAGCCGATATCCCTCTTTATGGTTTTTAAATTTCTCCAAAATGTTAAGGCAATTATGTCATGATGCACAGTCAAAATGATGAAACGGCGCACTGAGTTTCACATCTCATCCTCCACAGCCAAAATGTCGGACAAACCAGACATGACCGAGATCGCTCGTTTTGACAAGACAAAGCTGAAGAAGACGGAGACAAAAGAGAAAAACCCTCTGCCCACCAAAGAGAGTGAGTGTATGAGTCCTTCATCCTCTGCGGCAATTCCACCCCCCCATCGTCACCTTCATACATACTCAGCGAATAGAGTGGCAAAACAAATGGCTGCAGTATCAGCAAACCATCAAAAAAAAGCTGCACCCACTCACAGGTTCACTGCAATGGAAGCCTAAACCAACAACATCTTCTTTTTTCTCTCTCTTCTTTTGCAGCCATTGAGCAGGAGAGGAAAGGCGATGCCACACCTTGACTTGAGCACACGAAGATAAGGAGCTGAGATGCCACAGAAAAGAAGCACTTTCTTTTTTAAATATCCCAGTATTTGAATCTCCAACATTGTCTTCAGAAAAGGGTGCTCTCTGAGCTCCCTGGGGTGCTAATAGGATATTTGGCATCCTAATGCATGGGGCTCTCTTACCAATCTGAAAAACTTTAGCCTGGGTGCCTGTCTTGTGCTGTTAGCCTGTAGCTAACATGTCTCCAGTAATGCCAAACTAGGGAGGGGTGGGGGTGATGTAGCACAGGGAGAGAGGCAGGCATCCAGGCTGTAAAGTTCAGGGGGGGAGGCACGGGGCAGCTGAAGTCGATTCCTGGGGGCTTTTTTCTTAACAAACTTTTTACTTTTCTTTATGTAATAAACATGAAGACATGAAAACAGTGTTTTTTGTGCTTTGTGATCACTAATTTGTGTTAGTGTGCAGATTGTTGGTCGACATTTACATTACCTAATTGTGTATACAAGTATCTAAATTTACTCTAAAAAATAGACTTACTCAAACTAAAAAAAGATATAAATAAATAGATACATACATTTTAAAAATAAAAAGAATAAATACAAGCATTTTGGACTTTAGTCCATGCAGATTCCCAGTTGTTATTAACCTCAGCCCAAGAGGTCACTTGCAGTTGGAGGATCTTGGTTCACGCTTAATTCATTGGATGTTCACTGTATGGATGAAAAAAATGCACTTAAAGAAAGTTGATGATGATGCTGATCATGTAAAAGGTGTGGATGAAAAATCTGTTTAAAAAATTGCAGGAACCTTGAAAAAAAAAAGAATAGATTAAATAATAAAGAGTATAATTCAATGCAAGCAAAACATTTATAGCAACCCCCGGCAAGTTGGTCATATTTGGTTCTGTTTCTCTTTTGGGATTCTTTGTGTGTTATACAGATGACAGCCTCTGATGGAGTAGGGGAGTCATATGAGCTTGATACAAATTAGAGACAAGTTTAATTTTTAAAAGTTAACAAATATTGACTATTTCCAGTGAATTAATTATGCATTGTTAAAAAAAAAGTTTCTGAATTTGTTGGATTTTGTGAGTATTGCATACATTTGAAGCTTGTAGAAAACACTCAGCATGAGATTACCATAAACAATACTTTATAGCTTTATTAGATTTTTAAAATGCAAATGTTTAATCATTTCCTAAAGGCTCCATATTTTACACAGAGAAATGTAAACCAAGAGGCTGATATACTAGAGACATAAAAAAAGTTTGTTATTTTTATTACTGTTTTTGGGGTATTTAACTTTAAATACATATATATATATATATATATATATATATATATATATATATATATATATATATGATTAAATGCAAGGCTTCTAGGAAATTTTTAAAGATCATAACTTTGTATTATGTTAGTTAAGGTGTGCAGAATTATTGTATGTTTACCAGGGAGCTGTCTGAATCGCACTGAAATTCAATGGGATTATGTTTGCATTCAAAATAACTAACTTCAGAATCATGATTTTTTAATAAATTGTGCAGAATCCATTTTGCCATCCTCATTTTGAATTAAGAGCTTTCTCAAACACCTCCCCAGGTCCACTGGTTATGTTTACAGAGGAACAAGTGATTTCAATAATTCTGTATCTCTACATCATGCTGTCTGACCTATTCTATTACTGTATATGATAATATACAAAATAATAGCTTTTACAACGTCTCCTGGGTCAGTGAGGTTTGTTCACAGTTGTACATGTGGAGCTATATTAATGACCAAACATTACACCTGCTCATTATTTCTGTTAATTATGAATGTGTACTGACATAAAAAATCCCAGTTAAATCTAATTCATATCTCCTTATATAATTCAGTTCAGTTCATTTATATATTGACACATGGAACATTCAGATCTCTGATGTGTGATGAGATCGAGAATTTTGGGTAAGAAAGGGAGGTTAACATATAGGTGTGTAATTAACTAAGTCATTTTGATCAAGGGAGGGTTTCTTAAGTAAAGGTTTAATTACAGCAACCTGTAGTATGTAACCATTTATTAAGGATATATTCATATCTAAAATGGGGTCAGTAAACTAGAAGGTTCCTTAAATGATTTGGTTGGTATTTAGTTCAATGTACAAGTTGAAGTTATAGATGAAGCTAATATTTCTGATAATTCCAAAAGTTTGACGAAATTAAAAACGGTACAGACATAAACATGGTTCTACAGTTCTCTCCGATGTGGCCTCGTTAACTGAGAGAGAAGAAATCCTGTTTGGGAGAATGCCAATGATTTTATTTTTAGTAGAATTTTTATTTCATTCATGAAGAATCCAATAAAGTCATCACTACTGAGAGAAGGGGGGATAATTGGCTCAACAGAGCTATGACTGTGTAAGTTTGGCAACTGTACTAAAAAGAAACCCAGGATTGAGTTATTTACCTCTATATAGCACCACATTACAACAACAACATGTGTCATCAAGATAGATTGCAAGACAAGCAGGTCCAACCTCAATGGGAATTAAGATTTTAGATGTTTCAGTTATTTTCAAGTTAATGATTCAGTTTACTCATTATTTTCCAACTTCACTGCTTTATTTTAGACTGACTCGTTCTATAGGTCTGCAAAGTTATAAAAAGGCTTACATTATTGCAAAACTGCGTTATAAACCACAAAACTGTTTTGAAGTTCCACATTCAAAATGTATTATTATTATTATTATTATTATTATTATTATTTTGCAGATGGGCAGCCAACTGAAAAGTGGCAATAGTTGAATTACACACTACCTAAATTATAAAAGCGCTGACCCATAACTTAAATCCATCAGGCTTGATAAAATCACCTGTCAATAAACTAATAATCCAAGCTTTATCTTGTGATAAGACACAATTATTGAATTCGATTACAGCAACTCTTAACTATTAGCCCTAAATGAGCCATTTAGTTAAAGATCACCTGCCATAACCCCCTCCCCCACCTTAAATCCTCCAAATCTCCAGGCTGGCGTCTTCACTCCTGCCACCTAAACTCAACCTGTCAGAAGTGTCACCTTCTGAGCCTTTATTGCTCCATTTCTCTCGCCTCACTCTCCAGCTCATAAATCACCGCGGCCCGGACGGTCTTATGTGTGCGGGATGTGTTAAAATATCACATCACCAACGTGTATTCAAGAAACAATGACATACGTTTAAAATTGTAACAGCTCTATTTTATTAAGTTATACATGTTGATGCCTAACGACGTTATGGTTAGTCTCCTTGAAAACAACCTGATAATGGGCTAAAAACAGATAACATTTTATTGCCACTTAATTTATCCTTGATAGTTTCGATGTTTCTGAGTATCTCAGCACTCATGCAGGTCAAAATAAAACCCCAAAAAAACAAAAAAACAAAAAAAACAATTGTCTCCTCTCATTATTAACCAATTAAGCGCCAATCATTGAGCTGGCGCTGAATGGCTTTTGGTTTCAGTCTTGCAAGAAAATGAATGTGGGTAATATCTAATTAGAAAGGATTATCTTCACCATCGGCCCTCCCAGCCGCCCCCCTATTGTCCAGCGCGGTGAGTGGATTGTTGTTTTAAGGGATTTTGAGTGTTTTAGAAGGGATTTAAAGGAAAAACTGCAACGTTAATCACTAGTTTGGACATCTCTCGCATTAATTCAGGAGAAGTTTGTGGAGTGGCAGAAACTGTCATGATGAGTGTTGAGGTTAGGAATGATCATGTGAAATCAAGAAAATTAAGCGCAGGACTAAATGGATTATATTGAAAGTGCAAAGTCATTATTATTAAATGTTATTTAGTTAAAAAAATTAACAGTCAAATTCCAATAAAATGACCACACAGTAGATATTTTTTAATGCTTCAAAAGCAAGTGTATTTATGCTCCTGTAAATTCCAGACTTTTTCACACATAGTTGTTTCCAAGGGAAACATCTATTATCCTATTATCAAGAACATGTCAATTTTACTAACGTGTCAGGCGGTATTTACATGACTACATGCCGTCCACCCTGAGAAGCGTTTAGGCTTTGTAGTGCCAGGTTCTCCTCCGTGGGAGACCGGTGCCATTTCCCGAACATTTCACAAGCACAAGCTTAACCACTGCCCCTCCGTAATATATATGAGTATATTTTCATGGATTTCTTGTTATTTGGGGTGATCAAGATGGGATGTTTCGTTAATATTATTCAACTGTCCCGTTTCGGACGTTTGCAGCCCTGAAATAACAATGACAAGGATGCATCTACTTCATTTCAACGGTGCATGATTTTGTGCTCTAATCAACTCCCATAAGCTTGTATTCGTGGGAAAAAAAAACATATACGAGTTTGATTCTGAGAACGGCAGGTGAATGAGGGGCTGTTTAACAGTCTGCAACTTCTTTGAAGTTATGCCCCGACGGCTCCTGTTTGTCAATGGGATGCGGCAATTCATGAGGTCATTGACGCATTTTCGCAGCAAGACGTTACCAGCAGGACAAATCTGTCAATGAGAGGGGCCGGAGCATATAAATGTAATCAGAGAGCGGGGAAGCAGCTGTATTTAGTTGTCCTCATTTCTCTCCCAGTGCACACATCTGGAAGGCAAACAAACTATGGCACCACTGGATGTCCTCTCAGGCAAGGCCTTGTCCATGCTCTGTCTCTGTCAACTTGCTTCCGCTTGGTACGTGATTGCTTTAGGTGGAATTCATTTTTAATATTGTATTATCTGTTAGCTTTTAGTATATCTTAACTTAATGTGCGTATCTTGCTTTCTTTCCACAGGACAGTCAATAATTTCCTCATGACAGGCCCAAAGGTAATTACGCATGTGTCCTATTGGAATGTGAAGCATAAACATTATTTTACTTGATTTTAAAAAAAAACTTTTTTTTATTTTATTTAGTTAGTTATTGTGGTTAGTTGGTAATTTTTTTCTATCTCTCAAGGCGTTGTTGACCTACGCAAGCAGTGTGCAGATGGGCGCACATAGAGGAATACAAGAGTGCAAACACCAGTTCGCCTGGGAGAAGTGGAACTGTCCAGAAAGCACGCTTAAGCTATCCACACTTAACGGCCTCCGAATTGGTAAGTATACTAATATAAGGCCGTATTGATTGATGTTTATTTCTTTCTATTAGAATGAAATTATCTTTTGGATAAATATAGTATCTGTGCGCTTACACTGTTTTGTGCGTAATTTCCACATTCATGACCTTTTTAGCATTTCTGACACTCAATTAGGATTCCAATAAATTCTCTTGGTTGGTTTTTGTCTGCCACACATTGTAGCTACAAAGGAGACCTCCTTTGTGCACGCTATCAGCGCTGCTGGAGTGATGCACACGCTCACCAAGAACTGCAGTTTAGGGGACTTTGACAGCTGCGGCTGCGATGATTCAAGAATTGGCCGAGCAGGTAAGAAAATTAGTAGTCTATTTATCTTTAAGCAAACATAAAAAAAGAAACCTTGCATTTGGTATAGTATAACATATTTTTTGGGGTTTTGATATTAGGAGGCAGAGGATGGATTTGGGGAGGTTGTAGTGACAATATAGCGTTCGGAGAAAAGATCTCTCGACAGTTCGTGGATGCCTTAGAAGATGGGCATGACTCACGCGCAGCAGTCAACCTCCATAACAACGAAGCAGGAAGATTGGTAAGACTTGTTGAGGTGTTTGATTTTTTGGCGTATGCGCGCATGCAAAAATTCAAGATTTTGTGTAATCGACGCCAAAACTTTGTTTCTTTTGACAGGCGGTCAAAGCAACTATGAGAAAAGCCTGCAAATGTCACGGAGTGTCTGGAAGCTGCAGCGTTCAAACCTGCTGGATGCAGCTGGCCGACTTCAGGGAGGTGGGGAACTACCTAAGGATAAAGCACCAGCACGCCAGGAAGCTGGAGATGGACAAGAAGCCAATGAGAGCTGGTAACAGCGCGGACAGCAGGAGAGCCATAGCGCACGCCTTTCGGATCTTCTCCAAAGCGGAGCTGGTGTACCTGGAGGACTCCCCAAATTACTGTATCAAGAACCAGAGCCTGGGAGTGCAAGGCACAGAGGGGCGGGAGTGCCTGAAGGGCGACAGGAACATGTCCCAGTGGGAGAGGAGGAGCTGCCGGCGGCTGTGCTACGAATGCGGCCGCAGAGTGATGAAGAGACGCACTGAGGTGGTCAGCAGCTGCAACTGCAAATTTCACTGGTGCTGCACAGTCAAGTGTGAAAGATGCACGCAGGTTGTCACTAAATATTACTGCGCGGGTAGAGACGATGCGAGGAGACAGCACAATAAACTAAAGCGCAAACTCGCAATGCGCAGACACTGACTGCCATTTATCCATGGACATGCGAATAATTCAGGATTTCTCAGCAACTTCTTGAACAGTGGATGTGTTACTTGAGCTCGGAACTGAGACATAACCAAACGCCTTTATTTATTGCACTTTTTTTCTTCATTTTTGATTTAAATCTATATTTAAAACATTTATCTAAAAAACAGAATCTGCAAACGCTTGAACTCGAATTTGGGGAACGTTTGCTTGGTTTTAAAAATGTTGGAATAAATTATACATTTCTTTATAACTTAATAAATATTTTGTACAACTTGCACGGCTCAGTCATATATGTCAGATGTTAGATTTTGTTTCCATCGTTTGTATATTGGTGTCATGGTGTCCTACAGCCTAGGGGATAGGGGGTCACCCGTTTGAAGTGCGCATATAGGCGTTTCCTGATCCAGACACCCAATCAGGTTCCCTGGGCCAAGAGGAACAAAGGACAAGTCTTCCATTTGTTTCAAGCTGAAATAAAGTAGAAAGTTGTGGTACACGGGTCAGAAATTACAAAGATCTCCTTAGGATTGCATTGCAGATGAAGATGTCCCATTTATGTTTTTGGCTACTGTTTCTGCAAGTAAAAATGGACCTGGGTCACGCCTGGTAAGACATTATAGCCTACTACATGCATATTATTTAGAAAAGGGACAGTAACAAAAAAGCAAAATCATTTATGTATTTCTCTCTCAGGGTGGCCAGTAACTTCCTAATGACAGGTTCAAAGGTAAGCAGAGCTTTGCATATTGAAATGTTTTTTGTTTCAGGAACACTGTATGCAGTAAATTGTCTCATTTGCAGGCCTACCTTACCTATGCAACAAGCGTGCTGGTGGGCACACAGACTGGAATAGAGGAGTGCAAACACCAGTTTGCGTGGGACAGATGGAACTGCCCTGACAGCGAAACTCATCCCAAAGGACTGAGAAGAGGTAGCTACTTCTCAGATTGTTTTCAAAATCTTTGGAAATCAAAGACAATTTCTCCTATTTCAAAATTGCCGCAAGAGTTGCTGGTATTCTGTGCCTGTCTGTTTATTTAGCCACCAGAGAAACGGCTTTCGTCCATGCCATCAGTGCTGCAGGAGTCATGTATGCTCTGACCAGGAACTGCAGCCTGGGGGACCTTGAAAACTGTGGCTGCGATGTCTCCAACAATGGGAAAATCGGTGAGGGTTCATGAAATGTATGAAACATATCGATAACATCAGAACTTTAATTAATAACTTGATTTCTCTGCGTGCAGGTGGCCGGGGTTGGTTATGGGGTGGGTGCAGTGACAACTTGGATTTTGGTGAAAGGATTTCCAAACAGTATGTGGATGCACAGGAGACAGGACAGGACTCCCGAGCTGCTGTAAATTTGCACAATAACGCGGCAGGACGCCAAGTAAGTCGTCATGCAACGGCTAGTTAATCTAAGCCAGCCAATTTATGGGAGACACTGATGAATTATTCTCCCACAGGGCGTAAAGGCAACGATGAAACGTATCTGCAGGTGCCACGGGATGTCAGAGAGCTGCAGCTTGCAGACGTGCTGGACCCAGTTGTCCGATTTTAGAGAAATCGGTCATTACTTGAAGATCAAGTACGACCAGGCACAAAAGCTAGACATCGACAAGAAGCGTGTGAGGGCTGTAAACAGCGCGGACAGCCGGGCAGCCATCGTGGACGCGTTCGGGAATGTGGCCCAGACGGAGCTCATCTACCTGGAGGACTCGCCCGACTACTGCAGGAGGAACAACAGCCTGGGGCTCCACGGCACGGAGGGCAGGGAGTGCCTGCAACACGGAGCGGGCCTGAGCCAGTGGGAGCGCCGGAGCTGCCGCAGGCTGTGCCACGAGTGCGGCCTGAGAGTGGAGGAGAGGCGCACCGAAGTGGTGAGCAGCTGCAACTGCAAGTTCCACTGGTGCTGCAGGGTTAACTGCGAGGACTGCTCTCAGGTCATAGTCAAGCATGTGTGTGCAAAGAGGGAAGCCGGGGAGGGCTACGCTTTCCGGCGGAGATACCGTGGACCCAAATGAAAAATAATTGTTTGTAAATATTTGTATTTTCGTCTCATCTGCACTTTCTATTCATCGCTGTCCAGGTTTCCTTTACGCACATATTTATATTTCGATTTTGAATAAACATCTCTAAAATTCCACTTGTTTTTTTTTTAATAATACATGATTACTTAATTATTTCAATGCGATTCTGCATCGCGCTAACACATTAGAATAAGAATGGACTGAATCCACTTAGAGAGAGGATTACACAGCTAACATGTCGCAGATCACCATCTTACCAAGGTGTTGATCCAGCGCTCATCCACTATATCTTTGATGTCAATGTGTATTGACTACATTCAGAGAGATGAAAGGCTTTCAAAGACAAATTAGGGAATGCTTTCCAGCAAGAACTAGAAGGCCTGATAATCAGGACTGGCTGGTCTGAGGGATATCCCACAGGCAAAGCCAAATATAGTCTGTCAATGATAGGTAAAATACATTTTGGTGTCCATTTATTATTGCACTGTATATACTTTGCAACTAAGCACCACTTACTTCCCAGTTAATAATGATTTTCAATGATTCCCAGTGTATTAATTTGAAAGTGATTGCATTCAAGAGAGTTGTTTTCTCTGCCCATTGGCCTGAATGAGGCTTTCATTTGTTTCCTTCTCTTGACCCCCTGTAACTCTAAAAATTTTCCTCTCAGCTGGACGTGTCATAAATCTGCCAGGTTCTTATTTAAAACAGAGGTGGCAAGGATATTACCTTCTTCAGGGGTCTGTGCCTGAGGCGGCATTATTTGATGGGGGAAGTTTACCAGAAAAGAGGATGGTTGAAGAGCTCTTACACTCTTAAAATGTAAAAACAGTCTAAATACAGATAGGAGATGTCAATAAAGTGATTGAACATAAGAAAGCAAACAAACCATTTCAATTATATATTTAATTTATTTATTTAGCAAAACCTGTGCAAACGGCACAATCCAAAAATTGGACAAAAAAAAATATTTTTAAAACTCCCATGCTGACTTTTGTGCACTATTGAAGGTTTTACTCCATTGGGGATCCACAGCAGTGCACATTATCCCAGCTCCACCAAGTATTGGTAAAAAATGCTTCTTTTTATCCTCACAAAATGTTTCTTTATTACAGAGTTTTTCCCTGGCAAAGCACTAACCAGGCACTTTAGACCCTCTAAGCGAATTTCATGAACAACACTTTAGGTGGTTTCTTACCAGCTTTTAAATCATACCATATTCCATCCTCTCATCCACAGTAGCCAGCTTTTGTAGAGTTGTGTATTTCCTACTCTGGACAACAGAGGAAAGCGGGGAGGAAGGTCTCAGGGGATCTCCCGCTGGGACCCCCCTGGGCTACTCATGTATTCATCCAGACAAGCCTGGGGGTCCGTGACAATCTAAGAGTGATTGATCACCCCTTCTTCCAGCGGCCCTCCTCTGTCACCTGGGTGTGAGATACCAGGAGGCCTGACACAGGGTGAGGTTACCGATGCGAGACAACTCTGAACACAATGTGTTACAATTTGGAAAGAAAAGACCTAATTGACTATTTAAACTTGAAGGTTTTGTATGGCTCTGTGTAACTGAAATGTATTTAGGTCTCTACTGGGTCAAATAATCATAACAATTAAGCCTCAAATGGACAATTTATGTACTTTTTAAACCACATATTTTCTGTATTAAATGCAAATTTAAGGCATGAAAAGCTAGTTGCATAAAGTCGACACAATACCATGAGAAAAAAGAGATTAACAACCATAAGAAAATATATTTATTTAGCATGTCAGTCTGCACATGGGGAGCAAGCCATTTCCAGACAACTTGCAATCAATGATTCTTCATTAACAAAGATTGCTTTGGAGAGGGAAACATGTTAAGCTTGTGAAACATGTTAAGGCAGTTACACATTTTCCACAGGGCTGGACAAGTCTGTTCAGCTCAAATTCAGATTGTAACTTTTGTGTGTTGTGCATTTCAGCTCCTGCAATTAGATCTGAGACTTTTTGGGGTATGTGTATTACAGCTCTACACATATAGAGGCTAATATTTTTGTAAATTTCAACATAGCCAGATGGCTCAAACTCAGCCTGATTGGATGTAAGACATCTGTAAACTGTTTTGTAGTCTTGCCACAGATATCCAACTGAATTTATGTCTAAACCTTGTCTGGGTAATCCTGACACATACATCTAACTCATTAAAACATAGTTCTGGTTGTGTGTCTAGGGCTGCTGTCTTGCTGGGACATAACCATGGTTTTCTGTTGCCTCCAACATGTGTTCCCCAAGAATGCCTCTGTATTTAGCTCCATTCTTCCCCTCATCAACTATGACAAGCTTTACTGCATGTCCTGTTGGAGAAACAACAACAATAAAAAAAGAAACCCAGACAGCAAGATGCTACCTCCAGCATGCTGTACCGTGGGATGGTGTGTTCATTGTGTAAGTTTTCATAGAGTATTTTGAGTGTATGCATAAAAAATTCTATTTTGGCCCTATTTAACAAAGAACCTTTCTCTTTGTGTTTGCCTTTTCACCAACATATAGCTTGTGGCTAAAATCTACAGGGGGCTTTTCAAGGCTTTTTTTTTCAAGCAGGGGTTCCTGATTATTGCTCCTTTTCGCTAAAAAGTTTCAATGAAGAGATGTTTTCTGGTAGGTTTGCAATCTGCCAGGTGATGGTCAGAGCAGTGCCCTGTGATATGTTCAGATATTTAGATGTTACACAACTTTACCCTACTTTCAACTTCTATACAATGTTTTTCCCCCAAACTTGTCTGAGGTCTTCACTTGAACAGTTGGTTTGAGACTGAAATTAATAACCAAGTACACTCTGTTCGGTTCTTCAGTGACTTCTGAAGGAGATTGGTTGCACAAAATTTTGGTTAGGGGGGGTTCCAGAGTTAATGCAGTTTAAAGTAGGTGGTTCATATAGCAGCTGAGTGATAGGATGTTGTCAGTTGCAACACAGCCTACCCTGTATTGTGTACATTTTTATGGAATATTTGTTTAATATGTCATATGATGATATGGGGTTGCATCAACCTAAACATTAGACATGGTAAGGACTATATCAGCATGCTTTCAAACATAGAGCCAAAGAATTGAAATAAATGTGGAAATGTATGACTGACCCCTAAGAAACTTTCAAAATGTATATTTAACATCATTTGTGTAAAGCAGATATTCCATTAGAGCAGAATAACAGTTTTGCAGGACTTTAGAAAATATAATAACAAAAAGCATTATTTAGTTCATAAAGTATGATTCGAGCTATTTAAGATTCCCAGTTCGTTTAAACCTGAGCAGTTCCATCCTTGTGCAACACATCTGTGGAATACATACCTGTTGTTTAGCTGCTTACAAAACCAGCAAACTTGTGACAGTGAATACTAGAATGCAAGAGGAAATCAGTAGGCTTCATATTTAGAGGCAACCCACATTGCAGTGACTAACAACTCTAAAGATAAACCTTTATGACCACCGAAACGTTCTTTAATTAGGCCAGAGGTGTCAAGAGGATATGTCAAAAGTCAACGGGGCCAAGAAAGTAATTCTTAAACTTTGCCTTTAAGGCTACGCATATTGAGATGTGAAGACAATCCAGCAAGCTTCATTTGTTGTTGGTCTGCACTAAAGAAACAAACATGAGTTCAACTGAAGGTCCCTTTAAAGAAGATGTGATGGCATGGGATCCAAAAAAGTTAGCAGACTACATGAAGAAGGTGAGTTAGTTATTGTGTGAGAAAGTAAACCATGACGCTTTAATCATCAACAATGCTTTAATGTTTTACAAAATTTTACATGATATTACTAGAAGTTACTACTGAATCTAGGTGAATTTAGCATATTAGCCAGTGTGTCACAATGTGTTGATTTTTTCAAAGGTTTTCTACAATACAAAATAAGTGCAGGATGTTATTTTTAGCCTACTTCCGTTTAGCTTTCTTGATAATCTCATCATTTCAGCATAACGCCCCAAATGGAGTGCTTTTTTCATGAATAGTCTACTCTAGATTTAATAGCCTGACAGCCAAATGTATACAGGTAACGCAATAAAATCCATCTCTTAAAACAGAATAGTTCTGCCATGGTCAAGTTTTGTACTGGACACTACTTTTTTGGGGAATGTGTCTGCACTGGAATTTATACAGTGAATAACGGTAGTACCAGGAGGTCAATTTGTAGTACAGGTCAGATACATAGCCAGGTATCGCGAAACAAATATATTTTTTTATTATTTAGGCTGTCATCCACATGAAAGTGCAGGTTTTTGGCATCAGAAACCATTCTTTCAAAAAACTCTGCCCAAAGTGAAGATTTGCCAATTCTACATTCTGAGCATTTGCTTATGGACAAGAAATATATAACTGGGTTTTAGGTTTCTAAATCTCACCGCCTGAGACAAAAAAGGTGGATGACATCAAATGTGCGAGACTCAACAGCATGGATAATCTCACACCTGTGTTGGGATTATCTATCACCTTTTGCTTGCTCACTTTTACAATCTCAATTAGGTCACTTGCTCTATGTAGAAGTTAGAAAGTTATTCAGATTTGATAGGATTTATGGACCAATTGCCTATGGATTTAGCATGCCTATCAATGTATTAACAATGCGGTTAGGTTGTCACAGAGTTTTTTAAATCTAAAAACGAGGATTTTAGAAAAAACTGATTTAAGGGGCAAAGCAGTCACACTAGTCTCTAGGTTCTTAACACACAATAAATCCAAAAACGGATATTTCCACACCCCTAACTATCCGTCCCTGGAACCCCGTAACTCAGGTGGGGGAATTATGTAAACTCACTACACAGGCCCTCAGAATTCACCTATAATCAAAGTCACCCCGCCGGAAAAGGACAATGGTCCGACCACTGCAGGTACAGGTGACAGGGCCTGGGTTGGGTAGCTGGCGGAGCCAGACAGATACCAGGGCTGGACAACAATGGCACTGTAAGGGGAAAAGGCAACCCAATCAGATTAAGCTGGCGAGGCAACGGGATCGTCTGTGGGGCCTCTGGAAATGCCCACATGGGCAAGCTTAATCCTGTCAATAGAAACAGTCTAAAAAATACCACCAATGTCCAGGACCAGGCTCTTATCCCTGTGTTGCAGGACCTTAAACAGCGCTTTGTAGAGGGACGCAACAGTCCTTGGGCATCGTCGTAGAAGAACACAAACTCTGTCGAGCGCAGATCTGGGGGCACCGAGGAAACAGAGGTGCCGTACTGTGTAATGGGACAGGTGCGAAAGTGCCACCGACTTCAAGCAGGGAAGACCACTCTTTGACAGCAGACCAGGACATGTGTCAGGCTTAGGAATTCCCCAAGAAGCCACTGGTATTTGTCGCCATCAGAGAGTGAGCTGGAGAGACCGTCGTATGACCCCTCATCGTGGACACATGTGAACAAGTAGAAGGTTAATGCGTCCACCAGGCGGCCATTCTTGATGAGCAGCCGTGGGGACACAAAAATCTGTTCTGAGGAGAGGGAAGGAGATGTCTGTTGTGACTAGGGGTGTACAAAGTAGCCGGTATCTGTATTTTTGAGGGGGGAAAAGTATTTGTAAATGTGTTGGAGTAAAATTTAAAATGGGGAGCCTAAGTCATTCCCTTCTACTTCCGGTCCATGAGTCCTCTACTGCCCAAAAAAATGAATGAGTCAATGGAGCGATATAAGTTATTTTCTGATCCCATTTGAAATGTGCCACGGATCAAACATATGATGTCTGTGAATTTTAAAGAAATATTTTGATGCAGAGAAAATGCGGATTTTCATACAGCAGCAAAGTTACATTAGGTTTTGTGTAAAAACACTTAGCGGACTACAACTGTAGAAGAAGAAGTAGACAAAAACCCAATACTTCCAGGACGATGGAAAGAGCATTAAACACGGAGAAGACCAAAAAATGTCTCTCATGATGATTTCGTGCTGGTGGGGGGATTGGTGTTTGTGGGGAGTTTAGCAGACAGTACCAGGAGAGGATGCTTTAGGTGTATGTGATGTTGCATGGCAGATGTTGACAGATGTTTGATATCTGTGCCTCTGCAGAGGCAGCCACAGTCATGCCCAGAGCTAAATGGGGAGTTTCAGAATGACGAGAGGCTATGCTAAGAATAACTAGCCTATACTGTAGCCTACATCTTGCTGTCTGCGAAAGAGACAGTAACTTAAACCTACCAAATAACTCCCACAAGTCCACACAATCTGAAAAAACCACACCAGTCTTGTTTTAACCTTTTTGACCAAATGTTAATATTACTCTGTCAACAGCCCATTGTCTAAATTACCAAGCTAACAGAGCTACGAAAACAGAGAGAACATGAGAGGCCCCGACTGCAGACGTTTATATTAATGCAGCATAATGAAATAATCTCCTGATCAAACTCCACTTCCTGAAAGTTATGAACTGCCTCTACAACCCAGTTAAGGTACAAAAAGCTATTAAATATTTGTGATACAGTTAAGTCTGTGTGTCAGTCACCCTCACCCGGACTGTCGAATGACAGTTCTGGTTGTTTAAATGATATCAATTTTCACACTTAACACAACAACAAAATAGGGCTGAAACGATTCTTTGAGTTACTCGATTTACTCGCTTGCAAAAATTGCCCGAGGCAAAAAGTCTGCCTCGAAGCCTTGTTAAATTCCTATGATCTGCACTATACTGGGAGGGATCAGATTTTTCCCCACGGACCGTTGTTTTTTGGATGCACCTATGCAAAGTATACCACTAGCGCATGATAGATTTTGAATTTAGTTGCTGCAATGATGGAGAGTAAAGATGCCAAAAAAAGGCAGAAAATGTGTAAAGTTTGGGATCTTTACATTCTAAAAAAAGAAGAGAACAAAGTGCAGCGTATATACTGCAAAGCAGACCTGGCATACCACAGCAGTATGAGCTCAATGATCCAGCATCTAAAAGGAAAACATTCACATGCTGTTTAACCAAGCGTAACCTAAGCTTATATACATTTATGTTCAGTCATTTTAATCACATACTGTAGTTGTAGCAATGTAATGATGCGGTCTGACTAGATATGATCTTTAGCTTTGATTTTTTTAAGGAGTAAAGTTTTTCACATTCAATTGCAAGAGAGTATAGCCTTGTTCTCACAAAAAAATATATTTTTCTACGGTTTTCTGCACCAAAAACACATCTCTGGCCAAAGTGGAGATGTGCGTTTTCTCCGTTTTCAGTCTCTGTGTGTGGACGGATAAAAACTGAGTTTTAAGTGCCCTAATGTCACTATCTGCGACAAAAAATACTCCAACATCACTTGTGCGACCTGTGTTTACACTCAGAAACAGCAAATTGTGCCCTCAGAGCTGTGTTGGTATCATCAATTGTCAAAACTCGCTTTGCTCGCTTGCTTTTAGAAGCTCGATGACTGCTGCAGGCTGAAGTTAGAGGATAGAAAGTTACTCTGAGCGGATGGGATTTGGGAGAACT
Source organism: Apricaphanius iberus (assembly GCA_028564705.1). Classification (NCBI taxonomy): domain Eukaryota; kingdom Metazoa; phylum Chordata; class Actinopteri; order Cyprinodontiformes; family Aphaniidae; genus Apricaphanius; species Apricaphanius iberus. The sequence goes on along the minus strand of JAPXFQ010002799.1, from coordinate 1,278,207 downwards.
ACTGCCCCCTACAGGTTTGCCACATCAATGAATGTGCTGAAAAACGCATTTATTCATTTATGTGTGGATGGAATTTTTTTATTTTTAAGTAGCGGAGGAAAATCTTCGCTTTTAAATAAACCTGACTACGTGTGTACAGCTGTGTGTAAAAAAGAACCCTTTCTCACACACACACACACACACACACACACATGCATGCACCCTCTTCTCTCTCCCTCTTCCTCATACACAGCACACGTTAACAAACACACAGGTTGCTATGTTACTATAGCAAATAGGTTCAACCCAGAAATTATGTATTTTTTCCTTTTTTGTAATGTCGTATTAAGACAAAACTAAGACCAAACGGCCTTTACTATTTAAGTTTGTTTTAATAGTTCATCATGTTATTTAAGTAAGTTCGCTTAAGTGTATTGTTATTTCATTGTTGGCACTGGCACTATTAATTGGTAAATTGCTATTAATGGGCTTAGTTTTGGAGACATATATTGCAGTTGGAGTTCTGTTTTTTTTGTTTTTTTTATAAAAGGCAAATGCTAGATAATTTTACAACCGCATAATTTTCATCATGCATTAATTGTTTTGGTTGTTTAAAAACATTTTAAAAAATCAGATAAATAGATTAATCAATCGACAGAGAGCTAGATTAATCAATTACAAAAAGAATGGATAGCTGCAGCCCTACAACAAAGCAGTTGCACAACTCTGTGAGTTCTTAACACAAACTAAATCCAAAACCAGAAAAAGTCCCTCACCCTGCCCGTGGTAAACATACCCTCATTGTAATGACCTGTTATTTGAGTGACGGTTGCATGCTTCTCACTTAATCTACATTTATACCCCATTTTGATGTTTGCTTTCAAAAAAGCAAGTCCTCTTAACCAAAATCTAGATTTCCAAAAGCAATGAGTTGCTGCTATGTGATTGGCCGATTTTTTATTTGTTTTAATATGCTAGATAAAGTGACTGGTGAGTGTATCCTAAATATTTTTCAGTTGTGAACATCTTCTGTCATTGTAAAAAGTTGTGCGTCATATTGTTTTGGAAAAGACTGTAGCACCAACATCAGACTGATGGGCAGTAGCTAACAGTTCTGTTTGTGTTTAGCGAGTCCTCTCTTCTTGGTACTGTTAAGACATGCCTGCACACGTAAGATCGGTGCATTCTACACCTGTGCACACACTTCATAATGTTCATCAGATACGTTTGACAAGCAACATCGACCTTGGCAAAGTTGAATGTATGCAATGTTTTTTTATTCTTTTATACAGTGCAGTGGCACAGTGCATATGTCATATATTGTTTTCAACCTGATGTTGTATCTAATTTGAAAATGATAAAGACTATAATTATTTGTCTGGTAATATTGTTAAACCTTAAAATGCAAAAAAGTTAAGTTCCTACTTCATTGAACTGATGATGTTTTCTGTTTCTTAATGAAAGGCTGCCCTGAAAAAAACAAAAACAAACACCAAACATTTAAGTAATGTTTATAGTAAAATCAGTTTTTAAAAAATAAGATCTATACGTTTTGTTTTAGAAAATTTTTATTTTTTTTGTTTTCTCAGCTCAAGTTATTTAGCTGTGACACCGTGGTGCTGAAAAGGGGCATAACCGGAGCACAATTTCTGGTGAGTTAGTTATCTGCTCTTGTGGTCATTACATTCTGAGCAATGAGCTAAATGAGAAACAGATGTTCTTACTGGCAAAAATGTAACTCATCCAGCAAATGATCCAGTATGAGCTTGAGGTGTTCCCAATCATCCACATCCCGTGAGTTTGGCAAACATTATTTAACTTAAATTAGAACGGATTATAGTACCCTTAACTGTTAATGTTGTACAAATTGTTTGGCTTTTGTTATTTATAGAATACTTGCAAAAATCCAAAGAGATCTCAACGTGCAAGAGAAAAGGAAGGGTTTTGCTTCAAAGTTAGTAAACAGATGTTATACGTATCAACTTAAAGTGAAACTAACCCAAGAAAGGAGAACTCACCTTATTATTTTTTTTGGCAGATTTAAAACACAGAATTCTTCATCAAGAGGTAAGCAACAGTTTATTTATACAAAATAAATAAATAAATTACATTTTCTGCAATATTTTTAATATTTACTTTAATACAGTGCCAAGTAAAAAAGTCTGGGATTCAAATGAGTTTGTAAGTAAAATACTTTGTAGTTATTTTTAATATACTTTAGTCAAAGAGGGGAAAAAATATTACACTTAAAGTAGGGATGCAACAATACCACTTTTTTCAAACCAATATGATACCAATACTTAGATCTGAGTACTTGTCGATTCCGAGCACCAATGCCGATACTTCTACCACACAAAGAAATACAATGAATTGGAAGACAGGTTTTATCTTCCCTCTCTGCTTGTTACAATGAATGATGGTGAATTAGATAAATAATAAAATATTAATAAAAATTATGACAGAACAAACATTTCAACGGAGAAATGAACATTGTCTGTTAGATTATTGCAGAGTTTCCACATTTTATGTATCATGGTATCGGATAACTAACAGGTACTGATATGAGTACACTAGAACGGTATTGGCCCCGATACCAGTATTGGTGCATCCCTAATTAAAAAGCTCAATCTTTGGCAATGTGTCATAAAGTACTGGATCCTAACTGTGATCAGACTTTACATGAATATTAATTATGTCACCTCTTTCTTCTGATTAGGATAGTGGAAGTGATAATGACTATGAGGAGTTTAACCAGGAAGCAAACTACATATTACCTCTTACTGAGCCTCAAACAGCAGATAGTCATGGTGAGGCCAAAGCAAGAGAGGATGACAGATTTCAGCCAGTCTTTTCACTGCCTCAACCCCAGAGGGCGTCTACAGGTCCCTGCTATGCCCAAGGTAACAGAAAGCTTCTATGAAGATAAATCAGATAATAGCAGGGAAACTTAATATACATGTAATATAACAGTATTTTTCAGTGCACCTGATAAATATGTTTCTGATGACTTTATTAACTTGACAATTAATATAGAAATAATTAACTTTTTAATCAGTATTTATTATAGCTTGGATGCAAAAACAATAATTATTCCTCATTTCAGCTCACTTATCTAAAGTGGCGACTACAGTCAAGAAGCCAGAAAAACCTCCTCCTCAGAGAACCTTTTCACATTTAGGTATGTATTTTATTCGTGTAGCCAAAGCGTTTATTTTCATCTAACATTACTTTCATTTGTCCAGCAGAGAGCAGTGTTGTTGTGGCTACTGGTTCACTTTCCAGGAGGCGCCCTCTACCAACAGTCCCGCAGTTAGATGTGTCTACCAGGTAAATCAGAAACATTGGAGTCTACAAGATTTCTGTGATTATCTATTACAGTTATTTAGTTTTTATCAACTCTCCTCCTCCCCCTTTAAATTTGCTTTTACTTCCTTCTTTCTCAGTGCCTATAATCAAATTGCAGATGTTCCTGTACCGAAACAATGCGTTCATTTAAACCAAACAATAAGAACATCAGGACAAGTAAACAAACATGTCCAGGTAAAATGACAGTGATATATACTGAAGTTATTAATCACACAATAGGCGCATTTTCAGTCCCAAAACAGCAGATGGTGATGTTGTTAAAAAAACAAACAAACCACCAAAGACTAAAAAGTCAAAAATAACTGTTTTATTAACAACTCAGGTAGCAGTGCTACATTTACAGTATCTTCAGCTGCGAAATAACAAGCAGAAATACAAAGATGTTTCTGACAGTTTTTCACTCAGATTTCTATGTTTCGGTGAGTCCAGGGTCTGGATCCCAGCTGGTACAGGGGAAGGATGACTCGAGCCCAGGCTGAAGTATCTCTCTGGAAGGAGAACAAGGTTAGATGTTGCGTTCTTTTTTTTCTTCTGCCAATTTAAGCATGGAGGCACAGAGGGTTGCACACATTTCAGCGAGACATAAGCAAAAGCAGTTTTAAGAGCTTGTGTGTGTGTGTATCTGTGTGGTTTGGTAAGGATGGAGCGTTTCTGGTGAGGGACAGCTTACACGGCTCAACACAACACCCATACACTCTGATGCTGCTAAATCAGGGCAAGATTTACAACATCAAGATCCAAAGAAAAAACGACTTCTTCTATCTCGGGAGTGGCACCAACAACCCTAAGGTGAGCTAAATGAGAGTAATGAGAAATGAATATTGTGTGACGAAGCTGAAAAGTTCACATCTTTGCAGCCCAACTCTAGGGTACGTTTGGCGCTGACTTGTGCTGCGTGTGCTGTTGTGCCTCAGAGTTTCCTCAGGGTGAAGGAGATGATTATCCATCACATGAACACCCCGCTGCTGCTCATCGATGCCACAGACCAGAGCTCTGAGGAGCAGCCGCAGTGCTGTCTGCTGCACCCTGTGGGACTGTGACCTCGCCAGCAGCAGCCTTAATGTGAGTGTTTGCAGTCTTGCTCGCATTAGAAATTTTTTTTCTTTTGCTGCATGCGTGTGTGCTGCTCTTTTTAAATGTTTTTTTAAGACCCTCTGAAACAAATGTCACAATATTCACAATCTCAAAAGGTCATCGTTATGTAATGTGGTTTTATGCTACCTCAAATCTTTCTTTTAAGAAACAGAAATGCATATGTTTCGTTTGGCTCATGGGTCGAATATTTTCTTAACTATGCTTTTTTTTTCCCCCCACACAGATTACCTCTGCTCCTCACATCTCATTGTAGGCTCAGATTTGGGGCTGCAGCTGCTCCTCTGGGATTGCTCTTGAGAAATGCCACTTTGTCAGGGTGGCTAACAGAGATGATCAGATCGCATTGCTTCAGATGGGTTCGCACTGTAGACACAAACCCATATCGTTTTTTTCAATACTGCCTCAGGACAATGACAACTGCTATTAGAGCTAAAACAATCTCAGTAGGGGAAAAATGTAATGTTATATAGTGTCTCTTTTTATTCCCTCCTTCAATTACAAACAGAATCAGTCTCTCATGTCAGCACGACTCAAATTTGCTGGACTTCATTTGTGTGCCGACATCAAACAGATGCACTTATATATATTTCTGTGTATTTAAAGTATAGGAAATTTAAGATTTGACTTGACCCAAAAAAAAATTTTTCAAACACAGATTCACTACCCCTGAAGTTTTTAATTAGATTCTGTCACAGCTTAACCACTAATTATAGTTTGGTTGTTATATTATAGCTCATATATATATATATACACTACCGTTCAAAAGTTTGGGGTCACATTGAAATGTCCTTATTTTTGAAGGAAAAGCACTGTACTTTTCAATGAAGATAACTTTAAACTATTCTTAACTTTAAAGAAACACACGCTATACATTGCTAATGTGGTAAATGACTATTCTAGCTGCAAATGTCTGGTTTTTGTTGCAATATCTACATAGGTGTATAGAGGCCCATTTCCAGCAACTATCACTCCAGTGTTCTAATGGTACAATGTGTTTGCTCATTGGCTCAGAAGGCTAATTGATGATTAGAAAACCCTTGTGCAATCATGTTCACACATCTGAAAACAGTTTAGCTCGGTACAGAAGCTACAAAACTGACCTTCCTTTGAGCAGATTGAGTTTCTGGAGCATCACATTTGTGGGGTCAATTAAACGCTCAAAATGGCCAGAAAAAGAGAACTTTCATCTGAAACTCGACAGTCTATTCTTGTTCTTAGAAATGAAGGCTATTCCATGCGAGAAATTGCTAAGAAATTGAAGATTTCCTACAACGGTGTGTACTACTCCCTTCAGAGGACAGCACAAACAGGCTCTAACCAGAGTAGAAAAAGAAGTGGGAGGCCGCGTTGCACAACTGAGCAAGAAGATAAGTACATTAGAGTCTCTAGTTTGAGAAACAGACGCCTCACAGGTCCCCAACTGGCATCTTCATTAAATAGTACCCGCAAAACACCAGTGTCAACATCTACAGTGAAGAGGCGGCTGCGGGATTCTGGGCTTCAGGGCAGAGTGGCAAAGAAAAAGCCATATCTGAGACTGGCCAATAAAAGAAAAAGATTAAGATGGGCAAAAGAACACAGACATTGGACAGAGGAAGACTGGAAAAAAGTGCTGTGGACGGATGAATCCAAGTTTGAGGTGTTTGGATCACAAAGAAGAACGTTTGTGAGACGCAGAACAACTGAAAAGATGCTGGAAGAATGCCTGACGCCATCTGTTAAGCATGGTGGAGGTAATGTGATGGTCTGGGGTTGCTTTGGTGCTGGTAAGGTGGGAGATTTGTACAGGGTAAAAGGGATTCTGAATAAGGAAGGCTATCACTCCATTTTGCAACGCCATGCCATACCCAGTGGACAGCGCTTGATTGGAGCCAATTTCATCCTACAACAGGACAATGACCCAAAACACACCTCGAAATTGTGCAAGAACTATTTAGAGAAGAAGCAGGCAGCTGGTATTCTATCTGTAATGGAGTGGCCAGCGCAGTCACCAGATTTGAACCCCGTTGAGCTGTTGTGGGAGCAGCTTGATCGTATGGTACGCAAGAAGTGCCCATCCAACCAATCCAAATTGTGGGAGCTGCTTCTAGAAGCGTGGGGTGCAATTTCTCCAGATTACCTCAACAAATTAACAGCTAGAATGCCAAAGGTCTGCAATGCTGTAATTGCTGCAAATGGAGGATTCTTTGATGAAAGCAAAGTTTGATGTAAAAACAATCTTATTTCAAATAAAAATCATTATTTCTAACCTTGTCAATGTCTTGACTCTATTTTTTATTCATTTAACAATGTATGGTGGTGAATAAGTGTGACTTTTCATGGAAAACACAAAATTGTTTGGGTGACCCCAAACTTTTGAACGGTAGTGTATATATATGGTAGCACCTAAATAGGAGGCTGATGATGATTTTTTCAAACAGTTTCTACAAGTAAATATTTTAGTGTGTGGTGTGTATTCATATTCAGTCCACTGTATTCTGTTACCCATTGATAAAATAGATTCCACATCTGTCTAGCTTCATCTCAGTGCAGCTGTTAAGTGAAGTCCCAAGAAGTTTGAACATCTGAAAAAGGACTATTTAAGCCATCACCCTACTACCAGTAATTATACGAATATGGAATAACTGCAAATCGACCAAGATATGTCCAACTCCCTAATCTGACATTAATTAGTGAAGTAGCCAACAGGTCATTTAGGATGAGCTGCAGAGCTATACAACTCAAGTAGGAAAGTCTGCTGACAGGACAATCGTTACTTTTTTGTCATGCACAAATCCAGTTTTTTTGTTTGAAAGGTTTTGTGGCCACAGTGGCCTTTATTTGAAAGTGGACAGTAAAAAGAACAGCGGGAGAGAAGTGGGGGAAGACATCCGGCCAGGGTCCACCAGGCGGGACTCGAGCTGGAGACGACAGCTGACTGAGGCCTCCGTACATGGGGCGCTTACGCTAACCACTGTGCTACGTGACGCCCCCAAATCTACATTTTATTTACGAGTCCCAATGAAAGGAAAATGTCATTGCTGAAAGAATGTCATGAGATTCAAAGTTGGCCACAAGCACACAGCAAACGTGGAGGATAGAGCTAAAGTTGGATAAGACTAATCCTTTTGGCCTCTATGCAAAACGTTATGCGTTGCAAAACAATAAAAAAACAGAAGACAAACCTGCCCATTTCACATCACCATAAACAATAGATTGTAGATAGATGGAAAAAGCCTCCTTGACGTCACCGATGGGGAGCCTAAGTCTCCTCCCCTTCCGGTCGGCCCGTGGGTCTCCAAACCGAAAAAATAATGAATGGAAGTCAATGGATCGATAAAAGTTATTTTCTGGTCCACTTTGTCTTACGTCCTGAATCACACATTTGTTGCACTTCGATCTAAATGATGACTAATGATGTACATTTTGAATTTGTTTGACCAGTGATTTGGGATTTATTTGATTGTAAAAATTCACATTTAAAATGCCTACAAATCACAAGTCAGAAGTCGAATATATGACGCATTTGGCTAGCACTAGCTATAGCACGTAAAACACTCACCTAGAGGTTGTACAGCTTCTCCTCCATGCTGGCTCTCACTACATGGACTGCTTTACCCCCGACATAGCTGCTACTTTCCACATGGTCAGGTTTATAGTGGGTTTTCTCCTTTCTTCGCCCTGGAGGCTACGACCGTCGCACTCCTTCTTCTTCGGCAGTTGTAGTCCGCTAAACGTTTTCACACAAAACCTAAAGTAACTTTTACCTACTGTCGAAAATCTGCGTTTTATCTGCATCAAAATTTGGTTTTACAATTCACCAACGTCATATGTTCGATCCATGGCGCATTTCAAACTGGATCAGAAAATAACTTTAATCGCTCCATTGACTCTCATTTATTTTTTTGGCATTAGGGGACCCATGGACCGGAAGTAGAAGGACGTGACTTAGGCTCCCTACAGGTTTCTGAAGAGCTGAACTGAAGCCACCAGGGTGGTTCCCACTTCCGCCATCTTGGCTACATAACGCGTTTGGTCACGCCTGGGGAATATTAAAAATGGGCAATGAAGTGGAGCTGAGAGTGAGATACTCTGAGCCGATACAGTTAAGAGCTAACTGACTTAATTGAAGCTAATTGAGTTTAGCGGGGGCCTTTATCTAGTAAACTATGATTGAGCGACTCTGCTACCCCTCTGCATTCTAGGCAGATTCAATAATTTTCTCAAAAATCATGAAGCCTTATTGGTCCATAACTCACTAAACCCATGTGATTTTTATTTATTTATTTTTACAATTTTTAATAATCAATATGTAAGAAAGAAATAGGATCATTTCAATGCATTTTGATCAAGTAGCATAATAATAAATGTACAATGGAAATATAATTTTGTTACCGGAAAAAAAGGGAGCAGAGACTTCTTGGACGGTCTTTTTTGGCAGTCAGTACCAGAGTAAGCCATATTTGTGCACAAATAAAATCCAAATACGATTAAAAATTGTGGGCGCAAGTAATGGTCAAGTTCAGAGAAACAAAATAGCCAAGAATGTTAAGTTGAGGCCAAGGCTGTGGACTTCCCTGGAGCAACCATGGGGGGAACAAGCAGTGCTAGCTTTAATGGCTCATGTGAGACCTGTCAATCAAAAGGACACACCCCTAATTATTCATACTTTTAAGTTTAAATTATATCAAAACGGATGAATAATAAAAATTAAAAATTAAATCACCCCCTCACAGTTGTTACAATGGTAAACTTGACCTATTAAACCTCAAACGGTTATTTGAATCAGTCGGTAAATATTTTTATTTCTGCTTCGAAGTTGGCATTTTTAACATCTTGGTCAATGGGAAACTGCAATTATTGGCTTCGCATCTGACCAGCAGAGTTTGCCCTTTGCTACAAACGCAAATTCCTCACTGGGAATCATGGTAGTGGCAGCTAGGGCAGCTGTTCAAAAATGACAGATAGGTAGATGAATGGTGCTAAATACAAGGGAATTTTGGCTGAACCCTGATTCGAGGCTGCAGAAAATTTGGGCTCAATTTACCTTATTTCCATTAGTACAATGAGCTATGTAAGTGAAAAGCTACTAGAGATATATACCCCCCAAAAAAACTTGCAGCTGGGACTTCAGCAAGATAAATTTCTACAAAGTATTGACTATGGGAGGCTGAATACAAATGGACCTCACTATTTTCAATTATAAAAAATACAGACAATGACATTTTAATGTGGGTTAAGGTGACAAAACATGGAAACATTCAAGAGTTATGAAAAACAATCCTGTAGGATTCTCTCAATCTTCCTTTACTACTACAAAGTAACATTTATGAAATAAAAAATAATCATTTGTCATAAAGAGACATTATCACATGCTATCACAAATCCACACCTACATCAAATTTAGTAATAAAGTCCCATTTTGAGCCTCTGGCATTGAAATGAGCAGATAGTTCTTAACTGAAAGTGATAAAAAAAAGAGCAGGCTGCTGTGACTGCCAGGTTAACCACAACCATCCCCTGGAGCAGAAATAAAAGTTGCAACATCAAACCTGACATCAGAGCTACTGATAGACAACCATCTGCGTAAAAAACCTTCAGTTACCCCTATCTATCTATCAGCAACTCACATTCTGGGGAACTTTCCATCACATTCATGCTGAATTTGGACAGTGAGAAAGACTAAAAACTGATGCATATAATATTCCTAGATGGGTTTTTTTTCCGACATAATGTGAATGTGGGATAAACAGTTAAACATACATGCCAGATGATCCATGGTGTTTGACAGTGAGTCCAACTCTCTCAGGATGTTCTCCATGGCAGTGCTGGCAGGGCAGGAAGCCTGTTCTACTTCCTTCTCTGTGTTTTCCATCTGAGAAAAAAAAAATTACAACAGAATCAATGATGCCCATTACGCACATACACTGATAAGACAGCATTAGCAGATGAATGTAAACATCAATTATCTCTTTATCTGGTACCTGTTAGTGGTAGAGATATATATAAAAAAATTATTTCCTTCACAGTACATTGCAGTTTGTTGTGTACATGCTTAGCTACAGACTAGTCAGTGTGGCCATGTTAGTAGTAGAATTACTGTGCAGTGACCTTTAAATAAACTTTATAAAACGAATCTGTTAAATGTGAAATTCAATTGTAGAAGGATGCAGAGTATCCAGATGTATTTTTTTTATACTTACAGTGGATTGAAGTGTTATTAAAAAATGCCACAACACATAGTAACTGGTGTAGTTTCTTTATTTAAATCTTTTATCCAAATAGATTAGAACAGTTGAAAGCTTGAAAGAAATCAAGTAATCAAGCCGTAGCTTAAAAAAAAAAAAGTATAACCCGCTATTTTGATAAAGAACGTAAAAAACAGCGCAACCTGATACTTAAACTTGAATTCAACCTATCAGAGTAGAATTTTATAATGCTTCATCTGTAGTTTAACTTTGTGACGAGTCAGCATTCTTTGCGCCAGCTTCCATCTGCGCCTGCGGTTCAGGCTCTCCAAAGACAGCCGCTCTGCATCTGCTATACGCCTCCTCCAGCTCCCGCATGCACCCTTCCATCTCGAAACCGGTCCGCAGCGTCACCATGTCATAAGCCATCCAGGTCAGCTGCACTGCGGGCGGACAGTCAGTTAGAAACACGCGCTGATAAATTAACAGACAATTTTCTTTATCCAAGTATACATAAATGATCTGAAACAGTATTAGTGGCGGAGCACTGCGATAAAAATACAACATGGATACACACCTGATATGTTTTCAACCTCCTCAATCATCCTCTCCAAATCCTTGTTCAGTTCATACATGTCGGTGTCGCTCCGTGAAGGCACCGTGGGACAAGACGAATCCTCCATCTATATTACAGACGAGTAACATAGATTTAAATAGACAACCTATGTCATTACTTTTAAATAAATCACTGGAAGGCGTTGCAGCAAAGTTACGGCCGTGAATGCCAGCTAAATATATATGTATATTTTCTTTTTTTTCGCGGTCGTTAGGTAAAACGTTATTTTATACAGTTAGGCTAGCAAGGTGAACTGGTTTGAACTTAGCATGGCAGTTGGAGATAAAACGGGGTATTTTGTCATGAAAAAAAAAAACAACAATAACGGTCTGTGTCTCATTTGGAAGGTTATTCCGTTTAATATGTTTAATATAATTTACTGTGTTTGTTTTTTTTTATTGTCAATTTACCCAGAGTTTTTAAAACTTACCGTCTGGAACGGATCCGGAGCTCTGAAAGAAAGTTCTGGTTGATAAATAATGCGCAAGCGCACTCAAAGCTTGCCGGTGCTTCACCAAATGTATTTTTTTCGGTTTAATCAATTGCCTGTCTTAAAAAGTAAGTTACTTTATTAAAGGTTGCAGAAATGTTTTGGTCTCAGAGGGATAAATCAAATTACACACATGAGAAATGAAACCTTTTTCTTCCTCGTTTCATGTGTATGGATTAGCTACTAATTACAATGAAGCCAACAGTTCCACTAATATTCCCTTCAAGCATTCCCTTTTTCTTTTCATACTTTGCATTACACGTAGGCTATATCTAAGCCATCAGTCTGTGTATGTTTGAGCAATATCAGCAAAACATTGTTGCCCTAAAATGGTCATATATTCAAATGTATTAAAATGTAATGTATTATAGCTTAAATTAAGTTATCCATTGAGATGACCATATTTTGGTGAAGAAAAAAGCTGAAACACTATGGGAAGAAAAAGTAGATTATATCTGTATGAAAAACAAAATAGACCAGCATGAGTTTAATTATGAATAATTTGTTGAAGATAAAAGGCTGTTTTCAACATGAAAGCCTATCTGATGACTTAACTAAGTTTATGCTAAACTATCAAACAGAGTGGAAAATTAAGAGAGAGTGAACAAAACCCCCTGAGGGGACTGAATTAGCTGATGACAGAAAAAAAGAAAAGAGAAATGCATAGGCTTCTCACCTTAGAAAAGAACCAATCAAGATACAAAGGGGGCGGACCAAGCAAGAAGATATAGCCAGTGGGACAGGTGACACCTTGGCATAGAGCAAGGACAAACCGACAAAGATTTTGAGAAGAGCAGTCAGCCACTTTGAAAATAAGAGACAATTATTTGAACGAGCAGTCAGTATCTTATTAAGAACTGAAAAAGAAAGATTTTCAGGAACTGAAAAAACATCTGGAGTCTGAGGCAAAGAGGAAGGACAACAAAAGAAGCGATTTGAAGAGGGTGAAAGGTGAAAAGAAACTTGACAATGTCTTCATTCGAGACTCAAAACCAGTCACCTCCGCGTTGTGGCCCACAGTTTCCGAGTTTGGGCCAGGAACCTCCAGAGCTCAGCATGTATGGTGAATGCTACTACCCTCCTCCTTCTCTGCCGAGTCCTCAGCGCACGGCTCCTTCCTCATACGAACTGAGCGACTACACCACCTCTTCTCCAAACCCGTACCTTTGGTTCAACAGCTCTGGGATCAACTCCTCTTCGTACCTGGCTAGCAGCGGCCCACCTGGTAATCCAGGCCCACCATTTGTACCTCAGCACTATGGCATGCAGAGACCCTATCTGGGACCAGGTGGACCTGGCGGTCCAGGTGGGGATATAAGCTGGTTCTCACTTCCCTCACAAGAAGATCTGATGAAGCTGGTCAGACCACCTTATTCCTACTCTGCTCTTATTGCAATGGCTATCCATGGAGCACCAGACAAGAGACTGACACTTAGTCAGATCTATCAGTACGTTGCTGACAACTTTCCTTTTTATAACAAGAGTAAAGCTGGTTGGCAGAATTCCATCAGACACAACCTGTCACTCAATGACTGCTTCAAGAAAGTACCTAGAGATGAGGATGATCCAGGTAACACATTCAGATTATATTTTGTCTTTATTGTTGTACATGGATAGTTCTTGTTAATCCGCAATAGTTTGACTGACTCATGTAATATTTTTTTTTTCATTTTTAATATAAACTAAATCTCACCCAATAGGTAAAGGTAACTATTGGACACTTGACCCAAACTGTGAGAAGATGTTTGACAATGGAAACTTCCGCCGCAAAAGGAAGAGAAAGTCTGACTCCCTAACCAGTGTTGACGGCGGTTCAGGGCCTCCAGAGTCAGGAGAAAGCGAGAGGGGAAGCCCCAAACACCCCGCCCTTACCATGTCCCCGACGCCGGACAGAATCTCCTCCCCTTCACTGTCGGGTCCCACGCCATGCCTGAGCAGCTTCTTATCTGAGATGTCTACGGTTTCCACCGGAGCAACAAACGAGGTTGGGGGAGAAGGGATGAGCAGGCCACTGCAGATTAACCTTCCCTTAGATGGACCTCATAGACCCACCCAGCCAGTAGGCTTTAGTAACTATTCCCCCAACTCAGGTGTCTCAGAGTGGGTTCCGCAAGTGCCAGCTCCCTCTGTGCTCACTTCCTCACCCTCTCACTCTTCTCTTGGATACTCTAACCCCCTTCTGAGCCAATACAGTGGGTCCAGTGGGCATTTCTATCCTACTGTGAGCTCTACTGGAATCATATATCATCGTGAGGGAACAGAGGTTTAAGGAAAACTTGAGGGGAGGGAATGGTGTCTTAGGAAAGACTGTTGGAAGGACCTTTCAAATATCTGGTATTAGTTTTGGCAAAGAAATAGATTGCTTTTTGCTGACATAGACAGGTGAGAAAACTATACCACAGGACCATATCTTAACAGTTCTCGATTCCCACAGAAAAAAGCTGAATCAGGTATGGTGGCCTTTCATTGCCTAACTGTAAAAAAAAGGGGCTTGCCTCACTATCAGATCCTGTCAGCTTTTATTTCAGATATATCTCTGCAAGAGCTGTGTCATTTTTAACTGACTCAGCTCTGATCTGCTGACACCAAGCCATTCAACGCTGACAGCACATTTAGACGAGTAGTTCAGTTACAGTGGTGTCAAATTGTGTGTATTGAACAAGTAATAATGAGATTCTCTCTCATGGTCATTAGTGCTGCAACAACTGGATTCATTTACAGTCTGGTAATATAATATACAGGTTGTAGTTGTACTTTGTATATATGTTCACATATTCTTGTCTGTTACACCTGACTTTTGGTTTGTTGATTAAAGGTTTGTTCAATGGAATTAGTTTGTAAGGTGTTGCTACCTGTTGAATAATGTGTTTTTACCATTAATAAAAGTTTTTCTGTATAACGTTTCCTTTTCATAATTTTATAAATAACTCTATGGGCTACCTTAGATTAAATTAATTACATAATTGATATTTGTTACTGTGAATACATCACACCTACACACCCATTCAGAGACCTTAAAAAAACTAAAAATAGAAGCTTAGACAATAAACACTGAAAAAAACCAAAAACAGTCTCATCAGTAAAAGCAATGGCCAGTAGTGTTGAACCACCTTGTCAGTGTAACATGATCTTTGTTGATGGATAGTTAACTGATTCTCTTAAACGGGGAAAAGCTACATTCCCATGCTTTCTCCCTCCTCAGCATGATACAGTAAAATCTGTGGGTGCCCCAATTGTACACAGATGGTGCAGAGTAAATGAAAATAGCTGTTAAGCATTAAAGGGCTACCTACAGTTTATAGCACATTAATTTCTATTATAACCTTAGATTAAATAACATACAGCCTTCCCAGATTGAAAAACAGAGCAAAAGTCTAAATAAAAGGACTTGTTTGTATAGGTTAATGAGTAGGAAAGGCAACATTTGGATATTATTATTATTATTATTATTATTATATAATTTTCAGTTTTTTAGTGGGGGGTTAACACTGATTTAGACTGCATAGACCAGACACCAACCTCATTCTGTCTGTATTGTGAAATATCCTGCTTTCTATTCTGATAAAACTAAGTTGTTGTTTTTTATAAAAGGCCAATTTATTACAAATCTTGCAAGGCGCTTTGCAAAACACATCCGATTTGTGTACAGATATTTACAGTCAATTCATTAAATTTGCATAGATAGCTTTAAAGTTAGTGACATACTTTGCATTTTTAGTCTTGCTTTGAAACAATGTTGTCAAATTGAGTTCATTATCCAAAGCCGTAAAAAGTTTTCTATATTTTGAAACTCACAGTCAATTGTTGCTAACTTTGCAGCTAATGTTCCTAAAGAAGTACATAGCATATGTTAACAGTTGCTTACATTGAGTTGTTAACCTCAGAGAAATTTCTTATACTGAGCATGCATTTAGCAAACTTAGGCATGGAAAAACGGCCTAATATATTTATTTCCACTGTGGCCAATATTCTATTCTATTATATTCTATGGTGCCTAAATCTTGCCCAGGCTCCTTTAAATGCAAAACAAGTAATTAGTAAACATTTTGTTAAAAACAGTCTTTTACTGAAGGTTATTTATTTTTAGTACAAGGTCCCACTGCATTCACTGAGGTTTAGGTCTGGACTGTGAC
Organism: Apricaphanius iberus; assembly: GCA_028564705.1. Taxonomy (NCBI): domain Eukaryota; kingdom Metazoa; phylum Chordata; class Actinopteri; order Cyprinodontiformes; family Aphaniidae; genus Apricaphanius; species Apricaphanius iberus. Next base: position 1,262,361 of record JAPXFQ010002799.1, on the reverse strand, counting down.
TGAGCATATAAACAGGTGGTCACTCTGATGATGATCAACATTTTCAGTACAAATGATGACAGTGCCCGGCTGCTACTTTCTCTGTCATCATGATTCTGATGGAAACAGAAAGAGTGTAATTCATATCTATTTTCATAGCTTTACCATTTTGACTGCAGTGCTGTTTAATAAATAATAACAGTGAGGAATCTGTTTCATGTTTTTGTGCACCTGAGGTTAGATGTACTGTATATAATTATAGAATCTAGTAAATATCATCCATCTTTTATATACTTATATGTAAAACATAAGACTTGAAAGACACTGTTCTTTCTTTCATAACTTTTTGTTAGAATATTTTTAGGGTCACATTTTTTTTGTAATGACATGAAACACACACACACACACACACATATATATATATATATATATATATATATATATATATATATATACATATATATATATAGGATAATTACCAATCAGTAACAGATACGTCTTTCAGATGAAGATGAGGGAAAAAAAACTGATAGTCTTATCTGGTTTTATTTTGGTCATTGGCTCATCTGTGTGGTATATGAGTAACTACAAAAACTCCTTTACTGATGTCTCCCTTAGGCCTTTATTTATCCTGAAACACGGGCAGCAGGACCAACATTTACACTAAACACAAGAAAGAAAGAAAGAAAGAAAGAAAGAAAAAGAAAGAAAGAAAGAAAGAAAGAAAGAAAGAAAGAAAGAAAGAAAGAAAGAAAGAAAGAAAGAAAGAAAGAAATCGTCTTTCTGTCAAATCAAGTGGAATTTGCCATCTTGGCACTAATGATAAAATGTCTCAGGGGAAAAAGGTCAATCTGTTGAAATTTGCATAACTGATTTCAAAACAATAACAAAAAAAAGGAGACAAGGTTTCACTTGCATGGATCATACCTGCTTCTTACTGGTGTTGGGTTTTTGCCCATATCAGATTTAACTGTGTGAAATGTAATGAGTCAAACTGCGCCATGGGTAAAAGAAAGCCATTTAAAATCAATCAAGTACTTAACATACACATTTCTGGAGAAAAGAGAAAACATACTTCCTTAAATTAGCTATCAAACAAATAGTAAAATCCATGTGAAATGAGAAAACTTTAATGTATGTGGCTAGGCCTGATGAGTTGTACTGTTCTTTTCAATATGCCACTAACAAAAGTGAGTCTTAAAATGAAATTAGCATAGCTTAAAACTGGCAAAACAATTTGACATTTTTAGCATGCATTTCTGTGTATTTCTTTTTTCTTTCACATTTACTTTGCAACCAGATTTACATGCTGCGCAGACAGAGAAGAGAGCAATTTTCAATGTATTTTAACAAAATTGTAGGGGTAGTGATGGGCTCGTGGTTAGACTTGTCCTCACTTGTTTTTACTGATGTCTGAAGTTAAGCGGTGCAAGCCCTAAGTACCGCCTCAGGGAACAAGCAGATATAGAAAAATTAATGGATAAATCAATGGCTCTATGTCTTTGTTTAAGGATCAGGTTTCTCTTAAGGGTTATTTAGGAAGCCAGTGTAAGTGGGCCAGGGAAATGACAATTTGCTGTTTTTGTGTTGCTGATGTTCAAATGTTAAATAGAAATAAGAATATAAGAAAAAATTAGAATACTGAAACACAAATGTATCGGTTTCTTACGATCGGTTTTCTACATATATATATATATATATATATATATATATATATGTGTGTGTGTGTGTGTGTGTGTGTGTGTGTGTGTGTGGGTGTCTGTCAGTTTCCTAAATTGTGCATACATCAGTTTTTGTTATCTTTATGCTGACATGCATCAATAAACGCAGGAAGAACAGGGGGGCCTTCCGAAACCCCTTGCAGCTATCCAGCATGATCTCTCCCTGTGCCAACTGAAACATTTTAAGAGCTTTAGTGTCTGTGACTTAACAGCAGAAATCCCTTGGAGGTGTCTTATTCAGGCAGTTTCAAACTGATGCAAATTTTTTTTAACTGCTAATCACACCTTGGAAGGGGATGAAAAGTTTAGAGATGGGCTGATGTTGCAGATGAGGATTTGCAGATAAACGACAAAAATGAAGAGACATGACTCCCTGAAACCAAAGTCCTTTTGAATGTATTAAAAGTCGGTTTTCCTCCAATCTCCAGAATTTAACTTATCGTTTTGCCTGTTGTTCATTTTCCTCTAAATGAGTTTTTCTTTCCTCTCTTTTTTTTTCTTTTCAGAAAATTAACGTTACCCACCTTGAGATAATTATGTTTTTACCTCCTGGCATTTTTTCCCCCTCTGGCCTTTTCCCAAAGTAGCGCAGCACTTTCGCTTCTTTAAACTGCCATCACCTCTCAGAGTTTACATAGCTTTTACTTAATTGGCAGCAGATTATTCTACTTATGGCAGAAATCAAAATATATAAAACCATCCTGCTGAAAGCTAATCCACATGTACTCAGCGACGAACAGACTTCTCAATATTTGATAGACACCCCGGGTCATCACCCATCAATCATGTGTTACTTTAGCACCTTGCCTAAGGTAGGAGAATGATTGCTAAACACAGTGACACGATTAAATCTATTAAAATCCTCCTCTCCACCTGCTGCCTGGCTCGTGGCAGTCTTCCACACACCTGTCGAACTAACGGAACGCACCCACACACACATTTCTGTGCAGGTCCATATGTGTGTGTAAAGTGCATGCACCAATGTGGTGTTTGTAAAATAAACCTAAGCAAAGAACATTATCCTACAACTGATATGCATGTCAGATTTACGTAAGAACTGTCCTGATTCTTAATTTGCACAAAAGGATTACGCGTCTCTCTTTGCAAGTCCTCTCTGCCCTCGGTAAAAAGACGTCCACATTGTCACCTTTAGTACCCTTTTCCTGATCAGAGCCTAACATTCTTGGTACCGAATCAACCCAAAACACACAAGGACACGCTTGCACGTATGCCCTGTGTTTCTACTAAAACACTGGAGCCCTATCAAGGCTGTTTAGTAAACGGTAGGAGAGAACGTCAAAGCCTTGGAAGACGTGTCATCATGCCCCCCTGCTGCAGAAAAGGCATCGCCAGCTCGGTGTTATATGTAAACACCCACACACACTCCAGACACACGAAGGTGCGCAGGTGATGAAAGGAACGAGAGAGATTTCCACCAGTTTGGAAGTCACTCAACAACCTTGCAGTTTACCTCCTTATGTAGAGGTCAGAGAAAACTGACAGACTCTTTGGTCTCTCTTTGTGAGAAAAGTTCAAGTTAACGTTCAAGAAGCGCTGAACAGTATACCAATGAAATATTTCTAATTAATAATTACAAACACAAATCATCCCAAGATCTAAAATAATAAGAGGCACAGCATCCAACAGCATTATACTGATGATAAAGTCCCATTTTCAAAGTCCATAAAAATGCTGCTGCTCCCTCTCTGTAAACCTGTCCATCCTTGTCCCAGTCTGTTAGAGCCCAAAGAATAAGGCAGTATGAGATCTTCCCTTCCTAAACATGGTTTATATACACGATTTGGGCAAAAGTGAAGTTTGAAGACAAACACAGACCACAGCGAAACACTGTGTATATTTGAATCATCGCTATTTCACCCTAAAATATTTTCCATGTCAACATGTAGTAAACATGGAGTTATGGAGAGGGCTTTTCAGCAAGGGAGGGAGAGAACCAGGGGAGGAATCAAGTGCATATGAAGGAAATCTCTCACGTCAGGAAGTTAGTATGTTTTCACAGGAAATGCTTTTGTCTTTGAAAATCTGATCTGACAAGTTGTCATTGCCAAACTCCATAATATAACCATAAGTGAGGTGATACTGTTCTTCCAGCATTTAAGCAGATTTTCTTCCAGGAATGTTCAAGTTTTAGTTTCATCCATTTTACAATGAAATCGGACTAGCTCTTTTTCCTCTTCTGAAGTACTCCATAGCATAATGTTGCCACCAACATGTTTCAGACTTGTCTGTGCAGGGTAGCGGTCAAAGTTAGTCACACAACTTTAGGCTCATCTGATCCCCTACTTCCAAATGTTTGCTGTGTCTTCTATATGTCTTTAGGTAAACTTTAATCTGGATTTGGGCTGCATTTCTGCAAATTGATTTAGAGATTTAGTTTAGGATTAATGGTTTTCTGAATGATGAGAAATACAGACAAGGCTTTTAGATTTATTGGTATCTCCAAGTTGTCCTTAAGTTAGAGTTTGTACAGTGTGTCTCTATGTTGCCCTGAGAGGGACTGATGAACTGTCCCGGGTGTACGCTGCCTCTTGCCCAATGACAACTGGGTATAGGCTTCGATCCTGCAACCCTGAAAGGATAAGTGCTTTTTTACAATAGATGGATGTTTAATCTTCTTTCCACTTTACAATGATGTCCTTTGTTTAGGTCTGACACATAGGATTATAATTTTACCAAGACATGGAACACGACAAAACAAAGGGGTTAAGATCAGACTTCAACACATAAACACACCTAATCTTAAATCCACACACGAGAAACAAAAATCATAATCTAAAGGATAAAACCAACAGATATGGCAATCATTAGCAGTTTTACTATGACTCGATGTAAGGTATTCTAAATGCCATAAAAAGTTTGTGTAAAAAATATTATTTACAGAATTTCTTATAAATTCTAACTAATAAATGCATTATTTTTTGGTAATAAGAATGCATTGAATGGTACGCTGAACATTTTTGTTACATTACATAAGTTCGTGTTCAGTATACCGGGTCTCAGTGCACAAAACATGAACTTGGTTCTGATGCAAACAAACTGATTTAGCTTGATCTTAATGTCACAGTTTTCATAGTTCTTCCCAGGACAATTTACCTAATAATATTCTATTTGGTGGGAGATATAAACTCATTTTTCGGTATAAGGTCCAACTTTATACAATAAGGTGTACACAATACTTTCTGAATCCCTAAACTTGCAGTCTTTTCCTTGGCATACAGTTTTTTGACTCTAGCTACTTAGTAAGCTGGAACTGCATTAAGAAACTCCCTTAGGTTTAAAAGGACTTGCTTTAGTAACCATTAACCATGCTTAAAAATGTACTAAGCGTTTAATTAGATTATGTATCGAACAGGAATCTCTTCTGATAAGTATCAAAGGCAAAGCAAGGAAGGGCAATTGTATTTGTGTAGCACACTTTCAACACCAGGTAATTTAAGATGCTTTACATGATTCATTGGTAAAGAAACCAAACATATGACAAAAGCATGGAAAGTAAAAACAGCGAAAGTATGAAAATTAAAAACAGCATAAAACATGAGAATCAATAAAAGAATGTATTTAAAATTTGATTAAAAGCAACAATTTAGGAAAAGCATAATAAATTAGCTCAAAAATTACATTAGACCATTACTCCAAGGCAGCTCTAAACAGTAGAGTTTTAATCTTTGATTTAAAAGTGCCTAATGCTGCATTCAGACTGCAGGCTTTGCCAGCGTTAGCAACGTCAAGGTTCAATGTTAAGTCTACGGTTGAGGTCGTTAGATGAGCGTCACGGTCTTTGCGGCACTTTGTGAGCTTTGGCTCCGTCAACTTTTCAAGCTTTTCCTGCGTTTCAAGCTTCAAAGCTCATAACGCTAGCAACGCAGAAGTTCAGCTAGTTGAACTTTTGACGGTCCTAACACTCTTGACGAAGCATGGCAACCAATCAGAGCGTCTCACTGTAGTGATGTTGCCCGGCGTCGACGCTGCCTAGCTAACCACGATCCACAAGTGTTTAAAACATCCAGCAGAGAAAGGCCCGCCCACGAGCTTTGCGAGCCTAAGCTTAAAAATGTATCTTCCGTGAATATGCGTCGAACAAGTCGCTTTATGAGAGTTGCTTGAAGCTGACAAAGCTTGCGGTCTGTATGCACCATAATGCTTCGGCAACTTAGCAGTTGTCTTGAAGTTTGTTCCAGATGTGTTTGGCATAGAAGTTGCTTCTCCATGTTTGGTTCTAACTCTATGGATGTTTAGTAAACTAAAGTTGGGTTGGTATAGTGACAACAGGTATTCAACATACTTTAGAGCTAAACCATTTAGTGATTTATAAACTAGTAGGAATAATTTAAAGCCTGTTTTCTGAGCCACAGTGAGCCAGTACAATTAGAACTGGGGTGATGTACTCTACTTTCCTGGTTCTAGTGAAAACACGGGCAGCAGTGTTCTGAATCAGCTGCAGCTGTCTGATTGACTTTTTTTGTAGACCTGTGAGGACACTGTTGCAGTAATCAATTTGACTAAAGATGAAAGTATGGATTAGTTTTTCAAGGTCCTGTTGCGACATTAGTCCTTTAATCCTAGAGATGTTAGAAGGCTGACCTTGTTTTTGCCTTTATGTGACCCTGGAGGTTCAGGTCTGAGTCCATTATTACACCTAGATTAGGTGCCTGATCATTAGTTTATAGTTGTATGAACAACTCATACTTAACCTTCAATAATGGACTCAGCTTCAGCAATAATGTCACAGGCGAGTTGCATGCTGAGAAAGCCCAAACTCACTAAGCAAATAAAGAAACTGGCAGAAAGAAGTTATTTCTCACAAAAGGACCACAGCAGAGAGAAAATGAAAGACTGTAACCCCAATCAAATCACCTCTGTGAAGATGTTAAATATATATATATATATATATATATATATATATATATATATATATATATATATATATATATATATATATATATATATACTGAACTGGTTCAAATTAAGGAAATAGTTATCAGCGAAATAATTCAAACTGCTTAGTTTCCTAATTTTTATTTAATTTTTGCATCCAAATAAAACGTCTTTTTGATCGTTTTGTAAAGGCTACATCCAATAGCTCCTATTGTCACAGCTATATAGTTACACTCGTTCTGACATATATGTAATGAATATTTAATAGTGTGTGTTAGGACTTGAGGACTGTTCATACTAAGGAAAAAATGCTCTTGAAAATGGATGCTATTGTAATCAACAAAATGATAAATCACCTTAATTTAAGTAACAAATACACACACACACACACAAAGTGAAACATTGCTTAATCACTTGGGTTCCTGTACAAATTTTACCGTAAAGTATCGGTCAGACACTCTTGTCATCTTAAAGTCTTAAGTGTGAAAACTCTTCATCACTGACAATGCTGTTGAGGTTTTTGATGGATAACATGTCTTACAGAAAGAAAATCAGGAGACATCCCTAAGTTGCTCATCTGTGTCCTGCAGATGTAAACATCCTTCAAACCAACATAACAATTCTATGATTTACTACTCTTTGACTTCACTGAGAAAACAAGGTGTGTGTTATACTGTGTTTTATTAGGGGCTTTCCTAGAGGAAAATATTTCTGACACAGATGGAAAGATGAAATAAAAAAAATTGTTTCATACCTTTCTGACCCCTTTCTTACTAAAGTTACATTACATATGAGCCTGTCTGAATTTGCAGAGGGTCAACACGTTATCTCTGCTGTTTGAAAATATTTTAGGAATTTCTATGTTAAACAAATAAATATTTAAAAAGAGACCGTTTTCTTTCATTTTATATTGGAGAAGGAAATGCAAAATGCATGTTAAATGCAAATGCAAAAAAAAATAGCCAAAAAAAAAAAAAAGGTCCTGATTAGTTTTTTCTTCAGAATTATTATTTCTCAGAATGCTTGGTACATTTGTAGGAAGGAAATCGTTCACCCTCATCAATATAGTAGAAGTGTTTGGCACCCACATGGGTGTGAAGCAATCGGAGCAGGTGTGGAAAAACAAAGAATATGGAAAAGATACCCTCTAGTGGTCAGTTACATACTTTTTACTTTCTTCATAATGTACACTGGAGCACGGTATAGCAATTTTATATATTTCAGTACACCTAAGAGAATGCTGTAGTATTGCACAACTATAAGTCAGGTTAAGACAAGCCAATTTATTTGTAAAAAACATTAATGCATGGGTTATTCAAAGAGCTTTACAGGAAAACAACTGAACGAGTCTAAAACAACTGCATTGACGGCAACACATACACGAAAAGAATGGTGAAATATAAGCAATACATACAGCAAAAGGAACACTTTTTTTTTTTTTACAAAAATAAATGACACGTTTAAAAAACTATTTTTAGCTTTTGTGGAGAAACTTTAATGAATTTGTTCCTTGTAAAAAACGAGTAAACATGTAAATGTTCATAGAACTGTTTATGTCTTCTTATTATGAGTTTTTCTAACTGCCTTATTCCCACATAAACAGAGCCCATCAGCACATTGACCTTTTTTTTTCTTGACTGAGGGGGTTTGTTGATGGAAAAGGAAGAAAATAGAACAAAGAAGAAGTAGCAAAACTAAACCTGGAACATTAACACATTTGGATCTGAGGCAAAATACTTAAAACTAGCTGCAAAGGAGAAAATAAATCTGGAGCAGGTCATAAAGAAGAGAGTTCATTTTATATTCACTGAAAAAGCTCACATGGAGCTCCTAAATGTTGAATAAATACATTTATTTATCCAGTAGAGTTGTCAAAATAGAATACATTTTCTAAGGGCACTAATCCAGTAAAGACTCCACAGTACAACGTGATGTTTAAACAGTATGCTGACATTCAACAGAAGTAATCCCTGAAGCATAACTCAAAACCTAAAAATATCTGTTAAATAAAAAAGGGGGTAAAATTAAGTTTTAAAAAATCTAAAAATTACAAAAAATGTCTAATTAGCATATAAAAGATGTAAATGTGTGTTTTTATTCCTACACCTATTATTTCTCAGATATTTGTCCTTGCTCATGTAAACTATAACTGTATATTGGTCAAATTCCTAAAAAAAAACCCGAAAATGGGTCTATTAAGAGTGTGTTCATAATTGTGGAAATTTTTTGCATACACACTTTATCATGTCCTCAATAAAAGTATTTTTTTTTATCAAAGCCATACCAAACAATAATCAAAAGCACTTGCTCTCTGCATGCTTTTGTGAATTCTATAGCAATAAAATTGAAGCAATTCTAGTTTACCTTAAAACAATTTTGGTTATAGAAGAGTTAACAGAGACCACATTTGTTTTTGCAAGCTTATGCCTGCTTGAATATAAACGCAGATGGAATAAATAAGGCAAAATCTTTCATAGTCTTGAGACACTGCTAAAACCTAACTTCTACCTTGTAGTTACTGCAGCTGTATTAGGAATGGGTGGTCTACTGTGCCTCAGCATAGTTATCCAAACCAAAAGAAATGTGCCAAAGTGTCTCAAGACAGCTGCCAAATGAAAGTGTAACTATCGCTTAACGGCCACTGCAAGTTACCATGGTGGGTAAACACTGGGTGGAAAATATGTTTTACAGACCTGACAGGTGGTGCTCAACAAGTGATGCTTGATCACTTAATAGCTAAAAGGAAAAGAAAAGAATAAAAAAACATTTTTTCTATTTATTCCCAGAAAACAAAGGTAAAATTCATTTTACATCAATTATATTTACATCATTATTTAAACTACACATAAATTGGATATATTTTTCAAAGTGTAAAGCTAACAGTCTTTGCATATCTTAATATCGGACTGTGAGTAGCACAGTAAATTTTAATCTTAAGATTTTTTTTACAGATCCCGTGTTTTATGGTGCGAAACAATTAGCAAATAAAGTAAAGAAGATGATAATCACAATTAGCTCTGTTGATTAGGTCCCTGAAATTGTTTTTAGGTTTCTAATTAAAGAGGCTATATGGAACTTTTCCCCAAAAATAAACGTACCATTAGCCTTTTGCTTTGACCATTTATGACTCAAACATCTTTTGATGAGCAAACTGACACCTTGTCAGCTCACCTTGGGTGCATCTAAAATTCGAAATGCAATTTTTCCTTTTTTCTGTGGGGTCGGATTTTTCGCGCGCTGTGTCTGTGGATGTGACGTATGCGCGTTCATGTTAAACGTTTCAGATCACCACCACCGCTAGTCAGCGATTAGCCTACACTCGCAAGCGGTCCAATGGATTGGACAAATCCACAGAAGAGACCCAGGACAACTCTGGCACCAACAGGAGCTCCACATAAAACTTCAAAATGTAAACCCCTGACAAGCGCCCGGAAAAGATCGAAGATCGTTTTTGGCCACAGGTGTCAGTCGCGAGTTGAAATTTCAGGAAACTACATGAACTGGTTAGACCTCTAAGAATTCAGTTAAATGGTAAATGGACTGAACTTATATAGTGCTTTCTAGTCATATTGACCACTCAAAGCGCTTTACATTGAAGCGACATTCACCCATTCACACTCACATTCATACACCGACAGCCAACATGACTCGGTAGGACAATGTTTCTAGTGGATTCGTTCACACATTTGTTCAAGCGGAGTTCAATCCACTTTGACATCTGACTGGAGAAAGCCTCTGATTGCAAGCCAACTCTACTCTGCCACTGAGCCACAGTCGCCCCACTTTAATTAAAACTTAATACAAGACTGTGATTGCCTATGGTTTCCTGCTTCCTGAAAACTATCATTTTGGTTACAGAATAGGGGAAATGTACAGTATAACCCACATAACACAGAATTTGTATAATCAGTATTGAAATCCCAAAGTTGGAACAGCACCAATTACATTAGTTTTAAAGTATATTAGTGCTGTTTAGCTAATATTTCCTCAGAGTACATCTGATGGAAGTACTGCATTGCCTAATTATTCTTGTTGCACACAGGCAGCACTTGCTTTATGGACCTTTGTTTCCCCACTGGGCTTCTCGGCTGGTCTGGAGTAAATCAACTGGTGCGTGGTAATTTATGTGTCTCAATCCCTGTGGCAAGAGGAGAAGGTGTGGGCGTTCATGTACATGTGCATGAGGCATGCGAGTGTATGTGTGTGAGCAGACGAGTCAACTGGACCATGCTGATGAGTTGGATCCTGCCGCTGCCGGGAAAAATCCTCCCTGGGACACCACGTGTCAGTGCTGCAGATCTGTTTGGACACCGTCTCCTGGTGTGCACTCAGACACAAAATAAACTTTCCAGGAAACTCAATACATTTAAATACATTTTTCAGAATTAACTGACTATTTTCACAACTCAGGATATTTTTCATGGATACCTTCAGAAGAACTTCTTCAGAATGCCGTTGCCAAATGAACACACAAAGAATTCACTTTTGAAAATATTAATCAATCACCACATATGCAGAGCTTATTTTTTTTTACAATTAACAAGCTCAACAAACCAAGTATAAATATGTCCAAGAGAACCAGCTTTTCAAGGGACAGGAAGTTGGGGCGGAAAATCTGAATCTGGGAATAATTATTCTTCTGAGAAAATTCTATACAGTAGATTTTCTTGTAAGTGTGAATGGATCTCATTTGCTTCCCTAAACCAGTGAAACCACAGTTTGAAGCTCATCTCAGTTCCCTTGGCAGCCATGATATAAACAATTACACAGAGACTTTAGGGCCACGTGTAGTCATTAGGAGTTGACATCTTTTCTGGCTCAGTCCATGCATTATTATTATTTATTAATTAAAAAAATATGGACATCCCTGATGATTGTCTTCATGAAATTATGCTTCAGTAACAGAGTATCTTCAGTCGGAGGCTTCTTCAGTTTTGCTGCAACACAGAGCGCTACAGGAAATCCTTTCTCTCCACAGCCATCATGGTCTACAACAACTTCTTGAAAAATGAATTAGTACTGAGCTGCGACAACACTTAATTTTAGTCTGGGATCAATAAAGTATTTTTGAATTGAATTTGAATTTTTCAATAAGATAGGTAAATAAAATCTAGTTAACCAGAAAAGACACTGCTGTGGTAGGCAGACCCCCCCCATGAAAAGTTAGCACCCTCTTCTGTCCTGGTTGGGAATTGCTTTGCAACACAGAAAAAACCAACGGAGAAAGGAGAGACGAGGGATGTACTGATACAGATACCGGTATCGGGGCTGATGCAACTCTTATTTAATGTATTGGTATTGGTTACAGTTAACCGATACCATGAACCGATACTTAAAATGTGGAAACTCTGCAATAATTTCAGAAAAATGTTTTATATTTCACTTGAAATTTTAGTTTTGTGGTCATTGTCATTAATATTTTATTTTGATCTAATTCAGCATAATTTGTTGTAACAATCCAATTCATCATTTTTTTGTGTGTGGTAGAAGTATCGATATTGGTACTCGGCATCGGCAAGTACTCAAACCCAAGTATCAAGTACCGAGTATCGTATCAGTTTTAAAAAAGTGGTATCATTGCATCCTTAGGAGAGACAGAAATGGAGAACCATACACGAAAGACGTTTAGGTCAATATGTCTGCGTCTGGGTGCAAACTTGCTGACAGAGAAGTATAAACTAGGCTTTAGAGGGAACATAGGGTAGCACTAGCTAGCACTTAATATACCAGTTCTTGATCAACCGACTATTTCTCCTCCATTAAGATGTCTCTTTTCACATGGACAGATTAATAGTGGTTTTATTCACCTTTAATGCTTCTTTATTTGTCATATGTTCAATCCATGGCACATTTTAAACGGGATCAGAAAATAGCTTTTATCGCTCCATTGCTCTTGTTCATTTTTTTTTTTTTTTTACTGCAGGGGACCCATGAACTGGAAGTAGATAGGTGTTACTTAGGCGTGACAAGGCCCCTCCCAAAACGTAGTTTTTGGGAGGGGCCTTGAGAGTGGAATTAAATCTGACCATCTCTCATGCTGAAGAAACGCATCCCCACTACCTGATGCTGCTACCAGTAAACTTCATGGTGTGTTCCGACAGAGGTGCAGTGTTAATTTTCTGCCAAACAACCCCCCCAAAACACACACAAAAAAATGCTAAAATAAAAAAAATAAAAATAATTTTAAACATTAAATAACAACAAACACCTGACAAGTCTTGAACAAATTGAAGAAGAATATGTTTCAGAACTGCCAATGGATGAAGGTGATGGAAATTAAACGAGTTACTCATTCCCCTGATCTCCCTCCGTGGGAATTCAATAAAATGCCACTCAGGTCCAGATGGTAACCGTTTCTGACATTTGACTCATCTGAATTTCAAGTAGAATCGGAGAGAAAACAACGTTTGCTCTGAATAGAGTGGGGAGGGGTATATGACGATGGATGGAAGAGGACATGTGTCTGTAAACAGATTTCAAGACTGCCACACTGGCGAGATGCTGCACAGGAAGTCTCTAAAAGCATGAAATGCTATGAATGGATACAGCTTATACAAAAACCAAGACAGCATTATAGTGACTGGGAACAGCTATCATTATCAGGCTGATACTCTGTTGTACAAACTAAGAGTGCTTAATATCTTAATCAATTTATGTCTTTTCCTGCATTTTGATTCCATGGTTATGAAGACACAAATCCACAAGATATCCCCTGAGATCTACTTGGTGACTTGTTGGGTTCACACTCCAGTTAGTTGATAAAACAGATTGGTGCTCTCTGAGTGAGGTGGCGGAGGCCAAAGTGTTACACTTGAATACCCAGAGAAGAAGTGACAAAAAAAAAGGTAGGAAAGCTACAACTGATAAAGCAATAGGGATAGAACTAAGTCATACATTGTTCATCTTTGCTTAGGTGGACATGTTCGCTTTTTGTTGTGGTTTTTTTGGGCTTGGCTGGCGACACATAAGATATTTGGTGGATTCAAGGTTTTGCTCCCTTATTTCAGTGCACCCACAATGCTGAATTCCTTTATAAAATGTTAGCAGGAAAAATGATTCAGTCTTGTGAGAACATCTAACCATGTTTAAAGCTAAATTTGCTGTCCCTGTTTGGAGACTGAAAAGTGTAGGAAATATGGAGCTTGGCTAATTGAAGAAGATGGAAGAGAACAATATGCAGGTTGTTCATTTCCAGCAGAAAAGCAAATTAACTTTTATTCAGAACATCAACAAAGAATCATGCATATAACCTTCAGTAGATAGGTCAATACACTATAAAGTTGATAACAAAAATAACAGAAAAACAAGTATACAAAAGATGGAGACATATAATTTAAAGAATGCAGTCATTGACCACTTTTATTATGTACATCCCATTACTTGCTTACCACAATACCAAATAACCGTGATAAGCCAGTTGCATAGCTACTAAGTGCATTTTAGTATGATGATATGATTAAGATATCTTGTTGAGTGCAAACATAATTCAGATTGAGACAGAATTGAGATTTTAGGGAGTTCAAAATGCTTTTATTTGTGTGTCAAACAAATGCAAAACAAATATTTCACCAATGGCCCACTGGCATTTTCCACATATCTACCTCTCAGCTTTACAGGAAAGGCTCCACAAATTGAAAATACCCAGCAAGCACAGGTTGTGTAATAGAAAATGTTTAATTGATTTTAGAGGTCGGGGAAAATAAAACCTGCTCTACATAAAGGCAACAAGAGCTGTTAATCAAGGTATATGGAATACAATACTATCACAAAAACATGGATGTATCCTGTTCTTTATCTACAGTTCAAGATTGTAGTTATGGAAGTTTGTGGAGCTCTTTTCTTGAAATACTTGGACGACTTACAACTAATTTACCATGTGTTCGCCCCAAAATGGCCAAGGTGTAAGCACCTCACACAGTGGCCGGACTTAGTCAAACTGTTTTCTTTAGTTTGACAATGAGTTCACCAGTAGCTTTCATAGTCACTAGATCTCAATCCAGGAACACACCTTTGGAAGGGGGATGAAACGGAAGAACTGAGAAATCTGCAGCAATTGCATGATGCAGTCATGTTAGTGTGGACCAGAAACACTGATAATTTTCTCTGATAACTTGCTGAATCTGTCCCACATAGAGATGAAGCAGCTGTGAAGTCAACTTTTTTTTGCTACTTTTTAAAAAGAATAACATTGTAATTAAAAATTTCAATATATTTTCAATGTGAATCAACTAAAAGAAAAAACATAATCGTGAAGTAAAAGGAAAATTATACAAGCTTTACTTACTTTTGACAACAAGAAAAAAAAATCTAAACACAACCAAATGCATTTAAATTTGTAAATTATATTTGCATTTTTGTAAAACCAGCTTTGTTGCAATTAAAGCAGCAGATTTAAAGGACCCCCCCCCAGGCAAAATAAGTAGTATTATTTAAACCTGACTTTTTACTTTATTTAAACAGCTGATGGGAAAATAACCAAGAATGTAGTTTTCTGGCTATTAAAGGTTAAAGGGACTGCTTATAGCAGTCAGTAAGATTAATAATTTATGGAAAATTATTATTATTCAGGGCACCGCCTTTATCAGGCACTATTTTAATAGCCAAATGTCTATATCAGTCTCATAATCTGAAGGAATTAATTATTTACTTTTTATTGACCATAAACTTTGCAATATGTGTGTGCTGAACAAGAAAGACAATGGCTATTTCCAAGATACAAAATGTATTTAAAAAAAGAAAATTAAGAAAAAATTTTAATCACCAAGCTAGAAAAAAAGAACACTCTACTGATTAAAAATAAATGAATCGTTAAAATAAAAGAACACAAAGAGTTGAACATGTAATAAGATGAGAAACCATTAATTCTGATACAATTCTGGAGGAATCTGGGTCCTTTAGGAGCCAATGCTTGATCTGCAGCTGCTGGAATAAAACTGAATTATTTTCATTAATTGTAATTATTTTTAACTAATTTAGCACCAATGGTTTACCTCTAAACCAAAAAGCAATGTAACAAAACACAAAACATTCTTTGCATTAGGAACAGTTATGTTTTCAAATGATCTGGATAAGAGTAATTAACCTTTGGAGGATTACTTAATTCATGGATTGATCACGACAGTAAAACAATATAATTCCCATATTTTGATCAAATAAGGAGAGTTCAAACACGGCTAATAAGATTAGTTTCTGTTCTTAAACAATCTATTTTTAAACCGAGTTCCTTTTGAACCATTAATAGCGATCTTAGTTTATGAAACGCCGGCCTAAACCAACACGTGGGCTTCCTTAGCTGTAGCTCTCTGCAACGCACGTGGGGCATTTAGAGTGGCTCAAATACATTTATTAAACATTAGACAAAAAAGGAAAAACTCATGTCTGATTGAGTAGCTCAAATTACAGGGTTTAAAACGACTCTTTGTCGGGAAAAGTCTTTTAGAAACAATGATTAAAGCTTCAGGCCGAAGTCTGGTTTACCCAAAGATAGCAGATGAAACTTAAAAAGTTAACAATAAAAAAAGGAAACACCTTTAAAATTTGTTATCCTAACTAATTTGTCTCTGCCCAAACAGACCTTATGAACATTTAAAGTCCTCCGAGTTGCTTCGCGTCAACGAGGAAAGGGGTACCTCCAGGTAGTGTTAGCCATCAGGTTAACAAAGGATCACTAATCTCGCTAGCAGTGGTGGGAAGCTCCTGACTCCGGCTTCTCCTGACTGGCTGCGTGGCGATCAGCATTAACCTTTTAACAGTATCTTTTTGGAGCAATCTAGTTTGGCATTCACCTCTCCTCGGCTCGGTGGCAGGAGCTAAATGCGGATTCTGGTTGGTTCGGCTCTCAGCTCACAGCTCCCATTTCTCAGCAGTTGGCAGCCTAAAACTCAGAGGGGTCTCATCGGACTATGGGGATAAACAACGTCTTTGTTTATCAATGTTCAAGATTCACCTGGAGTGCTCCTTGGGTTCTTTTGGAGCAAGTTTCTGCCAGAAACTCAGGCCTCCCTCCTTCAGCGAAGGAAGATGGTTGGAGATGATCTTCTGTTGCTCCCCAGCCGGCAGAACGCAGAAGATCGAGCGGGTGGAAGCGGGCTGTATTTATAGACTTCCACCCCTCACTTCCTATGTGGCTAGAGCAGAGTAGTGCTACCTGATGGCTGTGTGTGTGACCCAACACAGCATTTTTATAAACTACAGTTCTCATAAGGACAGTATCAAGACACAACATAGTTACATAGTAGAACTCAAAATTTCAGAAACCTTTGTTTGCAATTACAGAGATCAGACATGTTCTGTAGTTCTTCACCAGGTTTTCACAAACTACAGCAGGGATTTTAGCCCACTCCTCCATACAGATCTTCTACAGAGCATTCAGGTTTCGGGGCTGTCTCAGAGCAGCACAGACTTTCAACGTTCTCCAAAGATTTTCTATTGTATTCAGGACTTGAGACTGGCTAGGCCACTCCAGGACCTTGAGATGCTTCATACAGAGCCACTCCTTAGTTGCCCTGGCTGTGTGTTTCAGGTTGTTGTCATGCTGGAAGACCCAGCCACAACCCATCTTTAATGCACTTACTGAGGGAAGGACATTGTTGGCCAAGCTCTCACAATACATGACCCTATCCATCATCTCCTCAATACGGTGCAGTTGTCCCATCCCCTTTTTGGGAAAGCATCCCCAAAGAATTATGTTTTCACCTCTTTGTTTTCCAGCTGGGATGGTGTTCTTGGTGGAGTTTAGACCAAAAAGCTCCACTGTTGTCTCTTCAGACCACATGATTATCTCTCATTCCTCCTCTGGATCATCCAGATGGTCATTGGCAAACTTCAGACGGGCCTTGATATGCGCTACATGAGCAGTAGGACCTTGCGTGTACTGCAGGATTTTAATCCATGATGGTGGAGTGTGTTGCTGATGGTTTTCTTTGAGACTGTGGTCCCAGCTCTATTCAGGACATTAACCAGGTACTGTCGTGTAGTTCTGGGCTCATCCCTCACTGTCCTCAGGATCATCGATGCTCCACAAGAAGAGAACTTGTAGGGCGTTTCAGACCGAAGGAGATTGACCGTCGTCTTGAGCATCGTCCATTGTATAATTATTGCACCAACAGTTGTTGCCTTCTCACCAAGCTGCTTGCCTTGATACCCATTTGATTTGACCTTGATTTCTATGGACCCTTATTAACTTTCTCATCTCTGCTGAAAAAGACATCCCCACAGCATATTGCTGCCACCACAAAAAACGTTTTGCAGAGAGGATGCATGATTAGTTTTTGAAAAGCATTTGTTAATTTCCTTTCACTTTACAAGTTGTTACGATCCGTCTCTGTCTGCATCATTCTTTCCTTCCTGTTTGTTTATTTCCCATCTGTCTGTGTTAATTAACCCTTGTTTGTTTCACCCGTTATCCTCCCTTTGTCTTCCCTCCAGCTTCCAGGTGTTTTATTTTTCCCTGATTACTCTTCCCCTGTATATATATCCCTCCCTGTGCCTGTCTGTCCTTGCTGGGTCCTCGTCGAACTTCCCCTCGTGTTGTTCCTCCTCCCATGCGCCCCGATCTATGTTTTGGATTCCATTAAATAAAATGGGAAATAATTTTTCTAAACCCATCTCTGCGCCTGAGTCCGAACCCCAGAATCTTGACACAAGTAGGAACTACTTCAACCAATCACATAAAAGCCAAAACAAATATATTAACGTTATTGATCCTGAGAAAATATATAATAATAAAAGGGGTCTAACTACATTTGCAAGGCACTCTGCTTTGTCCAAAAGCATCACAATTCAGATTTTTTTAGGGCATTTTTATTTACAGTGTAATTACAATGGACTTGCACAATAACAAGAAAAGATTGATTAAAAGATAGGTGTGATTCAGACTCCCAGGTGGATGCCTTGTTTTATAGCTTAGGGAAAAGAGTCAAGCCCCACAGCTGGGTGTGGGAAAGATAAAGCTTGATTTACTCCGCTGATAGGAAGACCTCTTACCCTAGTGGGGCCATCATGCCCACACAGATGAGCTCAGAGGTTTTTCCTCACAGTGACAGGTTTAATAACTGCCCCAGTGTGACTTTAAGTAGAGCAGGATGGCGCTCTGGAGCAGAAGAGAAGAATTTGTGGGTTTTCTTTGAAGAAAATTACTCACTGACTCACAGACTAAATTCTTTACCATCATTATAAATTACATGTTTTTTTTCCTTCCAGAATTAATATACCTTACTGGCTGTGAAAGTGTAAGAATATTCAACAGTGTTAATATGAGCAATTAAACTCAAATTCCCTCTTAGTTTTAAAATGAAAAGCTTTGATGCAAAAAATACGATTCAAGAGTAATACATTTAAAGAAAAAGCTGGAGTATGAAGTTGTTTGCAACCTATTTTATACTAGAATATTTCTTCTTTCTCTTATCTGGACATAATTCCAATTCTTGAAGGCCT
Source organism: Apricaphanius iberus (assembly GCA_028564705.1). Taxonomy (NCBI): domain Eukaryota; kingdom Metazoa; phylum Chordata; class Actinopteri; order Cyprinodontiformes; family Aphaniidae; genus Apricaphanius; species Apricaphanius iberus. Next base: position 1,243,330 of record JAPXFQ010002799.1, on the reverse strand, counting down.
CAAATGGGAAAGCTGCAATAAGCCCTATTGTTGTTTTCCCAACTTTGACTGTTTGTATAATTTTAGCACCTCCTTCAAATAGCAGGTTAGTTTTTGATCATACTGCAAGGATGTCCCACTTAAAATATCTTTCTTCCGACACCAATCTGGTCCATTTAAAATAAGGCATTTGTTACCTTCCAAAGTTTCAATATGATACTTATTCAAATTGATGTCCTGTCTATATTGAAATAACTAAACTGGTTTATCAGTGTTATCTGGTCTAAACTGGCATTTACACTTTTTCGCACAGAAATCAGTCATCTATTACTTTCCAAAAGATGCAGTCTCCTTTATCCATTTTTTTTGTAGACAGCGACAGACGTTTTTTCCAAAATTGAGTTTTTGAACTTCAGTTAAAGGTTCAGAGCATGTTCATTAGGTGTATCGATCACTGTTTGGTTATGACTCTTTGATAATTCAGCTAGTAACAACCTACTGTACAGTCTGATTCCTGTCAAAGCGGTTCCCAGCCCTAGTACCTACGCAACAAGTGGGCGTCAAGCTGTGGCAAATACGCAGTAAGTTGCGAGGATATTGAGGTGCCAGGTAAAAAGTTAAATATTTTCTTTTCACTTTCTTGTCATGTTAGCTAACGCTAGCCAAAACCGGTTGGTAACTACGGTACTAAATATGCACTAGTTTCCCATTCTGTATTTAGACAAAATTGGTGGAAGATGTTGAATGACACGTATGTCAAGTAGAGGAGAATGGAGAAAGAGACTAGAGACAAGGAAGAGCAGAGCAGACAGAGGGGAAAGTGCAGAAATAACAGAAACAACAAAGAAATTCCCGCCCTCCCGCTGAAGAACTGATGTGACAAGCTGACCCAGACTACAAAGTGTGAAAGCGGCTGGGTTATAAAATCAAGTTTTTGGAGTTTTCAACCATATGGTAATGCAATTTTGTTATAAAAAAGTCCACCGGAGTGGTTTTTGGGTTAATTCAAGCATGTCTGAGTAATCCTCCTTAATTCTGCTCGCTGAGCAGCTGCCCCTCCCTCTCCTAGAAAATGACTGATTGTTCAAACTGTTCAACTAGTGACATCACAATGTGAAAACAAGGCAGTGCTGGAGGTGTCTGGACCACCCCTGAAGGCAGAGGGGCTTACCTCTGCTAGAGTATTCCAGAAGTTGAAAGCTGTAAAATAGCTTGATATAGTCCCTTTAAAGCATCAACTTTCATCCGTTTGAGCGTTTTGACGCCTTGTCAATTAGGCCGCTGATGACATCCCAGTTTGATGAAGAGACGTGAGGCTTGGATAAATTTCAACCAAGACTGGCTTCTTTATTAGTACATCTGACATTGACCATTAACACATTCCCAAGTGCATTTGAGGCTTTTATACCCTCCTGCTTCAGGTAATTAGCTGGGACATCCCATTCAGGGGGGACTAAAAATACCAAACCTCTAACACCTCTATATACAACAACAACCTACAACAAACATGAAGAATTAATATTTACACACTGTATATACATAACTATAAATAAGTCAATAACTCTGCCTATACAGCATCATTCATTTAAACATTTCATTACATTAAAACTACTTCCCCCTTCCTTATTAATTTGGTTTGCTCCAAGAGCTCTTAAGCAGGCAATTGGACCACTTCCCTCCTTTACCATTCCTCTCCTGCCAAGACGACAACCAAAGGTGAGTAATTCCATTACCTTGCTAAACATACAATTTTACCCATTTCAGAATACAGCATAAGTAGACATAAGTATCAATGTTTGTCACAATGTGCACACTAACTGAAGTTTTACTTCACTGGCAGGATGGCCAGTCCCCCTTTGCAAACAACATTTAACCTTGTTTTCTACCTAAATAAAATGATCAATCAATTCCTCTGTGTGTTTATTACCTCAACATCTGCCAATCATGCAATATTCATGTAAGAACTTATTCACCATAAGTAGTGATGGAGCACCAGGTCTCCGTCACATTTCCTCCCCCCTTCCCCAGGACCACAGTCCGTCAGTCCTCATACATACGGGAAAGAGAGTCCGCCACAACGTTCAACTTTCCTGCCCTATACTGCACTGTAAAATTGTAAGGTTGAAGACTAATGTACCATCTTGTGATCCGCATATTAGAGTCTTTCATCTTGTGCAACCACTGAAGTGCTCGATGATCCGTTTCCAGAACGAAATGTCGGCCCAGCAAATAATACCGCAGCGATTCCACAGCCCACTTCACTGCAAGACACTCCTTTTCCACTGTTGAGTATCTTGTCTCTCTATCCCGAAGCTTCCGACTGAGGAAGGCCACAGGACGTCTTTCTCCATCAACCTCCTGCTGCAGCACTGCCCCCACACCAACTCCAGAAGCATCTGTCTGTAGTGTGAAAGACTGTGTGAAGTCAGGGCTATGAAGCACAGAGTCACTTGTGATTGTTAACTTGAGATCCTTGAAGGCTCTGTCACAGTTTTCATTCCACTTGACCTTATTTGGAGCAGAGGCTTTTATAAGGTCAGTGAGAGCTGCTGCTCTCTCAGCAAAATGGGGGACAAACTTACTATACCATCCCACCAATCCCACAAAAGCCCGCACTTTCCTCTTTGTTGTGGGCACTGGATATGAGTGAATTGCCTCCACCTTTCCCACTTGAGGTTTAACCTGTCCTTGCCCCACCACATATCCCAAGTACTCCACTTTGCCCTGTGCCACTTTACACTTATGAGGATTGATGGTGAGACCCGCTGATTCAATCAGGCTGAGAACATGGTGCAGGTGAGCCAAATGCTCCTCCCAGGTCTGGCTAAAAATAACCACATCATCCAAGTATGCAGCAGCAAACTCCGATACTCCGCTCAGCACCTGGTCCATGAGTCGCTGAAATGTCGCAAGCGCCCCTTGCAAACCAAATGGCATCACCTTAAACTGAAACAAACCAAAAGATGTTTTGAAGGCTGTTAACTCTCTTGCTTCCTGTGCAAGGGGCAATTGCCAGTAACCCTTACACAGATCCAGAGTGGTAATGAACTGGCCTCTTCCAACTCTTTCCAAAAGTTCATCAATGCGGGGCATTGGATAAGGATCAACTTTGGAGATGGCATTAAGACATCTGAAGTCAATACAAAACCTCAGAGATCCATCCTTTTTTGGGACCAGCACGACCGGACTGCACCATTCACTCACAGATGCTTCAATGATTCCAAGCTCCAACATGAGCTCAATTTCCTTCTTGAGTTGTGGCACCAGGCGTTCGGGAATCCTATAAAACTTCCTGTGAGGGATGACATCATCTTTCAGATTAATTTTATGTTGCACCAAAGTAGTCAAACCTGGCTTTTCCTGAAACAAAGCTGGATCAAGGAGTGGTCTGATATCCTCTTGCTGGGAAGGCTGGAGATGGAAGAGAGTCACTGAACTTGGCTCTACTTTGCCCGTAGGCAAAAACTGCTCATCCTCCTCTTCATCCCCCATCACGTGAGCAAAGAGCTGTTGTATGGCTGGCTGTGGATGTGTTGGTTCCTGGGCTTGTTGATCATGTGGCAGCTGTGGACTCAATGAGGGAGGTGACAAGACGGGTGGCTGCGGCTTAATCAGGAATTCCTTTAACAGATTCACATGAAAGGTTTGATATTTCTTTTTCTTTTCAGGCATATACAGTTCATATGTTACTTTACCCAAACATCTTGTGACTCTGTAAGGCCCCTGCCACTTTGCTAACAGTTTACTGTCACAAGTAGGAAGCAGCAACATCACCTGTTGACCTGGTTGGAAAATCCTCTCCCGGGCCCTTTTATTATACCAGGTCTTCTGATTGGTCTGAGCCATCCTCATGTTTCTCTGGGCCAGTTCAGTCATTCGTTCCAACTTCTCCCTCATCTGAATGACATACGCCACTACATTTTCTCCAGCTGCCATTGGATCCTCCCAATGCTCCCTCAGCAAGTCCAGTGGCCCTCTAACTTGACGGCCATACAGCATCTCGAATGGTGAAAATCCAGTGGAGGCCTGTGGTACCTCACGATAGGCAAACAATAAGTAAGGCAACCACTGGTCCCAATCAGAGCCAGTCTCTGAAACAAACTTGCGTAGCATGTTTTTCAAAGTTTGGTTGAACCGCTCCACAAGTCCATCTGACTGGGGTTGGTATGGGGTGGTTTTTATACCCTTAATACTAAGCAACTGATAAACCTGCCTTAGTAACTTTGATAGAAAATTTGTTCCACAATCTGTTAGAATCTCCCTAGGTATACCCACCCTAGAAAATAACTGCAACAAGCAATTAGCAATTTGGCTAGCTTTTACTGATCTAAGTGGAAAAGCCTCTGGGTAGCGAGTGGCATAGTCACAAATGACCAAAATGAAACGGTTACCACGGGAACTTCTCTCAAGGGGCCCCACGATGTCCATCCCTATTCTGTCAAAGGGTGTGTCTATAATAGGCAGTGGCTGTAGCCTAGCGCGAGGCACACCTTTGTTTGCCGAAAGCTGACATGTCTTACATGATGCACAGAACTGCTGCACCTGAGTGAACATGCCAGGCCATACAAAGCGAGAGGCAATCCTATGAAGAGACTTTTGAAAAGCAAGGTGGCCTGCCCACGGCACTGAATGACCCAGGTCCAATACTTTCTGTCTAAGAGGTTTTGGTAACGCTATGGCTTCAATTTTGCCTTTAAGCTGGTACAGGATACCATCTCTCACAATGTAAGTAGCTTCTGCCAAAACATCAACTTTGCCCTGCTTATTCCCATCAACCTCAGATACTTTATCAAACCAAGGCTTTAATGTGGGATCAGCCCTCTGGAGCACAGATATATCTGAAGGCACATCAAAATCAAGACGTTGACTAGGTCTCCCTGGCTGCACATGTTCTAACTTCGGTGAGCCCCGGAACTTATCCCTTCTTCTCTGCGCTCGAGACTTAACAGGTCTAACTGAACCTGACTTTAGTTCCTCATTATAAAATGGCAGCTCTTCGAGAGGATTACTCGCCTTCTGTGATCTTGTGGTAACAAAACTGCCACTAGGTCCTGTAAATCCTGGATCTAAATTCAGGTGCAAGCCCTGATTGCTTGTTTTGACCTCTTCTTGATGATTAGCAACTTTTTGACTTTCAGTTTTTACATTGTGTACCAAATCTAACAAGGTGGGAACATCCAGCCCCAGAATAACTGCATAGGGCAATTTAGGTGCTAAAGCCACAGGCAAAAGAAATGTCTGGCCACCCACAGTCAAATAAACTTCAGCAACATGATAATCTCTCTCATCCCCATGAACACAGCTTATTTTAGTCTTAGCATCACTCCATAGCTCTCTTGGCACTAAACTGGACAGAACTACAGACTGTGAGCTTCCTGTATCTACGAGGGCTATTTCACGCTGACCATTTACAAGTACTGGCGTTGTTTGTGTCAATTTATGAACAGAAACTGCATGAAGGGGCCTAGGAACTGAACATAAAAGGGATGGCTTGCTGTGAGTAGTAGCTGGACAGGAATACTGAGTGTGACCGATCTGATTACACTGATAACATCTCACATCTGGTTTTGTAACTGCAGAAAACTTCTTAGAGGGATTGTATTTACCCGAAGTGAACTGTCTGTTGGTTGAATAATTCCTGCTCTGAACTGTACCACCACCCCTTTCACCCCCATCAGACTTACTTCGGGTAGCAGCGAAAGTGTCCCGGCCAAAGGGAAGCCTCCTGGTCCCCGTTCTGGCTGACATGAAGGTCTCTGCTAGTTGTGAAGCCTCTTCTGCTGTCTTAGGGGCACGTTCCCTAATCCACACTTCCAAGTCGGGATTTACCATCCTGAGAAACTGCTCCATGATCATTAGTTCAGAGATGTTCTTCACAGTGGATTTCTCAGGTTTCACCCATTTATAAAACATGTCCTTCAGACGAACGTAGAGCTCTCTTGGGGTCTCACCCTGATGAACATCCAGGGATCTAAACCGTCTTCGATAGGTGTCAGCAGTTATCTCATATTTGGCCAAAATGGCATCTTCACTTTGTCATAAATTTCAGAGTCTTCAATGTCCATGTGAACATAAGCACTTCGTGCTTTACCAGTGAGCAAGGGGACCAGTCTGACAGCCCACCCGTCTCTGGGCCAACGGCAGACTTGAGCCATCCTCTCAAATGTCGTCAGAAAATGCTCAATATCCTCTTCTGCCGTGAGTGGAAGTAACTTGGGGTCTCTGTGGGTGGAAGGTTCCCATCTCGGCACATTCGGTTGACCAACCCGACTTGAGCCCTCAAGTGGATCCTCTTCCTCCACACCATCTGTCTCATTATTCCTCCCACGTTCAGTCTGGTCCTGCTCCTGTTCTTCACTCATTTCTCTTACTTGGGCTTGGATCTGCTGGAACTGGTGTTGCATACTCTTCCACCTTTGTTCTTGGCGGGCCGATTCTTTCTCCAGTTTTTCCTCTCTTGCTGATTGAGAATGAATTAATGACTTGACCATGTCAGCTAATTCATCCAGTCTGTCCCCTGGACCAACTGCAGCACCAGCTTCATTTTCTTCCTCCACTCCATTGGAGTCCGCTTTTTTCCCCCCTCTGGTCATGATTTTTTTTTTTTTTTTTCCCAAAAAAAAAAAACACTCCTGACACCACTTGTCAATTAGGCCGCTGATGACATCCCAGTTTGATGAAGAGACGTGAGGCTTGGATACATTTCAACCAAGACTGGCTTCTTTATTAGTACATCTGACATTGACCATTAACACATTCCCAAGTGCATTTGAGGCTTTTATACCCTCCTGCTTCAGGTAATTAGCTGGGACATCCCATTCAGGTGGGACTAAAAATACCAAACCTCTAACACCTCTATATACAATAACAACCTACAACAAACATGAAGAATAAATATTTACACACTGTATATACATAACTATAAATAAGTCAATAACTCTGCCTATACAGCATCATTCATTTAAACATTTCATTACATTAAAACTACTTCCCCCTTCCTTATTAATTTGGTTTGCTCCAAGAGCTCTTAAGCAGGCAATTGGACCACTTCCCTCCTTTACCATTCCTCTCCTGCCAAGACGACAACCAAAGGTGAGTAATTCCATTACCTTGCTAAACATACAATTTTACCCATTTCAGAACACAGCATAAGTAGACATAAGTATCAATGTTTGTCACAATGTGCACACTAACTGAAGTTTTACTTCACTGGCAGGATGGCCAGTCCCCCTTTGCAAACAACATTTAACCTTGTTTTCTACCTAAATAAAATGATCAATCAATTCCTCTGTGTGTTTATTACCTCAACATCTGCCAATCATGCAATATTCATGTAAGAACTTATTCACCATAAGTAGTGATGGAGCACCAGGTCTCCGTCACACGCCTGGACAGGCTGACCGGTGTGAACGCCGATAGGTGCATTTTAAAGCACATTCATAGACATTCTAAACCTGCAGGGGGCAGTGGTTATCCAGAATCCAGTATACTCAGAGTAACTTTCTACTCCCTAACTTCTACATACAGCAGTAGTAAAGCTTGTAAAAACAAGCGAGTAAAAAGCGCTTGGGCAGCTGATAACGCCAACACAGCTTTAACAGGCTAAATGCTGTTTCTGTATGGAAACACAGGTTCCACACGTGATGTTGGAGAATTTTTTTTATAGAGCACAGTGAAGTTCAAACACCTAAAACTCTTATATCTGTCCACATGCACACGTTTAAAATGGAAAGAACACAGATCTTTCCTTTGGCTTGAGTTTTTATAAAGAATATTTTTTGGCATTTTTTCATGTGGATGACAGGCCAAACCATAGAAAATTATCTCAGTTTTGTGAAATATCTGGCTACGTGTGGACAGGGCATTAGGTTCAGGATTATGACCATGCCCGAAATCAGCTTCACACTCAGCTATCTACCCAAACTCAAACTCTGGCGTCTCACACCTGAAACACACTTATCACTCAGTTGTCCATTTAAAATGTTCCTGGCTAGTGCTCCACATCTGACTTTATCATGTTGCACTACTTGCTTTACCTCTCTAAGGTTTCACCCCTTCATCCATATATCCCCCTCCATCCATTCATCTCCTCCCTTCGTCCCCTCCCTCTTCCCTTCATTATTTCCTTCATCTCCCCTTTATCACTTCCTTCTCCCCTTCATCCCTTCCCTCATCCCTGTATCCCCACATCCCCCATTCCCACATCACTCACGGCCCCTTTTTTTCTCTGTATCCTCTCATCCGTACATTCCCCTAGTCTTTGATTCTCCCCTAGATCATCGGACACTGCCATCCTCTTTCTTATCCTGGTTCACTCCTAGACCTCATCTCCTAAAATCTCTCTTTTAGGTTCCGTCTGGAGGGGGGGATTCTGAGCAGGCTTGGCAAAGATAAATTCCTTACGGCAGCACCCCCACACAGAATCTACATCCCAAGCCTCCCCATCTCTTCAGACTCTTCGTCCTTTCAATCCTGTCCTTTCATAAACATTTGTAATTAATTTCTCTGTAAGACTGGTCCTTGCTAATGAAGCTACTTTTAATCAGAATGCATTTCCCAATGGATTGAGATGTGCATGTAAATAATAATATACTACTGAACAAAGTTTAAGTTCTTCATTTAACCATAATAAACAAGCGCACTGTGCCCTTTTGATCATGTCCAAACACAAAATTAAACAGAAAAAGTGTCTAAGAAAAAATACTACAGAGATTCAACTTAAAGCTCTTCCCTGTTACGATCTGATGAGAGACACCATAAAACACTACATGCCCCACAAGAAGATGCAACAGTCACAGGGAGGCATAGTAGATGGCCCACGAGAGGAAGCATCTTTCACTGTATTAATTCATATGTTCCTCCCAGATATGACAGCCGTCACAGACAGTTAGGGGAGATGCATTCCTGTCCGTCTCCTGGGCACTCCTGTGACATTTCCATTCGTCACATGAAAGCAGTTGCCATCCTAAGTGAAGGAACTTCTCTTCTCTTATGAAAAGTGAAGGTAAGTTTAGTCACTTAAGAGAATGTGGTTTGGTGGGAAGAGTAGTGGTCTTGTAATATGAAAGTTTTGGGCCGACTTTAATTTTCTCTTGCAAAATGTCAAGGCGCCTAATCCCAGGTTAACCCAACAATCTCCATATTGTTGCAAGAATGTAAGTGGGCTTATGAGTGAGTGAGTGAATGTGGCTCTAGACTAGAACGCTGTTAGAGCTCCATATGACAAGAAAACAACCATACATATTCTATGTATTTACCAAACACAAATAATTGGAAAATTGTAGCACTGTTTGGTAATGGCCATATGATGAATGAGAAAATACATCTACATAGAAAACTAAAGGTGGAAGTGACACGAGTTCTTCATGTTGGTCTAGGCAGTGATATGAAGAAAACTGACTTGTGGACAATACACCTAATAATGGAACAAGCCTTCTTGAGCAACAACAGCACAAAGACGGAAAAAAAGTGCATGCAACGCTAAGAAAATCTGTGATGTAAACTGTGGGCAGTGAAAGCAACTTAACACTCCTCCAGATATGTTAGCTGCAATTAATCCACACTATTTTGGTAGTTAAAAGAGCACATAGTTACAAATTCTATGGAATAAAGCTAAAGTTAATTAGTTCATGAACTAATTGTTTTAAATAAAAAGTGGAAGTATATTCATAAATAATTTACTAAACACATAATTAAATCAGTGCATGATGTAAGCTATCCTTTGTGTTGGAGGGAAATAACACTGAAGATGTAGATTGTTTGGATCTAGCAGAGATTGTGAAAGGAGTAGCTTTATTCTTAATGTCGAGGCGCACAAGCAGACCTCCACACTCACACACAGTCCAAAACAAAAGCAAATCCAATGCATAACCATTCAGAAAAGATTGACGTGTGGTAACAGACAAAATCAAATTGAACCCCAAACAAAACAAAAAAATTGCAAATTGATATGGAGAAGAAACAATTTAGAGAAGCCGTCAGGTGGGGAAACAGCTGTAAACAACAATTTCAAACAAATCAAATGGGTAGAATACAAACCCGGCAGCTGGATGGATATTGAAATGCAGATTGGTAAGATGACACAGTCACCGGAATGCTGACTAAATCTCTGGTATTCAGGCTTCACCACCAAGGCTATAATTGTGCATGAGACCCCTAACTCACACATAAAACATTCATTTAATTCCCCTTCAGGTGTGCTTCACAAATGTCTCCATCTGTTGCTTTGTCTTCCTGCAGCCACATCCAATCTGGTGAATGCAAATCTGACTCTGCATAAGTATGTAGTGCACAATCATCCTGTGTAAAAAACAAAACAAAAACACAACAAAAGTCATTACAAAATGTGTTTGTATTGCAAATTTGTAAAGAATAAATCATTTTAAAAAATCCAGGTCTTGTAAGTGTCCATATATCAGCTCAGATAGAAGCAGTGGGTGAGTGGTCAGATCACAACATGCATAACATACACACAAAAAGCAAGTAGTAGGGCTTTCTTCATATAGGCTAGAGCTTCTGCTAGAGACACACTATAGGTCTAGCTATTATTATATTTGATGCAGAGCTATAGGAGGGCAAGGAATTCATATAGATTAATAATGTAATATCAGCTGTGCTGGAGATAAGTGACCCCTATGTCAACATCTTCAACATTAAGAGCTTCAGAATGAGTGTAAACCTCTACGGAAACACCAGGGCAGTGACATAAATGTGCACTCAGCTGGTAAAAAGCAGACATCTTATGATGGAAAAGCTAGTAGAACTCTCTTCCCGGGAACATGGGTACTTTTTGGGAGTGTGGACAAAGAGATAAAGAAAGAGAAAGACTAATTCAGATAATGACACTGATTCAAGAGAACATATCGAAGGCGAGCTTGGCGAGGGCGAGAGGGAATAAGACAGCAGAGGGCTCAAGAGCCTTTGAGGAGCGGTGGTGTCAGGGTCGATAGAAGGAGGTAGATAGCAATTCATTGCCAAAGGAGCAGATAGGAGGGGGGAACTGATGTTATTTGTGGGAATCAAACGAGGTTTTGCTATATGTGTTTAGCTATTGTTTTAAAGAAAAAAAAAAGGGCGGGTTTCTTTTTAAGTTATTTTATCCTTTAAAGCCGAAAAACAAAAAATGTTAGTCAGACGTGTGTATGTTCAAATTTTAAATATAAAAAATAAATAAATATATTACAATTAAACCAACATGAAAACTTTTTTTTTTTTTTTGGTATCATAACTAAGACATTAGGTGTTTTTGGTCATGTGTGATTTCAATTTTTTTCCATCATTAATAAATAATTTATGAAACAGGTAGTTATACAATAGTCATTTATTATCATTCATTTAAAAAAAAATCACTTTTACAATACATTTACATGTCATAAATAAGAAAATAGTGTAAATCATTATACAGTTACTACCAGAAACAACAATAACATTAAAAATGTAATATTTCACTAGGGATACACTGATACGAATACTGGCATCAGGTATCGGGGCCGATACCGTTCTAACGTACTTGTATCTGTTAGTTAACCAATACCATGAACCAGTACTTAAAATGTGGAAACTGTAATAATTTCACAGAAAATGTTTATTTTTCATTTGAAACCCTAGTTTTGTTGTAATTTTTATTAATATTTTCTTTTCTATATAATACACCATCATTTGTAGTGAAAAGCAGAGAAGAAGGTAAATCCTGTCTTCCAATTAATTGCATTTTTTTGTGATAGAAATATCAACATTGGTACTCGGTATCGGCAAGTACTCCGATCCATATATCGGTATTGCATTAGTTTAAAAAAAGTGCTATTGTTGCATCCCTTTTTAATGGAAGTAGGTTAGATTTCTTTTGTTGCAAAATACCCACACACAGAATTGCTATGCAAATTCTTGGATATGGAGAGGCGAGTCAGTGAGAGCAGCTGCAGCTCAAATGTGATGCTGAGGAGAGTAAAGTGGAAGAGGGACAAAGAATGGAAGATGGAGGGAGGGTTGTGTGCACACAGGGCTCAGTAGGGAAATGATTACGGCTGTGCAGAGGTAGTGGGAGTTGCACAAACAGTAAACAACCAGCCGTGGCTTGTACATCAGGATATAGGATGCAGCTGTGGTCTCCTGAAGAAACGCGGACATTTATTTTGAAATAACTGACAGGGGCGAATGGTTTGAGCCCTTGGTAACACGTGGGATACAAAGAGAGGTGGGAGACAAGGGTGGAAACAAAGGATAAAGCTGCAGGGGAGATAGAGGGAAAGAAGAAAAACCACAAGATAAGTGGGCAACCATCAAAACAGGTAAGGAGAACTTCTTAATAAGAAATAAACCTGTATTGATATGTTTTAAAGGACAACATTTAAAGATAGCCTGCCTAATAATTTGGGGGGTGTGAGAACAACCAATTATAGCAAAAAAGGACAGTAGATTGAACAGTGGTTCTTACTCTAATTCTTCTGATTTCATCTAATTACTTTCCGCTTGTCAAACAGCGGTGACAATCATTTGTGTCCATGTGTGCATGGTCAATTAGTGCATGTGCACAATCCAACTTATCTGCAAAATGTTTGTTTTGGTAACAGAAAAACCATGCTTAGTGGATTTGCATAATTCTGAAGAACAGCAGTACATGAGAGGGCTGAATTCTATTAGTGGAAGAGAGATTAATCCTCAGGGGCGGGGACACTCAACCAGTGATAAGAAGGACTCCATAGGGAGTTAGTGGTGTGATTAGTTATCGCGAGGCTGTGTGAATAAACCATGAGGCTGTGGCAGCATCAATAAACAGACCATGGCACATTCTCTTATGTAGAAACTGAAATTAAAACCCATACATTTACAGGTGAACTCATATCCTGATCTACACAGTGGTCACTGCATCACTGAGAGTGTGCAAAAGAGTGTGTGATTTAAAAAAAATGGACCTGCTACTGACACCTTAATGTTGACCAGAGGACAGGATCAATACCAAATTCCTCTGCATTTGGAGGTGGAGACAAAGTACTGTTTTACAAGCTCAAAAGACTGGCTCCTTGGCTGTATATTTTTCTCCTGAAGTGTGTATCCACATTACTGTCAGACGCTGCCTCCCAATGGTAAAACTGTGCGAGCCCGTAGCAAGTGTGAAGAAGAATCGCTTATAAAGGGCCAAATTAAGTTTTTTCCACATTTGTCATATACACCATCAACCTTAATGTTCCAAAAAACTATTTGAAAAGCATTTCTAATGCCCCCCTTCACTTGAACACTCCTAAAAGATACATGCAGCCAATTATAAAGTTTGGGCAGTAAATAGAATCCCCAGTTTTGATGTATCAATTGAAAACAAAACACCATTCTACTTCTGCTTAATCCTAGCATGAAATGGGAGTGCAGTTAAGGTGACAGGCCAGGAAAGGAGAGCATTAATCAGAGAAGCTTGATCTATAAATGCCTAAGTTAACCCTGCAAAGATCTATCGCCAAGGTGGAGGAATTTTTAAACAGGACAACGTTAAGTATTTCACTTCATAAATCTAACATAAGTCAGGCACTGACCACTACGAGGTAATGTTTAAAAATTTTAAGAAGTCATGTGGAGGGAAACAACAAGGATGTAGAGGAAGGTTCTACAATAATAATAAAAAAAAATCAATGAATAAATAATAATAATAATATTCATAATAATAATAATAATAATGGATTACATTTATATAGTGCTTTTCAAGATTCTCAAAGCGCTTTACAATTCCATTATTCATTCACTCTCACATTCACACAGTGGTGGAAGCAAGCTACAATTATAGCCACAGTTGCCCAGTGACAGGCTAACTGTGGCTGCCCTATGGGTACAGCAAAACCAAAATAAGGTAAAACTAACACTGCACATCACCCCATCCTCATCAGAGATCATATTGTGGGGATGTTTCAGACAGAAAAAAGGACTTTCAGGTTAAATTTCGGTAAAGAATGATTCCATAGAATATTGACTCAGGGTGCCTATATTTTCGGATTTTTTTTCCTCTTCCTACTGCCTAGTTTTTCACTGCTAACTATTCTACGTCTAACAAAAAAATTATATGTTGCCATAATCCTCAGAGTTAAATAAGGGACAAAAATTTGTATCCAGCCTAGTAATTCTGGTGATCTGACAGCAGTCTGTTCACATTAGCATAGAATAAACCAGTGTAAGTGAATGGGAGCTACTAGCATCGTAACAACATGCGGACTGCTGACAGATCAGGGGGATTACTGGGCTGGTGACAAAAGCATTTTTTCTCACTTATCTAACTCTGAGGAATATGGCAGCAGACAAATTTTACTTAAGCATGGAATACCTCTTTAAGTTGGTCTAACGCTAATAATCCCAATAAAATACTTTGACATTTGCGGTTGAGACATAAGAAATCATGAAAATGTTAAATGAAACATATATTGGGTACACTACAAGAGAATTATGTCTTCATGCATTCATTCCTTTTCTTACATTGTCTGAGCAGTGTCATTGACCTCTGTCTGTTGAGCCACAATGACGGTCCATTTTAAGGAGTTTCTCTTCATCTGCCTTACCATCACACAGGGGTGAGGAAAGTGATGTTGAAATTTAGCTCCCATTTATTCCCCAAATCCCATTTACTGACCTTTTCTGTTCTCCTACTCTTATCAGTTGCTGTATGTTTCCTAACAACAACTGGGGTGAATTGAATGACTCTCAGCTGCTACCCACCATTCAGAGACTCATGAAGGGATACAACCGCTACCTAAGGCCTAATTTCAATGGTGATTAATAAATTGAGAACATTTTTACAGATTTTACTGCCACAGTAATAGCTTTAAATTTTTACTGATTGGATTTTTACCAAATTCCTTGTCTTTGTTTACAACAGAAGGTCCTGTGGAAATTGGAATGAGTCTGGATATTGCCAGCATCGACGCCATCTCTGAAATTAATATGGTATACTGAACTCCTTTTCATTCTTCTCGTTCATTTGGGATTAATAAAATAGGTGGTGGAAAAAAGTAACCAAAAGCCTCCATAATGTGATCCTTTTAGGACTACACAGCAACTATTTTCCTCCGTCAGCGGTGGCGTGATTCCCGACTGGTGTTCCCCGGGAATGAGAGCGTGAGTGTGGATGGACGGCTGGTGTCGCTGCTATGGATCCCAGACACCTTCATCCCCGACTCAAAGCGCTCCTTCCTTCATGATGTGACGGTGGAGAATCGTCTCATCCGCATATTCAGTAATGGCACCGTTCTTTACGCCCTTCGGTAGGTTCCTCCTGTACTTTTTTTTTCCTAATTATGTTGTAATCAGCCATTGTCTGGCCTCAGGTTCTACTCAAAAAAAGGAAGGAATCACTAATGCATCATGACTCAGTCGTAAACCTTAAGGGGCGACACTTTATTTCCATATGCCTTATGTCCCTAAAATGGCTTTGATTTGTCATGTCCCTGGCATCTATGAAAATGTGTTTTGACATCTAATCTGTTTCGTCACTCTACTGCAGAACTTTATGTTTACTCGAAAGCTTAATAGAAAAAAAAAGAATTGCTTTGGATTAGAGTTAGATTCATCCTTCTTCTGGCTGAATTAAACAGACACTGATTCATGAATGTCAACATGAGCGGTGGCAACTCAATTTAAACATGAGTCAGGAAGCTCCCCTCATTTATGCACAACCTTTCGTCTGGATGTTTGCCATTTTAATGAGGCATCTTCAGAAAAATAGATTATCACTGGAAATAATACAAGAGTCAGAGTGAAACATGGATTATGCATGAAATAGCAAACTTTCACGCTGAAACATCAAATACAAGTCTCTCTTCTCTTTATTATTGGAGGGGAAGAGAGTTCTTTGTGTTCAAAAAAATATTTTGTTACCAATCGTTTGTTCATGCAGGTGGACTAGTCATTTAAGTTCTAAAGGCTGCTGGTTCTAAGCACGTTAATGCAACATTGTTCAGACAAATGTATTTTATTTAAAACTTTATTCTTAATATTTGCTGGTCGGTGGTGATTGGGTGATTAATTGGGCTAAATACAGGGAAATCATGAAAGAAAACCTTAAAGACCTTAAACGGGAAAACCAGACCACAGTTTAGAAAATAACACGGTATTTATCTTTATTTGTTAAACATATCTCGTTCAGAAAATCAGAGCCGTGTTTTTTTATATTTGTTAACAGTATCTTGTTAATTTAGAAAAACAGAGCAGTATTTATTAGGGATGCACCGATACCAGTACTAGCATTGGATAATGGGGCCGATACTGTGCTAATGTAGTTGTATCTGTATCAATTAGTTAATTGATACCATAAACCCTTACCAAAATGCAATCATTTCATAAAAAAGAAAAAAAAATCATTTTTATATATTTTTTTACTAATTCACCATTATTTGTGTAACAGGGACAGAAGAAAACAAAATCAGTCTTCCAATTCATTGCATATTTTGGTGTGGTAGAAGTATCAGGATTGGTACTCTGTATCAGGAATTACTCAGATCCAAGTATCGTTATTGTATCTGTTCACAAAAAGTTGTATCGTTGCATCCCGAGTATTCATTTATATTTGTAAAATTTATCTTGTTAATTCAGACAAAAAAAAAGTGATATTCAGTTTTTTTTTTTTGTAAAACTTATCCTGTTAATGAAAAAACAGAGCTTTTTATTTTTTCTAAGTGAATGCAATACATTTCCATACTCATGGTAATATGAAGTTCAAAAATAAGAAGTTTTCTTTCCTCTCAGATAGAAACTCTTTGGAAAGAAATAAAATATTAAAGGACTCTTTCGCGGCCTTGTAGTCAAAATGAATACACTTAATCCATTATCAACGATTTATTGGGTATTCAGTCATGAAAGGGTGCAGAGAAGTTCAAATTTTGGAGAGCGCTGGGTCCCGGTACAAGAATCTACTTATTAATATAAAAAATGCCAATGAGGACTTCTGCTCCTCCGTGTTTAGAAAGAAGACTTTTTTTTTTTTTTTTGTGTGGTTAAATTGTTAAGGTAATGGTTTGGTGATTGATCCATAAAGTTTTGAGAAGAAATACATTGCAAAAATATTTGATTCCAACTTTGTGGGCAACGGATTATTATACAATGATTTGTATTGCTAAACAGAACAGCAGTGAGCGCATCTCACAGACATGTAATGTTTTCACTCACAGTGTTATAATGTGATCTTTAAACTCAGAATTTCACAAAGTGAAATTGAAAGTGAAATTAAAGTGAAACACATTAAATCGGTCTCTTTGTTCTCTTTATTATCACTCAGTTGTTTTCACCAAAAGTTTGCTTTCTTTTCCTCAACAAAAGAAGGGAAGGGTAAAAAAAATAAAGTTATTGAAACTTTTGCCTTAAAAACCCAACAGCATAACGGCTACAATTGCCTGCAACATGGATCTGACCAAATACCCAATGGACAAACAGGTGTGCACCCTGCAGCTGGAAAGCTGTGAGTACTTTCCTTCCACCAGCCCTTCATCAAGTGTCTGATTGACAATAGATCATCGTCTTTCTTCCATTATCTCTGTCATTTTTCATCCTCATCATCGGTGTAGTGAGTATTAAACTGTATAAGCAATTTGTTGCTGTGCAGATTTAATGCAATGGCTGGCAATAACAGAATGTATGCTGCATTGTCAGGGGGCTATAACATACAGGACGTGGTGTTCTACTGGACAAGAGGGAATGATTCGGTGAAGGGTTTGGACACCCTGCGGCTGGCTCAGTACAGTGTGGAGAGCTACTATACATCAGTGTCAGAGGCTGTGTATGAAACAGGTACAGGGTGGAACCATTTGAGGCAAAAATGTTGTGCAACATGAGTGTAATCTGTCATCTTTATGTGTTTAGAGAGCTGTGCTGTTTTATGTTGCCACACAGGTCATTACCCCAAGCTGGTGCTGCATTTCTCCCTGCGCAGAAATGTCTTGTTCTTTATCTTGGAGACATATGTCCCTTCCATTCTGCTAGTGGTTCTCTCCTGGGTGTCTTTCTGGATCAGCCAATCATCGGTGCCAGCTAGAACATGCATTGGTCAGTATTATTATTTTTTTCCGTTTGATTCTGGTACACCATGTACGAGTTTAACATCTGATGAAACCATTTGATGTTTTTTAATATTACAAATTAAAACAGGAACTGTTATGTTTCTTTCTTCAGTTTAGTATAATGAGCTTGTGAAAGTTTTTACCCACTAAACTAAATCTAAAAATAGGCTGATTTACAGTAATTACATCTTTATACATGTGCATCTTTGAAGCGCTGGGATTTTTTTGTCCGTTACGATGCAATTCTGTTATAGCTTTATTACAGTCAGTTGGTTCTGGTGGAAATAACCAACAACAAAGTCTTTAAAACTGCTTAACCTGAAAAATAGGATGCATTTGAAGATATTAAAGATTTTCGCAGTCTCAAAAGAATGTTGTTAGGGTGTTTCCTGTTTTCTTTGCCAAACACAATCTGTGTTACTATGCAAAAAGATGTTCTTGTTCACTGCTCTGGGGATTACTTTAGTGGCTTAGCTTAGTGCCAAAACATCTGTCAACGATAAGTAAGAAACTATTACAGACAATTATTTTACAAAACTCTGAAATATCAATTCTATAAATTCATACTTAATCCAAACTTCCTTACAGTGAATTTCTTCAAACTACAGTCATTCTGAGAAGTGAACTACTTTTATCTTAATTCTTGATTTAATATAATTTAGTAAAATCGAATTAATCTGGGTATAGCCAGTGAAAAACATTAAAATGTACCACATTTCAAAAGTTATGAAATGTTCTAAAAGCTTCTATTTGTCCTGAGATTCGTTTATGCAAATAATAAATGTTCTTCTACCTCTGGTTAATCATCTGTACAACAATTTTTTTTTTTGGACTCTTCAGTCTTTGCTTTGTTAGGCTGTATTTCTATTTAATACCTTTATTTTGAATTTTCTGTCTGTCATATTCTTTCCACTAAAGCAATAATAATAATAATAATAATAATAATAATAATAATAATAATAATAATAATAAATCAATCAAACTTATATAGCACTTTTTTACACTAAAAGATGCTTTACAAATTCCAATTATTTATTCACCTTCACATTCACACACAATGTTTAAATATGCTCTAAAATTCATTTTTTTCACAAAACCACACAATATATTAGAACTTATTTGGGCCTATCAAATGCTAATATTCTCTAATTATCCCGCCTGACTACAGCTTGCAAATAATAATGACAAAACAAATTGATTTAAGGATCTAAGATTCATGGCAGTCATTGCTGAACTAGTTAGCAAATGGTTATGTTAAGTAGCCCAGAAACGGCTTCTTGGATCCTGTTACTTAAATCAGAGGTACTGAGCATGGAACTGCTCTTAAAAAGTATATAGGGAGACCCTGCTGGATGAAGTTGCAGTAGAAATGAATTGAATATCCGTCTTTTTTGTAGGCGCAGTATTGCTTTGGATGGTGGGTGTGGGCACAATGAGACATTTTCAGGTCCCAATGTGGACTTTTTAACTTTATCTCCTTGTACTTGTGATGTTCAAGGCAAAGGTCTAAAACTTCTGCAGGTTAAAGACTTTTAAAGATTAGGTTCAAACCAGTCCTAATTTTGCTTTTTGGAAAGCTTTTTGCAAATATGAATTAATAGGTTCTTTATATAGAAGTCAATAATTATGATTAATATTACAGTTACCAGTGCTCTGCCTTTAGAGAACATGTAGGCTACTGAGAATGGGACATTGAAAAAGATAAGTTGTGGGAAAAAAAGTGAAGCAGCTTTCACCTAAACCACTGTATTTTAGTTTTTTAATATTTTAGTTCTTTAATATAGGAGTATTTCTGACACCAAAGATTTCATATTTTCTATCCTCTGTATGTGTTTTACACGGCACGATGAATGGTGGAATACCTCTTCCTACCTCCATTTGTCTGTAAATAATAATTGGCTTCTGCGCTAAATACAACCACCTAATGCAAACAGCTCTACATTTTAAAGATGTGCTCCGTAACTTTCATGACTTGATGACAATAACCCCAGAACAAGCATTTATTACTTAGTGTAGTACCAACATGGCTAGTTCAGCATCTGCAGTACAATGTGTTTCGTCAAAGAGCTCCCCAGCTAGGAAAAAGCTAGGCCAGCGTTTACTCTTGTCTTGCCTCTTGCTCTATCAATTTCTGTTTTTATTTTCCTTTCTTCTTCTGATACTGTCTTCTTTGGTTTCTTTGGTGGATCTGCCATGGCAGAAGTTTTTACATTGCAGGTTTGTTTATATCTGTTTCGTAGCATGTGACGTAATGCCATAAAGTGAAACTCAGTCAGTACATCATGGAGGCGTCTCGCGAGCTAGAGTTGTAAAGGGTGGTTCTTTAGCAGCAGCAAGCTCCCATTCAGTGACCGCTCAGAAAATTATCATAATAAAGCCTGGTGTGCTGGCAAAAATGCTCTAAAACACGTTTTTAAGGTATAAAAGTTGCGGTATACATCTTCAAAGATTCTCAAAATAGTACTACCATAAATTGCTATTACTAATTATTAGCTCCATTTCAGCAAACAATCTGGATGTGATCTAAATAAATAGGCCAGCTATCTACTGCAGGTCTGATATTGACTGCCTAACACATTTTAACACAATCTATCTTCAATAGTTTTTAAAATAATAATAATAATAAAAAACTATCTGACAACTTTAGAGCAAAAGGATATACTTAAATTTTGATAGAGGCTTCTGATAACCCAGAAAAAATTCAAAAGCACATTAAGTAGCTGGAAGAGAAAAGCTTATTTTGTGTTTCAAGTCAACTGCCTCTTCATTGACTCACATGTTATTCTAATCAAAACAGTACTTTGATTGCCTCAGCAGGAGTGACGACCGTCTTGACCATGACAACTCTCATGATGGGTGCTCGCACATCCCTGCCCAACGCTAACTGCTTCATAAAGGCCATAGATGTTTACCTGGGCATCTGTTTCACCTTTATTTTTGGTGCACTTTTGGAATACGCCTGTGCTCATTTTTATACGATGCAACATCATACCATAGAGGATCTACACAGGGTGAGAAACATATGCACCAGGGCATCAAGTCGAGTCATAGATATTGAAAGGTTTTACATCATTGATGCATCTGTGTGTGTCCATCAGGAGCTTCTGAGGGAGTTTGCAGAGTCTAACGGGAATGGCTTGGTTCCAATTGTCAACCCCAGCCAACCTAACCAGTCTGTAGAGGTGGGCACCACTGCAGGGGAGCCGACTGAGGATGCAGCGAACAGTGACATTAAGAACCATGCCGCTTCAATAGAAAAAGTGCCGAGTCAGGGCTGCGGCTTGTCATCTGTGAAAGATGCCTCACGCAGAGCAGCTGCTGTATTCATTGTGGAAAATCCACACAACATTGATCGCCATGCCCGCACCGCTTTCCCTACAGCGTTTCTCTTTGTTAACATCCTGTACTGGCTCTATTATCTCTTCATCTGAGTGCCAATTACAGGCTGTGGGTTAGTTCATGTCACTAACCTGAAGCGTTCCTACCTCCTCATTTTGGCTTCAGGACCAGTGGCCAGCAGCTGGACCTGAAAATGTCCGATAAAACATTTTGTAAAACGCAGATAAAAAACTGTTTTAGTGCTGCAAATAAATGAGAAGCAGTTTGTTAGAGTGTGCCCTTTGCTAAAAAGTGGCTGTATTAATATGTAAATGAATGGCTCTCCACATTTTTAGCATGAGGAACTGATGATAAAAATGACACACACTTTGGTTCCTACAGTATTCAAACTCATGGAACTTCAGTGTGTTTTATTTGGGTTTTATGTGATATACCACTCAAGTTAACTGCATACTGTGAAGTGAAAAAAATAATCCTGATAAATATTTAACCTTTTACCAAAAGCTTTGGATCTATGTGCAATCAGCCTGTCTGAGTCAATACTTTGCAGAATTTCCTATCAGTGCAATTACAACTACAAGTATTTAATGTATGTCTCTATTAGCTGTGTACAACTGGAGACAGACTGTTTTGCCCACGTTTATTGGAGAAACAGTTTAAGTTTAGATAATTGCTGGACATAAGTTTTTAGGTGTTGCATGAGATTCACAGTTGTTCTCATCTGGCCAGAGCAACCCTTCCCCATATTTGCTATGTCTGTGCCAAATTGTATCTTGGGTTTTGTTTTAAAATCTTTTTTTCTCTTGCTATTCCTTCATATTTGCCAAACTATGCGACACCTGCAGGCTAGTTCAGGGAGTCAGCTTGAACTATGCTGCTGCTTCACTTGTGATCTTTCTTACACTCTGCCCAAATCCTTAGGGGTTTGCTTCATATATTCTTCAGCCTATTTAACTTGCAAAACATGTGCTGCTCTCTGGAGTTCATGTGCTACGGCCAGCTTCTGGTTGGTTCTCTTTGGTTACTGCACCACCCCAGCAGCCCCGTGGGATCCCAGGTCAGAAACTTTCTCTTCACTTTCTGACATGCTGAAGACATGTTAGGGTTGGTAGAGATATATGCATCACTCTTTGAGACGTTAAGCAGAATGACCATGAAGTGAGGAGAGCAGAGACTAGCTGCCAAACTCAACCTTATATTGTATTTGGCTCATAAAGATTTATTTAATCATTTACATGTAACTTTACATGTAAGTTGTCTGACTGAACCATTTAGTGTTCTGTTTTTTCAACAACGCTTTTGTCCTTGCCACAATTCACTTCATTAAATACATGCCCTATCTCCAGTTTTTCCCACCTAAGATGTGAACCTCTGCAGCTCCTCCAGAGCTACTTCTCTAGCTAATGCACCCCATTTCCATCCTATCAGTTTAGGCTGGCAGCCATGTCTTGGTAGTTGTGTTGTAGTCTTTCTATTTTCCGACGATGTATTAAACAGAACTTTGTGAGATCTTCAAAGCTTCAGATAGTGTTTTGTAATCTAACCCAAATATTTACACAACTTAATCCTGAATATGTCTGCGTTGTTTATTGGTCTTCATGACACAGATTTTTTTGGCTATTGGTTTTTAACAATCTGTGAGCCCTGAACAAAGTAGCTCCCTTAATATAAGATTAAACATAGGTGCACTCATATAGCTAATTTGGTGAATTCGAATGTGCTTATTTGCAGTGGGCTTTATTAAGATTAGGGCTGTCAGATGATTAAAAATTCTAATCTAATTAATCACAGGATAGCTGTGAAATCATCACAAATAGTCACGATTAAATAACATTCCCAAATAGGAATAACAAAAAATAAAAAATGTCGGTGTAAAACAACAAATTCAGATGACACTGCTCTTTTTTAAAATTATATATACAAAGGATTTAATGATAAATTTCTTCACAGCTGCTGATACAGGTTTGGATTGTATACATCTGATGATGGAGATGAATGTAGGCTATGTGTGGTCTCCTAAAAAATAATACATACACTAAGGTAGAGCTAACCAAAATATATAAATAAACTTTACATTTGGATGTCACCAATACATGTTAGACATTGCATAAATCAAATGTAATATAGTTAGTATTAAAATTTCACAATTTACCATTTTCCATTAAGTAATAACTCAGCAGATAAAATTCTCCAGTTCATTTGATGTTAACATCAGGAAATTAATGCTCTTATTGTGAAGGTCTACACAGCTACTTCCGCCAATGAGTTAGCACTAATTTATGTCAGAAATCATCCCTTTAACTCAGTGTTTCTCAATTATTTTCTGCCATGCCCCCCCTAGAGAACAGATTTTTTTTCACGCCCCCCCATCTCTCACCATCTGATCAAGTCTCATACAGAATTGGAAACAGTAAATATTCATATTACTTCCATATTTATCTAAACCTGTGTTCATTTTTATTTCCTAGTCCTTCCGAGGCTCCAGTAAAATCAATGTATGTCAGTGCTTTTATGTTTAACGGTCTTTCTGCAGCGCTTCGTTTGCGGTTTTTCCCTGAAAGAGCTCTTGTTTCTTCTTGTTTCTAATGCAAAGCTTGCTATCACCGGTCGTCAACGTGGGCTTACAGAATTTATAGGATCTTCCCCCGATTCATAAATATCTCTGTTCCTTACGCTAAGCGTCAACTTGTTCGTTTGGTTTTTTTTTCGGGGATGGGGGGCATCTGTGGTTCTGTGAGTTTTCTCGCAATGGCGGGCAGGTTTAGTCTTTCTGCATGGAGAGGCGGGCCGACCTCCTGGTAACAGCAAACAGGCACCCACAGGAGCGGGAGCCACCAGATCACTACAGGAACGGCGTTTGTGTAGTCCATTTTTAGTTGTTAAATTCTGCGATTCCATCTCCCTGTCCCGCAGCGTGGATTAGACAACATTTTTGTCTCTCAGATCTGTCTGTGTAGACTTCTTCTGCTGGGCTGAACAGACAGCTTGTTGATAAGTTTGAGCACTGCTGCCACCTAGTGACTGGAGGCTTAATCACAGTTAAAGTATAAATAAAAGCCTCGGCTCCCAGGAGGCGCGTGGGGGTGGTCTGACGCCCCCCTGACCACTCCTCCGCGCTCCCCCAGGGGGGCGGGCCCAACCATTTGAGAAGCACTGCTTTAACTGAATAATTCCCATTTTAATAAAGCGGTAACTCACTATGAAATGTACTGAAGCTATACAGTGAGCCACCATGCATAAATCATCATAAATACGGCGCATCTATACTCTTCGCGCGTTAGCGCATGAGGGAGCTAAGTGGCTAACTGCAAGACCCATCTGATAGCCGAAGTGGATGGAAACGGAACGTTCCCACAAAAAACTTATGAACATAATAATATCAAGTCAAAGCCATTACGTCAATAATATATACTCACTTGTCATTTACACAAACACACATGCTGCTGCACAACAATCCACAATTTGGCTGGTTAGAAAGGAGATCTGATGTGGTACAGACTGAATTATAAGATAAAGAAGGCGATATTCTTTGCATGCTTAAAAAACCCCAATCCAGTTTATTTTTTGGAATTAATCAACCTTTTAACGTGTTAATTTTGAAAGCCCTATTTAAGATGTATCAGATTTGGCTGTATCCAAATACATGTCCTACTTTTGAGATTTTTTTTATTGTAAACAAATGTGGAAAACAATCTTTGTCTTCACAAAATGCATTACTTTGTGTTGGTCTGTCACATACAATTGTGTTTTGCTCTAACGTAACAAAATATGGAAAAGATCAAGAGTATGAATACTTTTGCAAGGCCCTCTGACAGTAGGCTGCATTGCATTGAAATGCCTTTATTAAACAAATCATATAGATGTGCTTTTTTTTCTTGCTTTGGCTGTATCAGGCTATATAACTTTGCCATTAGCAATTAAACTGAAAAAAACTCAGTAACTTGATTTGTCTGTGCATTTTAATGGAAATCATCCATGTTTATGTGCTATATGATAAACAAAAAAATGATCAGTTTTTACAGTGGGAAGCAAATTTAATAGTCCCTCATCCAGGTTTAGGTAAAGTGCAAAAGTTGACAGAAAGTATTTAAAAGACAAAAAAGGATAGATTACAGAGTAGCATCACTATATTAGTCATTCAATTATCTAAAAAAATGGTCAAGTAAATGTTGGAGGAGCCAAATCATTCAGCAAAGAGTTTCAGTTAGTGGCACTGCCTCAACCTGAGCAGAGCAGCAACAAAATACAGTTATTATCCTCCAAATGGCATGAGCACCAGATAACATGTCAAGAAAAGTAATGTGCAAAAGTTTCACACATTACAAGAGACCATAAAGATTGTTTTGATGTCCTAAGTGACAACACCAGTCATTAAAAGCAGCAAGACAAAGGGAAAATATCCTGGTAAAATGCATGTGATTTCAGCATTATGGAGTCATTCTGAGCCTACAGGCAGAGGCAGCATAAATCTTCACCAACCATCTTGGAAATCTCTTTTCAGGCCTATGACATTAATGGAATAATAAAACATATGACCAACTTTTAGTGTCTAAAAATTTAGCAAAAGGCTGTATGTTGCACAATGATGATGGAGAATGAAAGACTAATGCAGTATAAAACAGAAACAGTAGTCGTAGTTCACTATGTACATGAAGAAAACACATTAAAAAACATTGCGCAGCATAACAGGCACCTTATAGTAAAACTCGTTCCCCTCTCCAACCATCACATTAGTCAGGTTTGGCAAGCACACTGTTATTATTCTGTGGTGCTAAAAACATCTTTGCCTTTACACTCTACATTTTTGCACTTCCACTGCTTTCAGTAAACGTATCTTGTGCCTTTGTCGAATAAACTCTCGCCTTCTTTCTTTTCTTTGATCCATTCAGTGCCAACAAGACAACGAAAATACATGGATACAGAGTGAACAGTCCAAGCATATTCCAAATGGTCCTTTTCAGGGCTCCAAAGAGAAAATATTCAGTGGGATTGTACCTCCACCTGGTGGTTAATTTATATTTTGCTTTTTATGCAAGTCCTTTTAAACTTTAGAATAAGAAGTCTTTGGTTTTGGTTAATTTGGTAGGTGGTCCCGGTAAAAAAGAAAAAAAAAAAAAAGATGTTGAAAAAAGCCATCCCCTGATATCCATTTAATTCAGTCTTTTCCAATAAAACTCGTCCTAGGTTCTTTTCTTTAACTCCCATTCCTGCAGAAAAAGAAAATAAAGAGGAAGGAGTTTTAAAGGGATTCTTTCATAACAGGACAGAAAACTCTCCTATAAGTTACTTTATCAGATGTATTAAGAAATATCTTTACTCAGTATCATTGTTCATATAAGATAAAGTAGTTCTTTAAGTGACATTTATCAAACATTACATTTGTAGCGTAAAAATAATTTTCTGAATTTGAATAAGCAGCTGTCACACTCAGTTATCCTGTCATGTATATTATAGTATTTAAAATCACAATTTAAAAAGGGTCTAAATATGAAAAAAATTAAGCACATTATACAAATGACTAAATCCTGTCAAATATGAAACACGCTACAATTGATGCCGCTGTACAGTACAGGCCGCTGTACAGTACAGGCCAAAAGTCTGGATACACCTCATTCAGTGCGTTTTCTTTATTTTCATGACTATTTACCTTGTAGATTCTCACTGAAGGCATCAAAGCTATGAATGAACAAACATGGAATTATGTAGTACATTTCCAAAACGTCTGAAATAACCTGGCCTCTAAAGTCACCAGACCTGAACCCATTCGAGATGATTTGGGGTGAGCTGAACCGCAGAGTGAAGGCAAAAGGGCCAACAAGTACTAAGCATCTCTGGGAACTCCTTTAAGACTGTTGGAAAACCATTTCTGGTGACTACCTCTTGAAGCTCAAGAGAATGCAAAGCAGGTAACAGAGCAAAGGGAGGCTACTTTGAGGAATCTAAAATATAACACATGTATTCAGTTATTTCACCCTTTCTTGGTTAAGTACATACAATAATTCCACGCATCATGTGTTCATTCATTGTTTTGATGCCCTTAATTGAGAATCTACAATGAAGTCATGGAAATAAAGAAAACGCAATGTGAGATGAGAATGAGAATGTGTGTCCAAACCTTTGGTCTGTCCTGTATATTACATAGCGGTTTATGGTGGTAACCTTATTTTTAATGGTTTATTTTTTCTCCCCACATTTATTTATCTATTAACCATCTTAGGCTGAAGGATTACATTTTTTCATACAAATTAATATGAGCTGAATTAAAAGCATGTTGATTTGTTATCAGTTGGAGCAGCTCCAAATGTTCAAATGGTTAGGAGACTGTGACTTTAATGAGACCACTCAAAACTGTTGATTTTGTTTGTATTGATCCACTCAGATGAGTGGTGGCTGGTGTTTTTCAGATTACTGTCTGCTGCATAATTAAAGTGTGCTTGAGTTTAAGATCTTTGTAATAATTAGTTTGACTCTACGTATAATGTTCCTTTTCTGAAATGCTGTGTTAGTTTAGATGCATAAACTCTTCTCAAATGTTTTTTTTATTTATTTACTTTTTTTCCTATGGATACCCGGTCTCTTTCTTTTTGTTGAATTAAGAATGCTGACCTTAACTGAGGCAAGTGAGGCTGGCAGAGTTTCAGGTGTTTTGTTTCTTGCGAGCTTCCGTATAAATTGGTGTGCTCTTGGAATGTTTCTAGTAGGCTAGCCATTCCTGGGAAGCCTTCAAATTGCTTGTGTTAAGCTTTCCATACCAACAGATGTCATTGACTTATTTCCCTTGTATTTTAGAATTTCTTAACATCTGTGCATGATGGTTGCTTTTTGAGATCTTCTGTCCTCTATCACGTTCATCAGGTCTAGAGATTCTTTCAGTAATCAGGTCTGGGTGTGGCTCATGAATTTGAGCCAGATTATTTGATTATTTGCAGGCAATTCCTAAATTAAAATGTGAGAATGAATTATTCCTCATAGGGTGTAGCTTTTTATTAAAATAAATCAAATTATCATTTGAAAACCTACTTTTTGAAATAACTGAGTGTGGAAAAAAGGCAAAAAAACAGGAGAAATCTGTAAGGCATGGCACTTTACCAAAGGTTACTGAAATGCAAATATGTGATAATATGATCAAGGTGTTAATCGGAATACAGACAAAGCATTTGCACATAATTCTGTTTGGTAATTACATAATGGCATACAATAAATAACTATTAACTATTTTTATTATAGTACACGCTGTTGTGATTAATTAACTTTTTTTCTGGCAACTGAAAAGAGTTTTTCTGCAAGCATTTGCATCACACATTTGATTAAACTCCTCACCTTGGCTTTCTGCATGACAGTTCCAGCAGAGGACACACATATCGACGGAGGTCTCTTTCGCATCTCTGCAGCGCAGTTCACTGGTAAAGAATCACTGTAGGGATTCTGGGTTTTTTTGCTGGACTCCTGCGGAAAGTGGAGGAGTAAATAAAGAGTTGCAGGTGAAAGAACACGACCTTTCTACACAGACTGACAAATGCACCTTGACAGGTGGCTTGCTCTCCACAGGTGCACCCAGCGCTCCGCCTGCCAAGCTCTTCTTCAGGTTTTCTTTGACCTGTGTCAGTCTGAGTTCAAGGTCCACCCTCTCAGCCTCCTTGGCCCTGCAGGCCTCCTCCAGCTCGGACACACGCTTGTGTAGGTACAACTTTCTCCTGTCTGCTCCACAAAAATATGGAGAGGAATTATCACAAGACCAAAATGAGATGGTACTTGCTATTGTATTTCCTGCATTTGCACAGTAAAATTCTGTTCCAGTGAACAAATCTGAATGCCTCCTCTGCCGGTGGTAGAAGCATACCACAGGAATCACAGGAAATTAATTTATTAATGGGAGACATTTTCGTAACAATGTTGTTGTTTTTAATAACAATAACAGTTGTATTTGTCTCACTGGGGGAATTTTCCTTTCACATGACCCCGGGATAGGCCTAATAATGGTCAGAAACTAGAACTAAAAACAGCAGTTTAGAAAGCACTCTTCACAACTGTTGGCACCCTTTAGAAGAGATGTGTAAAAAGTATTGTATAAATTATTCTTGTATCGCAATTAGCATAATTTTAGACCCTTATTTTTTTTTTCAAATCTTACCTGAAGCCACTTTAATTTCTTCCTTCAACTCTCTCTTCTGTTGTCGGAGTGTCACCAGTGCGTTTCGTATTCCATCCCTCTCTGTTTCCAGCTCCACTTTCTCTCTTAGGTAACGCTTGGCATCTTCCTCTGCTCGGGTTTTCCCATACCTGCCATATGGGTTGGTATCTAGGTGGGAGCAAAAGGTCAGGGGGTTAGACGTGCAGAGGTTGTGGGAAAAAGAGAAAAAGCCCTGACAGTGATGCACGTTCTTGTTTGATTAATACCCCGCTCTTTTGTCTTTTTTTTGTGTGTTTTTTTTTCAGCGTGCATGAAGTACACTGGTTTTAAATGGACTGAATTTAACTTTCTTTTTGATGAAGATTTTATTTAGGGGGAAACAATTAGATGATGTGTGAGAAGAAATAACACACACTAACCTATAGTGAGAGGTCAGGAGGTGAGAAAGCATATCTAATTCGAGTGTCCATAAATCTCTGGTTACATCCTGAATCTCTCAGTCATTGAAAGTACAGAGCTCTTTTATGTAACTGAGAAGCAGCTATACGAACTATCTGCAAACCAGAAACACTAATCTGCTCCACTTGTAAAGCTAAAGTCACAACAAGGCATTTGGGAGAGGAGGAGAGGAAAGGGACATCTCTGATGGAAAATGAGAAAGGGATCAATAGAGAAAGAAGAAATATTGAAGCAGATGGGGGCTTTAAATTACAGAGCTGTCAGCAAACTGTCTCTGTACTAGAAGGAGCGTACAGAAAGTGTGAGCTCTAACCCACAAGAGAAACGGAATCTCTGACTCCAGTGTGAGAAGTAACTACAGTATACTAACAGGAAACATCTGCATTATTTCTTTTTAATTCTTTTTATACTCTCTGGTACGACAAATGGAAAATTTGGGTGGGTATAAAGCTGACAAAACATTGTGTAATATAATTTCTGCAAAAGCAAAAATAAGCTCCACACACATCCATTTTAACTGCTGACACAGGAGCATGCATTGATATCTGGACATAGAGCCAGATATCAAAACTGTTGATTTAACTGTTGATTTTTTCATAATTTGAGTCAAATAGTCAAATCTTAATGACAAACTTTCTTTTTATTTCTTTATACAAAACTCTGTTTGTGCAATACAGAAAATGTCTTCGTTTTAATATATATGTATATGCCTTTCATCAAAAGAAAATTTGCATTTTCAGGTAAATGTATGACTTTCGACATCAGAGGACTTCCATTTTTTGGGGGTAAATATGCAAAGATGATTTAAATTTATTTTTGGCAAAAATGTGATCCTTCATGACGAACACATTTTTTTCTACTTTTATCTTCAATAGTTTCAATACTCTGCCGTACTGCAGAGAGTATGACATAAACCTAAAAATTGACGTGAGGTTTGTTTCTCCAAATAATGAAACATTCCACCAATGTGTAATTATCCAGACTTACACTTTGGCTAAATCATACTTCATGTTTTTCAAAAATATGTCGGATCCCTGACACTCACTTTAACCCAATAAACAAAGCTCTCTCCATTTGTAATAAACATATTTAAAGCAACAGACCAACTGAACTTACTTGAACCTGTTCGCTTCAGGGAAACTAATGACTTGTCTCGGTCAAAGTCACTTTGGGAGCAACTTGAGTGTCGTTTCCCTTGACTCCCTGATTTCTCCTTTGACTGTGTGGAGCAGAAAGGACAAGGGATGGAAGGCATGTGGGAGAACAACGGGAGAGGAAAAAAAAGCAATTTTAGAATAACAGACTTAGCACTAAACTAATAATCAGATACCAATAAGAAAAAGATGAGATATGTATGTAACCAGCTAAAGGTGGTGAAGGTTATGCATTTTATTCATTGTCAATGTGGTTAAGAGAGAGGTTTATGGTCTACATGACCTTTTTGTGTTTTTTTTCTCCAACCCCTGGCCTCTAAAAAGGCATGAAATAGACCACTGTCTCTTTATTTCAGTGCCTTTCATTCAGAGAGAGATGGTCGTCAACAGCTGCACACACACGCAGACTCCAAGCTGATCACATCAAAGCAAAACATTTACCCATAAACTTTTGTTAAACTCAAAGAAAGCACGTGTGTTCCACCTGCGTGTCCTCAGTAGGGACCTCGTCGTACGTCCTCGAATCCGTCGAGGTGCTACTCGAGGAGGTAGCCCACCTAGGATCACAGAAAAAAAAACTGAGCCAGAGTGAAGTCAAAACACTCTCCGTTCTCCTCTGAACCTTTCCAGATATCCCAAACCTAACCACTGTCTCACTCACAGGAAGGAGTTTCGAGCAGCATCCCGAATGTGTGCGATGGTTTCCACATCAACGTAGTCGTAATGCAGGGACTCCGGGTCTGTGGCAGAGCCCGTTT
The DNA here is from genome assembly GCA_028564705.1 of Apricaphanius iberus. NCBI lineage: Eukaryota > Metazoa > Chordata > Actinopteri > Cyprinodontiformes > Aphaniidae > Apricaphanius > Apricaphanius iberus. The sequence continues at coordinate 1,211,487 of JAPXFQ010002799.1, read as the reverse complement.
CCGCGAGGATGACGCCGAGCCATTGCCCAAGTTCATCAGAGCTGCTCGCCTAACAAAACACACCGTATTTCTGACGTTTTAACAATTTTTACAAAAAAAGAGTCAAATAGTTTACTAACTCTTTGTTATTTTAGGGAGGAGTTGGTCAAGCTGCTATTAAAATAAATATCTAAAGTTTTAATAAAAAGTTGGTCTATTTATCCTCTTGGTAGCCAAATATTTAGTATTTTCTTAAACTTGGTTTGATCTCCACCCACTCCGCCCAAACATGCTGCTCATAACAAGATAGTTTATTTGAGTTCATCTGGGCTTTTAAGTGACAACATCTGTCTGCTGGCCAACCTGAAACTAACGAAAAGATGTGCATGAATTGAGAGCTGAAGTATTTTAACAGGTCTCTAGAAAAAGGCAACTATTCTCAAAACAGTTGTCTACATGAACGGCTTTAATAAGACATCCTAACATTATCTAAAAGTACTCATTCACACAGTTAAAAAAAAAAAAGAACTGTATTTTACCTCCAGAGCTACCACCTCTGTGCTGTCCCTCAGAATGCGGAAGGCAAAAGGGTGTTTGGGTCCGAGCCCAGGGACAACCTCACAGCCATTAAGCAGAAGAGATGGCAGAGAGGTCCGTGGGTCTCCCCTGTCATGATAGAAGTGCAGGAAGCCTCTGCACACACAACACCAGTGCTCTCGCCACACCTGGTTCACCAGCACCGACAGGTAGCCTGGGTTTGATAAAACAGGGGAAGGAAAAAACAAAACTTTTTGGAAATTTTGAACGGTTCCCAAAAGTTTGAGAGTGGATCACTATGCTACCTTGTCGAGGGTCACTGTAAGATCTCCGGGAGTCAACCGCCCGAGATGTTTTCTTTTTGGAGAAACTGATGATGCGAGTGATTTTTCGTCCTGCCGCGAAAGGTCCTCGTTTCACCTTAACTAAATAGCAATTTGAGATGGTCAAAATTTATCTGAGATGGTAACTTACACAAAATAAAAATGAACGGTGAAGGACACCTGGTTTTCAATTATAAAAAAAAAATGAACTCAGAAATATGGCAAGCATTTGTATTCAACCCGCTAGGGACTAACTTCAGGAAACTTTTTGTTGTCTTTTTGGGGTGTATCTCAATGAACAAACATCTATAAATCTATTTACATCTATAAACTCTATATTGATCTATAAACCTTCTTCGCACTCTAGTTTAGTCAAGGTAAATGGAGTACGTTTCAAAACATCAGTTTTTGAATCTTTCTATAGATTATCAATCAGCTTTAGGTCAGGACTTTGATTCGAACCATCTAAAACATGAACATGATTGGATATAAACCATTCCATTATAGCTGAATAAATAGGACTGTTTTCCAGCTGGAAGGGGGAACTTTGCGCAATCAAAATTCTTTCAACATAGGTTTGTAGTTCTGCCATATATTTTACACTTTTGAATGTTGGAATTAATAGTTCTTGGTGAGATTTTGTTTCAAGGTATCAGATTTAAAGAAGTTGACCAAAAATACATTCTACATTTGTAAGATTTACATTTTTGAAACATCATGAAAATCATGCACTGAAGCTTGCCTTTCACGTTTACAATTATGAGTTACTTCATGTTGGCCTATCACATTCAACTTAATTAATATCCCTTAGAGTTTGTAGTTGTGACATGGCAAAATGTTCAAGGAAAATGAGTACCTTTGCAAGATGCTGTTTAAACCGAGCAATACGAGAAGAAATTTCTCACCATTGTCCTTGCCGTTCTCTCCTGCTGAAACACCCACGCTGTCTGAATCGGAAGTGTTTCTGTCCACAGACAACCTCTGTGGAGGAACAATGGAATCACAGTTTTAAGCTTTTACCAACAACGTTCAAATCCCACCCCGGGTCACTCAGGAGAGTGAGACTAGTGAACATTTGTATGGAGATAGCCTTTAGACTTATAATGCTTAAAGTCAGCCCCTGGTTTCATTGGAAAGCAATGTTATAGCTATAAAGACACAAAGACAGACCGGCCTATCACCTTTTTGCCCCTCCCTCCAATCATGTCTCATCTGTGTTTCTGTTTTAGAGGCTTTTGTAGATTTGGTTCTGACAATTTTCAGCAATCATCAGCGAATGTTCCTCAAGCTGACTCACTGCCGCTTCTGTCATTTTTGCCTTAACACCTAATTATGTTACACATCTCTTCTTCCTTCTGCGAGCCAAACATAGGCATCATAACACACTGCTAAGCCAAACAACTGTTTAGGAAAATTGATGGTGACAGCACAATTGCTACTTAAATCAAACTTTTCCTCACCTCAGCTGTATAATTATACACTGGGAATAAAAATGACAAGGAAGCTCGAACATGAACGTCCTCACCTTGTCAAGCTCATTTTTCCTTTGAGTGATGGTAGAAGCGGTGTCCTCGGGTGCTCCGCCTTGACTGTTCGCCTCTCTGACAACCTATGGGGGTTTTCATGTCAAATGTTGTTTAGGATCAGAGAAATACGAATTCTCAGTCTACATTTGCCATAAAAAATGTAACATTTACCTTTAACCACTTGTGAGCCTGCTCCCTGCTTTGAACTGCCAACACCAGACCATCTCCATTAGGTAAGGTGAACCTCAGCTCATGGTGCTTCTTTTTGATGTCTTTAGGTAAATAGACGACAGAGCATTGGGGCAACAGGAGGTCCACATAGGGACATGTGTCCTTGGAGTTCTTATAACACTGCAGGAAGGAGGAGATGTGCAGTGCTTAGCAAATGTGTTTGTAATATTTGAATTTCTTTTCGCAGACTGTAAAATTACAACTATCAACTGCCAAGTATTTTATTGGGATTCCATGTCATAGACCAACAAAGCAGTGACTGTAAAGGGATTTTAACTACAGCTGAACCTGGCTCACTACAAGCGGTCATCTGCCATGACCTTCTTGGTGTTTGAGAAAACAGAGCAGCGATACAGAAAGATCAAAGGTAACTGATGTAAGCGTACTTTCTATATTAAAGAAATTAAAATGTTTATAACAGGACATGGAGGAGGTTCAGTTAATGGGAGCATCATCTGAGTCGATACACCCCCATCCAAAAGGGGATTGTAGCTGAGCAAGATACCAGACCAGGTGAAGCTTCTATAGAGAGTAAAACATAGAGAGGAAACACAGTTGACAGCCAAAATAACAACAAAAAATACATCTGGAGAGTAGTAGAAGAGAAAAGTAGCAGAGTAAAGAAAGTGGTCAGTCTGTCCTCAAACAGTCTAATCCTATAGCATATATCTACAGAGATAGCTCAGGATTAGGGACTGATAACGAAAACCCCTTCCCTTACATTCTACTTTTACAAATCCCAGGAACTACCAGTAAAGTTTCAGTCTGAGAGCGAAGTGCTCTGTTAGGAATATATGGAACAATCAGATCACTGATGTATGATGGAGCTTAGTTATTAAGAGCTTTAAATGTAAGAAGGAGGATCTTAAACTGTATTCTGTATCTGATGCATGCAATACAACTCCTCTTTTCCCATTTGAAGTCCTAACCAAATTGTTGCCTAATGGATGGTTCTAATCTGTTCATAGGCAGGACAGACAGCAGGCTGTGATCTGGTGTACGGTGTTGCTCTACACTGTTCCCACATGGCAAAATGCATGCATGGAGTTGCACACATGGTTTTACGATTGTTTACAAGATGTCAGAGGGCAAGTGTTGCTTAACAGACGAACACAGCTGGCATATGTGTCAATGTGTAGGACTCAGGGACAAAACAACTATAATAATGAATAAGTGAGAGTTAATCTGTAAATTGACTGAAAAGAATGACGATGGAAAAAAAGACTGGAGACTGGCATTATTGACCTTGTGAGACTGATGCTTTTTACTTTTATCATTACATTGAATAGAAAATATTCCCTTTTTTCTCAGAATATAAATTCAGACTATTATTAGCACTGTTAAATTTCATAATTCTGAAGAGTAATTACATATGTTATTAATTAATTTACAGATATGTTTAAGTCATTTCTGCAATTAGCATATCTGAGGTTTGTTACTTAGCTGTAAATTCTAACCACATGCAGAATGGATGCTTTAGATATGTTACAATCAAATGTCTTAGCACAGTCCTGAAAGTGTTTCAGGACCAGGCCAGGTGTTCTCAGGTAGACTCAGAAACAGCTTCAAAGTGGGGGGGCACCACATTTTCAGATATTCTTTTTTTGCAATGAGATTTTAGAATCATCAATTTCCGCTCACTTTGCATTATTCTATGCAATAGACCAATGTCTATTGCATAGAATATTAATAAAATACACTGACATTTGATATATGAAACATTTCCAAGTTTGAACATTTCTGTAAAGCCAAATAATTTGTAGATGGCTATAAGAAACAAGGTAAATGGACTATTTCAAGTGACTGTGAACCCCTCACCTGGAGTCTGTTCTCTCGAATAACAGTGAACTGTTTGGCCCACTGGCCAAAGCGTTTCTTGCGTAACAGGAAAGCACAGATTCGACAGTCTCTGACAGGAGGTATGTTGCTCTCATCTGACGGCCACTGATGAGTGACCCCAGGGCTGCGCTCCTCTTCATCCTCCTCATACGATTCATAGGAACTGCTCAGAACGTCCGAGTCATTGTCTAAAAGAGCAATTAAGACAATAAAGGGTCTTTTACTGCATGAAAAAGAAGGAAAAGAGACCAGCATATCTGAAAGGGCTTTCGCTTACAGGAGTTTTTGCGGTGCAAGTTAATTGATGGCGGATAGTGGTTGTCAGTATCTTCATAGACATCATCAATAGAGGTGGGAGGGCTGGGCCTGTCTGAAAATAGAAGACAAATAATTCAAATTACCCATTTCATCATTATCCACTTAAATCTAACTTGTGCTTTGTAATTAGGTTTGGAACAACGTTTAGGAGCATATTCATATAATTTTAAACCATCAGAATTTACTTGGTTGGCTTTTTTTAATGAAAAACTGACTCCAAAAGCCACCAATTTCAGTCTTAAGCATGCTGACCTCGGTTGATTATGTACTCAGGAGCCATGCCAGGACTAAGGGGCACGGCCTCTTCATAGTACTCCTCAGGAGGAGGCGTTGTGGGCAGCGGAGGAGGGGAGTCTGTACAGCTCTGGAAAGGCAGACACATAAACACAAAGTCATGTTTCCTTCATTGCCAAGTTTCTTCTTTTTCAAAGCCAAACAGTCGCTGAATATAAACCTCAGCAGTAAACAATTTCCATAAATTAGACCCATGGGTGGACATTTTAATCCTCATTTTTCCAACATCATGCAGACTGATGAGAGTGCAAACATGGGGAACTCCCACATACATCCAGCAGAATCCCTATGATATTTCATTGCTTTGTATTTATGACTCATTACAGTACAAGGAATAGTAATACTTATTTGCGAAGTCAGACGTAGAGACCAAGTTTTGAAGAAACAAATAAAAGTCATCCAAAACGCATTTTACCTTAAAGCTGAGACATCTGTAAATAAGAAACACCAGAGCATTTATTTTGGATATATTTGCTTGCCTTTTTTAAAGTGTCATCTTGTTTGTTCTTGTCATCTTTAAGATAATCCGTGACTTCTTTTAGGTCTCCAATCTCGCAGTCTGGGAAATAGCAAAAAAATTAAATAAATAAAATTATATATATATATATAAACTAAAAAATTGTACCAAACATCTGAAGTATCTCAAAGACATGCTCAAACTCACCAAATTTCTCAAACAGAGACTCCACAAAACTTGTGCCATTTTTATACACAGAGGAGTTCACATAGATGTAGTCTGGTCCTGATTCTAGAAGACAGAATAAACAAATACATTAATTGTTGCTCCACCAAAGAATGAGTTGAGAGAGAGCAAACCCTGATAAGTTGCAGTCATGTGACTTAACTAACATACCAAAATAGAAAATAAACGTTTAGCTATGATTAATTGTAGTAATACTAGTTCCAATGGTTTCATTATCAGCATCATCATAGAATCACAAGAGAGCTGTTTTGGATGCCTTGACAAGACTCAGATTTCTTACAATATTTTTTTTTTTATGTCATAAAACAAACCATACAACTGAAAAAATTATTTGCAACTGTACTTCAAGAAAACATATGCGGTTAAACTTTATCTCTCTATTTCCAGTCTCATATTTCCCAAATACCTATTTTAATAAATTAGGATAATCTTCTTTTACTTTTAGATTTAAAGATGCCGCCATTAGATCTTCAGCCATTTTTTTCTTCAAAGTTATTTAAGGCCCTTCAAATAGTTTTTTTTATTACATATATGTCAAAAATACTTCAAATCTGTTTTTGTTTTAATTAATATGCAGATTAAACGAGCCAAAATTCTATTTTAAAATCCCACACTTTCATTGACCCTGTTTATGCCGTCTACTCCTCTCTGACCTGTGGTCTGGATTTGCTGTAAGAGGTTCCACACCGAGGTTTTCTTCTCCTGAGTGGACTTGCTGAGCTTTTCTTGGTCCAGCATCTTCAGCAACACACCCAGCTCCTTCACCAGCACCTCCACTGCTGCAAAAGGAGGGAGTGAAAGGTCATTGGGGGCAAGGCATCAGTGTATAACAAGAGAGGGCAAAGATCAGATGGACAAGTCTAAACAAACCCAAAGGATTTCTTGGGGGGTTTCACTCCACTTTAGTTTAATGCCACAATGCTTCATAGAGTGTCAATATTCATTAGCAATCTCAGCACAGAAACTCCCCCAGAGTCAGACCAGACTAAACAGACAGATGGCTTGAGAGACAGGAAACAATTTTAATTGGTAAATAACTCAGGCAATGAGTGGATCTTAAGTTGTTTAACCATGATATTTAAATACATTTTCATTTAAAAAGGTAGTTCAGGATTTTTGAAGTGCAGTTAATATATTCTAAGCACTTATCATATTCTCTGTTATAGATTAATCTCATATCAAATCCATTTTGTTTATCCCCTAGTCTAATCCATGCTTTCCAACAGAGATGTAAGTGGCACATGACGTAATACTTTTGCTTTACTCGCCAGGTCATCAGCGAGTCCCTTCCCACAGGGAGCGTTTTACATGCATATAACACATGAAAGTGTTCAACCCAGCCAGTACTGGGACATCACAGGAGAACTGCAATTGCATAAATTAAAGGATAGTATATAGAAAAAAGTAAATCATTTGATGTTAATAAATAGCATCTACTCATCATCCATTCCCAAAACTGCAGATATTTCTGTCCATGTTTTCTTTCTTCATGTTGTACTTGTAAAAATTATCATAAAAAAGTAGGTCATTTCCACTTCAAGAAATAAATTCCCATTGTCAATGATAAAAACCAACAATTAATTCCACTGACTAACTGACTAACTAATTAACTGTTGTTAATTCCGGTGTCATACAGTGTATTAAGTTTTGTTTTTTCGTAGTTTGGAAATCACAATTCAGCATGTGTCTTTTGTTTTGAAATTTTCAGTCTTCTTTACACTGTTTCCATGACAGATTTTCTGTCTGGCCAAAAGAAACTGCTGAGCCTGACGTATATTGTGTAAATATATAAACCCGTTTCATAAATTTGGTAGAGGGCCATTACGCAATGCTTCTAGGATGTGTCTTATTTGTGCCCGGTGGAAAAACAAACCCATTGACTTTAAGGGCAGCTCTCCCTTGTGTATTATGCTTCGCAGACGTTAAGTGCTGCTTACGCGTCCGGTGGAAAGTAGGGGTAGAACTAAAGTTTATTATACTTCTCTGTCAGCAAGTTTATGCCCAAACTGCTGCATTGACTACTGATTACGTTGACTATAGAGCACTGTTCTGGTGAAACAATTACTGACTATTGTTGAGTAGACCAATCACACGCTCTCTGATGATGGAGATGGATAGTTAGAAAATTGGGCTCTACTCCTTCCATCCTTTCGTAGATGACGGAGAGGTCTTGCATCGAAAATTCCTTGTAAAGAGTCAAGAGATGCGTCGTATCTATCCGTTTTGACGCAGAAGTATAAACTAGGCTTAAGGGATAGAAGCAAGAAGAGCCTAGTCTAAATTTAGACTTTTACTGTAGCAGCTACCTAACAATATCAAAATAGTTGAAGTAGAAGTAGTAATAACCCGGAGCTGCGCTAGTAGCGCTTATAAAAGTCTTCTACAAAGGAAGATGCCTCACTCTTGTACAAAAGCAGGATCATAAAAGTGGCTCAACTGCAGTTGCTTTTGGAGTACAAAAATAAAGGTTCTGGCCACCGATCTAGAACAGACCAGCCATTCGTGAAAACTCCTGAACCTCCTTCTGGCTAGCCTGCCTCTGAAAAAATCTGAGCTTTCAAATTATATATTATATTAATATGTACATAGAAAAGGTGTCAGCAAAGGCAAGATGTTAAAACGCAAAGGGGTTTAATAAAAACTGTCCATCCCCCTCAAAATAAGCCAAGTCCCCAAACCAAAATGTCCTGGTGCCTGGTCATCACATGGATCTATAAAACGAGAGGCTGATATAAACAACAAAAAAATATCATCCTTGGAGAAAACAAGTACTATTCCACAGTAATCTGTAATTCTCATGGATTTCACAAGGCTTTCTTGGTTCTATAACCCTTGAAGACTCAGATTAAAAGGACATATGATTCACATCATGTGTTGACCTGAAATTTGGGGCTGGTCCCCTCTCTGTTTTCAGACTTAAATAAACTAGCTCCATAACTCCGAGCTGCTGGATGTTCTGAGAAAAGTTTTGCAACTTGCTGATGTGGTTCACATTCTTCTTTATTTTATCTTAAACCACAAGGAAGGACCCCAAAGAAAGGCCTATTACTCGTTCCCTGCTTCCTTTTGCCTGCTATTGTGTACCTGTACACATTTTCATACTTCTTACCCAGCTATCCATTGGAAGACATCAGCCATGGCTTATTAGCAACATCATCCTCGCTTCCCACTCCCTCCATCTCAATCCCTTACTCACTACTTAAAATTGGCTAATTTTACAGAGTCCAGTGGAGTTAGGCCCACTGAAGCGAGCGTCTTGCTGGGGTCAGACATGGGACAGCCGCTGAGCCAGAAAACTCTTTGTTCACTAGGCAGTCATACGGCAAGACGAAATGTTGCACCCAACACACACAAATGCACACATACACTGACATTCACACACAGATAAAAAAAAAAAACACAGGCAGGCTCGAGATGTGTATTTAGCAAGGTGTGTCAGTATGAACTTTGGTCTGCAACTTTAGGAGAGGCATTCCTACACCCGTTACGTGTGTGAGTGTGTCTGTATAGGTTTGAAGAGCACACAAATAAGATCTGGAAGAATTTTGGACTTTGGATATTTTATCTAAAAGAGTGATGTTGCATATAATCACTAATTCAAGCTGCCAATATTAATAAGCTTGCAGATATATTTACTTTTTGGCAGTGAAGTATGTCTTTCGTTTCAAAGTCCCACTCCCTAAAAACAGACATAGTTTCCTGAGGTGGGTCTTCCTATTGGGTTAACAATACTCTGCCATGGCTACAGTCAACATCTACAGCCGGCATGTGTTTGTCTGTTTCTGTTTAAAGGCACTACTTTCCACCTTAGACTGGTTTCCTTCCATTGTAATAAACGCTCCGAGAACTGGGCATGAGGAACTAATTCACGCAGGGATGTGGAATGTCTCTTCATTAAGATCCCATTCACCCAGGGGAAATAAGGAAGTAGGGTTCGTGGAGGGAGAGGAAGCTCGCTATGAGTGGGATGTCTTGGCCTGGTGAATGTTGTCTCCCTGCCAGCTGCTACAGCTGTTTAGATCCTGGCTTCGGCTCAGCACTGGACTTCCCCTAACCGGGCGAAAGACAAAACCTATACCACAGCATGACTCATTTGCTGAGCAGGGAAACTGAAATATACACCACTCAGCACTAAATCAAACATAATACAGAAATCAAAGCAGTGCCTTTCAAGGAGCTGGCATGAAACTAGAGCTTACAGTCATAAATCTATTTCACTATTTCATTTGGACCCATGCTTTAAAAAGCTTATTATCCAATTTGATGATTAAGGAGCCCATTCAAATGTGCCAAAATGAGCAAAGATTAATTCTTTCGTAGTATCTAGCACGTGGGGTGCTTAAGACCACCCCTAAATGGCTGGTTATGTCATGATGAGAAACAAACCCAAACTCCTTACATGGGCTCCAATGCATCTAAAAGATTACACAATCCAACATGTTATAGGTTTGAAATATCTACTTTTGATGCATTTAATTGAGCTTGAAAGTCAGAAAAGAAAGTTTGAAAAATGCTGTCAAGCTGGCTAATATGGGTAGGATAAGATGACATTTAATGTCGCAACAGTGAGTAAGCAAAATCTGCACAAAATTTGAATACCCTAACTTGAACACCAGCATGCATAGAAGTAGAGTTGAAAAAGTTATTAGTTAGGTTCCTGCTTATGAGACAATTCAGTTTACATATATAGCAACAGATGTCATCTCAAGGCACTTTACCAGAAAAGTAATTTCAATACAACTCTACAAACAGACAAGACCTGATAATGTTATCATGAGAATGAGAACACTTTAGAAAGAACATTTTCTGTTATCACAAATAAAGAGCCAAGCTCACTAGGGTATTGAGTTACACATTATTATTATTATTATTATTATTATTATTATTATTATTATTGTTATTAATAATAATAATAATAACAATAATAATAATAATAATAATAATAATAATAATAATAATAATAATAATAATAATAATAATAATGTTATTTCATATAACATTTCTCAAAATCTAGCCACCAAAGAATGCAGAAGATATATTTTTTAACAACAATCAACACTTCTGACAAAGCTACTCTTGGCTGAAGTCCAATGATCAGACCTGTTTAGGTCGCCTACATTAAAGTTTGTTAAAGGGGACATTCTTCAACTGACAAGATGCTTTACAGTGCTCCTGATGAGCATTGTCTTTAAAGGTTTCACAAATCTCAAGCTGTGTTTTTGAGACTCTATCATTGGTGTAGAATATTCATACCCATGTTAGAGTGGGTAGAGTGGCCATAAGGGTGATATTTATCCTTGTCTAAATGTCGAATGCCGAAAATAATCACTGTATATACTCACTCTCCTTTATGATTAGACTAAATGATTTTAAAACTATATCTCGCATAATCTCTCTTAAGTATAGAACAGATCAGGCCAGTCAAAGTCATTAGATTTTGTGATTATAAGATACAGTGTAACTTTTTTTGATTTGTGCCAATAGGAAGCTACAAAGCAGATGTTAGGACTAACAATTATTGTATCCTCTCCATCCGTGAATATTCCTTTTTCCACCAAATACCCAAAACCGGTGATAAAAAGTGGATAAAAGTGGAGGGACCAAAAAAGTTTTATAGAGTGTGTCACCTATCATGAGAGGAGGTCTTTCTTCGTCTACTTTATCAGCACACAGACCACTTCCTGTCTTACTTCAAAATAAGAGTATCAAACAAAGATTCAGGGTGTTAAGAATATGG